>JAWNNX010000677.1:575000-1180000 GCA_035044505.1 Zaprionus lineosus
TGGGGCCTACCAGCGGCCTGTAATAATAATGAGGGAATTTCACAGGCCTATAGCCGTTTATTGTACGGGTGTGTGTGCGGTAGATATATGTATATAATATATATATGTATATGTGTATGTATATATATATATGTGTGTGTGTGCGTTTGGGCCCTGTGACAAGTGCGGCGTAATTGAAAGAAATTAAAAGAAGAAAGACAAAAAGCTGCAATAGTTTAACGACAGCCACAGCAACAGTAGCAACAGCAACAACCACAACAACAACAACAAAAACAGCTGCAACAACAACAACAACAACAACAATGATGATGATGATAATGTGCCGCGGAAGTGGGTTAAGCTTCTTAAATGTTCTGTTTCGCTCGGCTCTCTGTTTGAGACTTTACAAAATCATTTCGGTACGTGAGTTCCTGAAGTGAAGTTTTTCCTTCATTCTTGGCTCTTTTTTTTTTTTTTTGCCAGAAGTTGTCGTTGCTGTTGTCATGTTGCTGATGTGTCTGCTGATGGTTGCTGATGTTGCTGATGTTGCTGATGTTGCTCTTGAGATGCATTAAAATGCGCGCACATCAAAATAAGAAACTGGTCGCAATTAAAGCAGAGAAAGTGAATAGTTCAACCCAAAGATAAAGATACATCTTAGCATACCGCTGCAGCTGCAGATAAAGCTTAAGATACAGATAAATGGGCAGAGGCAGAGGCAGAGGCAGAGCCAGAGATACAGATACATTTACTTGGACAGTTAGTATCTGAGAAGTGCCGACAATTTGAAGCTTTTACTCACGTGCCGCACTTCTAATTTGGGCTGTGGGTTTTATGGGGTCGTCTTACCTGTAAAGAGAGTAGATAGAAATTTCAAGATTAGCAACGCTTTTCATGTGCAATTTAAAGTTTATTTAAAGCGGCAAAAAAATAAAATAAAAATAAAAAAAATAAATTAAATTAAAATTAAATTAATAACAAAAGTAAAATGAGCAATTGAGTAACTCGTTTTCTTTTTGGCCATATGTCTTAACTGTTAACTGGGCTATTATTATGCACATGAATTACTTGTGGCTTAGACATTACACTGTGCAGCATGAATGAGGTTTTCAGAGTGGTTATTAACCGTTATGAGCACAACAGCTTGAAGCACGTTTGAGCGGCTTTAAATAATTGAAGCATCTTTCTTTTTAATTACAGATTCGTTAGTCGCTTTAACTAAATTAGTACAGCATTCCAAGTGCTTACTAGTTAGTTGAGCAGATCCTTGGCCACATTTCATTTTAATTGAATTCCCTCACATCTTGATTAATTCATTTAATTATTCATAGATTTATAGCTGATTTGTAATCTTCTTCTTCTTCTTCTTCCTTTCCAATCAATTCTGATAAATGTCCTGCTTACAGGATATGCTCAAGCCGGTATCATTTTTAATAGGAAAATTAACGCTCTTTATTTAAATAAATTATCATCTTCAGATTAATAATATAATGGCTTCCATTTAGTGCCTGTAGTCGTCAACAGGTGGCGCATAGCAATTATCAATTTTCAATTTGTTGGCAAAACAAATTAAAAATTAAATAAGAAAATGCAAAAAAAAAAAAAAAATAAATAAAAAAAATTCAAAAATAAAAAAATGAGAAAATGAAGAAATGAAAAAATGAGAAAAAAAAGTCAAAACAAGTTCTAGACATTTAATTTGTATGAAAATAGAGTTGGGACATCGTTGGGGCCACTTTCCGGCCTAGACATTGACTTAATGAAAACGTGGCGCCTGCTGCAGCAACTTCATTATCTTCCTCATCTTCTTCTCTTCATTATCATTCTCATCATCATCATCATCATCATTATCATCTTCATTGTGTTTGGGGAAGCGTCAAGTGATTTAAATTGAAACTTTAATTAAAGAACTTTGTGTGTCCTTTGTGTTTGGCATAAATTAGGCAAACAAACAAAAGCTTATTGAACTCAAGGCGCACGGCTAAGGCGGCATTTGTGCCATTTGCCTCATGGTCAAAACCGCCGCAAATCGCTGCCAATAATGAACCCAAAGCCGGACCAAAGGCAAAGGCTTAATTTGTTGCCATCTTAAGTTATATTCACACGCTTTGATTTCAATTTCAAGCAATTGCCCTACGTCACGCTTATGGCCAAAACCCAAATTGAAGTTTGTCAAAAATGGCCAAAGGTGTGATACACACACACACACACACACACATACTCAGCTAGTTAATTATAGTTGGTAATGAAGTCGACTAAAAGCCAAGGGTAGACTCAAAGCCCTGCAATGAAGGCGACTTATGTGTGGCTCACTGGCAAGGATGCTGCGAGGGCTTATCGGGGATTTGAAAGGTACATGGGGCAGATTCTAAAGTTTAATAAAGCCTCGTTGTTAGGGGCGCACAAACGTTAAGTACCTTGGCAGCTTATGACCAATTTTCGTACTGCATTTTTGGCCAAAACTAACAATGGGCTATCAAGTTATGTCTTTGGGGCTTTTTCTATGTCTGCCAATGGTCCAATGGCCTCTGGGGCCCCCAGACATAGCATTAGGTCGTTTTGGCCAGGCAAAAAGCAAGCTGTTTTTTGGCTGTTGACGGCTTGCCATTAACTTAAATGACATAAGCATAAAGATTTACGTCGACAAAACGGCAAGAAATCAAATGCTGTCAGCCAAAGTGTCAAATTTGTAATGAGCCAACACCAAGGAAGTTAGACAGAGACATGGAAGGAGAGAGAGATAGAGAGAGAGCGAGAGCGAGACAGCTAGATATATGGCAGCAGAACTTAAAGCCTATAACCTGAACTCGAGACCCGGAGACTCAACTCAAAATGTTGCCACGCCCGATTTTTGTGATTAAAGAAGTTGTCACAGAGCAAAGGCAATCGCTTGGCTGAGATATCGAAATTGGCTGCCCTCCATCCCCCCCCACCCTTCGTTCTCCGTTCGATGGCTTCGTCTTGCCACCCCTCGTTTTACTTGTTTGATAATTGCGCGTGGGCGGCCCCGTTTTTTTTTTTTTTTATTTTTTCTTATTTTTTTGTAGCTCTTTTTTTGGTGTTTTATTATTCGAATTCATTTCGATTAAAATTATTGCTTAGTGTAGCGATTTGCATAGATCCGACAGCCTTGAAGTGTGCTTGAGGCTGGGGCATTGTTGTAAACTCATTGAGAGTCTCAAAAGCAGCGGCAACGACCTTGTCAGGGCATAGAAAAGTCTCATTGATTGCACAAACAACACACACACACACACATCAAGTACTTGAACAACAATATTAAACACTATAATTAACAATTTCTCTTTGAATTTGAGGAGAAAAAACGATGTCGTGGGTGGCACTGGGGAATGGGGCACGGCCTACGTGTAAAATGCGTTCAATGCTTGTTATGAACCGGGAAACAATTATCTTTATGTCGTCAAAAGCCATCGTCATCAAATTACTAACATCATAATCATCATCATCATTATCATCATTATTATCATCTCATAACCATCATCATTGTTACGAGCATCATAATCATTGTGCATGCACTTCCACTTAATGAGAGACTCCGCAAAAACAAAAACAAAAAAAAAAACACACATCGATAGCAAAAAAAATACAACAGTGAAAATGAGTGGAGGGGAAGGAAGCAAAAAAAACTGGGAAAACTTTCATTTGTTTCGCTCACTCAACATAATGAAAAACTTCGACAAGCGAAAAACCGAAAAATCAGCGGTAAAAATGAAGGAGCCACGGCAATAGCAACGAATATTGAATACCCTGAGGCTTTATTGCGATCATCTAATGCACAACTTAGTTTCTTCATAGTTTCTAATATCCAAACTTTAGCCTTAGTTGTGCCCCCCCACTCTACCCCCGCTCCATTGCCAACAACTTTGGCAACTCATGTCATTTGCTCCACCCCCCCAAAAAGTTAGGGTATAATAAATGCTTGAAATGTATACAAGTTTCGGCTGATATGGCGGCAAGTCGTCTGTGCGTGGGTGTAGCGGCAACTTTTGATGGCTTACCCTCGCCCTCGCCCTCGCCCTCACACCCAGCATGCCCACCCCTCCTTCCTCTTCCCACCAACACACCATAGTCATCCCTTCCCCCAATGCCCATCGTCATGGTGTGTGTGTGGGTGTCGGGTCTGCGCTGCACTTTTGTGATTAGAGCCGCTGATAAGGCCGAGCCCAGATTTAGATATATCTATATATATATAGCTGGATATATATAGTTTTATTTCCATTTATATGCAAGTGGGCTTTGGGCCAAGACTTGCGCCTTCCGCGGATTGGCAACGGCGTTCGGGCCAAATGATGAAGACAAATGTTAAGTGCGCGACATTTTCACTGTCAATTAGCGCCTAGCTTGATATTAAATTGCAGCCGATGTTGTTGCTATAATTGCTGTTGTTGTTGTTGTTGTTGCTAATGCTCTTGCTGTTGCTGTTAGTGATGTTGCTGACAGTTAAATAACACAAACGTGCCGAGTTGCAGTTGCTTGTTGCTGCTGTAACTGCGATTACAACTGCTGCTGCCGAGCACGTAACTCAATAACGCGCACATTCTAACAGCAGCAACAATGGTAGCAGCACCACTAACAACAACAACAACAACAACAACAATTAAGCTAACAATGTACCACACACAAGTAAAAGTTGTTAGTGTCGACTCGAGTCGACATAATGAAAATCTGCTGGCTTGTTCTACTGCTGCCGCTGGTAACCGCTTTTCCGACCGCTCAGCCGCGCCGCGTCTCCCTTGGCTCATCACTTGCATCTGCAACAAAGTGGAAATGCCCTGCACACACACACCCCCTCTCCACCCCTTCGCCACTCGCCTCCTTTGGGGAAATTGTCTAATGAAAAGCTGCTGTCGACACAAACGAAGCGTGGACCAGGAGAAGTGTAAAAAAAAATAAAAGGAGAAGCGCGGCAGAAGGGAATTGCAATGCAAGAGGGGAGGGAGGGAAGGGATTGCAGGATTTTAGGAGTGGAGGGAGGAGTGTGGAGCGGGCATAAGGTGAAAGGCAGGGCAATAAAGCGCCATCGATTAAGCCTTAAATACTTTGATGATGCTCCCGCTGCTCCTCCCGTCTCATTCATTGCTCCCGCCGCGGCCGCTGCCCCCCGCGCGGCTGCTGCTCCCATCGCGGCTGCTGCTCCCATCGCGACTGCTGCTGCTGCTGCCGCTGCCATTGCAGTTGCAGCTTTGGCGGCGCCAATGTTTTGATGAAAGCCTTTCATCTGCTGTACATGGCAAGAACAACAAAATACCCTAACACAGGTCGCAGCTCCTAAGCTCAGTCATCGCCTGGGAATGTCCTCCACTCGCAGGGTATCCCACAGTCCACTTGGTGGGGAAGGTATTGGTGATTCTTCGTGATTCTCTAACTCACAGCTGATGGCTTCATTATGACAGCTTAAATTATTGGTGTTGCTGCCGTTACGTTATAGCTACCAATGTTGTTCATAATGATGATGATGATGGAGATGCTCATAGAGATGGCTTTGGAGATGGAGATGGGCTTAGGAGGTGAAGGGTTGGGGTTTGGGGCTGGGGTTGAGGCTGTGGTTGGGGTTGAGTAACTGAAACCACTGCTAGTACGCATTTAGAATGGGCTTAATGACTTTTGGCTGGCAGCTGCCAAGTGTTAATTATATGGCCAACACTTCAATTGCAGCACTCAAATTGCAGAACGGAGACTGGGGGACTTGGGGAACTAGGGACCAGGAGGGACTACGGATTAGGAGCTGGAAACTGGAAACTCTGTCGCGCCCATGTTCTAAGCTCTTCATTTGCATTTGCCCTGCGCCAGACAAACAGTTGGGTTCAATGTGTCGAGTGGCAGCCACAAAGTGGTACCACCCGGTTGCAAATTACTTGGCGCGCCGCGCCGCGTCGCGTTGCGCCGCAATCACGACAAATTCTTGGCGTGAAATTATTTGGCAAACTCCTCGCCATGGGACAGGACAACAAATGAAATTATTTTCATATTTAGGCGAGCGGAGCAGCTAACTTATGGCCATGTTATTCGGTTTTGGCCGGGCCAGACACACACACACACACACAGACAGAGAAACACAGCCACAGACAACTCTGGTCAACACACAACTTTGTCTATTGTCAATGAGTTATGGAGCATTACGTTGCAAGTTTTTTTCAGTTGCAACTCAACTGAGAAAATTGCATTTCGAGTTGAAAGCAAAGTTGCAAATTCTACCAAAGGACTGCGAGACTCATTCGCTTTTTCTCCCCCTTCCTTTTGCGATTCCTTTTTTCTTTTATTTTTTTTTAATATTTTTTTTTAAATTTTTGTTTTATTTATTTATTTTTTTTTGTTATGTATTTTTATTATTTTTTATTTTTTTATTTATTTTTTTTATTTTATATTGACCGCCCAGCCACCCGCTCATCGTCAGAAAACTCCGAATGGGAAGGTGAAGTTCATTGCACCCGTTGGCTAGATTACAGCTGGCATTCGCCAGTTGCCAGTTGCCAGTTGCCAGTTGCCAGTCGTCAGTTGGCAGTTGCAAGTTCCAAGTTCCAAGTTGCAAGTTGCAAGTCGTCATCTTCGGGATCGTCGTCGTAGTCCTCACCACACGCCAGACACACGGGGCAAATAAATTGATTGATTTATGCCATGAGCCCTGCAGACAGTTGCGATCTTCAGCTGGTCATGGGCTCCTCTTCTGCAACTTTTGCCTCTTTTTATTGTTGTTGTTGTTGTTGCGGCTGTTTTGTTGTTGTTGTAGTGGCTGTTTTGTTGTTGTTGTTGTTGCTGTTGTTGCTGGTTTTAATTATGGGCGTTCGGGCCTTAAAGTAAACCCAACAGACCCACTGCCACTTTAGCCATTAGCAATTTTAATTTATTTATGTATGCGCCACGAAGCTTCACTGTAGCTCGCTCTCCGCAGTTTTCAGTTTATAGTTTTCAGTTTTTAGTTTTTTGTTTTTTTGTTTTTAGTTTTCTGTTTTTAGTTTTTAGTTTTCTGTTTTTATTTTTCATTTTTCAGTCGCAAGTTTTACCATCGCTTAGCTCTTAAGTTCTTTACTCATTCACTCATGTCTAGTCATGTCTTGTCTTGTCTTGTCTTGTCCTGTCTCGTCTTGTCTTGACTTGACTTGTCTTGTCTTGTCTCTGGGCTTACGAATGTTTGCATAAATTAATCTCAAATGCACAAACATGGACTAGAACACCATTTGGATTGCATGTGTGGATGGATGGCCACTGGAATCCTTAGCCTTAGCCTTAGCCTAGGAGCCCAACTTGGGCGTAAACCCTATTTGATTAACTTAATTTGAATTGCATTCCATTTGACATTTTGGCTAATTAAGTTTGTCAAATTGCACTTGGCCGTCAACATGATGGATGCTTAAACTGTACCTAACGTTATTTTAGTATCATGATCAGAGAGAGTCATCCTCATCATCAGAGTCATCCTCAGTTCCATTGTCATCCCCAGTTCCATCGTCATCCCCAGTCCCATTGTCATCATCATCATAGCTAACATCTTCGTCATCATCGCCATCTTCGTCATCATCGTCATCTTTGTCATCATCGTCAGCTTCATCATCTTCGTTGCTCATAACTCAAAGTCAATGGCACCAAATTGCGCATACGACGCGTTGCCAAAATTATATAATTAAAACGCGCTTGTGTGTGTGTGTGTGTGTGTGTGTGCGTTGGCTGTAGCTTCTTCACTTTTAACACCTCATTTTTTTTTGCTTTTTTTATATTGGTAATCAAAATAGAAATTAAGCAAGACAAATTTGTAGACAAAGCGTCGCTTTTGTTGCCACCTTTTGTTGTCTAAGCCGCGACCTTGAGCCGCAAGTCTTTTATTAAGATTCACTAAATGAGCGATTATCACATCTTAGTACGTTGATTACGTGTCTTGGTTCTGGCTGTGGTTGATGTGTGCGTTCTGGGTGGCAGTTAATGGAAAAGGCAAAGGTTGGGAAGGGGGAAGGGGGGGGGGAGATGGGGGGATGGCGCTCGTCTTAGTCATTGGCCATTTGTTTGGTTTTATTGACCAATTTGCATGTTGATTGCATTTACAAAAAACCATTTTTAATTGCAGTACGAGCCGCAGTCACGATTCAATTAATTTGTAATTTATGTTGCATGCGGCGGGCCGAAACTGCAGCCGTTAGATGCGCACACGTGTGGCAATAACAACAACAATTACAACAACAACAACTGCAACAATGTTAATGCTGCATTCAATTATATGGCCATTATGCCAAGACATTCAATTGCTCAATTTTCAAATTGAATGCGTGTCATAGAGCCATTGTATACCCAGGGGTATACACACATATCTACACAGATATATGTACATATATATATAGATATATATATCGCTTTATATATACATTCATGTATCTGTACATTTCCTGCAGTGCAAACAACTTTCCAACCTCAAAACTGAATTTCCTTTTGTTTTCGTGGGGCTAATTGCGACACCTTCACATAATCAATTATGCCATTGGGCCATTTGGGCCATTTGGGGAGCTTTCGGCCAGACATTGGGGGCTTTGGGTTGGGTTGGGTCGGGTCTTTAAGATTGAGCACTCAATCTTTATTGCATTTGTCGGGCTGACACTTTCCGAGTGGTTGCCATTCAATTGATACAACAACTTTATGTAGCAATTGCCACGCCCTTTAACTCGCCCAGTGCATTGTGCACTTACAAGAGTCGCTTTAACTGATCGACCCGTCGGGCCATTGTCCGATTTGCTGGACTTGTCAGCTGTCCGCATAGAATGAGAATGTGATAACTATCTTTATATAGGAATACGTGTATATATGTGTATATATAGAGTTATTATTAACTGGCATTATGTGGTTAGATAATGTCTTTGGCATTAACATCCGATGAGTCTCGCTGATGACTTCACTGACCTTGGCCAGCCACTTGCCTTGGCAATGGCCGGCAAACATAATAATAACTATGAAGTCTTAACTTCAGTTACCTTTTTATAACTACTTACAATATTAATTTTAAAAAAATTAAAAAAAAAAAAAAAAAAAATACACGATTGATAAAAACAAGTCAGAACGATGCTTCAATGGGGAGTTCAAGACTAAGAAATGGCCTATAAAAATCTCTAATCAGACGACAGAAATTTCGGGTCAAATAAAAATTAGTTAACATCTAAAATTTAAAAAAAAAAAACATTTCAGATTTTATCGCTTTTATTTAGAATTTGAGTGTAACGAACCACAAATTTAATTTTTTTGTTCCCCTGAAAATCTCTTCTTCGATGAGTTTAAATTTCTTTTTCTTTGAATTTCTTTTTCTGAAGTTCCTATAAATTATAGCAAGAAAGTCTCGTCTTTTTCTAAGATTCCTATAAACTATTTTACATCAATCAAATCAACTATAAATGTTAATCAAGTAGCTTGACACTTGAAAGCTAAGGGCCCATAAATCTGAGCACTTGGCCAGATTTGCGCTTTATTATACCCGTTTTTGGCTAGTTTATAGCTACAGGGTATTAAAATGTTTTGGAGTTTGTTTTAATGGCTATTTGAAAATTATATAGCGCCAGTTTGTAATAGTTACAATAACAGCTGAAGTGTGTGTGTTTTTATGTTTGCCCGTGTGTGTGCATGTGTGTGTGTGTGTGTGTTTGTCTAGTAATTAAGTGGCAAGCACTCGATTAGATGATTGCCCTCTGCCTGGAAGTACTCAACAATCCCAGTGAACACAACAATTTCAACATTTACCAGCATTTAACTTCTGGTATGTTTTATCGGTAATACTTCTAAACATGTTTCCCATATCCTCCATTCCATGACCCCAACTCCCTCCAACTTCACCCTAGCCACCACCATCCACCATCCGCTCGTCGTCTACTCAGTTTTTGTAGGCGCAGATACATTAATCCAAGCTTTAAATGAACGCGTTTATTTATAACCATGCGCCAATCAAGCGATGAGTTAGTCAGCAGTTATACATACTACGAGAATAGATAAATATATATATATATATATATACATATTTATATATACATAGATATTTATCGGTGTATTAAATACCTTTGAGTATATAGCAAGACTTTTAGAGAGACAGCAACTGGCAGACATGATTAACTATTGTATAAATGGCAAATAACAGCGAGCAGCAGCGTTTAAATAATTGCTATACCCTAACATTCTTGACCCAATAAGTTTATGATTAAGTTTGTCAATGGGCATACATCATCTATCATAGCCCCGAGTTTGGAGCGGGGGCCTAACTCATTCTGAGTCGTGGCGTGAATTCCTTTGTCATAGCATCAGATTTTCTATAAATTAGCCGAGATTACAACCTTTTCAAATACGCAGAATTTTTTTTTGGTTCTAATCCAACTTCATTTTGAAGTTATTCAAATGTAAATTGAATTTTTTGATTTATTTATAGAAGGAAAATATGTTAAGTTTAAAAATAAATTTAAGAGATTAAGAAAAAAAAATATTTTATAAAATCATAAAAATTTCTGTCCTCTGGCAGGTCGAAAAAAAAGGTGCAAAATTAATTTTAAATTTTAGAAAATAAAAATATATTATAGATTTAAAAAATATTATTTTTATTAATTTTTAAATTAAGTTTTAATAATTAGGAGCATTTTTAAAATTTGTAAAATCTACCCAGATATCAATATTTATTTTAAACTTTAATTTAAAATTCTCTGCCTTGATTTATAGCGATATCCCATGGTAATTAGCTAAGCACTTATTTGTTTTAATTGTTGATTTTCAAACGAATGAATAAATAAATAAACTTATAGCCGATTAAATATTATTATTATTAACTCCGTGTAGTTAATAATAATAATATTTAATCGGTTATAATACTGCAGATTAATCTTAGAATTTTTCAATTATTGCCAAATAGTTGAGGCTTAAATCTATTAAGACGGAAAATTAACTTCTTATAGGAAGTCGAGACTTTCAGAGTCAACTTATGGTAAGTTGTGGCTGGTGTTTTCTATTAACATAATGTTAAGTTAAGATAACAGGAAGTCTCAGATGGCAGGAATGTAAAGTTAATACGTCAAGTCCGTTCCTCCCCGATTTAATTAGTTAATATGCAGCAGAGACTAACTAATATGATAAGTCTCTGGGTACAGTCAGGCTTTAAGTATTTTAATTAGCATATTAATAACAAGGAACTAAACATAATGTTAAATAAGCAAAAAAAAAATATTAAATAAATTGAATTAAATTAATTAAAATTAAATATGTAAGAAGCAGTTTCCCACTTTAACTATATTTTCTTTTTTATATATTTTTATTATATTTTTATATATATTTATTATATTTTTATATATATTTATTTTATTTTTTTATTTATCTATTATATTTTTATATATATTTTTTTTATATATATTTATTATATTTTTATATACATATGTAATTTTTTTTTTTATTTTTTTTATAATAGTCAGTCAGTATTTACCTATAGACTCTATTGGTTTAAGAAATAAAATAAAAAAGTAACATATATAAAATAAATTTCTCAAAATCAAAGGTTAATCACTTCTTGAGTGCATTTAAATTTTTTTAAAGTTATTTTTATTACTTAATAATTTTAAGTTGTCTTAAAAAAAACTTCCAATATAAACTCAAAAATTCCCCAAACTCACTCCAGGAATCCCCCACTCATTTCACAGCGCACTTGAAGTTCTGTTTTCTCGGTTGAAATTGATTCACACAAAGTCTTAGAATTTGTATACTTTGGCCACACTCACATTCTGAAGACTAAAGGAACTCAACTTCTGCTGCTCAGTCCGTAGGGTATTTCAAAGTTCGTTGTTTCTTTTTTTGAGTTGAAGTCTTTGATTTGGATTCTCGCTGTTTTCTTTATTTTGACCGATTTGTGACTGGTTAATAGTCAATTAATGGCCAAGTAGGGGCTTTTGTTGTTGTTGTTGTTGCTGTTGCTGTTCTTCTTGGCATAATATGTGTGCTGATGCTGTTGTTGTTATTATTGTAGTTGTTGTTGTTCTCTTTTCCGGCTCTTCGGGCAAGGTCATTGCGCAATTATCGGTTAGAAAATTATTAATCATATCGGTCTCCATAACAACACTGGCCAACAAAATTGAATTCCACTTTTGCACGTGTCATCTGATCTTAGCCAGATTCTTGGCCACTAACTGGGTCAGCGCATGGTTTCCACTTGGACACGCCCACAATTACGAGGCATCATCAATTTCATATTATATTTGCCAATGTCGCGAATGTGACTACGATTGAAGGAAGAGTAGAAGTAGGAATGCGGGTGGTTGTCAGGGGGATGGGGATGGGGAGGGGGGCAAATAACCGTTAGCCATAAATGACCATAATAACAGAAGGAAAGAAATAAAGGTTAAGCTCAAAGTGGATGTTGTTGTTGTTATTGCTGTTGTTGTCGTTGGCCCCTGTAACTATGAGGTTGCATACTTTTCTCTCAGCTCAAAGATTTCGTGCTGTTGCTGTAGTTGCCCATTGTTGTTGTTGTTGTTGTTGCTATTATTGCTGCTGCTGTTGTTTATTGCTGGCATTGTTGTTGTTGTTGCTGTTGTGTGACATTAACCCACAACGGCCTCACATCGCATACCTCGCACGAAAAGTGCCGCAAATAAAACGTACGAAAAATTTAATTCAATTTAATAAGCGAATATGTTGCGTGCCACGGCTGCAGTTAAGAGTTGGGAGTTTGCCAGCTGGGAGTTGCCTCTTGGGCACCTCTAAACAGCTATCCCTTTCTCGCTCTCTCCCTCTCTCTCTCACTCTATCTTTCCCTCCTTCATGCTCTATCTCTATCTGTATCTTGCTGTGTAATGTGGCGCACTCGTGCATGCTGCAGAGCTTAAGCTCCATAGTGGCCTTAGATGATGACGACGACATACTCGTCCCCAGTTTCTGTATGTGTATAAGTGTGTGTGCATGAGTTTTTTTTTTATTTGTGTGTAGTCATGCGTGCACGTAAGTGTGCGTCAAGCACATGGAAACACTACACATTCCTCCCTCCCTCCAAGACACCGCCCGGCTACTGCCCGGGCTTCTTCTCGGTCTTGGGGACTTGAACTGTCGCCGGGCGTCGCTCGTCCAAATGTGAAAATAATCGTAAAAGGCAATTAGCGCAAAATAACTCTGACACTCATTCAAGTTAGCTGGCCATGTAGGTTACTCTCTTTGGTAACTCCCCGCAGCCCATGTGCCGCGACCCCCTTGACTGACTCGTCTCACCGAGGTTAGGCAATTTATTCGTACGCGTATTTGTTTTGGTATTTTGTATAGTATTTTATTTATTTTTTTTTTTTTGTGTGGTTTTTTTTTTCCGTGTATTCTAGGCTTCTATACATTAGCCAAATTAATAAGATGTAGGTCAGTGGGAACGTAATTGCCAGAATGCCTGACTGACTTTCGTAATGGACCTGGCGGGACCTCTGCCTATACACTGACAACTCAGCTGGGCATAGCTGTGTAGGAGCTGATGTTCGGATTGGGCTTGGATATCTATGAGGAAGCCAATGTCAATTATTATGAAGGGTGCAGATGGCAAATGATTTATTCAGAGACTATAAAATAACTAGGGAACTGAGCTGAAGGGAATCTATTACAAGTGAAAGGACTTCTGTTACTTCTTTTTAGTTCAACTCCTTGGAGTCAAAAGCTGAAGCCTCACATAGCTGCAAGTTTTGTTTTGACATTTACATATTTAAGTGAACTTTGAACTGAACTTGGGAACTAGTCCAAAAACATCTAATCAAATATCTGGCATAGTTTCCAGGCAACTCCTGTGCATTCCAGGAGCTCTGAAGGAAATTGGGGCTTAGTTCACATATCACATTTATTGAAAAATTCTCTGCATTCAACATTTTTGCTCCGTTGCTCAGAGTCTTTAAGTCTTTGAGTTTTTGGGAGGGCAACAAAAAAAAAAAAATAAAAAAAATTTGTTTGGTGATTTTTAAATTCACAATTTTTTTTTTTTAAAGGTATTAAAACTTTTATTAATTTAAAGTTGGCAAATTTATTTAAAAATTCATCCATCTGTCAGCTATAAATTTTGAGAGTTTCCCGTCTGTGGCGCACTTGTATTATATTTGCTCCAATCTACGGGAGCTTCCTTTGGTTTCCATTTGTTGTCAGAGTTTTTAGCTTCATGAACTTTGACCTTAGCTTAGTTTTCGGAGGGGGCTTCTGGTTCATCTCTGTGACCTTACAAGCTATTGTTTATGCACGCTCGGCAATCGGTCGTGTCTGAAATCTGTGCAACTTGCCTGCCACCACGTGTTCCCACCCCCTACCCTCAACTACCTTGCCTTTCTGATCCACACCGGAACGCCGCAGCGTTGATGCTGCATTTTTAATAAAAGCACAACGGAAATTTTTACTCGTAATACTCAAATTTTTATATAAACTCCTGCCATTTGATTTTATTTTGTGTGTCAGAGCTCTGAAAGTCATGCGGCCAACTTGAACCTGAGTCATGCGCCGGGCCCAGTTAGTGGGGCAACCGTCACCAGCACCGCCAGCACTACCAGCCGCACCGCCAGCACCACTGGCACTGGGCCACCTTCAACGGTGTCATACGCGCAGTTCATGCAACGGAATGGGGTCTGTGTTCCGCTTACGTCTATGCATGTATGTGTGCATGTATGTCTCTTATGCACGAGCGCGCGTGTGTGTGTGTGTGTGTGTGTGTGTGTTTCGCTCTGCATATGATCAGCATTTTGTGTCGCAGTAACGGCTGCTGCGTCAGCGTTGGACACCTGGGCCCCCACTCGATGGCAATGGAGCCGTGTGCGATATGGCGCTGGATCGATGTTTGCCTCGCGATGGCGATTGCTCAACCCCTGCGGCTTTAAAACGAGTGGAAGTAGTCAAAAATGTATTGCAGCCGTACGCTGCGCCAATTTGTAGGCAATTGACAATGCCACCAGCCGCCCTCACGTCCCGGCCAACTGCTTCTTTAACACCCTCTCCGCTGACCTACACTCAAACCTCTTCCCCAAAAATAAAATAAAAAAAAAACACAAATTTTATACTCAACGAAACAAAGGCGCATTAAAGTTGATAGCGTCCGGCGCGCGTTTTGTGCCATAAATACCCTAACTAAGGGCTCTGAGCGGGTATACAACAGTTCCAGTTCCATTACGTAACAGACTTGACAAATTAAAAACTACAAATATAATTAATTTAATTTAATTTAAAATAATTCGTTGTAAAGGTATTGATTGTCAGAACTTCAACTGAACAGATGCGTTAGCCAAGACACAAACCTTTCACTGAAGCTTAGCTGCAACTCCAATGGTTTTTAGCCATCAATTAACATAGTTTGTTGATAGACAGCCTATAAATAAATATTTTCTCTCTTCAGCAGCTATAAATACCCTACAATTTTTTCAAGTGAGTTGCTCGGAATTCCGAAAAATTTATAGGGTATAAAATTGTTTTTATAGCGGTTCGATTTGCTTATGTTTTTTGAAAAGTTTTGCTATTGATTTTTATTGAAATGTTTCGTTTGCTTTTGTTGTTGTTGTTGTTGTTTTGGCTGTTGTTGTTATTATTGCTGCAGTTGTTTTGTCTGACTGTTTATATTGACATATTTATGGCTGCGGTCGTTGACTACCCCCTATGTGCCGCTGCCCCGCATCCCGCATCGTTGCCGAAAAAAGTAGCATTTCGAATGCATAACATAAATCACAGGGTGCGCCACAGCAACACCAGCAATAATAATAGCAACAATAAACAGCAACAACAACAACAACAACAATTGGCACACCTTTTTGGCACATTTGAATTTGAGTCCAGGGATTCGGATCGTTGGCCCCAATTATAAGATTGGAAGGACTAACTTATATCCTGCGTGTTTGGCTTCTAATTGTTTGACAGCGGGTGGCCTGCTGGCCGCATAGCTCGCCACATGTGGCAGAAGTTTCTATATGCGTGGCGTGTTGGGACACTTTGTATTCTGCTTGCAACAACATAGCTATGCCACATGCCGCATGCTGCTGCTGCATGGCCAACAAATCAGCATCTTTATGAGCGTAGGGCTCATCTTAGAAACTAGAAACTAGGCGCTGACATGCAATCAAAGCCAAGAGGCCAAAAGACACTGTGGCGCAGCATTTGGATGCTGGCTAAAAGTTATTAGCCATAAGGCAGTTCGATTAATTACAAATTTCTTGTTTATAGCACTTGGCCGGCCACTCGAGCGGCAATTGTTATAAATCAATGGCAATGTCATGGAGCAAAAAAATAAAAAAACCAGAAAAAAATCAAAATGAAATAAACAAAAAAAAAAAACAAAAAAAAAACAAAAAAAAAACAAATAAAAAAAGCAAATAAAAAACATATTGAAATTGTTGAACAGTCGGAAAGCCGGAAAGCCGGAAAATTGTCGATGCTTTCAGTTGACAATTTTGCGCGCTGCTAGCAAAATATGTTTTTTCGCAGTATCGAAATTTATGTTTCGAGCTATAAATTTGTAGACCTAGCAAAGCACACACACACACATGCACACACACACACATACATATGTACACACCCACCTGGACAGAGAGCAGACGCAGAGCCAGACTCAGGGCCCAGGCCCAGAGCCAGACCCAAGCCCAGACCCATGGCACAGGCAGGGGAAACATGTTTATGAGCAAAGCGGCAGCAAATAATGAAAATGTTTTCCATTTCGATTGGCAATTTCCGCAATTTCTTGTTGTCGCTACCCCGACTCGCTGTGGCTGCCACAAATTATTGAAATCGAGTGCTTAAATATGTCGCACAGTCAGTTGCCCAGTTGCCCAGTTGTCCAGTTGTCGGTAACTTTTTGCCGGTTGCCGTTTGTCAGTTGCCAGTTGCCAGTTGCCGGTTGCAAGCTTGCCGGTTGCCAGTTGCCAGTTGCCGGTTGCCGGTTGCAAGCTTGCAAACTTGCAACTTACCTCCTGTCAGTCATCTATTTGCGGTTTACACTGCAGTTAAAAACATTTTGATGATGGACTTTGGGTCCAAACAGCAAATTGCATCAAATTGTTTAGATTTCAATGCTGCGGTTACCATCGATCAAGGCTAGCGACAGAGGCGTTGGCAGCGCAGCGTCCGATGGCGGGACGAGGATTGGGACCGTCGATTGAATTTCAAGTGTTGAATGGAAGTCATCAAAATGATTTTTATGAATTACAATTTTGTTTTAGAAACTTATTTCCCCTCCTCCTAACCCTCCCTTTGATTGGTTAACTGAGCTTCAACTTTGAACTTGGCTTTCGAGCGTTTTTTGTGGCAAGCTATTTGTTGCACAATTCTAGGCTCATAATCATAGAAAGCTCCTCATAGACTGGGACTGCGCCTTGCGGTCATGTGTAGCACATCCAGAAGTTGCTTAGGCGGCGCAGTTGCATCAATTGGTGGCCGAAAGTCCACAAAACTAAAACTAAAACTGAAGCTGCCGCTGACGTTGCGGCAGAGGCTGTGGCAGAGGCTGAAGCTGAGCCTGAGGCCGCAGCTGCTGAGTGCAACAAAAGCCATTGTAGAAAATGGCCGACAGGCTTGTGAAATTTCTTGGCTTGTACATTCGATGGTTGTTGTACTTTTTGTAATGATTGTTGCTGTTGTTGTTGTTGTTTTTGCTGTTGTTGTTGTGTTGCCTGTTGTAAAATTGAACAATGCCACTCAAAAAGTTAAAGTTCTGTGGGTCAGTAGAATTTTCTCAGGCCGCTATCGTCTACTGGCCACCATCGACATCCCCATCCACATTCTCATCCATATCCACATACACATACACATACACATACAGATACACATACACATACACATACACATACACATACACATCGGCATAGACATCGACATGGACAACAACAGCCATGGCTACGCATGCGCAGCCCCAAACAGACATCCAACGAGTGGCACTGTTGCCATGAAGCATGTACCACATGTAGAATATAATGTGTGTGTAAGCGAGTGTGTGTGTGTGTGTGTGTGTACTAATGAAACCATAAAAAAAATCAACCACAGACGCAGACGGAGACGTTAACGTAGACAACGCTCGGGCAGATGAGAACCAAGATCCGCTTGGGATTATGGGCCAAGTTGATGTTATTAACGTCTTGCTCTTTTAGCTGCTTCTTTTACTGCTCTTTTTCGGTCAGAATGTTATGTGTGTGTGTGTGTGTGTGTGTGTGTGCGTGTGTGTGTCTTGGGTAATTTTAGTTTTCAGTTTTGACCGGGGCAGGGCCTTAATGTTGACCACAAAGTGACTTACACGATGTTGCATGCAAATAATTACCAAAAGGGAAACAAGCAGTAGATGTTGTAGCTGTCAGTCAGTCAGCCAGTCAGTCAGTCAGTCAGGCAGTCAGTCAGTCAGACAGTCAGGCAGTCAGGCAGCCAGTCAGTCAGTCAGGCAGTCCGTCAGTTTGTCGGTTAGTTAGTCTCTGAGTTGGACAACAATGGAAATGCGTTGCTAAGACACAACGTTTCCTGCATGTACCACACACGGGCCCGAACACACACACACTCTCACACACTCACACTCACACACACACATACACACATCCCGCACATTCATAAGTGAAATCTGTCAAAATAATCCAACTGGCTTTAGGTTAAACTTCTCATCTCATCTTACCCAACTTCTTCTTCTTCTACCATCGTATAGCTTTAACTTCTACCTCCCGCCACGCACGCCACTCCCCCCCTACGACGCCCCCGCCAAAACGCACTACTCCCGCGTCCAAGTCACATCTCCGGCTGCTGTTGACACGGGTAATTAGACTTAATTACGCCCTGAGAACTGTGAACGCTGACAGCGAAAAATGTGCGACCCAATGCTTCCGATATACAAAAGATATATACAACACATATACACATACACATACACACACATTTATAAAATGAGGCTAATATGCGTATTTATGGCTTTTATAACTCGACTTTCACATGGACGTGCCATAATTTTCACTTTTTGTCACAATTCTCGCTGAAACTTTTGCTTTCTGTCTGACATAATTTTATTTATTAACAACACCAACAACAACAACAACAACAACAACTTCACAGCAACAACAACAACTACACATCAACAACACATCAACAACACCAACAACAACACAAAGCGACAACAAGAGAGCTTAATAAATTTATTGCATTTGCATACCGCAAGGTATGTGCAACATTTTGTATCTGCAACTCAATCTGTGCATGCAACGTCGCGCGTGGGCGTGGCAGCCAGTTGAACGCTTTTGTCGCCATTGCAATTATCATTTTGTAAGAAATCGTTTCATTTTATTTTATTTTCTTAGTTTTTTTTTTTTTGTACCCTTCCTATTTTGGAATATCTTAGTCGCATCCTGTCGGGGCTTAGTCCTTGCCCCGCTTTGCAACGTTTGCCACATCAATGGATAATTTACAAGTCACGTGTGTATGAAATTGAAACAAAATGCGCATAAATTTTTCGCAAGGCACATTCACCACAGACACTGTGTGTGTGTGTGTACGGTGTGTGTGTGTGTGTGTGTGTGTATGGCTGACTGAGGGGCTTGTCTTGCCAGCAGCATTTAATATTAATGAGTTATAGCACATAGCCTATATGTTTGACGATGCGTCGGTTGTTGTTGTTGTTGCAGTTGCTGCTGCTGCTGCTGCTGCTGTCGTGTCTTACGGCCTGTCTAGGCAGGCAGTGCTTACTACTCGGTCGGTCCTTGCCAAGTCGCCGTGTTGAGAGTTGCATTTAGTTGGGGGCTCTTAAAATGCGCGACGATGACTGCACTACATGTTCAAGTGGGCAACAACAGCAACAGCAACAGTTGCTCTTGGTAAAGTTGTTGTTGTTGTTACTGGTCTCGCCTCGCTGACTGAATGACGGACTGACGCAGTAGGCGCGACAGGCGGGCGGCAGGCGACAGACAAACAGACGACAGACAGACAAACACGGACTGCCATTAAAGGATGTGTCTTGGTTGTCGTTGTTGTTATTTTTTGTTGCCGTTGATGTTGATGCTGCTATTGTTGTTGTTGCTGTTGCTGTTGTCGTCTTCTTGGCAATGCCCATGTGAGGCTAAGATGCTGCAGGGCCTCCTTCGCTTTTTCCTTCACGGCCACCGCCAAGCATCTCGTTTCGATTTCTATTTTGCTGTTTATTAATGCAGACACATATATTCAACTATTCAGCAACCACACCATCACACACACACCATCACACACACACACATACACATATACGCTCAGCATACATCACATGCCACATACACACACCCAACACCCGAGGCATCACCACCCTTGGCGTTCGCTCGGCTGCTGCACGCATTTTAACTAAGTCATTTCCGTGACATACTTAGGCCGTATAACTTTTACTTGTCGGATACGTTGGATACAAATTTGCCACACTGTGCCCGCGGCTACGGATGACATTAACCCAGGCCCAGGCCCAGGCTCAGTTCCAACTCCAGCCATGGCTCCAAGTGGGCCATTAATAAAGCAATTGCCAATCGGGCGAATGAAATCGAGCAGACAAATCTATAAACCAATTAGAACAGATCGCTCCTAGCCGGAGGGCGGCTAATGTCTGACATTAAAATGAGAAAACTGCGTTCATAAATAAAATATATACATATATCTATGGCAGGGTCATGTGCGAGGGTTGCCACAACACTTGCTGCCAGCCAACAGAAGAAAAAGTTGAGATAGAAAAAATCAAATAAGAAACATTTATTTTGACTTTAATCTCTCTCTTTTCCATTTAAGAAACGCAGCTTACAACTTTGATGGCAACCCTCGCCGGGTGAACAATATCAACGTATAGGAAACTGGAAATCTAAGTATTTCCCCCACTGACACAGCGACAACTTCCAACTGGCAGACATGTCAGACTTTGCTAAAGTCGAAATGGAAACCAATGTTGTTTCTCTTGTGGCCGTTGTTGTTGTTGTTGCCGTTGCAGGTTTGTCAGGCTGAACAGCTCCAAGTGCAACTGCAACTCTTTCAACTTCAACTTCATTGCCGCACAGTTTGTCAGTGGCTGTCGTCGATAAGCATTCGCCGCGATGTAATTGACACAATTTGAATTTATATCCGAACGAGAGAAGTGCGACAAATGCCGTCCAGGTGACTAAGCCACCTTTGGTTGCAAGGCAAATCCTGCCGCCGTGTCGCCTGTCCTTGGGTGTCGCGGCACATTAATCATCAATCGCAGAGTCAAAATGTGTGTACCGCGGTGCTGAGGGTGTGGCATGCAGCTTTGCCTCTGACTTTGGCTCGGTCTTTGGCTCAGTCTTTGCCTCTGACTTTGGCTCAGTCTTTGGCTCAGTCTTTGGCTTCGTCTTTGGCTCAGTCTTTGGCTCAGTCTTTGGCTCGGTCTTTGGCTCAGTCTTTGCCTCTGACTTTGGCTCAGTCTTTGGCTTCGTCTTTGGCTCAGTCTTTGGCTTTCTGCCTTTGTCTTTGGGTTTGCCTTTGTCTTTGCCTTTAGCTTTGCCTTTGGCTTTGGCTTTGGTTTTGTTTTTTGGGGCCAATTTTCGCATACATTTGCATACATGCAGCAATGCCACACGCCACATGCCACACTCGAATTGGGCTCCGTCTTCAGCTGCAGCCCGGGCTGATTAGCCACGTAATTTGTATTTTAATTAGCGACGTGGGAGAACAAACATTTTTGGCGTGTAAAGCTAAATGAAACATAAATTGAAATTGCCAATGAGGCAGCCAGTCATTCAGTCAGTTAGTCATTCGTTCATTCGTTCATTCGTTCATTTACTCATTTATTCATTCAGTCATTCATTCAGTCAGTGGGCCACCTTTCACTTGGGCACAGCTATAAATTTCATGGATGAGATACTGAACAATGCGGATGTAAATGAGCGCGAGGAGAGGCGTTCGATGGCAAAGGGCACTGTGTCAGTGGTTTTGTGGCTGCCACACGCTGCCGCAATGTCTACGCTTGCCACCAACAGCAACCACCAAGCACCACAGCGGAGCATCAATGAAGAACTTTTAAAGGAGTTTTGGGTTAGACATGAGTGCGGCCAGCTCTTAATTTTTAACAATTGAATTGTAACGGCCAAAAGGCAGAAGTTGGCTCAGAATGTTGGCTCGAATTCTGGCAGGTCATATGGGACCGGTAAAAGGCACCATTCAAAACACTCAAAGTCTCAGAATAGAAAGGTGTTAAATTGGCAAAAGCTCAGAAAACGACAGCAACGCCACAACAACAACAACAACAAAATCGACGACTAAACGAACAACACGGCGAGTGGGCGTGCAACACAGCTAGGGGCGTGCCATTCGGCCAAAGAAGAAAACAAAGAATAAAAAAAAAAGTCAGAAAAAACAAAAACGTTACAAAAAGGTCATTAACTCTGTTCTCTGCCAATTGGCCAACTGAGAAGAATAAATAAAAAAAAAAGAGAAATAAAATAAAAATAAAAAAAAATAAAATAAAATAAAAAATAAATAAAAATAAGAAAGAATAAAAAAAAAAACGAATAAATCATTTTAAAAATCGAATAAAAATCGAATTCAACGAACAATTCGCTCGCGGACTGTCAATGTTTATCGTCATGTGGCAGCAAATGTCCAACGGTTTGGGGCAGTGAAAGTGTCAAATGTCTGACAGCCAACTGTCAAATTGGCCCATAACAAATGCCGGCAACAATGGGTTAAGTGCCGCCTGGAAGTGTTGGCGTTTACTTTCCATCAATTCGAGTGCACAAATTGCTCTCATATGGATTTCTATACCCTAAGTCAATCAAACACCATTGAGTGGCTATTATGAACTTATCCCAAACTGTGCAACGGTTAGATGAAAGTACTTTCTGATCTCCCATTGATGAGTCATAATCAAAATACCTTTGATTTGAACCTGCAATTGGAGTACACTGAGTACTGAGTACTGAGTGCGAGTGAATGATTTGAAAACTAAAGCTTCCGATTTTAAATTCGGCATTCGTTTAAAGAAGACTTTAATTAAACCTTTTAAATTATATAATTTAAATATATTTAATTTATTATTATATTTTTATATACTTATATAAATTATTTTTTAAATTTAAATAGTTTAATATATTTAATTTGAATTTTTTTTGTTAATGTATTTTATATATTTTTATATACTTTCAGGCTTCTTTTAAATATTGAACCTTAAAATTTCAAATTAAAAAATTACTAATTTCAATTAATTTTTTTTAAGTAAATATACATATAAATAAAATAAATATAAATAAAAATAAAATCATTTTATTTTGTTTCTTAATTAAATATATATTTATTTATTTATTTTTATTTATTTATTATTTTTATTTTTTTTAAATTAAATATAAATTTGTTATTTTTTCTTTAATTAAATATAATTATATTAATTTTATTTTTTATTTAATTAAATATAAATTTATTATATTTTATTTTTTTAATTAAATAAAAATATATTATTTTTATTAATTTTTTTATTTAATATAAATTTATTAATATTTTTATATATATATGTTTTATACATTTATTAATTTCATTTTTTTCATTAAATATAAATTGATTATTTTAATTTTTTTGCTTTTTTTATTTAACATAAAATTATTTTTATTTATTTTGTTTTTATTATTTTTTTTTTGAGCGTAAGACTTATTAATTCTTTTTAAACAAAATTATATAAATTTATTTTTTTTTATCGGCTTAATTAAAAAAATAAAGATGTAAGGCAATAATTTCATTTATTTTTTTTTTAATATTTCAGATATTAAAATTTTGATCAGACTGTCCTCTAATTCTACAATTTTCTGAGCTGTAAGTCGCACTCCAAAATATATAAAAGGTAGGAATTAAATATTTTATTATTTTAATAATTATTAA
The DNA here is from genome assembly GCA_035044505.1 of Zaprionus lineosus. Taxonomy (NCBI): domain Eukaryota; kingdom Metazoa; phylum Arthropoda; class Insecta; order Diptera; family Drosophilidae; genus Zaprionus; species Zaprionus lineosus. The sequence continues at coordinate 598,773 of JAWNNX010000677.1, forward strand.
TATTATAATTGTTGTCTGCACATATTTCGAGATTTTAAATATGAAAATATTTATTATATGAAATTTTCCACTCAAGTAAAGATGATTTTCCATTGAAAATGTGTAAGACACATTAACACATAAACAGCCCCTATATCATCAAGTCTCAAAGGTAGCATTTCCTTCCCAGAGTCTTCCCCCATAACCAAGAAATTCTCATACTCAGTGGCCCATAAATCGCCTGAGGCTTTACACATGTTCGCTGCGAGGCCCTCGCCCAGTTTCGTTGTATCTGGAGCACTATAAGTCTTTAACTAAATAACTTCCGGAAACAAGAAAAGAAATACTTGAGATATTGAAATATTGTAAATTATTTCAGAGTCTCATTTTTTATTGTTTAAGGCCAAAGCGTTTTTGTTGGGGCATTTGGTTCCGCGTGTTCCATTAGGCAAATTGCCAAAAATTCCTTTCATACATTGTTTTTGGCTTATGGCTTGGGGAGATGCCACGCCCATGTTGTATATCTGCAGTGCACATAATATGTATATATACATATATATATATATATGTGTATATGTTTTGTAGGATTTCAATTGGAGTTTTGGGTTATTTATGCGCATTTTTTTAAGGTTGTTATTTTTTAATCTCGCGCCCTTTTTTTTATGTAGCGCCCCCCGCAAAGGTTTGCAATTATTTTAGAAGAGGGGGGTTGGGCCTGGGTGTGCGTGAGTGTGTGTGTGTAAGTAAGTGAGTGACTGAGTAACTGAGTTAGTGAGTGTGTGAGTGTGCGTAATTTGACACGACCCTTACACACGTGTGTGTGTGTATATGTGTATGTGTCAGTGTGTGTTTTTATGTTTTTTTAATGAATATCTTTTCAACGCGTTGCAAGAGTCCAATTGATTTTTTCCGAGATACAAATTAATCAACGTTCGACCCACTTAACAATTAATATTATGACAGGCTTTTTGGAGTTTGTTTCCGCTTTGTGTGTGGAAACTTAATTAAAAATTAATATTTAATATGCCGCATGCTGTGGCATGTATGGCCCCTCTGTATATATGTGTGTGTGTGCCCGAGTTAGTTATTACCCCAAGTCGAAGTCAGGAATTGAGTAAGTTCGTTTCCATTGATTAATGACAAACACTCGCAACTAACTTATTTGGGTCACTTGGCTGCGTTTGAACCTTGTTTGCTGTCGGCTCAATTTAGCTGGAAAACCAAGTGACAGGCTTGCTGCCGGCTGTTTGTCTCTTTGGCTATTTTACTCTGACTCTTGCCTCTTAGCACTTCTACTGCCTTACCCTTTGCACAGCCTGCACCTCCTATACCGCCTGCAGCCTGCAGCCTGCTGCCTGCTGCCTGCTGCCTGCTTCCTGTCGCCTGCTGCTCTTTAGCATATAAATCAAGGCATTGTAAATTGTAAATGTTGGTTACTGCGCTTGGAGGCACATAAAGGCAACTATGCACCAGGCAGCCATCCATCCATCCATCCATCCATCCATCCGTCTGTCCAACCATCCATACAGCCATCCATTCAGGCATCCATCGAGGCTTATAATAAAGACATGCCAGCTCACAAGGCAATCGAGCAACGCCCGCGCCATGTCAACGACGTGGATGCGATGCCTGGAAACCAATCAGCTTCAAAAAACTAAATCAAAAATCATAAAAGACTAGAAAGAGAAAAACTGCCAACCAAATCTGAATTGCACACATGAGCAGCGGCAGCTTATGGCCTACGGCCAAAGAATGTGAAGGAGCATGGGGCGAGGGATGAGGAGCGAGGGATGAGGAGCATGGAGCGAGGAGCGAGGAGCGAGGAACGAGGAGCGTGGAGCGAGGAATGAGGGGTGACTATAAAGTGGGTAAAGGCGTAGGATTTGGGCATACCCGATGAAGTGCAGCAGCCATCGAGTGCCGAGCCACAGCTTTGAGTCTGCGACTGGGACTCTTTGTATCATCGATGCCAGCCTGGCTGTCGTTTATAAATAAAATTTGCATAAATTTAATAAACCCTCTCGTTGTCAATGGCCACAAAAGGCAGTTTTTCGGCCAATGTGTGCGCACTTGTTAGCTGCTGCAGCATCACAGGCAACGCAAACGAACTTGCAACAAAGTCCGTTTAAAAGGCAGATTTTTGTGATTTACCGATTTTCCGATTTACCGGTAAAGCGGTTTGTCACAAAACTCCGTTGTCTCACCCAAAGACCCATAAATAACCCAATGCCACTGGCACAAATAATGATGAACACAATGCCCCACTCAGTCAGTCAGTCCCCTGGTCACCGAGTCCCCTCCCCCCCAGTTTGCGATACACAATACACAGTCGACTGTCCAGGGTCTGCTGTCCCCATGGTCATGGTCCTAGATAACCATTTGGCTATCCTTAGGCCTCTGCCATCCAGCACGTTCTCATCATTTTGCACGCATAAATCCCAATGCCATGTCTATCTCTGCAGCCTCTTCAGCTTGTTAGCAACAACCCAAACCCAGTCCCAATCTCAGTCCCAATCCCAATCCCATTCCCAGTCCCAAGTCCCAAGTCCGAAAACCATAACCATTCGCACATGACCAACAGTTTTTTGGCAGCTTCTACCAGTAGCAGTTGCAGTAGCTGTGGCAGTAGCAGCTGCTTTGTTGCTGCAAGTGTGTTGCCAGGGCCAGAGGCAGGTATACATATATATATATACATATGTGTGTGTGTGTGTGTGTGTGTGTGTTACTTTGCATGAATTTTGTGCACTTTTGATTTAAGTTTCCAGGTTCGAGCTCGTATCTAAGTTTCAATTTCTACTCGAGTCCCCAGCCACAATTTCGATACCAATCGCATTCCCAAATCTAATCCCAATCCCAATCCCAATCTCAATCCTTTTCCAAGTGCAATGCTCTTTAAATCATCTAATGTACAAATATTTGCGCTATGCCAGCGACTTCCTGGTTAAGGCAAAGTGCGGCCACAAATTAATGTCAAAGTCAAATGAAAATGGCATTTGGCAAGACGCCGTCGCCGCCGCCGCCGTCACCAAGCGGCAGTTCCTGCCCCTCAGTCCTCAGTTTTCAGTCCGCAGTCCTCAGTCCTCAGTCCACACTCCTCAATTCTCAATCGACCGAGTGTCCAGTCTCAGTCTGAGTCTCTTAGTCGCAGGCTTGGAGTCGCCAATAGTTCGAGTTAGAGCCAAAGTCTCGCCATAAATTTTGTGCTGCGAAAAAAATGACAGAAATGCGTTTATTGACCATATGCGCAGCAGCTCATCGATTACGAGGCCAAGACGCGCCGAAGGGGTGAAGGGGAGGTAAGTAGCTGGGCTACTGAGACGAAGATGAGGAGGAGCGTGACAAGCGGTGGCTAAGACGAGGTTGAGGCCGGTGGAGCTGCCTTGACCATTGGCGTTTGCGCTTGCGTCGTTGCTGCCTTTTGGGAAAAGCCGTTGTGGCATACACAGACACACACACACATACACACATATAGAAACGCACACATGTCGTATACGTAACAATGTTGACTATGTTCGCCATTTGTTGTATCTGCTTTGTGTGGCAGTTGCAATGCGGCGCATAAATAAATGAAATGAAATATCAAATGTATCGCTTCCAATTTATTTATAAACATTTTCCGCCAAAACGCAAAATGTCGCTTAAGTGCATTGGCTAGTGCTGAGCAGTTTAGCTATTTAATAGCTAAAAATCTGAAGTGCAACATGCATGGCATACAAATATCAAATAAATACGTAGCTTTAAGTTTTGGCTTTTTTAGCACCATGTGGTCTAGCTTTTTTTCGGCTAAATTCGTATTGCCGGTTGTAACTCATAGTCATAGCCACATGCCTGTCTACTTGGCTGCTTGACACCCTCCCGGGTAACCCTCTAACTTAATGTCTGTCTCTGACTGTTTCTCTGTCTCTGTCTGTCCCCCAGTCCGTGTGTCTTTCTGCTCTTGTGTGTCTGTCCGTCTCTCTGTCTGTCTGTCTAACTGGCTGCTCTTTAGCTTGTATTTTTGGATGCTTGAGCGCTAAATGTATGTTACTTCCGAGCGTTGGCAAAAGTCGTGAGTCTGCCGCTAACTCCGCTGCTCCTGCCACTCCTGCTGCTTCAGCTACTCCTTGCTGCTGCTGCCGTCTTCATCTGCATCGCTGACCTCCCCCCCTTGGCACCATTGCCTCGTCTCTGTCAGCACCGTTGATGGCCTGGCAACATGTGACAGGTAACAAGGCAGGCAGCCAGCCCGTTGCCGACTCTAATGCATGATTTATAGTAAAATATTTATTTTACTGTTAAGTATGAGCCGCGACCAGACACGAGTCCCATTCGCATATCTCTGTATTTATATATATACTTGGAATACATATATTAATATACATGTATGTGTGTGTGTGTGTGTGTGTTTAACTTTGAGTATGTGCATAAGCATCTGCTTACTCCAAGGGGGGTTAACTCTCCGGATGCTGGGTGGGTGCCACATACGGACTGGGACAGGTTGCCGTTGCTGCTCCTCCGACTACTGTTGCGGCAACTTCAACAACAACAACAGCAGCAGTTGCTGTCATTGCTGCTTATTGTTGTAGCCTTATCAGTGTGTATGCAAAAGGCTAACTGTTTTTTAGCCAACTTGCAACTGGCAGCTACAGCAGCTTGTTAACTGTTAGTTGCCTCTAAGATTGTAGTTGGCTTTTGGCTAATGTCACTCATACGCCACGTTGTGCAGTGCAGATAAAATATTTATGTCAAATGCGGTTCGTATAAATCAAATGCTATCAGCTGATGACCCCGTTTGGTGAATATTCCCTTGGCTGCAGGGACATCCTCTTTATGGCTTTTCAATAAGCGTGTCAAGCATAAATCACAAGCCAAAGCAACAACAGTGACAACAGTAACAACAACTACAACAACAACAACAACTACAACAACTACTATAATAACAACAACAACTACAACTACGTGCAGCAGCTACAACACAACTTATCTCAATCTACTCGTAGTGTCGAGCGGCTACAGTGGGTAGCAAAAATCTTTCACTCGCACCAAATTAAGGCAAGAGCTCTTCAGAAAATTATGACAAGCTGTGGCAAGCGTTGCAGGAGAAACACAAGCTAAAGAAATAAGCCAAAAGAAGAAGGAGGAGGCAGCAACAACAACAACAAGCTAAATCCCGCCAACAATTTTGATAAGCATCAGGCATTGATTTTGCATGAATGAGCTGCTGCTCAGAGTTTTTAACGTTTAAAAGCTTTTCGCTTGGCTTAAACAAAAGTGTCATAAATCTTGCAGGTCGACACAAAAGAACTTGACACAGTGAAATAAATACGCAGACCCGATAGGGCCAAGACTCCTCTCCAACACAAGTACAAGTACCAATACAGGCCGATACAACCCACCAATCCAGCGATGCATCCATTCAAAAGGCGAGAACAGGCACAACAGAAAGGAAGGCTAAATGGGGGGGCACAGGGCAGGAGGCGGGAGGCAGGAGACTGCTGGTTGGCACCAGCAAAAGGATACTAATGCACGTAATACGTTCCACTTGAATTGATAACAAAGGAGCCTGGCGATGTGGCCATGTATATAGTTTGCCATGGAGCACTCAGCTCATATGGGCCAGGGCACTCCTTGGCCTGGCCGCCGGAGGACACAAAGCCACATAATCAGCCCACGCGATGCTTCGTGGCTATGGCCATGGTATCTGAGACTGAGAAACTGAAACTGAGACCTGAGCCTTGAATTGCACAATGCATGAGATTCTGAGTACCTTACAAGTTGCGTCCTGACTGAAGCTTGTTTTTTTTTTTTATTATTTCAGTAGAGGCTTTGCGGATCTATTAGCCACGTTCAGACGCAAAGCCAAAAGTCTTTTGTCAACTGCAAAGGGCAATGTGAAGTTCCCTTCTTGCCTTTTGTGATAAATTTGTGTAGACGTTGGCAACGACATGCGATTTCCTGTGCCATTCAGCGATAAAATAAGCCAACCAGCCAGCCAGTCAGCCAGCCAACCAACAAAAGGAAATTCAAGCCAAATCAAAAAACGCAAAACACACCAAAAAAAAAGAAAAAAAAGCTAAAAAGATGCCAAAAATGTGACGGCCTAAAATTTGTTTTAGCCAAAAAAAGGCGCGACTGGCCAAATGAAAATGAAAAGAAGATTAATGACAAACGACAAATTGCGTTCAATGTCGCATTAATTGAGGCAATGAGCGCATGAATAAATGCATGAATTAACAACACACAACAATAACATTAACAACAGCAACAACAAACAAGCAATGACAAAGCCAAATAAATTCTATTAAAGCCAAAAATCAAAAAGCGTTGCGAAGGTCGTTTACAAGATTTTTGCGATTTTGTGCACTTCAAATGATAACTTGATGACTCTGACAGGCCACAGATCTTAAAAGATCTATTAAGAATTATTTAAAAAAAAATTATTGTTTTTTTTTATATTTTTTTCTGCCATTTTGCAAGTCGCCAAAGTGACGGACAAAGGAGGAAAATTAAAATCTTATTGCAAAAATAAAAGATTAATTCTTTATGATTAAGCGATTAGCGGTAATAAAAAAAAAACTCGATTACTTTACAGACCAATTCGATAATTGAATCCACAAGTCGCATGGGGTTAAGGTCGCCTATGCTGCCGTTACGATACGATACGATACGATACGTTACGATACGATACGATCTATAGATATAGCCGCACCCTTCAAATTTTTGTGGCTGCGGCGCGTGTTACGGTCAACGGCAGCCACTTGGCTGATTTAGCATTCGGTTAACGGGGCAACATCAGCCAACGCAACACACTCAATTACACCCATACAGTCACATACCATACCGCACACACACACACACACACACACACACACACATACATTATAAAATACACTCTTTTGCTGTCTATTAGCGCATTTATGAGCAAATTACGGGAGCGCCACGGCAAACGGCCACCCGCCGCCAGGCTTGCCGCAAAATATGAGCGCACCACCAGCTAATTGCACCACAGCTTCGGTGGCTCATTGGTTGGTTCATTGGCTGGCTGGCTGGCTGTTTGGCTGGCTGGCTGGTTGGTTGGTTGGTTGAGTGGTGGGCAGCCCACGTAGCCAGCGGCTCTGCGGTTGCCTTTTTGTAATATGCAACAAATCAACGCGCAAATTGTAACATAAAATATTTACATAGCACTCTTTGCCCCACGCCCTTAAATCGCCCGCTATCTACATCTCCCTCGCTCTCTCTCTCTCTCTCTCTCTTCCTCTCTCACTCCTTGTCACTTCCCCCTCCTGCGTAGCGGCTGCCTGCATTTTGTTTATTGCATTTAATTTGCGCATTGTTTGTGTGGCTTTAGATAATTGCGAGCATCAATTGCTGGCGCGGTGGGCGGGGCAGGCAGCCAAATCGCCCACACACAGTGGCAATCAAATTGCCAGCCACTGACGGAGTGGGCGGCTGGGATGCGTGGGCGTGTCGGGTCAGTGCACACCATTCAACCGACCAAACAAAAATGCCAAAAAAAAAAAAAAAAAGAATAAAAAAAAAAATAGCTAGAAAGAAGCCAAATGAAAAGCCTCAGACATTTGCTTGCTTTCATTAAGCTTTCAGTGCTCTGCCATGTGTTGTGTATAATCAACGTCCAACTGTCCAACTAACTGTCTGTCAGGCTGTCCCAGCTGTCCCAACTGCCCAAATGTCTGGCTGTCCAACCCGTCCAACTGTCCAAGCCGTCCAACTGAACCGTCCATCTGTTTGTTTGTTTGCATTTCACGCTTCAGCCTATGGCCCCGTGTGATTAATCTCCCACACGGCAAGCGGCTTCATGCCACTGACAGAGCTCAGATCGGACGTATAGACAAATAGTATAAAGCAGATACACACATATACGAATATATATATATATGTGTGTATGTGTGTGTGTGGATAGAACAAATGATTCCCTACTGTTATTGATGATGTGTTGATTAGGTTCTGAAACACAACATGGAAAACAAATTGCGGCCATGTGAATTTCGAGTCGATTGAGTGGAACGTCGAGAGTTAAGAGTTAAGAGTCGAGTTGCGTTTCATTATGAGTTTCACTTTGAACTCGTGCCGGCCGCACAGACACACTCACACACACAAATACGCGCACATCCATGCAGACAGGACGACCTGCTGGGTTTTGGGTTCTGTTGCACATGTGCGGCCAATCCAAGCTAGCAACAATAATGGCCCAAAAATTGGGTCATGTTTACCCAAAATATTTTGTTGCAAATTGCAAGAATCATGCAAAGCAGCGTGTGTCTAATGAATTGCCAACTCTCCGTATGCGTGTGTGTGTGTGTGTTAGTGTGTGTTAGTGTGTGTTAGTGTGTGTTAGTGTGTGTGCTTGGTAATAGTAGTTCGCTGTTGCGGTCTTTTGTTTCAACCAAATGTTGCACGTTTATTGGCTGTCAAATGCCGCAGTTACGCAAAACGCAAATTGCAGCGTCGATTTGTTAGAAGTTTTTTTTTTTTTTTTGCAGCTGCCGCCGCTGTCAGTGCCCCTGCCCCTGCCACTGCCGCTGTCACTGCTCCTGCCGCTGCTGCTGTCTGTCAATATCAATTTTTATGCCACATAAATTTTGGATAATAAAATTCTGCGGTAGCTGGAAAAGCCTCCAAATGTGAGCAAGGGTGTGGCGGAAGCCTAACGAGGGCTATTCAAATATTTATGGAAATGTGGAAATGTGTGCGATGTCAATGAGCTGAAGGCCTTACGAAAATTGAGTAACAACGCGTTTACAGTTAAAGCAAAGGGTGGGAGTTGCTCGATGTTTTACAGTTAAGAAGGCCTTAAACTGGGGCAAAGATCAATGGAAGAAGTTAGCTTTGATTTGACTTTGATTGATTGATGGAGCAGAATAATTTTCTAGCTATAAATTTGAATTCAAAGCCAAATGACATAATGGGAAGCAATAGGAAGGTTCTCCTTATGTGACTGCACATTGAATATATATCATTTTCTGATCCATCCACTTCCTCTTTATGCCTCGTTACCCCCCAAAGCTCGGCAAATGTGTCGCTGCATAATCCAAAGTTTATATTTAATCAAAGACCGATCGTAATTTCATGGCAGAATTCCTGAATAAATTGATATGTAGCTGGGCCACGCCCACGCTTGCTGGCTTGCTGGCTGGCTGGCTGGCCGGTCAGTCAGTCAGTTTGGCTAATGGTCTGACCAATTGTCGCAAATTAGTAAGAACAGCCCACATACACACACACACACACACATACACACACACACACACACACACATACACATACACAACAGGCACACACACACACACGCATACTGGTAACACACATGAAATTACGGCAGGTGAAGTAGACAAGAGGCCGAGGTAAGTGGCCAAGTACACGGCGGACACCTAAAGGCAAATCACATGCAGAAGAAAACTAACGGTACACAGAACAGGAGGCGACAAGGGAGAGGCCATAAAAATAAAAAAAGCACGAAACGAAACTAAAGAGTAGAAGGCAGAGGAAGAAAACAGCTATAAACTTTACTGCTACAATTGGCAAATTGAAAATTGTGCGCTGGTGGCGGTGGTGGTGGTGCTGCTGCCAGAGAAGCCACCAATGGGTGGGTCAGCGGCCAGCGGGTAGCGGGTAGCAGGCTGCAGATAGCAGTCAGTGGATTGCGAGCAGCGGGTAGGGGGGCATGGCTTGTACCGCGTACTCAGAGACCACAAGTGATGCCATGGCCGGACCGGGCCTTGGCATAGCCCAGAGCCAAGTGCGCGGATGATGCGTTGACTGCCAGATAAACTCAAGAGTAGCCGCCGTCGGCTATTCCTGTTGATGATAATGATGATGATCATTACGATGATGATGGTTGGGCGATGGCGATGGCGATGTTGATGGCAATGTTGATGCCGTTGCTTTTGCTCTTGCTGTTGCCTTTGTTGTTGCTGTTGCTGTGGCCGTTGCTGTTGCTGTTGCTGTTGCTCTTGCTGTTGCCTTTGCCTTTGCCGTTGCAGACGAAGATGCATTTGTGCAGACGCAGTCCCAACATAGACGTTTCAATTTCAAAAGCCATTTGGCCAAGGCAGACATTTTAATGAAGCGCTGCCAGTGACGGGGCTGCATTAAGAGTTGAGGCTCGGCGAGACACATGGTGTAACGGTGTTGGATCAGACCGGGTGCGCTCTAGACGGCCACGCACCGCTGCAGCGGCACCAACACCACCACCACCACCACTAGCACCACCAACAACAACAACAACAACAACATAAACACATTCATAGAACGATAAGGTCACAGCCAGTCGTCAGTCCGTCACTCAGTCGGACAGTTGACGTCGTGCAGCAGCAGCGTCGTTGGTATGCAAAACGAATGACTTAAGCAACGAACTTGCAGTCGAGCATAAACCAAAGTGTCCATTTCAATGGCAATCCCGACCGCAACTGCTCGCAGTTAAGTTCTTAAGTGCTCGGTCATACGATACACATTGCCTTTGATGAGAAATGTCAATCAAATCGATTCAAATCAAATAAGAACAACAACAACAACAACAACAACAACTGTCTCAATCGAATCAAAAAGGCGCACCATTCATGCCACTTAAGTAGCAACAATTTGTGTTCCATCCATTCAGTTGTCACTTTCAACTTTCGCTGCTGCTTTTGCTCTCATTTCTTATGTGGACCGCCGCCGCACGCCCACAACAAAATTCGTGTGTTCTGCTTCGTGTGCTTCAAACTTGACCCTTTTTCTGGATTCATTATTTGTTTCATTTTTTTTTTTTTTTAGTTTTTGTTGTTGTATTTTTGGAAATTATCATGAGGCTGTGCCTCATATATTGTAATTAAAACGAAATGTTAGCTGCAAAGGCCCCCTCAAAATGATTGCCATAATAAAGCCCGTAGAGAGTCGGGGCTGTTTAGGCGTTAATTTTGGGTTCTACAACTTGTGGCAGAGGCAGTGCCACTGACGTCTGGCATCTGGCATCTGGCATCTGGCGTCTGGCAAAAGCCAAATTACTAGTTACAAGTGCACTTTCTCTGGGTCTCTTTGTGTACAATGAAAAGTGAGTTGCGTCTTTTTACGTGGGCGTTCACTTAATTGCTGTTTAATACAAAAATCGATTGCTGCTTACCTTTCGATGGTCTCCGCTTCACTCTTGTCTATTGGCCTCCACTCATATATACCACACACTGCAAATGAGATGGGAGAAAACGCAAATTAGTTTATGAAAATACTTGAGTTTGAAAAAAAACGAAAAAAAAAAACAACACTTGAAAAAAAAAACTTTTGAAAAACTCTTGAAAATTGCGCCAAAAATTGTTTTCATTTAACCAATACACTGAACCCAGAACCGTTTGGGCCAACTTAGTTAATTTGGCTGGCCAATTGACTGCAATTGTTGTGGCGTATCAAAAGTGAAACCGCAGCCCAACTTTTGCTTTCCATAGCTTCAACTTTCAATTGGTGACTTAATTTCTTTGGCAACAAAAGTGCTGCAATAAAAGCTAATGAAATCGAACGCCGACGACAGCAACAAAAAAACAACAACCGCTTCTATTGTTAACGCGAGTGTCCACCACAATGACTGCGGGGCAACACCAGCAACAACAACAGCAACAACAGGCAGCAGCAGCAGCTTTAACCCTAGGTTTGGATTCAGCTTCGTCTGCAGCTTCAGTCTCGGTCTCAGTCGCAGTCTCAGTCTTAGTCTTAGTCTCAGTCTCAGTCGCAGTCTCAGCCTCAGTCGCAGTCTCGGTCTCAGTCTCAGCCTCAGTCGCAGTCTCAGTCTCAGTCTCCATCTCCGTTTCAGTTTGGGCCAAGAAATTATCAAGTGCAGTGCACATTGGCACTTTTACTTTCATTATTGTTAGCCAGATCTTAGCCATTGTTGCCGGTGGGGACTTATTGTTGGCCGCAACGGTAACGACCATTTGATAAAGCCTGCAAAATGGCCGCAACGAGATTTTCACCAGGCAGGGCACAATTTACACATTTTGTGACCATTTTCCTTTTAGTAGCAGCTAATGAAGAAAACGCTTGTGGCACCACAGCAACAACAGCAACACAAAATAAAATAGACACCAACCACAGCAACAACAACAGCAACAACAGAGGCCCAAATTACAAAACAATTTGTCTGAAGCGCTTAAAGTTCGATTTGTATGGGAAAATGTTGCTGCATCTTATGTGTGTGTGGCAAGTGATGAGAAAATCACACCAACACCAAAATCAACAGCAACACCAACTTTAACACCAATAGCAACACCAACTGCAACACCAACAGCAACACCAACTGCAACACCAACAGCAACAAGAATAACAGCCTGATGTTTTATGTAAGCAGATTAAGCATACGCCGCGTATGTCACTTCACAGCAAAAGCGAAACAAACGATTTGCACTTTGATACTGCCACTCAATGGCATAGGAAAAACAATCAAACAGTTTCAGCAATGAAAACAACATCTTAAAATTACCTTTCGTGTTTCAAGCAAAAAAAAAATAAAAAAAATACAGGGTGCACTTTGAAAATGTGAATTTCTAAGAAAACGAGAACTGAAATGATTTTCAATTCACCGACTGCTCTACCCAAAGGTTTCCCATAATTTCGATTGATTTCACGCGTGACTTTCTTTTTACTTTGAGCCTGCGCCTTGCGCTCTTCCTCTTCTTCTTCTTCTTCTCCTTCTTTATCTTCCTCTTGGCAGCAAACATACCCTGTAAATAGGAAATGAACGAGCCGAAGAAAAATTGTAAGTTTCCCAGCGACGAGAACAAAGCATAAATTGCAGGCTTGTGAGTGTTGCTCAGTGTAGCGTGGCAAAGGCTGAGATGTGGGCGGATCCCGGGCCAAGACTTTGATGTCGAGGGGTGGGAGAGTGAGGAGGTTGGTGAATTGGTTGGTCCGAGAGGGGGATGGGGGCGAGGGCCTATACAGCGGCATGCAAACGTTGAATTATCGCTGTTGATCTTATGCACAGGCCACAAGCTTTTGGGCTTGTGTTTGTGCAACGACTGCTACTTGTATTAAGTGGAGTCACAGCAAGCACGCCAACAACAACAACAGCATTTGCAACTGACTGCTTGACTGGCTAAACGACAGCAACAGCAGCAACTGCAGCCTCAGCCGCAGCAACAGTAGTCAACGTATCAATTAGCCGGAGACACAAAATTCAGTAGGCTTTGCCCAGAGTCCGAGTCGCAGGCAAAGCAAAAAATTTGAAATAAAGTATTTTCCTTTTAGTAGTAGAATCAAAACATTGGAGACAATTGCCCATTGGATTTGGGATACCCGATGCCAAGGTAATCCCCGCGCCGAGATCATGACTAAGGCATTCTTTTGCAGTGAGAAGATGCAGCTGTGCCTGCTGCTGGTGCACTCGGAGAACGCATTTAATTGCCTCATGGAGCTGGGACATTATGGGGAATGCCAGTTTAATAATGTCTACGATGAGGATCGCATATTGAATGGCATGTTCACCAGGCAGGTGCATCTATGCAACGATATGTTACGCATTGTGGATCACTTGCAGGAGCAGTTGCTGGAGTTGGGTATTCAAATGAAATACTACAAGGATGTGGATACATTACATCGACCAAGTGAAGCCAATATCAATGGCTATTACCCAATTCTGTATCAATTCAATTTGAAGGCAACTGCCCTCCTGGAGAACAACAATGCGTTGCTCAAGCGCCGGAGTTACATGTACGAGAAGCACTTCGCACTGCAGAGGGCCGAGAGTTTTCTGAAGACTAGCACGGATTCTGATGGTACGCTTCGTTACTCTGATAGTGAAATACTCGAGATACTCCAGGATCAGTCATTCGGGGATCCGAATAGTTTGCAAATCAATTATATACTGGGCAGCATAAATGTCCTTAAGTTTGCGTCATTTCAACTCTTGCTCTACAGGCTCTTTGGGCACAATCTTTTGGTACGTCATTCGACAGAAACCATTGATGTCTTGGAGGCAATGGGTCAGATGACGGTGAATGTTAGAAAATATATTGTTTTGCTTGTGACCACAGCGCAGTCCTTGAAACTCAAAATTTTGAAATGCTGTCAAGCGTATCACGTCAACATCTTTGAGTGTCCTGCAACTTCGAGACAGCGTCTGCTTATGATCGATCAGTTGGCACGTGACGTTGCGGACATCGATGCCATATTGAGTGAGACCAAAATGTCGCGTCGCAAGGTCCTTGATGCATGTGCCAATGATCTGTTCATTATGCGTGTCAATTTGAACAAGGCTCTGCACGTCTACGACCTGCTGAATCGATTCATTCCCGCAAGGAGTCGACAACAGATTTCATTTCTGCAGGCCGAATGCTTTGTGCCCAGCTCCGAAGTCACCAATGTGCGTGCGGTGCTCCTTCGTGGCTCAATGCTGCGGGGAGCCGATGCTGATGTTCAACATCCGCCCATCCTTTTTAGGCGCGACGGCAGAATCAAACATATGCCACCCACATATTTTCGCCTGAATAAATTCACCCATGGATTTCAGAAGCTGATCGATGCATATGGAATGGCCAATTACAGGGAACTCAATCCGGCGCCCTATACGATCATAACGTTCCCCTTTCTGTTTGCCATCATGTTTGGGGATATAGGACACGGCTTGATCTTGGCACTGTTTGCCATCACGATGATCCTTTACGAGAAACGCATAGAGGAAAGCATACGAATGTCGACAAACGCCAATGAAATTGTGACTATCCTTTTTGCCGGACGCTACATCATCTTACTGATGGGCCTGTTCTCCATGTACACGGGTCTTGTGTACAACGATTTGCTGGCCATGCCTCTCATCCTGTTTAAATCCAGTTGGGAGTGTCATTATAGTGAGGCGTTTATACAGCAGGTAATCAAGGATGTACAACTTGATCCGCAGAAAAAATCGTTCTACTCGGGCCATCCGTATCCTTTTGGCGTTGATCCCATATGGAAAATATGTGGAGAGGATTCCATAACCACTTTCAACTCACTGAAAATGAAATTAGCCATCATTTTGGGCGTCTGTCAGATGATGTTTGGCCTCGTCCTTTCGGCCATCAATTGCGTTAATCTTTCCCAAATGGCCGATCTCTTCCTTGTGGTTATCCCACAAATAGTCTTTATGACGTGTCTCTTTGTGTACCTTGTCTTTCTCATTTTCCTCAAGTGGCTCAGGTATGGCGGTCACAAGGACAATCCCTACAATTCCGCCTGTGCACCCTCCGTGCTGATCACATTTATAGACATGATGCTAATGAAGCATCCAGTCCTGGAGGATAAAGGTTGTGAGCTTTTCCTTTATCCGTATGAACGCACCGTGGAGTATGTACTTGTTTTTGTTGCCTTTGCCGCTGTGCCCGTACTGCTGGTTGGCAAGCCACTCTACTTGTCCAGTCAACATAGGAAAATGAGAAAACATCAGAGACAAGGAGCTGGAGGAAAGGACAACATCAGCTCAGCATCGGATAAGAAACCGCGTAACATTTCGCAGGAAGAAGTGAACAGTCAGGACAACATGCAGGCAAGACAGCCTGACGTCAATGATGAAGCCGAGCATGATATGACCGAAGTCTGGATACACTCAGGAATTCATACCATTGAGAGTGTCCTGGGCTCAGTGTCCCACACGGCGTCCTACTTGCGTCTATGGGCACTTTCCCTGGCCCACAGCCAGCTGTCGGATGTGCTATGGCATATGATCCTGAGTCGAGGACTCAATAACAAGCTACCACTTCCTCTAAGCGTGCCCGTATTGACCATTTTCTTCTCAATTTGGGCCATATTAACCGTGGCCATTCTGGTCATGATGGAGGGCCTATCGGCATTTCTGCACACCCTGCGTCTACATTGGGTCGAGTTTCAGTCGAAGTTCTACGGCGGCGCCGGTAAAGCATTTCGTCCATTCTACTTTCCGCGCTCCGACATAAATAGTTAAAATATCGGTTTTATATATAATATATATATATTTTTTTTATATTTTATAAAAAATTGAGAAAAGGGGTGGGGGGATGTATTGGTATTTTAGAGCTGCCTTCATTTAGCCTTTGCCGAGATTCGATTAATTAGCTTATAAGGCATTGGTTTAGTTGTAGCTGTAGCTGTCCTTATAATTGACAGGATGTGGCACGAAGCAGCAGTAAGTGGAAGTTGCGGCAAGCGGGCAGCCCACGCAAGTGGCCAGCATCTGCATTTTGTGTGTGGACATTCCATTGCAATTAGCATTGGCAGTTGCAGCGGCTAAGGCCATAAACCAAAGCAAACTTTAAACAATTTCCATTTATTTGGTTTATGCCACTCGGCGTGCAGCGGCCATTGCCAGCTGCACGTTGCACGTTGCACGTTGTACGTTGTACGTTGCACGTTGCTCGTTGCTCGTTGCACGCTGCACATTGCTGGGTGCCAATGCGGGCGCAAAAGTCGTCGACCCTTTTGAAGCCTGCCTGCAATTGTTGCTGTTGTTCTTCTAGTAGTTGTTCAGCTTGTTTTCTATATGCAGCACACAGCTGAGTATTTGCTGGCGTGACTCTTTGAGTTGTTGTTGTTGTAGCTGATGCTGTTGTTGCTGTTGCCGCTCTGTTTGCGCCGCGCCGCCATTAACACCCACGCCAATGAACAACTCTGCCGCTGCTGCTGCTGCTGCTGCTGCTGCTGCTGCTGCTGTTGCTGCTTTTGCCGTTGCCGTTGCCATTGCCTTTTGCCGGGGCGAGTCTTGGCATAAATTATGAACAGCAACCGATGACGCATGCAGGCCTAAGTAGACTTGTTGCATGCATAAATAACTTTCGTTAGCAAGCACATGGCCAGAGATACTGGAGTACCTTATTAGATCTCTGATCGCCGCAAAACAAAAGACACACCACGCCACGCCACACACACACACACACACACACACACATGTGTACACACATTTATATATATATAAATAAAATATATATATATATTTATATATAAATAGGAAAACTATTTACAAGCAACGCAGACATTGCAGATCAGAGCAAACATAAAGCTTAACTTGGCTAAAATGCATTTTCATGATCAGAGCAGGTTTCAAGCTACGCAATGGCCGAGCCAAAACAGGCTTTGGCTATGTCTGTCTATTGCTAATGCTGAGGCTAAGACAGAGGCTGCGGCTGCGGCTGAGACAGAGGCTGAAGCTGTGGCTATGTCTATGGCTATGGCTATGGCTTTGGCTGTGGCTTTGGCTATGGCTTTGGCTTTTAGCCATAGCACGCGCCATTGTTTAGTTCTGCAGTGCGCAAGTTCGTTGCCTAAGTCTTTTGTTTATATTTGGAAGTTGTGTTCTAATGCGAAACGCTTTATGCCCAAAGCTGTCATTACACGTGTGTGCGTTTATATGTGTGTATGTGTATGTGTATGTATAGTTATATATATGTGCGTTTATGTGTACACAATGGGCAACTGCTTAGCGCGTTTATGGCCAACAATTGTCAAGTCCCTCGGGTGCTCAGCCGCTGCACTGCAAGAAACGCAAGGTCAACGTCGTTGTCGTCGTTGTTGTTGTTGTTGTTGTTGTTTTTGGTTTTTCTGTTGCAGTTGCAGTTGATGTTGATGTTGCTGTTGCTGTTGGCAGCATTGTCGCCATCCGCATCGTCGTCGCATGGGGAAAATCAATTTCAAACTAAAACGTCGCATTGCTGACGCTTCCTTCTCTCTTGCTGCAGCATCACGTCACGTCACGTTCCACGCTGGGTCATCAATTTTTTGAGTGCATTGCCGCGGCCTTAAAGGGCACTCGCTGCCACTGTTGCTTCCACTGCCACCGATGCCACTGCTGCCACTGCTGCCACTGCTGCCACTGCTGCCACTGCTGCCACTGCTGCCACCGCTGCCACTGCTGCCACTACTGTCACTGCCGCCACTGCTATGACTGCTGCTGATGTTGCTTCTATGTTGCTGTTGTCATTGTTGCAACGTTTGTTGTATTTTTTTTTTCATTTTATTTTTTTTTATTTTCTTTGTTTCATTTCGTATTTTGTGTTTTTGTTTCTCTTATTGTTTTTGTTTTTGCTATTGTTGTTGGCCCAGCAATCCTCTGTCTGGACCGGGGCTAGCTCTGCTTTTGGGCTTTACATGCCGAGCATAACAAAAAAGGTGTTAAATTCAACTCATGGCTGGCAACAGTCGCAATGGCCACTCAAAAAGCCCGGGCCAATGTCAATGCACGCTGAAGAATTTCTGCCACAGCAGAAGGACATTTCAGCTGCGTGGAGTAGCTGCCACCATTGGGAGTCGGTCTGTGGTGGTGTGTGAGAAGAAGGCAGCTAGAGAGAGAGTGGGTAAGAGAGAGGGAGGTGAGGGAGCCAGGAGACTGATGACTGGAACTGTTCGGGCGTGAAGCACCTCAAGTGCTTACCTCACTTCAGGTGGCTAACAAAAATATTGCTCGGTTGCCGCTGCGTCTCTGCGCCAACATTTAAATGAAGTCAAGTGTCGATGGACACAGTCCACAAAAAAACCACAACAATAACAACAACAACAAAAATAACAACAATAAAAAACAAACAAAAAATAACTATAAAAATAACATCTATAAAAATAACAGCTATAAAAATAACAACTATAAAAATAAAACAACTATAAAAGTAACAACTACAAAAGCTGCTGTCCAGTGCAAACATCAAGTTGGCTGCTGGGGACGTAACTGTAAATAGCGCGTTATTAAGTAAATTAATTAACTTGCCACACATTTCGCACATTGCCACAAGTTGGCAGCAACTGAAAGAAATGCCATTGAGATTCCGACAAATTGTGCATTGTTTTTCTTTTGGTTATATAAACTTTTAGTTTTGTTTGTTTTCATTTCTTTTTTTTTTGTTTGTTTTTTTTTGTTAGTTTTAAATATGTTTTTTTTTTTTGGTTAGTTTTATTTGTTTTTTTTTTTTGTTTTGGTTAGTTTTGAATTTTTTTAAATTAATTTGAATGTCTTTTGAGGTTTTGTGTTTGCTTGTGAACGGACTCTTAGAGCAGCGGATGCCAACAATTGGCCCCGTTTAGCAAATTTTGGCCAAGTTCTGAACTTGACTTCTCGTCTCTCGCGCTTTCACTCGACAAAACGTTTTAATTAAAATTGCAAAGAGAAAAATTAATTTTAACTATGTCGGCATTTGTATGGCTACTTAACCGGTTTCCCGTATTTTTATATTGTTTATAACAGCAGCAACAACAACAACAACAACAACAACAACAACTGCTGCCGCAGTCACAGCCCAAAAAAGTGAAATTTTCAGCGCTGAGAATCCATTTTTGGCATTTAGCAAAATTTATTAGCAAACAGAAGAGAAAATTAAGAGATCTGATTAATGTTAATTAGAAGGCATATCAACAGCCATAAATCAACAACTAAAACTAAAGCTAAGCTTAATCTAAAAATAAATAAAAAAAAAACCTTCTATAATCTAGAAAGAAGATTCCTCATTTTTGACTCGATTTTATTTAATTTGTACTTGGAATTCGAGAACTGCGACTCGAATTTCCGGTTTTATTTACAATTTCGATTTAAATTTAAGTGTTTAAATTCCCTATAATTTTAATTTAATTATCTAATCTTTTTCTTTATCTAAAGTTAAATAATTTTTGCATTCACTGAATTTTGATACCAAAATACGCGTAATTTCACATGAGTTCGCTGCTTAAGTCTTTTGCTTGTACATTCTTTTGCTGCCCCTCCACACGCGCATGCATAATGAGAATACGAATGAGATCGGACAAAAAAAGGCTAAAAAGCTAAAAAAGCTAAAAAAAAAATAAATAAATAAATTCACATTAAACTGTATAATGCGCACACATACATACATACATACATATATATGTCAATTACAGCACGATTTTTGGCAAATTTACTTGTCGCTGACACATTTCCAACTGTTGCCCGAATTGTGGGTCAGTTCCGATACCGATACCGATGACGATGCCGATGCCGATGCCAATTTTGATACCGATTTATGTCGCCGGCGACAGTAAATTTGTCAGGTCTCTGAGGACCGTTAAGTAAACGCAATGCATGATTTGTGTTTTATAATGAGGCCGCGGAGATGATGAAGACATTGGAAAAAAAAAGGCAGAAAGTACGCATGTCGGATTTATAAAATATTCGTTAAGTGTATTTAATACCCTAACATATGAGCTGCAACGAATTCGAGGCTTCACATGGCATTTGGTTGAAAGCTGGAGACTTGACGGGGGAAGCAAAATTAAGATCGATTTTTCCTTATAAGCAGTTGCTAGAAAAATAATAGTAGTGCAACATTCAAAAAAGAAAAGCCTTTGTTTCCGATACTTCCAATCGCACAATTTTAACAAAAATATACAAATTATTTAAAATGGAATGTCTGGAAGAGAATAACATAAAAGTCCCGTTAGATTTTTATCCCTATAATTTGTTATTGACGATCTTTGACAAGTGCATCCAATATATGTTTATACATACAGTATATATCGGTTATATGCAAACCGCTTATATGCAAAAATTGCTTAAAAGCACACATCATCATAACGTCGTAATTATTATTATTGATAATTATTTTATTTGCTTAAAATGAAATTTCACGTATATGCAAAATTTTGTCTGCATTATAGGTTTTGCATATAAGCGATATGTATTGTATTTAAAAATAATGAAGAAAAGAGGGAAGGAGGAAGGTATTCAAAGTATTTTATTTATACTTGAAATAATTTCCATAAATATAGAAACTTTAGATAATGATATTATTTATAGATAATATACATATCTATACATATAATATACATATCATATTTATACATAAATATATAAATATAGACTTATTTGTCTGAAACGTTTTATAACCATAAAAAGCTTCATCTCATACTTAAAGCAGTGTCTATATCTATGATTATACATATATAGATTTTTATCTCGAACAGTATCTCCCTTTTAATCTCTGATATTATACACATATAATTATTATAAATATATAAATTTTTTTTTATTTATTTATTCAGCATTTTTAGTGCTTTTCCCGAACATCTATATTAATTTTTATCCCGAAGTCTGTGTATATATCTCACACATAGAACTTCATATGGTCTGATCTAAATGTATTAAGAGTTCTGTATTTAAATCAGATATGGACACCTGTGACTATATCTATCTATCCTTATCTCGATCTGTATCTGCTTTATTTATCTCGATTTTATGCAGTGCCCTGCGTATCTATGATATGTGAAGCTTCAAAGTGCCTGGCAGCAGCTCAGCTCTCGTTGTATTTGCATAACGTTATATTTATTGATTCTGCTGTGGGAGTGTGTAAACATGTGTGTATGAGTGTGCATGAGTGTGTGTGTGTGTGTTTGAGTGTGTGTTCCAATTGGCAGTACGAATCGAAACATCACGAAATCTCGTTAAAAACCGCAGCGCAAAACAAATACAAATACAAAAATAAAAGCAAATACCGTTAGCTTTGTTTTAACGCTGCCACAAAAAGAAGATAAAATAGACAACAAAATGAAAACAAAATAAAAACAAAAGGGAAATATAAAAAAAAATATATATATATATATTGTATATATATAAAGTAAAGAGCAAACAAAGTCCAGCAACGGCATTGACCAGCCAAGTGAGCAGCCAAGTGCCCAAAGTGCTCAAAGTGTTCGCTCGACGATTGTCCGCGCTTTGATTTGATTTTGTTTTTGTTGTTGTTGTTGCTGTTGCTGTTTTTGTAGTGGTTGTTGTTGCTGTTCTTGTTGTTTTGGTTGTTCATAATTTGCGCTTTAATTAAATTAGGTGGGCGCATAAACAAATTACTGTGAATAGCAGTCAAGATTGCAGTGCAGGTGGGAGAATAAAAGCAGCAGCAGCAACAACAACAAAAGTAAACAACAAAAACAAACAACAACAAAAACAAACAACAACATCAACAAACATTTTGACCTTCGCCTGACAGGCAACTGAAATGCAATTCAAGTGCCTCAAAGCTTCTCAGGTCGCGCTCGTTCAGCACTCGAAAGCGAAGTTCGTCGCTTGTCTGCCATTTGAATGACGTGCAACAGCAGCAGCAGCAGCAGAAGCAACAATAACAGCAACAACAATAGCAAAAACAACAATAACAGCAACAACACCCAGCAGCAGCAGCAACAACAGCAGCGACAACAGTAGCAACAATCGCCTTGGCGTGCAATCACAGCAACAACAACAACAACAACAACAATAGAAACAGCAGGAACAGAAACAGACAACAACAACAACATTAACAACAACAGGAACAACAATTGGTGCCAAATGCTACTGTAGCACGCCACACAGAAAACTGCCGACAGAATTTATTGGTGCAACATGAACAAATTAGCCGCAATATGGAAGCTCGAAGACAAATGATTATTAGATGCCAACTTATTTCGCAGTGTCGCCTCCGCATTCCCCAAAAAACTTTCCAAACAGAGAAAGAGCGGAATGAGAGAGAGAGAGAGAGAGAGGGGGGGAGGGGGAAGGCGAAGCATAGAGACTGCGGCAACAAGACAGTGAGACATGATGATGTCTCTGTGGATACGCGGAATGGTGACAGCTTCCAAATGCCTCGCAATTTGCAACCGTTTGCTGCCGAAAATCAAGAGGGAAACGTGTTGCTCTTGTTGTTGTTGTTGTTACTGTGTTGTTGCTCCTTTACCGCCCACGCAGCCCATAAATAAGTCAGCATCAGCTTCAAGAGTCGCAGCTCGCAATAAATCTGAGCGCGTGGGACGTGGAGCCCAGCGGCGTCGTGCGACAAATGTCAGCGGCAAAATGAGGCCACGCCCCAAAACAGCGTCATCGGCTTATGTAGCTAAAAGGGGCAAGAGGGGGAGGGGCAGCATTGGTGTTGCGCAAAATGGAAAGAGTATCTAAAATACGTATACGTTTCCAGCCATCAAATGGAATTGGGAAAATCCCAAAGCTTTTAAAACTGTCAACAGTTCCATGTCAAACCCCGGGCTTCTGTGGCCAAGAATTGGGGCTTCTTAGCATATGTGACAGATGAAAGTGGCACAAGTGGTAAATAGAAAAAGTTTATATAACTATATATATACTAAATATATATATATATATATACAAATACTATATATTCTAGAAACTGTTAAATCGGTAGGGGATTATAAGAAATCCCTCTGAGGGAAGCCCAAAGATTTAAAGGGCATTTGGTTAGGGCTTTGCTTGGGAACTATTTTATATTAAAATTTTATAAAATAGCTGCGTTAAATTTAAGTAAAATATTTATATAATTTGAATATTAAAATTAAAAAAAAAAATACTAAAATTCAATTTAGATTTTGAAACTCAGAAACTGTCGACTTTCAGACTCAGAGCCGCTCCAGTCGCATTCTTATTATATATAATATATATATTATAATTATATAAAATAGCTGCGGTTAATTTAAGTAATATATTTATATAATTTATATATTTAAATTAAAAAAAAGAAATACTAAAATTAAATTTAGATTTTAAAACTCAGAAGCTGTCGACTTTCAGACTCAGAGCCGCTCCAGTCGCATTCTTATTATATATAATATATATATTATAATTATATAAAATGGCTGCTGTTAATTTAAGTAAAATATTTAAATAATTTATATTTTAAAATTAACAGAAAAAAATACTAAAATTGAATTTACATTTTAAAACTCAGAAGCTGTCGACTTTCAGACTCGGAGCCGCTCCAGTCGCATTCTTATTATATATAATATATATATTGTAATTATATAAAATAGCTGTGGTTAACTTAAGTAAAATATTTATATAATTTATATATTTAAATTTAAAAAAAAAAATACTAAAATTGAATTTAGATTTTAAAACTCAGAAGCTGTCGACTTTCAGACTCAGAGCCGCTCCAGTCACATTCTACGAACCCCGCACTGAGGTCCTTGCTTTATTGCCTTGCAAATTAATGGGAATCAATCATAAACTAAATCTAAATATAATATCTAACTCTAGTTATAGTTATAGATCTCTCGTAACTCACCCGTTGGGTAAATAAATTACTCTGCTCCACTTGCCAATGGAAAGCTGAAATGAAAATAAAATTTCCATAGAAAATTAGTTATAAAATCAACTGAAAGCCATAAGGTACTCTTCGTTCGTTCATATTAGAGATGAATAAATCATTGTGAATAAGTTTGAGTGTAGTAACCACCCAAGGGTTAAATTATAGACAATTTGTCACGTCACAAGTTGACGGGAATTATCACTCCAAACTGATCTATGAGCGGTTCCCCGGATCCGCTTTCTATAACAAATTTGCGGCTACCAAAAATGTGTGTGTGTGTGTGTGTGTGTGTGCTCAACGCAAATTAGACTCAAAAATCATGTATGTACAGCAGCAGCAGTAACAACAACAACAACAACAGCAATGAGCACAATATTACAAGCAACAACAACATAAAGTACGACGATTCGCTTGTTAACTCATCCAAAAACTGAACCACATTCTTTGGAGCATTTGAAAAGCAGCAACAACAACAGGCAACATGCGAGGCATGAAGTACAACAACAAGCAAAGCAGCAGCAACAACAGTAACAAATACGAAGTCAACAAAAACAACAAGCAACAACAACAACAACAAGCAACAAACAAACAAAAAATGTTCAAATAAAAAACACGTTCAGCGCGTGTAGCAGCATGGGGCAAACATGGGAGGCAATGCTGTTTGAGGGGGCGTGGCATGGCACAGGCATTAGCTGCTGCTTGTTGCTGTTGTTGCTGCTGTTGTTGCTGCTGCTGCTGCTGCAAATGCAAAACAACATTGAAAGACGAGAAATCTGGCTACTGTAATTTGTCTGCCCCACCGGAGACACAGACACGCGCGCGCTCGGGCGGCCGATTTCAATTCAGTGTCCAAGTGCGAGTCCAAGTTGCAACAAACTGAGGCATGCGGCACTCTACAGTCTGCAATTGCTGCTCCACTTTTGACTGTATATGTGTGTGTGTGTGTGTGTGTGTGTGTGTGTGTGAGTGTGTGCTTGTGTCTGTCTCATTGTGCGCCTCACTGTCTCCAACTATTTGGCTCCTAACAACGTGCAACGTCGCTTGGGCTGCCTTTGTTGCTGAGGTCAATTTTTATGTTGCAGCCACAAAAAACTTCGTCCCGTTGCTCTCGTTGGACTCCTTCTTTTTTGGCAACAACTTTTTTGTAGTTCTCTGATTTTTTTCTTTGCATTCTTTTTTTTTGATTATTTTTTTTTTACTTCTTTTTTTTTTAAATTTTTGTTGTTTTTGTTGTTTTTTGTGTTTTTTATGTTGTCTGGCGCACTTAAAGTTACGTATGTGAGTTTTGGTCTGTGTCAGTTTTTTGTTGCTTGTTGCAGAGTGCGGCACAAAGTTTGCAGCTTGCCACTTGGACGGCAACACACTTCAACTACAGCTACAACTGCAACAACAACAACAACAACAACAAGCAGCAGCAGCAGCAACGACAACTGCAACAACAGCTACAACTTTGAGTGCAACTCCAACTAGCAACTGCCTCAATTGCTTGACACTTCAGTTGTAATTAGTTTTGTGACCATGCATGAAATTTTCATTTAGTCCTTTTTCCGAACATCTCCATGAGCAATAGCAAAACTTTCCTAATGTGTGAAATGCAGGAGCAGGACACAAATTAACCAACAACTTGGACTATGATTTCTTAATTAAGCGCGGGACGAGGTTTTCGATTCCATGCAGATTGATGGGAGGTCCTGGCAAAGTCCTGGACAGTTTTATAGTTAATGCAAATTAATTCAATATTTAAATTTTAAATTTTTAGAGTTTATCAAATTATGAAAACTTTTTTAGGCGTTAGAAAATGTATTTATTAATTAAATAAAATAAATTGAAATTAAAATAAGAAAAGGACCAAAATTGGAAGCCAATTTGAGAGCAGCCTTAGAGATCAATTTATGGCTTGATTTTAATTTATTGTAAAAGTCCAATTATTTATTTTATTACTAAGTAAATAATTGCAATAAAATATATTTAAATATTTACAGCTTATCCTTTAAATCTCCTGTTGACTACAGGCTGCCAAGGCACAAAATGTTAGGGATTAAATTTGAATCCCCTTAAATATTTAATTTAATTCTTTAGTCTTTTTTATTTTTTTCCCATGTTTTCCATGTAAAGCAAACATTTGCTCAAATTTGATTTTCTTTCAAATCAATGCTCCTCAACTGCAGGACTTTAATATCCTTAAAACATTGTTGATTCCGATGATAAAAGTTTTGTTGCAATTCCATCAAAGTAATGACATTACATGCAACCTTGAACTATTGCTACGGCAACTTTCGACAATTGCAATTTGCAAACAGGCAGCAACAAGGGACTCACACACACACAAACACACAAATACATACACTCAAACTCATGCATACAATCGACAATTTAGTTCTGTAAGTGAATCCTGCGTCCCCTGGCACTTTCAAGTGTCTGCCAATCAAAGCAAATCAACATGAAATTATTGACAATAACAATAATGGCGAATAATAATCCAATGTTGCATTTGTTGTTGTTGCTGTTGTTGCTGTTGTTATAGCTTTTGGTGTTGGCATTGTATTTTGCATGTGGCATGCAACGTTGTCAGCCAAGGGCCCGCAGCAATAATGCTAAAGGAAAGTGAAAATTCTTGTTTGTCAGTGAAACTGTGTGGCAAGTGGAATACTTGGTGTGGCAGATACTTTTACTTGCTATTAAGCAGGGCTTTCTTCATTTTGTGCCACACAGAGAGTAGCTGCAACTGTTGTTGTTGTTGCTGCTGCCGCTGCTGCTGCTGCTACTCTCATACAATTTCCCATTTTAGCCGGCATGAGTTTTCATAAATTTTGTTACTGCTTCTTCTTCTTCTGCTTCTTCGTCTTCTTTTTGCTGTGTTGCATTACATTTGATTACCAACTGTGCCGCCGACATGTGCCACTTTTTGTTGCAGCTGAAAGTAAAACGCGGCAGCCAGAAAAAAAACGATGCCATGGATATCATAAATACATATAAAACCGATGGGAAATGCATGAAAATGTACCAGCAACAACTAGAACACACGACAGCAACATCAACAGCAACAACAACAACACCAACACCAACACCAACAACAGCAGCAACAACAACAGCAACAACAGCAGCAACATCAACAGCAACAACAACAGCAACTGTTGCTGTTGCATGTTGGAACTTTCAAAGGCATCGAAAATGCAGCAAAAATATGAAAAGTTTATATACAGGTAATTACCTGGGCACAGCTTGCAGCGAGTTGCAAGTGTTGTTGCCGCCGTATTTATAATATTTTTTTTTTTCATTTTTTATTTTTTGTTTCTTTGTTGTTGCTGTTGTTGGAACAACTGTTGGAAATGTAGTGTCTGTTGTTTGTTACCTGCTGCCTGCTGCCTGCTGCCTGCATTTACATTAAGTCTATTTAGTAAAAATAACTGACGGCCGAAATCAAAAGGTTTCAAAACGAGAAGGAAAAATGCAGAGTAAAAAATAAAAAAAAAATAGGGAAAATGGAAAATGGAAAAACAGAAACAAGAACAGAAACAGAAATGAGTTTCTTTTAATCAGACAAATGCAAAGAGTTTCTCTAATTAAATTCCTCAGACACAATATTGCGGTCCGTTTCTCTAAGGGTGGGTGAAGTTACGGCGTGGGTGTAAGGAGGGAGGGGTTGGAACGGTAAGGAAGGCGAGGACACGAAAGTCCAGTCTTTGGCAAACACTTTTCAAATGGTTTTTCGCCGTTGCACTTTTTGCTTTTGCGTAAAAAGTTTCAATGGATACAAAGTATAAAAAGGGAGCCAGGATTAAGCAGGACCTAGGCGACTAGACAAATGCGCTGCACTTCAGAAAAAAAAATAGAAAGTCACAAATAACAAATAAACAAGCTTATTATATACAAAGGATACCTGTTGCTTGAATTGGCTAGGAACTCATCCTTGACATGATCCTTGCCTTAGTCGATGTACCCAACTTTGGATTACTTTGGTGCAGTGTATGAAAAGTAGATGGAAAAAATCTTTTGCAAGCGCAAAGTTCATCAAAACGGCATAACTGCAGTTTGCAGTTGGGGAACGAGCAACAAATGAAGCCACTGGAGTCGCCGGAGCCACCCAAGCCACCCGAACCACCCGAGCCACCCACCCAGCAGGCCAACCACCCACCCGCCCATTGCTTCTGTTGCCTCTCCTTCAGTTGCTGCCGCTTCCCCTTCAGTTGCTGCCGCTTCCCCTTCAGTTGCTACCACTGCCGCTGCCGCTGCTGCTGCAAGAGTAAGTGGAGCTTCGCCGTTGGCAGCAACAGATTTGAGATTGAGAACGTACCACTTGTGCCACAGTTTGTGGTAAACAATGCATATGACAAACTTTTGTCAATTTATTAAAAACTTCTGCACGCTCAAAGCTAACCTGATTCCCATGAGAGAGTTGCGCCTGAGCCTTAAAACTGGTCAGCAATAAGCAGCCAGAAGTCAGCAGTCAACAGTCTGCAGTCCGCAGTCCGCCGTCCGCAGTTGGCAGTTGGAAGTCGCAAACAGTAGCAATGCAGCGGCATGCAACATTTCCCAATGGTGCAAGAACAACAAGAGCAACAATCAGAACAGAATGAACATCAAACAACTTTCGTTGTTGTCGTTTATGAAACGAGCGCATAAATTTATGATAACAACACACAAACACACATACATACACAGAGAGAGTGAGAGAGAGAGAGACACACACACACACACATGCACAGTAACATATATATAAATACAAAGGCAAACGGGCAATTGGCCAAGTGATTACACATCCAGCTGCTTGCTGGAACAGCAGATGCATCCGCGTTGCAATCACAACTGATGCCACAACTGCTGCCATTGCTGCCACTGTGGCAGTTGCCCAACTGGTCGCTGGCCAGTACCAAAGCGCCAGTGCCAGTGCCAGTGCCAGCGCCAGTGCCAGTACCAAAGCCAAAGCCAAAGCTGCTGCTGCAGTTATGAATTATGTCAAATGGCATAATTGCCAACTCTCGGATCTCGGATGCCAGGCTTTGGGTAGCCGAGTGCCCGGGTTTCAGCTCCATCCAAAATGCCTTCAACACACAAACCGCAATAGTTGCAACGTCATCATCATCATTACTGCAGTTGCTGCTGCTGCTGCAGTTTCTTTGACTATTGTTGTTGTTGTTGTTGCTGCTGTCGTTGGTGGTTTTGGGTTTTGGTGGTGCACGGCGCACGCGTAAAGCAGGAAGCAATAAATTCTATGCATTGCACTCAATACAATTTGTAACTGATAGATGGTTAGATAGAAGGATGCTTGGATGGAGAGTTGATAGAAGGATGCTTGGATGGAGAAATGGATAGTTGGATGCTTGGATGGTTGGAGGCTTGGATAGTTGGATGCATAATGTAGGCTGGCGACAGCGCACAGCTGTTGTTGTCGAAGAGATCACCTTTAACTACCTGAACTGTCCACTCCCCCTTCCCCCTCCCCCTCCACCATCCCATCCATTGGGCAGCAGCGACTCCTTTGATTCCTTTGCAGCTAATGAACACTTGCCGGCAACGTGTGTGCAGCTTAATTAAATTCACTTTAGTTTTAGTCGATGCAACGAACGCCTGCTTAACGGTACATAAACTAAATTGTTGGCAATTTGTTCTGCACGTCCAGGCCATAAATTTGCATTTATCTGTTACAGTTAGAAACACGCACAGACACCAATACACATCCATTTACACACACGCATACACGAAGAGAGCAGCTTCCAAATCTGACAACAACTTCGGCTTGAAGTTTAAGCCAGCAACAACTTGCAGCTTCTTGGACCCAAACTCCTGGCTGGCAAAACAAGCTTACATTTTGGCCAAGTTTGTTTGGCTTACTTTCGCCGGCAGCGATGCGATGCCAACAGCAACGCCAACAGTCGACGTCTCCGCCGACGCAGCAAATTTGTACTCTAATTATCTGAGCCGCAATCGCAGTTGTCAGACTTTGGCTAACATTTCACACTCACTTTTCCTGATGAGGGTCTTCTTCTTAGTTGTTGTTGTTGCTGTTGTTGTTGTTGTTTTTATTATTATTGTTGTTGTTGTTGTTGTCATAATGCTGCCTCTTCGCCTGCTGATTTTCTAGACCGCCCTCGCCCCACAACCCTGTCTATTGCCACTGCCTACCCATAGTGTATCATGGTATCTAACTGCCATCCGCCCCTCCCCCTCCCCCTCCCCCTTCCCCCTTCCCTTCTTTCTGGTCATGCATTTGAATCTGAATCTGAGAACACGCTGGTGAAAAGTGAAAAGTCATTAAAAAGCCAAAGAAAAGCGAAAACTGGCGAACAGCAGGCGAAATATGAGCGCAAGACTTTTCTACCTTCTCCCCCGTCTCCGTCCTCCCCACTTCCACTTAACACAACTCACATTCAACAATGCGATGGAGGCTGCAAAAAACTTTGACATTGATACGACGAGGGGAGGCTGACAAGTTATCTGATTGCGATACGATGAAAGTTGCAGGAGGGCAGAAATGCAAATTATTGCGAGCTTCATGTGTGAGATTGAATATGAATAATGAATAATATGATGAATATTCATATTTTTATATTTTTATATTTTTATATTTTTATTTAGATATTTTTTTATCATATTATTTTAAAATATATTTACCCAACATATATTTTTATATATTATTTTATATTTAAATTTATGTTCAAATAACTGAACTAGCGATAAAAATTTTATACAGTTATATCGGTTATATGCAAACTGCTTATATGCAAATATTGATTAATTGCAAAATAATGTTATTTTTAAACATCATTGTAACATCATAATTATTAATTTTAATTTTAATTTAGAAAAAATTTTAAATTTAATAAAAGGAAATATCGCATATATGCAAAATTTTGTCTGTGTTATAGCGGCTTTGCATATAAGCGGTATGTACTGTATATATATTTTTTTATATATATTATATATCTTTTCTTGAGTAGCTTCATAGATCCATAAATATATTTTTATTGCATTTCCTATATTTGAAATATTATAGATTTCATATTCCTTGAGCACCCCTCGTTCATGTGTTCAATGGTGGGGGTGGACGAGTGAAAAGAAAACCGCAGCATATGGCACCACTGTGCGAGCTGAAATATTGTTTTCAAACTTGAAGCTAGCACAAGAATAAGTAGATACTTATGGCTGCAGGCTAGTGTGTGTGCGTGTATGTGTGTGTGTGTGTGTGTAGATTGTTGCGGTTGTGTTTGCACTTTTCGTATTGAGGTTATTAGTAACAAGGCCGAAGTTGCATTACATTGCCGAGGGATCGTAGGGCAGACAAAAGTTTTGCGAAAAGCATAAACTTTTTGCTCACATTTTCAATGATAATTTATGTCTAATATTTGAATACAATTGCAACAGCAACAGCAACAACAACAGCAACAGCAACAACAACAATAAAAGCAACAACTGCAACAGCTGCCAAAATTTTTTAATTTTCCTGCCAGAAGCAAAAACAATGCCAAAGTGTGTGTAAATGATGTCGAATGCCTGAACAAAAGTCGGAAACTCATAACTCTGACAACTCATTGTTTCAATGTATCTGTGTGTTCGTGTATCTATGTCTGGCATCTGTATCTGTGTCTAAGTACCTACCTTTGTATCTATTAGTCTACCGCTCAGTGTGTCGAAGTTTTTAGCTATCTACGTTTCCTCAATGCCTTCTATATATCCATATATATGTATATACATATAAATATACACACATATAATTGGGGATCTACGAGTGTGTGTGTGTCTATGTATCTATGTGCATCTGCATATCTATGTTTATCACTGTATCTATCTATATCTTATATCTGAATTTATTTAAACATTATCTGCATCTGCGCTTCATATCTCAACTGCTACTGCATCTATTTTTCTGCGTATCTTTTATCATATATGTGTATCTATGAATCTATTTAAGTATCTTTTATCATATATATGTATCTATGAATCTATCTAAGTATCTTTTATCATATATATGTATCTATGAATCTATCTAAGTATCTTTTATCATATATTTGTGTTCTATGAATCTATCTAAGTATCTTTTATCATATATATGTATCTATGAATCTATCTAAGTATCTTTTATCATATATATGTATCTATGAATCTATCTAAGTATCTTTTATCATATATATGTATCTATGAATCTATCTAAGTATCTTTTATCATATATATGTATCTATGAATCTATCTAAGTATCTTTTATCATATATATGTATCTATGAATCTATCTAAGTATCTTTTATCATATATATGTATCTATGAATCTATCTAAGTATCTTTTATCATATATATGTATCTATGAATCTATCTAAGTATCTTTTATCATATATATGTATCTATGAATCTATCTAAGTATCTCGGTTACTTACTCATCCAGTATCTATGTTTTTATCTGCTTCTTAATTGATTTGTGTATCTGTTTGTTTGCCTTTCAAAGCTTTTGTCTTTTTCGCATTTATCTTTCTCTTTCAACAATTTGTTCCTTTAGATTTTGTTAGCTATAAATAAGATTTTATTTGTATCTATGTATCTATGTGTCCGAGTATCTATGTTTCTATGTATTTATTTATGTATGTTAATAAATATTTTAGTTTTAGGGCATGTTTTTTTTATCTAAGATTCAGTGTATCTATTTAAGTTCGTTTAATCTTTGCATCGATGTATCTTTATTTGAATGTATCTATGTACGTTTGTATCTATGCTTCTGTGTAACTTTGTATCTTTGTATCTATGTATCTATGTATCAATGTATCTATCTATCTATGTATCTATGTATCTATGTATATTTGTATCTTTGTATCTAAGTATCTATGTATCTATGTATCTTTATATCTAAGTATCTATGTATATTTGTATCTTTGTATCTATGTATCTATGTATCTATGTATCTATGTATATTTGTATCTTTGTATCTAAGTATCTATGTATCTATGTATCTTTATATCTATATATCTATGTATTCTTGTATCTATGTATCTATGAATCTACGATTCTATGTATCTGAGTATCTGTGTATCTTTGTACCTTTGCAGTTTTATATGTTTGTATCTTTGTATCTTTATATCTATATATATCTATGTATTCTTGTATTTATGTATCTATGATTTTTTTTATTAATTTATTTATTTATGTATCTATCTATGCCTCAATGTGCTTGCCTATCTATGTATCTGCGTCTCCTGTAACAGTATCTTTTTGGCCATGTGCGTGCAATTTGGAAAATGGTCATAAAATTATTTACGATCCCGCGCCTTAAACTTTTATACGACAATCATCTAATGTGCAGGCACTGCAAATGTTGATTATTTTAATGGGTTATCAGCTGCTGCTATAACCGACACCTGGGATAGGAAGTTGCCAAGAAGCAAGGGAACTAAGAGCCAAAGAGCCACAGAACCAAAGAACCACAGAACCAAAGAACCACAGAACCAAAGAACCAAAGAACCTCAGAACCAATAACCATTAGACAAAAGCAAAGAAGTAATTAAGCAATAACAACAAATTGCAACTGTACATTTTTATGGCCGATGTAAAATACTAGAAAAATTATATTAAAAAAAAAAAAAAAGGTAGAAATACAATATCATTTTTGTGATATTAACATTTTCCGTTTATGACTCCGCCGGCACACAAACTCTTAGACTTATATGCGTGTCAGTGTATGCGACTGTGTGTGTGTGTGTGTTTATGTTATTTTATCTATGAATTTTATGAGCTCACATTATGACATCAGAGAGTCGAATTTTGATTTATGCGAAGATCTGATACAAGAATCAGAAACACAATTCTGAATGACATTCAAATGGCTATAATTAGGCTAAATTAGCGGCCTTCCCGCGACCAAAGAATTCCTAAGCTTATACGCTGGAAATAAAGAAGCAAAAAGAAAGAAAAAAAATATTGTATGCCCCTCTGAATGTAAACAATACAAAAATTCAGAAGTAATTTGCATGATTTTCGAATCGTTTCGTAAGAACCGAATAAAATACATAGAAATCAAAGGGGGGGGATCAGAAACTGAAACAGAGGCAGGGGCAGAGACAGAGGCAGCGGCAGTGGCAGAGGCAGCGGCAGCGGCAAAAAAAAAAAGGCACAAAAATGCCAAATAAATTATGTGAGCATTTCAAAAGAACTTTTTTGCAACATCAGCCACGCCCTCATTCATGCCCCAAATGACTCGAAAGCCCCCAGCATCAAGGCCAATATAGCCTGCAAATTGTTTATGAATTTGATGCGGCAAACTGTGCATTTGCTTGTTGCATTTGTTTCCCTCTTTAAGTCTTGATACCCTGTAAATGCTTAGGATGGAGGAGGGAGACTTGGACCTGAACTTCGTGAAAACAAAACTATGAATAAATATTGGAAAAAATATATTTAAATATATAGATATAAATATAAAATATATCCCATCCCAGGACAGCCTTCCCATCGGAGGGCAGCCTCCCATCCCGGGGCAGCCTTCCCAGCCCAGGGCAGCCTTCCATCCCGGGGCAGCCTTCCATCCCGGGGCAGCCTCCCATCCCAGGGCATCCCAATTATTCCAGGGTATCCCACGCTCACATTTAATATCTTTTTATTAAGGTTTTCATCTCCTGGAGTTTAAAATTTATCGAATTAAATGCTGCTATCAACTGATGAATAATAAGCACTCGCCAAACTCACCAAGCTGACCAAACATTTAATTACAGAAACGTCGCGGCATGCAATAAATTTTGCTTGCCGCATGCCCCATGCCCCATGCCACGCCTCAGGCCAATGAATAAAAGTGGGCAGCAACAAAAAAAAAATATAAAATAAAAAAAATGATGAAGCGATGAATGAAAAATAAACGAGGAGAAAAAAAAAAAAATTTAAATTCAGAAACAAAGTAAAATTTGGCACTTTTGTTGGACCGCCTTTTGTTTATTAAAAGTGCGCTCGAAAATGTTGCACGCTCATCTTTATTCTTGTGGCAAGCACTTTGAGTCTTAGCGTTGCATAAATATGTTTTTATTTATAAGTTGCGATGCCCTGAGCGCTTGCCCCAAGCGAAACTTTTTTTCTGCCCCCTTCGCGTTGTTAATTTTTTTTCCTGTTTTTTTTTATTTTGTTTTGTTTTTGCCTCTCAAAGCCAAAATTTGTAGCCCTGCATCGGCTGGTCCATTGCTTCCAGTTTGACCCCACAAAAAAAAACAAAACAAAATAAAAACTAAAGTACCAAACATGAAAAAAAAAATGTAAAAACCAAAGGCAGCAAAAAAAAAAAAATTGCAATATAATAATAATAAATAAAGGGAGAAGCAACTTTTTGTTGCCGCTTGGCTGCGCCCCTTGCAGGCGGTTGCAACTGCCGCAAAGTGTTTGCCAGAATTGCCATTGCCCACTCGTTGCCTCGAAGGACTTGGATGCCTTATTTACTTTTTTACCGAATTTATTTTCAAATGGAATACACTTGTAAACCTCTTGCCCACGGCTCTCAAACTTTCGCGCCATTCACAGCAAAAAAAATAAAAAATTGAGAAAGGGTTTAAGCGTAATCCTTGCGTCCACTTTTTATGATAGAAGATGCTTGGGTCCTCAGCCGGGCACGTCTTTCATTTAAACCACAATCAGCCGGCAGCTAATGTCATTGGACCATAAATGGTGTCTCTTTCTATCTCTCTATCTATCTCTCCCTCTCGCTCTCTCTCTCTCTGTCTCTCTCCATCTATCTCTCCCTCTCGCTCTCTCTCTGTCTCTTCAAAGAGTAAATAGCTTGATTATAAACCTTATTCCAGGATTCGAAAAAGCGATTCTAGTCTGGCATACAAAGAGGCTCGTTTTAAAGTCTGTCAAATATTTTTAATACACTGGAAGTCAAATTTATTATTTTTGATCAACGAATTTTTTAATGGATAAAGGAAATTAAAAAATAAATAAATACTAAAAAAGTAAAAAATAAATATATATACAGTACATACCGCTTATATGCAATGCCGCTATAATGCAGACAAAATTTTGCATATATGCGATATTTCCTTTTAAGCAATTACAATTAATAAATATAATGTTATGATAATATATAAAAATAACATTTTTTTGCATTTAAGCAATATTTGCATATAAGCAGTTTGCATATAACCGATACACACTCTGCATATGTATAAATATATTTAAAAAAATATAATAAAAAAAAAACTCATTTTTAAACCTGAAACTTTTCTATGACTGCCTTTAAAATTTGCAGCTTAAATCTAGCTTTATTATTATTATTACTAGCTATATTATGGGCTATCAAATATATATAATAAAATAATAAATAAATTAAATAAATTACACATTTGAAAATTAGTTAAGAGACTTTAACTCTTCGCTTGTGAGAATCAAAAATTAGATGAAGTGATACTTGTTTTTAGTTAGAATCCAATTTCGTCCTTAGACATATCATTATTAATTTATCCATGATCTATTGTTGAAAACCAATAAAGCGAATTAAATTAAATTTTTCTATAATATATTGTAGGAAAGAAATAATTTCAAATATTAATATTTCTTTTCTTAAATGAGTTTTATATATATTTTTTTAAATTATTTCTTAGACCAACAAACTAATTACAACTTCAAATCCTGTCATACATAAAGATGATCATTTCTTGGGTATCCAATCTTAAAAACTCATTACACTTCCAACGGCTACCCCTGAGTTCCTTCCTTTGACTTTTGTCATTGGAACATAAATAAAATAGCTTTTAATGGCACAAAGAGAGATTTTCCATTGCTCACACTCCACATCCTTGGTTAAGGAGTCAAATGCAACAGTCGTCAAGTCCGTTGAAAATAAATCATTTCTATTAGCTTCAAAAATTGTAAATATTTCATTGAGAGACGTGTGGCAGCTGTTGTGGTTGCCACTGCCTCTCACCTGGCAATCGTTTACCTTAGCCACAGCCACCGCCACTGCTCCAACCTTTAGCTCAGCCCCTGTCACTGCCTCTACCTCTGCCCCTCTCTCTACCGCTAGCCCTGTGTGTGCCACTGTGTGCGCCTGCGAGCTGCGGGCTTATTAAAATTCATATTAAAAGTGCAGTCATTGCATTAAAAGCGAAAATGCGCAGCCACAAGCGACAACCGCGGACTTAATTTCATTTTAATTAAAACTGCAAATGCGCAATGTGTGGCATTGGGGCCCAGGAGCCTTTTGCTGCCCGCAAATACATAAATATGTCAATGTATGTGCCCCAGGAGGGCACAAAAGTAACCATTCAACTAGTCACCTATCTAACTGGCTCTCTATGCACCTATCCACCTATCCATCTATCCGCCTATCCGCCTATCCACCTATCCACCTATCTATCTACCTATCTATCCACCTATCTATCTGTATATCTGCCTATATATCTATCTATCTATATATATCTAGCTATCCATTTAGCTATCTACGTAAGTGCCTAACCATTTATTCAGGGAAAAGCCAGCGGGTGGGCAAACGCTGCGTATGCGTAATTTCGCCTAATGACCTCAGCAGCTGCTGCAAATAGTCGAATTTAACATTCGGCCACGCCTCACAATTCTCTCAATACTGGGCGGGCACGTGCTGGTGCCGAAGGTTGTATGTAGCAGTTATGCCACTTGAAGTGACTACCGAACACAAGTATAAGCATAAGTATTCATACATACTCGTACATACACACATACATTCAAAGAACTATTCCGGCAAATACTCAGCTTTAATCAAGTGCGCGCCTAGCACCACCGAGTGCTCCTCTCCATTCAGCTGCCAGGCCAATAAATTTGAGACGAGTCGCTTTATCAGCTACGTCACCGTGTTGTGTGCATGTTTATGGCCAGAACGGAAAGCCAACACAAAAGGCAATGTGGTAAAAATACTTTGCATGCTTGCCCCCAGATCCCATAACCCCGCCGGCCACCGCATCCTGCTTGTGGTCCCCCTTTTGTGTTTGGTGTTTGGTGTTGGCTTCGGCTTCGGCTTTGGCTTTGGCTCTGGCTTTGGCTTTGGCTTTGCCTGATGTCAGCCAAAGTTTCATATGTCATAATTTTATCAGGCAACAAAAAAGGCAAGTGATGTCTATCTGTAGATATTATGTGTTCATGTGTGTGAGTGTGCACTTGTATGTGTCTGTGTGTTAGTACTTGGCAGCCCTAAAGTGGAAACGCGGTGCTGCCATTCATGACACGCAGGCATTAAGAGCTGCGATAGGAATGATGCCCCTCCCTGCGGCAGGTGCACTAACCAAGACGCAGTCGCGATGTTTGTAGTGTGTCTGCTTGCTGTATATATGTGTGTGTGTGTGTGTGTGTTGGTGTGTTGTTATGTGTGTCCGTTGGTTGTTTGGCTGTTGGACATGCTAACAGGTACATTTGCAGCGTTGACTTTGATTACAAGTTCAGGCCAAAGCGGCTGCAAAATTTAGTGTTAGGTTTCATAGCTTCAACAACTGGAGAACAAAAGGGCAGGAGATCTGTGGAGATGTGTGGAGATGTGTGGAGATGTGGGGAGTTGGGGAACGGGCGCTGGGAGGGCTTTGGGGCAAAGCTATTGGCAGCATGGGGCACTTAAAGCCCAAGCATTTTAATAACTATTAGCTGGCAACCACAGGGCGCCATTTTCTCACTCTCTTAAGCGCTTGCAACATATTTCTTCAATTTGCTGCAACAGCAGCAACTACAACAACAACAACAACAACAGTAGCAGCAGCGGCAGTGGCAACAACAACTATGAAAAATATGATGTTATTTTTAACACACAGAAAGCGTGTGGAAAAGCTATTTTTAGATGGCAAAAAGTGCCAAGCGATCAAGAAAAGCAAAGCATGAAAAAGAGAGAAGCAAAGGCAGAAGAGGAAAAGGAAAAGAAAAAGAAAACGCAGTAAAACTTGTGGCAACATGAAGCAGCACTTGCCACTTGCCACTTGCCACTTGCCACGGACCAGTAACGAAAAACCGACTTTGGTCTGTGTCGCCGCCTTTGTGGACTCCTCCCGCTCTGTCACTTTGACTCCCTGAGCCTCTCCCTCTCCCTCTATCTCTCTCTCTCTCTCGCGCTCTGAGTCCTTCCCTCTTTGTCTCATTCGTTGCATGCTTTATAATAAATATGGCCAATAAATTGCGTTATTTAAGTGCCGCTTCTGCCGCTAAGCAAATGGCACAAAAGGTTGCACAGATTTTAATGAAAAACTTTGCAAAGGGAAAAGCGATTTTCATTGTGTGTTGGGCATATGAATATATTTATTTTGTGCGTATGTATGTGGGTGCGGGTATGCGTGTGTGTGTGTGTGTGTGTGGGTATTTTAAACCAAACAGTTGAAATTGGAAACAGTCACACTCGCACACACACACACACACACACAACAGATAAAGCTGAGCAAATAGCACCGCAAACACGTTGCACAAACATTCAGATGAGATGAAGGGAGGGGGGGAAGCAGCGGTGGCGACGGCGGCGGCGGACATGCAACGAAATGTGGACAAAGTGGACATGGGACATGGAACAGTGGACATTGGACATGGCAATAACTGCACATGCCACATGGCGCAACAAATGCCAAAACTGCAACTAAAGAAATGAAAAAACAAAACAAAAAAAAAGTAAAAAAATAGAGAGAAAAAAACAAATAACAAAAAAAAAAAAAAAAAAATAAAATTGAAAAACAAGTGACAAATGCAACGAACAACATCGCAAACCGCAAAATGCATTTACAAAAGTTTTTGCCATGAAATTTAAAACACTACGCAGATGCTGGGCCGTGGGAAGGGGGAGGGGGGCGACGCAGTGGCAAAGACGTCAAGGGGATGGCGTGTGCGAATCGAGGGTTAAGGAGTGTGCAAAGTGTAATGCATTGGCATGTTGAATGCAACGATAAAACGCTAAACGCATATTAAAACAGCAACAAACACACACACACACACACAGGCACACGCACACACACACACACGGACGGCCATTAGTTGTGCTGTGGGGATGCCGACTCGTAGGGGTGGAGCAGAGCTGAGTTGCTGATTTGTTTGCCACGATGTGTGGCACGTAATGCGTTTGCTTTGAAAAGAAATCCAAAGATTGAAGCTGAAACAAACATTAAAAGCTCTTACAAAAAAAAATAAGAAGAAGAAGAAGAACAGGAGAGCAAAAATAAATAACAAAAAGGAAACAAGAAAAAATAAAAACCAACAAAAAGCAACGAAAAATAAAAATACAAAAGTTTTTTGAAAGGGATTTACGAGTGTGCGCATATTAAATCAATGAAAACATGCAGCAGGTGAGAGCTTGTGGCAGCCACCAAGGGTGTGTGTGGCAACCACACACACACACACACTCTCACACACACACCTATCAAATATGCAGCAATTTGAGTAAACCCCGAAAATGGAAATAAATAAACTCCCGTATATAAAAAAATAAAGAAAAAAAAAACAGGACAAACTTTCGTTGCATAAAATTGCAGGAAAAATATCAAAACTGGCAAATCCTTTTTTAATATTCTAGGACCACAGACATTTAAATGCAACTGAACAAAGGAAATAATTAATTTGAAACACTCCTATATCATTTTTTCCGCGTTCATTAAACCCACGTAAATTTTTTGCATTCCATCGGAACTGAAGTAAAGTATTTATTTTTTTTTTTGAAATCTGAACTTTTCTATATAAAAAAATTTATATAAAAAATGTAAAAAAAAATAAAAAAAATAATATAAAAATATAAAAAATATATATCTTTTAATTAATATTTATAAGACAGCAAGTGATTAAGTTACTCGGATAAGGAAGGACACTTCAGTTCGGGTAGCGGATGTACCATAAATTACATGGAATACTACAGTGCGACTTAAGTGACTGTGGGGTATCCTGAAGCCCTTAAAAACTAGAAAAAATAAATTTTAGGCTTCTCTGTTGGAAGTCTTGATTTTAAATTATTAATTTAACATTTAAGTCATATAAAAATATTTGCTGAATTATTGTAATAGTCCTTCAAATAATATGCCTTCTCTCGTATTTTAATTGCTGGGTATCTAAGCTGCCACATAGCAAAGTTCCTTAAGCTTTCTTATGAATGTCCTTGTTGCTGTCGCTGCCTTTGTCGTTGCGGCTGAGGTTGTCGTTGCTCTTGTTTTTCTTGTGTTAACAAGGCCGACAAGAAAATTTAATTGTACAAAATGAAATACAAAATAACAGAAATTAAATAATAAACAATAACAGTTTTTCACACTTAATTGCTAATACGAGACACACATACACACATCTATATACACACATATATATGTATATGCATCTGTATGTGTATCTGTATATATACTTATATATTGCCCAACTTTGGCTGAGCTATAAATTAATGAATCTGAGTCCGAGTCTCCGTCTCCGTCTGAGCTGCAGCCGTTAAGCTCGGTCTTCAGAGATTGGGACCCCAAACGCTGGACATTGCCCAACTGCCCAAACGGGTTTCCCATACGCCGCGTATGCAGTACTTGACTTATAGATACAATTTTTTTTCTTCGCCTGGCCAGCAACAATTATAAAAATCACCAAAAAATAAAAATCAAAAATAAATCAAAAAAAAAAAAAAAAATTAAATAAAAGAAAAAAATAAAATAAAAGAAAAAAAACTGTTTATAGAAAAATAACATTAAATAATAATAACACTCGCCGACAAGCCACATGTTACGAGTCATTTAAAAGCCAAATATTTAAGCCATGTGCTGTTTGGCTTCAAGTCTCCTTTCATCTCAATTATTTTATAATATACTTTTTTTTTTTTTTAATCGCTCCTGAATTTTTGGT
Organism: Zaprionus lineosus; assembly: GCA_035044505.1. Classification (NCBI taxonomy): domain Eukaryota; kingdom Metazoa; phylum Arthropoda; class Insecta; order Diptera; family Drosophilidae; genus Zaprionus; species Zaprionus lineosus. The sequence goes on from JAWNNX010000677.1 coordinate 640,457, forward strand.
ATTTGAATTTCGACGCATGAATTGCGGTAGGTCGCGGCAACTACTGAAAGTCTAATGGCTGGCCAGAATCTGTTATGCAAATTGTTCAGTTTTTGATATATGCATGCCAATATGTATATATATAGATATATATCTCTGAGTGAGTGCAACGCTTGGGGCACCGGCCACCAATTAATCGACTCAAATTGTACCTCTTTTCGAGTCGAACAACTAATACGCTTTACCATCATTAGCATTTTAATAATCCAGATGCCTGAAACATGTTTTAGGCAGAATGTAAACAAGTTTCGGAAGGATTACATCATTATTTGGAATATTAAGATTGTGTTTAAGTTTTGCCTCAAAACCCAGGCCAGTTTGGAACTTGATGAATTGAATTCACCGATGGGTTTTAAGCTTAAGAGCTGAGAGCTGAAGGCTGAGAGGTGAGAGGGGTGAGCTGAGAGGTGAGAGGGGAGAGCTGAGAGCTGAGAGGGGCGAGCTGAGAGCTGAGCAGCATCAATGATGATTATGATGAAAACATGGGAATTCATTAATTATTTTAACGAGTCAAGTAAAGTCTAATACCCAAGTGATTAACTTTGATAAATATTATTTAATTATTATTTAAAAACAAATATCCAAAGTGCATCAAAGCTCATCTTATGAAATTCCCAAATTCCCCATAATTTATATATATTTCAAACTAAGCACAGCTTAGCAATCGTTTAATTTAATTGAAATTCAAGCAGCAGTCGGAGTCTTAATTATTTATCTTCATTTTATAAATAAATTCAAGTGTCGCATCTTTCAGCTCGTGTCATTTTATCATAGGTGTCACCTTAGCTGCTGCTGCTGCTGCTGCTGCTGCTTTGGATATCTATTTATATTTTAAGCCCAGGGAATTGGTCATTGCACCCAAGGAAGATTCTCTTGGTACTTATGGGGGCTTAAGTCTCCTTAAATCAAGCCCTTCTAGTGGCTTGTTCTATTATTAAAGTCGAACTAAAGTAAACATTTTTAAGACTTCACTTGTCATCCAACTTCTTGGGCTCTTTGCTCCTTCTATGGCTTCTGTGCGGTTTTGTCTTTTACTGAAGTCAAACCTTCCTCCATTTAGCCAATTAGCATATATATATTCTACTCAGAGCGAAAAAGGGTCAATCCATGTCAATGTTTGCAATTCACCGAACTCCCCTCGTTGTGTGTCCACTTTCTGAATCCTTGACAAGAAATTGCATAATGCCATTTGAATTGCAGACGCATAAATGTCACAAATGCTACAAATTGCAATACCAAATGAACATCAATAAAAGCACTTTATGTCGCAAGTCACTTAGACTCTACACACACACACACACACACACATACATATATGCACACATACAGAACTTCAGTTAAGTAGCTGCCCAGCGGCGGGCCACTAAACAAACATGGAAACATGTCTATTCCTGCAAAACGCCAAACGTCGTTGTCGTTGTTGTTGTTGTTGTTGTTGTTGTTGTTGTTGTTGTTGTCGTTGTCCAAGGTCCGGGGCATTGAATAAAAAAAAAAAGAACAACAAATCAAGAAAAAAAATTAAAGAAATAAAAGGGAACCCTATAACGAGACCAACAGCAAGTGAGAGAGGGGGAGATAGAGAGGGAGAGGGAGAGAGAAAGGGAGAGGGAGGGAGATAGCACAGAGGGCAGAATTGTGATAGGGGGAACGCAGAAAAGAATAAAAGGCAAATGGAAAGAAGCCCAAAAGGCCTGCAAAACCTAACGAATCGAAATTCAATCAACGATCAATGGAACGAACTGTCAGTTGATGGGGGAAACGACGGGGGGATGGTGGATGGGGGATTTGCACCATGTGGTTCAGTAGGGGGTCGCTCATTGGGGCCTTGGGATGCGACGGTGGCGGCATTTAACATTTCCGTTGCCATTGTCGCATCGCCAGTGCCAAAGCCAGAACCAATCCCAGTCCCAAGCCCAATACCAATCCCAATACGAATCCCAATCCCAGTCCCAATCCCAGTCGCAGTCCCAGTCACAGTCCCAGTCACAGTCCCAGTCCCAGTTCCAGTTCCAGTTCCAGTTAAAGTCCCTGTCTCAATCCCAGTTGCAGTCCCAGTCCCAGTTGCAGTCCCCGGGCTACCTGTGTACGTGGCAACAGCTGCGCTGACTGTCCGCCCGACAGCCTGCTGGACAGCCTGTTTGCCTGGATGGTTAACTGGGTGGGTTGCCTGCCTCGCTGCCTGGCTGGTTGGCAGTTTGGCTGAGTCGCATCCTGCGCTGCCGCCTGCGGAAGCTGCGCTTAGTGGCACAACGGATGTCAGTGTTCCCACCGTCGGACCTACCGCCTGCCGCCATCCAGCGGCAGTCACTTAATTCAGTTTTCTGCTCGCTTCTCATGCGTTTTGTTTTGGCCGCTCTTTTTTTTTTTTTTTTTAGCCGTTTCTGGCTATGGTACATAAATGTCGCTTAAATATTTTTATAGCTGTCGCTGCCACTGCCACTGCTGCCGCCGCTGTAACCCGTCATCATCATCATCAACACGAGCTAATCGCTTTGGCAAATGCGAATTTGCATTTTAAATACCAACAATGAGTGCAGCTCAAAGGAACAGATACAGATACTAGACTCCAGCACATATATATATAGTTTCAGATACAGATACAGATACAGATACAGATACAGATACAGACACAGATACAGATACAGATACATTTACACAGATTCAGTTTGAGAGAGTTTAATTTGTTTTGCCTGGTCCTTTATAAATGGATACCATGGCTGATTAGCTTTGGTAGCTTCACATTAAGTGAACTGATTATGACCACTCAGTGTCTGGGAGCTGGAGGACCCGCCACTGGGAGCCATCTACATAAGTAATTAATTGCGTTTCCCAGCAGTAGCAGCGGCCACATCAACCTTCAGCAATATCACCATCTCCATCTCCATCTTCATCATCATGATGATGGGGTTGGGGATGATGATGATGATGATGATGATGATGATGATGTCCATCGTTTGTCGATTGCCAACTTCCTGCATTGAGTAGCCACACAAATTGCTAATAAGAGCTTAAGTCGAGAACTGAGCTCCAAGTTGATAGCCACGGTGCTGCTTGGATGCAGTCTGGGAACTGGAAGTGAACACTGGGCTACTGAATGGGAGCTAGGAACAGGGAACAGGGAGCTGGGCACGGGGAGCTAAGAGCTGGGAACTGGGAACTTGGAGCTGGTAGCTGCCTAGCTGGGAACTATCCAAACTTGACTGCCGCCTGGCGTATTATGAAAACAAACAGCCCCCGCCTTTTGTCCTCACTCCTCTCCAACTATACACCCCCCATCCTCCCCCCTCTCTCACTCTCTCATCCTGTCTCTCTGGGGAATGCCTGACAAGCCATGTAACTGACAAATGACGAATGCAATTTGTTTTGGCCAAATATTTGCAAATTAAGTCACTTGGGACTTCGGCACGAAATTTCATCAATTTAAGCGATTTATTAGCAACTGATAAATGCAATTTTATATCTACGACTTGGCTATAAAAAAGCCAAAAAAAGAAAAGTAGAAGGACAGAGCGGAAAAACAAACAGAACTCAATTCGAATTGCATAAATATTTGATTAAAAAATAGCGGCGAGGGCTGTTCGAGTAGTAATTGCTGCAGTGCCTGTTATTGGCCCAAGCAGCTGTAAAACTTTCAATTTCTTATTATTAAATTCAAGCCAAGTATGGCCAAAAGGTAGCCAGATGACAGGAGCGACAGCTGTCATAGCAGTGAATATTACGATGCTCTGGCCAACTGTCCGTTCAATTGAACAGGAATTACACATACGCCGTCAGCCTGTCCTTTGTCCTTTGTCCTGTGTGTGACCTGTCAGCTAGGTAAGGATTTGGGCAGATGTTGCCAATTGCAGGAAGGGTGTGCGAAGGAGCAGGGAGGGAGGGAGATGGGGAGAAAGGGAGAGAGAGAGAGAGAGCGCTTTTTTCTGGCTATTGACAGGCAGCTGCTGCGTGTGGCAGTGGCAGTGGCAGTGGCAGTGGCAGCTTTTCCTTGGCTGGAAAAAATGAGGACTTTTCTGCCATTAACAGGCTGCACTTGAACTTGAGGCGGCATAAAATGTTGCCGCATACATATTTAATGTTGACAGTTGACTGGGTAACCATGTGTATAGTATAGTCCGTGTGTGTGTGTGTGTGTGTGCATATAGTCATGACCTTAAACTTCAACTTGTTTTGCGGCCAAGCGCGCTGTGCCTCGTCTTGCAAGACGCAGCTGCGATGAAGACACGCAAAAACGCGAATCAGCCAAAAGAAAACAGCCGCCAGGCCCCAAACACAGGTTGTTCGTGTTCATATCGTACACTGGGCGAAATTTCATGATTACTTCTCTCCCTCTCTCCCTTCCTCTTTCTCTCTCTCTCTGACGGAGGCTAATGAAAATGCTAATTATAAATATATTAATGTTCCTTCCTTCGGGGCCCCCCATTTTTCATTTTTTATATTTAGTATTTCTTTTTTCTCTCAGTGTAGTTGCGGTGGCTGCCCGAGCAGACACGTTGATCGGACGCGCAAACGACATGAGCAATTAAAAATTTGTTAAATTAATTTTGCAAATTTCGCTGCTGTCGGAAAGCCAAAGAACCAAAACCCGTGCCCAGCCACTGACGGTGACGACGACAACGTTGACGGTGACGGTGACGGTGATGGTGACGGTGACGGTGACAGTGACTACGATGGTGACGACGATGGTGACGGCGATGGTGACGGTGACGTTGACGGTAACTGCGATGGGGATGATGACTGCGCCTGTGACTGCGCCTGTGACTGTGACTGTGACTGTGACTGACGATGGTCCCGCATTTTGTGTAATTCATTAGGAACGCTTGCCAGCTTCAGTTGAGCAAATGTTGCCGCACCCCTGCCCCTGCCTTTATCCATCGCACGTCGCTTTTGTTGCCCTCTGCCCCCTGCCCCCTGCCCCCTGCCACCAGCCACCAGCCACCAGCCACATGCCACATTTGTGTGTCCCTTTTTAGTTCTTGCGTTTTATTGCTACACTTGACATTTTGTCAGCAGTTGCGTATTTTAATTTAATTCATTTTTATTAAATGCGGGCTCAGCGCTAAAAGAGATGAGTGCCACGCCCCAAACCCTCCTGACTGAGACATCCCATTTCAATGCCGTCTAAGTTGACATTTATTTGTGCATTGCGCATACGCCGCGTATGCCAAAGTAAGAAGCGTTAAGCTGCTGCTGCCACTGCTGCCTGTATCTTTATCTCTGCTCCGTCCCCTTTCCCCTTTCCCCTCCCCCTGCCACTGGCACTGCTTCTGCAATGGCGGTTAGCCAAGTTTGTCAGAACTTTCGTCCAGTAAGCGGCAAGCCAGGCATCTGTCTATCTGCCTGTCTGCCAGTCTGTCTGTCTGCCTGTCTGTCTGTCTGTCTGTCTGTCTGTCTGTCTGTGCTGACTGCGTGTCCTGCCCCTTCGCAACTCCGAAAGGAAGAGACAAGCCCTTTTGGAGTGTCGGTCATGTGTGACTGCTGTATGTTTATCTTCATTTGGACTTTGGCAAGAGTTCGGCGAAATGTAAAGTTTCGCCTACGGATTTTGGCTTAGATTGGATTTTCGACTTTTACGCTTAGAGGAGACGTGTGGCAAGCACTCATACCGTATGCTCTCCTCCACTTACGGCACATTGGCAATTCAATTAAAATACAATCCCAAAGGAGGCCAAGAACTGTGAATGGTTTTCAAGTTAAGAGGCCAAATGGCTGCAGCTTGATGTGTGGCTAAGTGTGTGTAAGTGCTTGTAATTAAATTAAAACTTTTAACAACAAAATGTTAAACACTTTAACACACACACACACACACACACACACACACACACACACACACACACAGAGACAGGAAATGGGAAAAACTGAACGTCCAAGCTGGAAGCCTGGAACCCACCTACAAGTTAATCAACGGCCAATGAACAAATTGCTTAAGGAGCTCAAAGCAATTGACGAACCTTTTCAAAAATGGGCACGACCCGGCCACGAACTGCCACGACTGCCAGGCAAATCAATTGACCGAATGAAAAGGGCCACGACAAACTTGGCCCACAAACAAAAAAACAAAAAATCAGAAAAAATACAAAAAAAGGCTAAAAAAATGGCCAAAAACAATATGCAGCTGCATTCGTTGACAGTTGTGCAAATCAGTTGCGGCCGATTTGCTTGATTTTGGCCAATTTCTAGCCTTCGGCTATGAGGCAAAAGCCACAGCCAAGTCAAATCGCAAATCCCAAAGCCGAAAACGAAATATCCAAATCCCATTGACGTGATCGCATTCCAAAAGATGAGGCCAAAAACTTAAACAATAAGCCGACAGTTTGGTGGCCGCATCGATCACGATCGCTGACTGACGACTGACGACTGACGACTGACGACTGTCGACTGACATCACCTGGGGGTGCCCTCTCTCTCTCTCTCTCTCCCTATGTGTGTGTGTGTGAGTGTTAGGTATGGCTGGAAAGGGTTGGGAGGGGGGTGGGGGTAAAATGGTGGCAAGTTGTGGGAGGAGAGTCAGTCATTGGTCTCAATCATAATTCGCCGCTTGTGCACCCACAAAAGACAATCGATCTTTTGTCTTTTTTCCTTTTGGCCAGATGTCATAGGTTGGCCAAAAGAAATAAAATATTGGGTATCTAAGGTCAGGCTCTATGTTGGCCAAGTGTTGAAGTTGAATGCAATGCAGTGTGCCGTTGCTTGCATAAGCCCCCATTGTGGTTTAAGCCAACTTGAACTTCGGAGCAAAAAAGCGAGATAATTGCACAATTAAAACTCAAAAGTGAAACAAACAACAAAATAACAAAACAACAAAACGGAAAACGGCAAACGGCAAACGGCAAACGGTAAACAAAAAGCAGCAATAGCAAAAGAGACAGAGACAAGAGACAAACAAACAAATGGAAATTAATTCAGCTTATGGGCCACATGGCAACACACAATTGACAATAATTTTCAGCGGCCAAAAGTTGAGTCACTTTTAAACCGATTATCAGCCGCAGCCACAGCCACAGCCACAGCCAAACAAAACAAAACCAAAAATAATACAAAAAAAAAAAAAAATAAATAAAAAACTAAAACTATTATAAAAAAGGCTTTCAAACTGCGGGGCAACAATTAAACAATTGCAACGCGCGGACAGAAATTTATGAACATTTTTTTTTTTTTCTGTTTGTTTGTTTGTCGCGCGGATAAGCAGAGTTTTTCCTGGCACACATATGGAAAAGCCATAACCGCAATTCCAAAGGCACAGCAGCAGCAACAAACAAACAAACAATAACAATAACAATAATAACAACAACAACAACAATAACATTTCCTATCGTACAATTAGGTTCATTGTGAGGCCCAAAATAAAAATCCGCATAACATGTCAAATGTCATTTGTCGAACAATCACGATCTGACTGGATGTTAGATAAGTTGTGCGGCAAACAAGCGGCCGAAACAGTGAAAGATTACGAAGTGATGGGAGCAGCCCCCATCACGGGAATGCTGGTAATAGCAGAAGGGGGAGGGGGAGGGAAGGGAGAGGAAGAAGTTTGGTAGCTTTGGGTTGAAGGGAGCTGCCCCTGAGATCAGACAACGGCCAGCCAAATGGCGGCGAGTGTTCCATTTAAGCTCAATTCAATCAGCCAACTGACGAAAATCAATTAAAGACACAATTTATATACACACACACACACACACACACACACACACACACACACACACACACACACACACTCACACACACATACAGACAGACAGACACTCTTTATTCGTGTCTCATATCATTCACAGTAAATCAGTGCGTGAACGCGTTAAGCCCCAGGCGAATGGCAGGAGGAGGAGGAGATAGAGTAGGGGGTGATGCGGGGGTAGAGCCAAGAGCTGGACTAAGCCTATAAATAGAGCTTATGGTTAAGTGAATAACGGAAAAGTGAGTTAATAGATCCCAACTACCAAATGTACATAATTTATTAAACGCACAGTTTAATTCGCTGCGGCGTAGAATAACCCAAATGTAGCCACTCCGATCTCCACTCTAAGGATACAAAATTTATAAAAAAAAATAAAAAAAAGGGAAATCAAAATATGGTTAATCAATGTTAATAACTGACATTCCAAGGCTACCATAATTAACCCTTTATCCTGATATCTCCGGGTGTCAGCTGTGAACTTGACACGCAGCAAATGTTTTCCGCTTATCGAAACAAAATTAAAACCACTCACTATTTAAGTTAGTAACTAATTCATGTTTTACCCCTCGTGCAGCCAATTAATTATTGGGTATCTGTGAGTCCACAAATCCCCCCCACCGGATTGCCTCCTTATGCCGCCTCCGTCGTCCCGGCACTTAGCATAATTGCAGTCGGAAATCCTTGACCTGATTCCAAATATTAGCCTATGGATATGAACGAATTGTCATTGCGGACTATCCTGTGAAGTATGGGCCTTGATTAGCCTCACATATGCCAAGCCACGGCCCCACCCCCCTCCCTTATCCTTGAGGTGAGCCAGCGAGCGAGCGAGCGAGCGACTTAACCGCATGGGTCGCCAGGTACGGCTGCCACCCATGAAAATTCGAATCGATATGCAAAGCATCGTCTAAAGTGCAATTGTCATTGACTGGCTGCCACCTTGGCGAATCGACCCCCAATAAGCTCCAAAGTCTTGAATTCCCCCACCCTGCGACACTTGCCATGCCACCATGCCACCCCTCCGCCCCCTAGCAGCAATTGCTGACAAATCATTTGCCATTTGCCTGCAGCGCGCAGTTGGCATTTTTCCGCTGCGGTTGCCGCCGTTGGCATGTGCCAAAAATTTCGAACGCAATATGTCTGCAGCCCTCTTATGGTCTATCCGTCTATCCATCTATCTAACTATTCAACTATCTATATATCTGACAGACTGTCCCCCCTCTCTCGCTCTCTCTCTCTCTCTCTCTGTCTGTCTCTCAGTCTGCCTGTCTGACTGCCTGTCTATCGGTTTGGTTTTGACTGCGTCGATTTCGCAACCGCAACAAAGAATTTACCTGCCACATTGTGTATCGAAGTATTTGTCACTTTTGGCCGAATTGCTGCTGCCAAATGCAGTTGGCCATTTTTCACACTACATCTCAGCCAAATTTAAACCAACCCCCTCCCCTTGCATTCTTCCACACTCCCATAACACCCCCCGCAGCCGACATATGTGTGCACGTCTGTGTCTGTGTCTGTGGCTGTAGGCGCGTGGCCCAAATTGCATGCCGTGTCCGGTGCAACGTAAATGATATAAAAACCGGGTTTTTATCCAAAGAAAAACAAACATAAATATAAAAAACTTTTCGAGTTTGAGGCTAAAAAAATTCAAATCATTACCAGGAAGCAACATTTGCAACGACTTTGAAATACACTTCGAAATGGCTGAGTGGGAGAAATGAAAAATGGAAATGAAGGGAAAAGTTGGGAAGTGAAATGGAAGAAATTTGACTTAATTTTAATTTAAAATTATAGAATTAAAATTTAAGACAGATTTTACATGTTTTAAAATTATAATTTATTTTAATACGCTGCTAAAATAACATAGGGTTAGTCATGAGGAAGAAGAAGACTTTTATCGAATATAAAAAAAAAATATATTTTATTATTTAATATAAAATAATAAAAAAAATAAATATAATATATATAAAAAAATAAAAAAAAATAATAAAATAAATACATAATTAAAATATATATATTTACTTGTTTTTCAAGCGTTTGTCATAGTCAATGTGCCCTGTGGTTGTAGGGTACACGCACATGAATAAATAAAGTGAAATAAAATTGTGACTGCAGCAGCGGCAGCGGCTAATTAAATTATTTACTTAAGTTTTTAATGCAGGTTTTTTCAGTTTTATTATTGTTGTTGTTGTCGTTGTTGTATTTTTGTTGCTGGATGGCAAAAAAAAAAAAGAAAGAAAAAATGAAAATATGTTGAGCCAGTGCCGTGGGCCAAAGCCAGGACCGGTCAACATGTTGCACAGTGTAAATAAAAACAGATTGTGTTTTTCTTGCATTGCGCATACGCGACGTGGGCGGCAGGGAGAAGCAATCAAAATGCGATGAGCAGACAAATAAAACAATTGCAAAAGCAACAATGACAATTACAACAACAACAACAACAACAACAAAAACAATTGTATGCATTTCCAGCTAAAAGCCTTTAAGCAATTACAATATTTACATGTCAGCAACAAATGGGGAAAAATGGCCAGAAAAAAAAGGCTAAGAAAAAAATGTTTAAAACGGAAAAATGGCCAAAAGATCGAAATGAACTGCTGTTCGGTTCCGGGCCACGTTTTTAGTCAAATTGCAAATATTACGAAACAATTTTTGAATAGATTTTCTATTATTGCAATCTTTTGGATAATCCAAGAAATTAAATTGAGTTGTTTTTCTTATTGTTTATTGTTTATTTTTATTTTTCAATTGCTTTTTGTTTTCTCTCGATGCTCGGAAAATTCGATATGGTAGGTGGCTTAGCCTTAGAAATGAGCTGGAGATGAGTCTGAAATTTGTTATTTATTTATTTATTTTTTTAAATTGAGTGCAGACTGAAGAAAATTATATAAAATTTTTGTTGCTATTACAACAACAACAACAACAGCAACAGCAACAAAAACAAAGGCAAATATTTAGAGGCACTTTTGGTGATTTCCTTGGCAAAACGTGAAGTAATCTTTTTCTCTTGTTTGGGTCTCTTTCATCATCGATATACAAATATATATATATATATATATATATATCTGTGTATATCTGTGTATATCTGTGTATATCTGTGTATATCCGCTCTATGTCAATGATTATGTAATTATAAAAATGATATCTGATCTGTGGCATGTCTTGTTCTGCTTTAAATTTGTTAGAATCCCAACTGAAAATGGGAGATGGTGGCACGAAGCTGGCTGAAGGTAGCTCCAAGCTAGAAGTAGGGAATTGGGAGTTGGGTTCTGAGATCTGGGATCTGGTAGAGGGGGAGTAGGGGCCACTGGCTGCGGTAATTGAGCTGCTGAGATCTTGATAAGAGAGCAAATCCGTAATTGAATATAATTTGTACAGAAGTTAGCAGAAGTTCACAGTTCCGATGTTGACCTGAATTCGTGATTCGGGTTGCCATTTCCTTCCATTTCTCTGCCCCCATATCCCCCCCTCCCCCACATACCTTGACACCCGCAACGACCCGCTGCACCCTTGGTGCACCCGTGCTATGTGTGAGCCGTAATTCATTTAGCCTGAGAGTGGGAGGCAGATATGATGAGATGCAGCCATGAAGATGATGAACAACAGCAACAGAGCAGCAGCAACAACAACAACAGCAACAGAGCAGCAACAACAAGAACAAAGCAGCAGAAAAGCAAAGACACAACATAAGACACTTAGTTACTTGCTACATGCAACATGTTATTTAAGCGTAAATCATTTCTCCTGCCAAGTTCTCAGACGCAAAGCTCGGAATTGGAATTTCGATTTTTCACAAGTTCACATGTTGCTTGTTGCTTGTTGCTTGTTGCTTGTTGCTTGTTGTTTGTTGTTTGTTGCAAGTGCGTTGGTGCCCTGGCCAAGTCGTGTCTGCCGCTTTATGTTGGAAGCAAAGCAGAGTTATTGGTGCGGAGTCCAAGTTGCGCTCAACGAAGCGCAACGTTGCCGCCAACGCCGAAGACGATGACGACGCTGAAGACGACGACGACGACGACGACGACGACGACGGCGACGATGACGACGACGGTGACGGCGACGGCGACGACTTTGTGGCATTTCCATTTTCATTTTCACACGCGGTCATTAGAGTTGAACCCCACTTAAGAAGAGAGTGAGACTTGGACTTAAACTTGGACTCGCCGACTCCTTTAGCCATTTTTCACATACACACACACACACACACACATACAGCTAGAAGAGGGCAACAGCAATCGCAGCAGAAATAAATTAAATTTAACTTGCATTTTTGCCAGGCCATGGGCCATGGGCAAGTCCAAGTTTTCAACTTTGTTGTGTTATTCTTCTCATTGTTGTATTTGTTGCATTTGTTGTTGTTGTTGTTGCCGCTGTTATTGTTGTTGTTGCTGTTATTGTTGTTGCTTTTATTGTTGCCCCGTTGCTGTTGCATTTTCGTTTATTTTTTTTCGTATTTTGTACCACAAGTTGGCACTTGAAATTGCAAGGGCCGCCGCGCACTCTAAGTACTTGCTGCATGTTGCATGTATCTAGAAGATACTTACTTAATACTTTGTATCTGCTGCTTGCTGCTTGCTGCTCGCTGCTGACTGCTCGCTGCTGACTGCTGACTGCGCTGCTCGAGCGCGTTCTGCCATATGCAAATTAAAATTAAAAGCCTTTTTGTACTGCTTAACTTTGGCTGCAGCCACTCGAGGAAGAGCCCAAGAAGTCTACGGCTGGTCTTCAACTTGGACTTGCAGTTGGACTGGGACTGGGACTGGGACTTGGACTTGAAGTTGGACTTGGACTTGAAGATAGAGTTGGAACTGGTGCTGGTCGGGAAGTTGGAGTTGGTCTGGGAGTTGGTAAAACCTCAAGTTTGGTTGTTGTTGTTGATTCGTTGCCTTTGCCTATGACTTTACAATTTGTTTGGCTTTTTGCGGCCGCCGATAGGCTCTGAAGTGTGAAACATGCCTTCAACTTGAGCCACACACACACACACATACCCAGGCAGACACAACAAACACACACCGAGAGTCCCACAAGCGAAGCTACAACTCAGCAGAAAATGAACTGTCTTCGTTTCTAGACTGTCATTCCATTGGGTGTTTAAATGTATTTGTATTCATAAATGTATCTGTATATGTGTGTATGTGTGTATCTGTGCCTGTGTAAATGTGTCTGTGTGGTTGTGTTTGAACTTCTTTAAGCGGAAGTTCAAGGCGTTCACTCAATTGTATCGTGTAATGAAATGTTTTATAAGTCCAGACAACGCCACGACAACAACGCAAATACAGCCGACAACAACAACAACAGCAACAGCAATAATAATCGAGAACAACAATAACAACAACAACTTAGATCGCGTTGAGTTTTTCGCATTAATAATTTCTCGTTTATTTTAACAGTTGCGTTTGGGTCATTGGCTCCATTGACTCCACTGGCTCCACTGGCTCCACTGGCCCGGGCCGGCGGCTACTTGTCATATCAGATGATGTTTCCACGATCGTCATTAGCATTTGTGATCGGGGCCTAGTGTAGTAGCTGTAGCTGTTCAATGGGTGGGATGGAGGGGTGCGGAAGGGAAAGTCAACAAATCAATGATCATCTTATGTAATTTTTATGCTAATATTTACACACGCATCGAGTGCAAAAGAATCTCCAAGTCTTTCCCATCATTTGTCATAGGAAAGGCAATCCGTTTACAGCATCAGCGACTTAATTAATGGTAATAATCAAAGCAAAGCCAAGTTAAGCAGCAACAGCAGCAGCTCAGCCATGATGTGACAGCAATCGGTCTACCTCTTGGTCTTGGTACTGCTCATTGGGTTCTGGCCAACTCCAAGCTCCAAGGTTGTAGACCTTTTTTCAACAAATGTATCCCAAAAGCGAGCAGAGAAAACATTGACGTAACTTATTCGCGTTTATATCACTCTCGGCTGTAAGACGCCGCACAGCTATAGATACCATCATCAGCTACACAGACACAGATACCCACTTACATACACACACACACACACTTACACAAGCTGGCGCGTCAAAATTAATACGTTTTTAAATGCCAAGCGACGCAGCTTCCTGTTGAGTGCCTCACAAGCTTCAAGCTTCAAGCTTCGTGCCCCCAACTCCAAGCTCCAAACTCCAAACCCCAAACCTTAAACCTCAAACCCCAAGCTCCAGTCTTCAAGTACCAAGTCTTCCAGTTTTGCCAAGTTAACAAAAGTCTTAAGCACAGGCGCGTAATTGTTGGGCCTAAGAAGATTTCGGGCCAAGATTCATACGCGCTTTAAGCCAATCAATGATCGCAGCTGCTTTACAGGCGAAGGTTGTTCGATAATTTGTTATAAACAAATGACATGAACTTCGAGTATTAATTTTTTTTATTTATTTTGAGTATTTATTTATATGTTAAGAAGTTAAAAATAATTGAAGGTCATTAAGTAACTAAAAGACTTTAAACCCTTTGACACGTATGTCCTATGAAAGCAAAAATTGCTTTGAAAAATTCTGAGAAAATAAAAATTAGTTTTTAGATTTTTTTTATTTTAATTAATTTATTAAATTATTTAATTTTTTTTTTTAATTTATTTCAGCCTTTTAATGTATGTCTTTTTTGACTGTTGTCTACATATTTTTAAGGTAAAGATTAATCTGCAGAAATCCTCTAATTAAATATATATAAAATTAAATAGATTTTTCTTTCATGTTTTTTAACTTAAATTTGATTTAATTTTTTGTGGTATTTTAATCATAGCCATGATTAATCAACTAAGAACTAACTATATTTAATTATCATTGTTCCCAGTTGCCTCCGTCATTCCACTTAATTCGACCCCCACCCCCCACAAAAAGGGCCCAAATGTGAATTAATTTTTAAATGGCAATTTGATAGGCGCCTTTTGCATCATAATTAAAAATTAACTTCAGTTTTAACACTCGATAAACGCGAATCGCAGGAGGAGCGGATTTTATGATGGTGCGTTTTTAATTAACCCCAAGAAAAACCCATATGATTTATGGCCAATTTGGAGTTGTAATTGAAATACGCAATATTATGGGACCAGGTAAAAAAAAATTAAACAAAAATGAGGTATAAAATTATACAAAGTTGATACTCTACAAAAAGAGAGAGAAAGAGAGAGAGGGAGAGAGAGAGAGAGAGAGAGAGAGAGAGAGAAAAGGGAACTGAATGCAAATTTTTTTTTGTTGATTTATGGCCATTGAAATTGAATTGCAATTAATTCGAAATTAATTAGCAGAAAAAAAATTGCTGAAGAAACTTCAGATAATGCTATTATTCATTGTAATGCCACGCCCTCATACATGCACACCCACACCCACACACACACACACATTTATTAGCACACTTGTAATTGAATTTCATGAAATTCAATTGGAAAATTTTCAACTGGCATTCAATTATGAATTGAAAGCTCGTATAATTATTATGAAATTTCGATAGGCCCGAGAGACTTGGCGATGAATGAAATAACGGTTAAATTTTCACCTATTGTTTCATTTTCAATGTTTTGAAATTACAGGATATTCGATTACAAGGAATAAACAAAATGAATGAATAAATGGAATTAAATGTTTTAGAAACGAAATCAGAGCCGAAATTATACAATAAATTATATATAAATAATAAAGGAATGAATTCAAATTCAATTAAATCCAAATATTTATTCTCATTCATTATATTAAAATTTAATCAATTCAAAATAAACATAATTATAATAAGAAAAATAGGACTTTATTTTTCAAAGATTCTGGAAAATAAAATTCAGTTTAATTTTTTTTTAAATTTATTAATATTTCTTTTAAATTAAACTTATTTTTTTTTTTACCAAAAATATGAATTTTTTAAATCTTAAATAAATTTTCAATTTTTCTAAATCGAAAAAAAATACCAAAATTATAAAATATACCTAATTTTTGTATCGATGGCGAAGTTGAAAATTGTGCCTTAAATTTGGCGTATTTCATGATTAATTCGCTGTCCATTTAATTGGCAAACACACACACACACACACAGACACACAGACACACATGCAACAAATTCAATGCATACCCAAAACAAAACAATGCAAAAATTAGAAATTCAAAAATTGACTCGTTTTGCGTTTTTGAACATTTTTGGACGCCAAGAGACGTGAGACGCGGAACGCTTTATGCAAATTTTCCAAATGCTTGTTAACATTTATTGCCGGCGGCTGTCTGATGACGATGATGATGGCAGGGGGAGGGGAGGAGAGGAGAGAGGAGCTGGCGCGCAAATGGGTGGAAATTGGGCGGGTGGGCGTATGGGTGGGTGGGCGGTTGGGTGGCTTTTAGCACATACACACGTGCAATAACCCAAAAGCCAAACGAAAATCTGAACACCCCCAAAAACGCAGTACAGCAAAAGATTTTAATTAAAATGTTGTTTCCTCCAAAATGGAAGCATTTAAGCAGCTTTCGTGTTATTGTTATGCAGATTTTAAAGGCCGCAGCCAATCGTAATAGGCAGTGGGAGGGAGGGGGGTAGCTGTAGTCGGTCGGCTATAAACGTAAACATAAACAATAACTACTGATGCCGATAAAACGGATAGTTAAGCAGAGGTAAATGTGGAGCTAAAGATATTTTAATTGATTTTTGCATTTGCAAGCGGAAGCCACAGGAGCAGACCGAACGGAACCAGCAGAGCCTCAAAGTAGTTCCGAATTTTGGAGATATGTGAGCGTGGGTGGAGGCTTTAAAATATGTGTGAGGGAGGGGGGGAAGTAGTCATAAAGAGGGGAAGGAAGGAAGAGTACAGAAGATTTGGACTTGAGAAAATATTAAAGGCTGAAAGACCGGTAAAATTCGAAGGAATATCCTGGCTGGAGGCTTCAAGATATATGTGTGTGGGGGGAAGTAGTCATAAAGAGGGGAAGGAGGGACGAGTAAAGAGTAAAGAGTAAAGACTGAAAGACCGGTAAAATTCGAAGGATTTATCCAAGAGTTACCCAACCGCTCGCATTACATATAAATCCCTTCCGACTCCTCCCTCGAATCCTTTCGCTAATCTATCGTTAAGTACGCACGACTAACCAATTTAATAGGAATTTAAAATGTTCCTTGAGCTGTCAAGTATTCGGAACACGTTAACCATAAAATCAAAAGCTCGGAAAATGAGCAAATTGAAAAATCAATTTGGGTGCCGCTATATTGCCGGCATATATGGCGTATGCGTAATTAATAATTTATTTGGCTAAGAAATCAGAGAAGCGAAGGAAATGCCAAAACTCAAAGATTTTTATTAAGTGAATGAAATAATTTAGATGTAACATTTTAATTTGATCAAATTTATATCATTATCATTTAGTGTATGAGTGTATGAGTGTATAAGTGTGTGTGTGTGTGTTTGATTGTGTGGCTGTGTGTGTGTGTGCTTTGTGTGCTGTGTAAATTGACGTTAAAGACGTTTAATTTTCGCCAGCCTCGAGGGCAAAACAATAATCGTAATGAAAGCAATTTAAGCAATTAATGTTCTTTTGGAATGAGACATTAAAACCGATGATTAAATACCAGTTACCAGTTACCATTTACCATTTACCAGTTACCAGCATTGGCAAGTTAAGAATGAGAAATGATTTCAACAATAATAAGTTCTGAATGAATCAACAGATTCTGTAAAAAAAAAAAAAAGAAAAAAATTGCTATGAGGCCTCAGAGTTATTATGGGCGTCCATTAAAGAGGCATTGGTGGTCTCATCGAGTGGCCAAGAACGAGATCCCAATGGCTAAGAGTCCGAAGTACAACTTCTTTTCAGTTTAGAACAGGTAAGAGCCTTGTCTATGATGACAGTTGATGGTTTGATTGCTTCAAATGGAATTCAGGTTACAAATCGTAAGGCACACATCGAAGTCAAAATTCTCTCTCTGTATGTGTGTGGCTGTGTGCGTGTGTGTGTGTGTTGTATAGGATTTTAGGGTTTGTTCTGAGAGACGTCAAAATGAAAGGTTTCAGTCGAAGAAGCGAACTTTGAATGGAATTCCATTAATATTCAAATTATGTATTGATCGTAGTTTAAATATACATTTAATACTCTTTTATTATTATTTATATTTTTTATTATCATTTAAATTATTATAATTTATATTTTAAAATATTTTTTTATAACTCCCAGCCGAAAAAAATGTTGTTTGATTTTCTTCAAGTGAACTCTTTATGAACTCAAAATAAAAATGTTTTTTATATTTATATATAATATATATATTAAAATAATTTAATAAATTTTTATAAATTTCGTAATTTAATAATTATATTTAAATGTTTACATTACATTTTATTTTATATAATTGGTGTATTCATTTTTAAATTATACCTAAATAAAATTATATTTTATTTGATTTATTTGTTTTTTTTTTATTATTATTTGATTCGTAGAATTATATTTAAATATGATATTTCATTTTATTTTTATTTTATTATAATTATATAATTATTTTTTATTTTATTGTTTATTTTATTATTGCTATGTAATTATTTTTTATTTTTATTTTTTTTTTTATTATTTAGTAATATTTAAATATGATATTTATAATTTCTTTAATTTATTTTTATTTTGTTGTTTAATTCATTTAACATATTTATTTATTTATTTATTTATTTAAAATTAAATTAGTCAATAAATATTTCTAAAATTATTTAATAAATTTTTAGTTAATAGTTTAAATAATAAATGAAAACCTATATATCCTTTTTCTTTCAGATAAAAAAATGTCAAAGTCTTAATTATCTTAAATACCGAATCCTTGCACAAAGTGAGTCGTTAAACTATTTTAATTTTTAAATCATTTCCCCAAAGGACCTCAGAAAATACTAAGGGTAACCAAAATGTTGTTACTGCAGGAATTCTTGTGAATTTATTTAAATCTTTGAGAAACGAGGGAAATGTTTTTAATTAGGAGAAATACTTGAGTATTTATTGGGAGTCCTTTTACAACAGCCCCGCCTTTTTAATCCGCCCACAAATACAAACACCGAATGGCAAACATTGCATTTAAATTTAATTCATTTATTTCCCCAAGGAACTCCCTACGGCTTTCAGCCACTGCAATGAACTTGGCTAAGAGATGCATTTGGCCAAAATGCAATTAGAAATTAGTTAGAATTTGTCGACTTATCTTGGCCACGTTACTTGCCTGCCCCGTAGGTGGCACTGACGCAACGCTGGTCATTATGTAAAGCTGCATCGATTAGGGCGTTACGCCACGCCCCTACATCGCATAACAGAGTTTCAAGGTGTTGGAATGTTTGATGGGGCATTTGGGTGCGTGGAGGTCCTGGGACATTGTTGGATAGCGGGGAGGGGGGTTTTGGAATGTGGGTGGTCGATGGTGGGTGATGGTTGGTGGTTGGATGGGTGATGGTTGGTGGTTGGGTGGGTGGTGAGTTTCAAAACCAAATGTCGCATATTAACAACTCACCTGTGATTAATGGAAATCCGATTGATCAATGAGACACCTGCCAATGTCTCGAGGTTTGATTCGATTGCGATTTCGATTTCGTGTTTGATTTTGATTTGGATGTTGATTTAGATTTTGATTAAAATTTTGATGCAGATTTTGATTCAGATTTTGACTCAGATTTTTACTCAGATTTTGACTCAAATTTTGATTCAGATTTTGATTCGGATTTTGGTTCAGATTTTGACTCAGATTTTGATTCAGATTTTGACTCAAATTTTGATTCAGATTTTGACTCAGATTTTAACTCAGATTTTGATTCAGATTTTAACTCAGATTTTGATTCAGAATTTGATTCAGATTTGGATTTTGATTGGGTCTTCGATTTTGATGTCGTGTGGCAGCAGCTGTTGCTGTGAGTGTCGCTGCTGCTGTTGCGGTTGTCGCTGCTTCTGGTGGCAGTTGCCAATTTCGTGTGTTGCGCGTTGTGAATGACTTTTGGCCATAAATTACAATCAATAATGCAAAGCGCCGTTAGGAACAGAGCCACAAATCAAATGCACAATAAAAATGATTTTAAGCAATTTGTAAAACATTTAAATATATATAAATAAATATATATACATACATATATATATTTGAATAACAATTTTACTATATATATACACGCGCACACACACACACACACAGTAACTAAAAATGATGAAATTCTTGAGCAAATTTATTTTTCAACTTTCAGTTTTGCATGTGAGAAATTTTGCCCCTAAAAAGAAGAGAAGAAGAAAAAGAGAGAGAGAAGAAATGAAAATAAGGAAACGAAAGACAAAGAAAACAAAATAAATAAAAGTAAAAAAAAAATAAACTAAAACTTAAAATTAAGCAAATAATCATTTGAAATTTATGGATGTGGCAACTGCAGAGAGTCGCGTTTTGTGCCCTGCAGATTTATGTTGCAAATATGCAAAACCCAAAAAAAAAAACAAAAAGAAAAAAAAATGAAAAAAAAAAAATTAGAGACTAACAAATAAACTGCCGGCCAGTGGCAGTAGTGAAAAGGGCGGTAGTTGGCGGAGGGGGCTGGTGGGGCGTACTACTGACTACTAAAACTGTCTCAAGTTAATCGCTTTTATTTATTTTCGCCCAATGCTAAAAGCCAAGCGCAGAAAATAAAACAACTTAACTGCAACCGGTTTTTCCACACACACACACACACACACACACACACACACACACACACACACATGCATACTTAGAGCAGACACACACACACACACATTTATGTGTATAGAAATTTTGCGCGCCTTTTAGCCATTTTCTACGTTTTTCTATATGAAAAAAGAAAAAAGGAAAATTTTCAGCTCATCCTTCGCATAGAATTTATGAAAAACCTCATAAAAAACAAAAGCGAATTTCGCGTGTTTTCCTCTTTTATTTTCATAGTTTTCCTTTTTATCTTTTATCTCTTTATCTCTTTACTTCTTCTTTTCTCTATGTTGATTATTTTCGTTGTATTTCCGTCACAGGCGTCTTGAGCTTGCCACTGCGCCACATGTGTGTCTGTATGGGTGACTCTTTGTATGTGTGTGTGTGTGTGTGTGTGTGTGTGTCCATATGCGTCTCTGTGTGTGTGTGTGTTGCAGTTGCAAGCTGGCTGGCTGGCTGGCAGCAACAGATAGACACAACACACCAGGTTTCCATGTCTAGCCAGGTAGCAGTTGCGGCCGCGGCCGCGGCTGTTGCTGCCACCGTTGCCACCGCTGCCATCGCTGCCACTGCTGCTGCCACCGCTGCTGCTTCTTCCTCTTCTACTGTTGTTGTTTTTGTTTTAACATCTCTGCTCTTGGCCAGGTTAACACGCCAAGCTGGCGACGTCATAAAGTCAGCTGCGCGTCTTCCTAGCATCTTTAGCTGCCCCTCAGCATCGCCCCGCCCCGCCCCGCTGCCCAGCAGCTGCTTTTGTTGTGACTTGTGGAACGCTTTGTTGCCTGTTCTGTTGTTGCTACTCGGTTGACAGTGCAGCAGAGGCAGCTTTCAAGGCTGTTTAGAAGGCAGTCATCACACACACATACACACACACACACACACACACACATGTATAGAGAGACACTTAACACACACTGCAAACACACACGGCACACACTGCATACTATACACACTCTATACACACTCTATACACACTCTATATAAACTCTACATACACTCTCACATACTCACACACACACACACACACACACACACACACATAGGTAAACAGACAGTGCAGTTTTTTGTTTTTGTCAAGCACGAGCTGCCCTTTTGTTTAAGTTTAATGCAATTTATACAAGTTTTTTTTTTTTATTTTTTTTGCGAGCTTCTTAAAAAATATTCTTGTTTTTTTTTTAAGGAATTTTTTGTGTTTTGTTTTGTTTTTTTTTCTGCTTTTTTTTCTGTTTTTTTTTTTAATTGCTGCCGTGTGTGGAACTGGTTTTAGTTGGCGGTCTATGTGTGTGTGTGTGTGTGTGTGAGTTTGGGGGGGCGGAGAAGTTTAGAGAAATGCTCCCTGCCCGCAGCAGCTTTGGACATGTTTCTATTTTGTGTATTTTAAATAGTTAATTAATTAAATGTTTCTTTATTATTAATAATATATTTATTTTTGAACGTGCAACAATTTAATTATTTTTTTACCGTTTTCAAATTGTGTTTATCTTGAATTTGTTGCTGTTGTTGTTGTTGTGTTTGTTTATGTTGTTTTGGGGTTTGGTTGTTTTTATTTTGAAATGAAGTTAAACGCGACGCGAACTCGTCAATGAGTCTGAGAGCTTAACTCGAGATGCACCCAACGTAGCGTCTACGTCGTTGTTGTCGTTTTGGCTGGCAAAGCTCAACTGAAATTCATGCGACAAGCTGGCCAAGTGCTGGGAGCTGCTGCCAAACGCCAACGCCAACATTAAAGCCAAAGCCAAAGCCAAAGCCTGTTAACTGGTTTTCTTTCGTATCGCAGCGCAGCGCATCGCATCGCATGGCATGGCATGGCATGGCATAGCAGCGCTTCGCGTCGCCGTTGCCGTCGTCGTCGCCGTCGCCGTTGCCATCGCCGTCGTCATCGTCGTCGTCGCATTGCCGGCCCGAAGCTAAAGTCGACCGAGTCGTTTGGGTATCCCGCTCTTTGGTGTTGCTCAGCGTTGCTTCCGCTTGCCCAAAAAATGTGGTAACAGCAGCGAATGTCAAAAGCGTAGTAGCCGCAACCCAAAAAGTAGTAGAAATAGTAGCAGATGTTGACAGCAGTGGCAATTAACAGACTTCTCGCTGCTAACAGCGCTCTCTCTCTCTGTCTCTGTTCGCTGCTCTCTCCCTCGCCCTCTCCACAAACCTCTCTCCGTCTCTCTCTCTCTCTTCCTTTCTCGCTGTCTATCCTCTTCTGTTGCCTCTCTCGCTCTGTTGCGCTCTTAACGGAAGTGTAAACTGCAGCAGCGGCAGCAACAACAGCAAAAACAACAGCCGGTTTGTGTTTGTTGTTTACTTTTTGCTCGTGCACTGTTATACAGCTGTTATACGGCTGTTATACGGGAAAACAGCTGTTAACATTGGCTGATAGGCTGTTTGGGTTAAAGTTGGGTGGCTTTTTAAAGACTCCTGTATTTTTTGGGTCTCTGGCTGGTTGGGTGGTTAGCTTATTGGGTGGTTGGCTGGTTGGCTGTTTGGCTTGTTGGGTGGCTGGGTGGATGGGTGGGTGTAGGGGTGTTTAGGCATTGACTTGTGGCCATTTAAGTGGGTAGTTGCCATGGCGCATTTAATAAATAAACAAACAAATAAACAAACAGCTTCGAGTGTTGCCACAAATTGCGTTTAATTTTTACTTTGCCTCCCAGCGGCAAACAAATGTAATGCAATGCAATCAACCGAAATGCGATACTTTTGGCTTAAATGAAGCGTCAATTGTAACACTTAAAACAATTAACGGCAATTTTGACAAATTTCACAAACCAAATAAATCGAAGTCCTTAAACATTTCGGGAAGTAAAATTGAAATGGAAATGCCCGAAGGTTGAGAAGATATTTATTAAATGATTAATTAAATAATAAATAAAAAATATCTTAAGTAATTAAATTAAATTTGAGATAATTGATTAAAATAAATTGAACCATTAACTATAATAATCGCGTATAATTTAAGCGGATTTAATTAATTAAGCTTGTTATAAAATATTTAATAAAAATTTAAATAAATAAAGATTCGCTGCAAATTAAAAGACAACTCAAAAGCAAATAAAAAAATTAAAATAAAAAAATAAAACAAAATTTAACAAAAATAAAAATAATTGAATAAAATAATTTAAGAAGATTTAATTAATTAAATTCGTTATCAAATATTTAATAAAAATAAAAAATTAATAAAGATTAGCTGAAAAAAAAAAATTAAATTAAAATAAACAAAGCAAAATTAAAATTAAAATTAAAATAAACAAGGTAAAATTAAAATAAATCGAAAATAAATAAAATTATCTCTGCCAATTAAAAAATAAAAAAAAATTAATAATTTAAAAATTAAAAATAAAATATGTTAACAAAATGCGCCATTAACTTTTATCACTTTGGGTGCTTTGTTATTTACGTATATAAAATTAATACAAATTTAATTTGTTGCCTTATCAAATTTAATAATCATCAAATTTAAACAGCTGGCAGCTTTTGAGGCCTTATTCAAGAATTTGAGCGTCGATTATATAATTTTAAAAACTTTATTTCATAACGACTTTAAACTGTCTTTTATTGTGCTTTCTTTTTATGCTGGCCGCTCGAAGTTTTCGGTGGCTCCTTTTGGCTATGGGAGGACCCCGCCCACCGTAAAGTCAACCGCACACCTTTTTGTTAAACAATTGCGAATTTCATAACTTTATTAAAACATTTATCCATTGTCCGTTGTTGTTATTGTTGTTGTTGCTGTTGTTGCTGTTGTTGCTGTTGTTCTTTTATCGAGCCGCATTCAGGCGCGACAGAAGACAAACAGACGACCAAAAAACCAAATCCATAAACTCCGAGCTACCGGTGTTCGCAGTAGTTGCGATTGTTTTTGTTGTTGCTGTTGTTTTTTATACAATCTATGTTGTTGTTGTTGTTGTTGCTGCTGTTGTTTCTCTGACTGGCTGGATGGCTGGCTGGCCGGCTGGCTGTTGGCCTGGCTGACTGCTCGAAAACCCCCCCAGGAGTCAAACCAAAGAAATTCCAATTAATGAAAATGCGAATAACAAGACAAAAGGGGGCACACGCACACACACACAAACACACACACACACACTTAGCCAGAGGGGCGGTAGGGTGTTTGGTGCAATTTTTGGGAATAAAATTATGCAAACAGCAGGTGTTGGTTTATTGTCTCGTTTTTATTTTCTTTTTTATTCAGTTTTTTGGTCGATTATTAATACAAATTTTTATATATTTTTTATTTTTTTTTTATTTTTCTTCTTCTTTCGATTATTGCCTCATTTAGCCGCTTGATGACTTTTCACTGCAGTCGCCAATTTGGGTCATTAGCAGGTGTTTTGCCGTTGCTTTGGCTATTGTTATTGTTATTGTTATTGTTATTGCTATTGTTATTGCTATTGTTGTTGTTGTAGCTTTAATTATTTACACTGCTGTTGTTGTTGTCTTTGGGGTGAACAAAATTGCTCACAGTCCACACGAACGCCCCCCCGCGCGTATTGAAGTTATTAAATGGACAAAAATCAAGATGCCGCCAAAGAAGTTGTTGTTGTTTTTGTTATTGTTGTTGTTGTTGCTGTTGCTGTTGCTGTTGCTGTTGTGGTTGCTCTGAAGGTGTGGAAAATTTAATTAACTGCTAAATTAAATACACTTTACCCCACGCGGCAGAACCACAATGGGTTAAGAACCAGCAACAGTTGCAAGATCAACAGTTCCACCCAATTTCCCTATGGCAGTCGTTTGCCTTCTCGTCATCTGCTTCTTACTCTCTCTCTCTGCCCCTCTATCCCCCACACTCTTTCTCTCTCTCTGTCTCTCTCACTCCTTTGCACTCGTGTTGCCACCCGCAACGCTGCGTCCAGTTGCCATTGTGGCGGCTTCTACTGGCGTTGTTCTTGTTGGTTGTTGGCCTTTTACAGCGTCTGCTTTTGTTTTTGTTGTTGTTGTTTTCTTTTGTTTTTGTTGTTTGCGTCGGTGCGTCGGAAGTTGTCGCCGTCAGTCAACAAACCATAACGCACAACAAACGGTACTTCTCAGAGCTGCAGAGCATTTAACGCCGCTTTGACTGCCAACTTTGAGTGGTTGTTGTTGTTGTTGTTGTTGTTGTTGTTGTTGTTGTTGTTGTTGTTGTTGTTGTTGTTGTTGTTGTTATTGTTGTTGTTGTTGTTGTTGCTGTTGTTGTTTGCATATTAATATATATTAAAAAATTCATTAAAAATTTGTTGTTGAGCGCTCAGCAAATTAGCTGCCAGCACTGAATAACCAAAGAGCCAGAAAGTCCAAAGAACTGCCCAACAAATATTCATAAATTTGGCCTAAAAACTTTTTTCTACTTTTTTTTCCTAAATTCCGAAATAAAAAAAAAAATAATAATAATAAAAAAAAATACTGCATAATTTTTGAATTGAAAAGCTCAGAATTAGAACCTCAGGCAACACATTTAAAAGGCAATCTCATCATGGAAAATAACAATAGAAATAATCATAATAAATATTAGATCATTTTTGGAAAATGAATCTCATTTAAATGATAACAAAATTTTGGAGATTATTAGATGAAGATATGCCTGGGGCAACTTTTATATAAAGTATCTAATTTCAATAAGAATCTTGAAAATTCTGAGCTATTCTGAAAGTTGTTTTATTTTGTTTAGATTCTTGGCGATTGTTCATTTTTTTTAAATATAAACTAAAGATATAAGAGCTCAAAGACGACTAAAATAAAGCTTGGCAGCTCCTAAAAAGAGTCCACTACGTCAGTCAAGAACCAAGACGTGTCGTAGCAAACAGCTTTGTGGAAGGAAGCGCTTGAAAGAAAAATATGACTTTTGAGACAAATTATTATTATGATTCTTTGCAGACAAAATAAATAAAATTATTATATATTGAAAAGCAATAATAATTAATAATTAATACTAATAATATATTTTAATTTATTAAAAAGTTAATAATTATTAGATAGACAATATATATATTATTTTAATATATGTATATATATACAAAGTTAAGTGTTACATAAAAAATAATAAGCCAAAAGTAATAAGAAAAAATGTTTAAAAATGAAATAAAAAATATTATTTTGTATAATTTTGTATATTAATTAATTTATTATGCTAAACTATATACAAAGTTAAATGTTACATAAAAAGTAATTAACCCTTTATAAAGTTTATTATTACATAAAAAATATTACACAAAAATGTTTCAAAATAAAATAAAAAATTAATAAAATAAAAAATATGTATATGCATTAATTAATATAAAAATATTATAAAATAAATAAATGAAAAATTATATTTACATTAATTATTAAAATAATAAATCATAACTCCAACAACCAAGCTACTCGTGAGCTGAGGCAACTTTTCTTTAGTTTTCTTCATTAAAAATAAAAAATAAATGTTAATTTAATTTCTCAACAATTTCTAAATAAAATGGGTTAATATTTTAGATTCTAATATCCTTTATCGATATTACAAATTGCAATTATTATCGATAACTCTATAAAGCTTTTATAACTTGCCTTACTTAGAGATTCATTAAAAGCTGCTTTCAAATCATTGATTATCGAATTAAGATAACTTTTAATCATAATTATTGATAAATGCAATTTCGATTTTATCTCTCTCTCTTTCTCTCTCTTTCTCTCTCTCTCTCTTTAATTATCGAAGCCATCTCATTTTAAATCAAGTATCTGCTTCTATTTGCTTAGTTAGCCCCAATCGTTGATTATGTTTTTTTTTTTTCTGGTTTGGGCTCGATTCAAGTGTCCAATCGGGCGATTTAATCGATCATAACGATTTCTAGTTTATCGATGATCATGCATCGGATAAGCATGAATAGAACACAGACGTTTTTCAATTTCCTAGCCATAAGCTGTCAATTTTATGGCCAAAAACGGCGCTTGGCTTTATGAGTTTCAACACCCAAAATGCGCGAGAGTTACCCATAACCTCCCCTAGTCCCCCCTCCCCCTCCCCAGCGTGCCACAACAACGCAAACTGTTAGCTGGGGGCACGGAAACATAGCGACGCACTAAAACAAAATTTATGTTGATGATTTTGTGTGGACGCCGTCGCATAGACATCGACATCGACATCGACGGAGGCCCGAAAAGCGAGGCCCATGCTCAGGCCAAGACAGGCCACAGCCGCGGGCGCACGCAGACACACAGTCAAATTGAAGTTGAAGGCAGCAGACAATGCGGGGCACAGTTGCAACAACAATAACAGACACAGCAGCAGCAGCAATAGCAACAGCAACAACTACAACTACAACTACAACAACAAGAACAACAACAACAACAACGGCAACCGCCACGACAGCAGCGCTTATGGCAACATCGGCTGCGGTCATCGTGCTGCCCACCCAAAAAGGCGGCACTAAATTGCCTGAATGCCGTTAGAACAATAATTGCGCACACACCAACACACTAGTGGGCTCACACACACACACACACTCACGTGCAGCAAGAACATATGGTGAAGGTGGCAAGGAGTTGCTGGGTAGTTGGGGGTCCACATTGATTGGTCTACGCGGATAGCAGCGCTGCCAATTTATTGAGTTGTAAAATTGCAAGTGGGGTGTATAGAAAGAGCAGTGAATGGGGAAAAGGGGTGGAGAGTGGGGGAGGGGGGTAGTAGTAGCATGGGGTATGCTCCAATGCGGCAACATATTAAAAATAAATAAATTAAAAATCCTTGTTGTTGCCTCCGTCCAAAGATCATTAGTACGGCCAAAGGGGAATCCCCATTACTTGCCCCTCCCCTGCCGTTGGAACTCCTCCCTCCCACCCACCAAAGCGTCTAACTAATTGCCAACATAAATAAGAAGAAGAATTCACACGAAAAGTCTTCTCACTCAGTCGCTGCTGCTGCTGAGGTGCTGCCGCCGTCGCTACCACTGCTGCTGAGCTGTCGCTGTTGCTGAGCTGCTGCTGCCGTCGCTGCTGCTAAGCTGCTGCTGCTGCTGCTGCTGCTGCTGCTGCTGCCGCCGTCGCTGCCGTTGCTGCTGTTGCAGACAGTGACGAATGCCGTTTCCTTATTGCAAGGTCAGCTTGTCGTTGGCGGCTCCTCAAGTGTCTACCGTCCCCCAACCCTTCCCCCTCCCCCCACCTACCCCACCCCACGCTTATCCTCCCAGCCTTAACTTTGCCTAGCATTGATGGATGCACTGCCAGCTGCCGTTAGATGGCAACGAGAGTCCAAGCACCGCAATGGCGAACACTTCACACCAAATTGGCTTCTAATCTGCAAATGGGCAGGCCAAAAATGGCCAAAACAACCGCTGCTCTTGGCCTTAACAATTTTTGTCAATAATCGTAAATTAATGAAATGCAACAACAAATGCCACACGCGGCACAAACAAATGCCGCCATGCAACAATGCCAACAATAACTTTATGAGAAAATTCACCTATGACAAGTCGCGCCGCGGATACTCTGAAAAGATGAAAGTGGAAATGGAAATGGAAATGGGAAATGTTGTGGGAAATTCAAGTGGCAGGGGATGGGGGATTGAAAGGAGTAATGGAAGGGAAAATGGAAGTGGGAGGGGAAATGGTAGTGGCAGGGAAACTGGAAGTGTAAATAATTTTGAAGCTCTTCTAAAAGAATTTAAATTAATTTTTTGTTTTTATTTTTTTAATGATTTAATTTTTAATCTTATTTTATGGCACTTTTTGCAGGATTTGTATTTTATTTATTTCGATTTTATTAATTTTTTTATATTATTTTTTATTTATTTTATTAAATGTTTTTTTATTTCTTTTTATTGTGTTCTTTCCATATAAAAAATAAAAAACTTATTAAGCTGAGTTTCACTGGGAAACAAGTTTATACCTCAAGCCCCATATAGAGGAAAGCTTAGCTCTTTGTGAAACTACTTAAGATTTATAGTTTTGATATTATTGATAAAAGAATTAAATTATTGATATTTTATTTTATTATATTTATGTTTTTCTAGGTTTTTTTCCAATTTTGAAATTTTTACATAAATGAAAGTAACAAATAAAAAATAATACTTAACAAAATAGTTATGCGTTGTCAGGCTTAAAATTATATAATAGAAAAATAAATAATTTTTTTTTATTAAAGAATTATTTTTTAAAATATCTTAGGTATCTAAATATCACATTTTAAATCCAAAAAAAAATCGCCATCTAATAATAAGGATAGGATATTTGAGATCCTTTCTATAATCTATATTTCAGTCTTCCAAACTTATCACCCTTGGTCCCTGCTCTTATGTCCCAATAAAATATTTAACTTTAAAATTAAATATTCCCTAATTTTATGTGCCTACAAATCGCACATAAAATTAGGGAATATTTAATTTTAAAGGAGTTCATATTTTATGAAATATCCGTTTGATCCTTTCGGCTAGTGTATCTTAAGAACGACGGCAGTAAAGGCAGCCACATGCGATTTTAAAGGCATATTTATTGTTGCTTGACATTGGCATTGTTATTGTTATTGTAGTTGTAGTTGTAGTTGTAGTTGTTGTAAATGTTGTTATTGTTGTTATTGTTGTTATTGTTTGTCTGTTGGCTTGTCTATTTATCTGTTTGTTTGTCTGTTGGCTGTTGTTGTTGTTGTTGCTGTTACATTTGAGTTTTCTTCTGCGCATTTGGAGCCAAAATTTTTGGTAATTTGTTAAATTTGCATTTTAACTATTGACTTGTATTAAAGTAACAACTGTTATTAAATAATTAAAATATTTTTATTTCCAACATTAAATGCGCAATGGAATTTTAACGACTTGCGCTCGACAACAACAACAACAACAACAGCAGCAACAAAAATCCTCGAAAATTGTTACTTAAATAGAGAAAATGTAAACTTGTCTTTGGTCTTGGCCATGCAAATGATTTGAATGACCGCAAACGGTAGTTGCCGCCAGTTGCCGTACATCATTTGGCTGTGATTAAGTTAAGTACACAAGACATAAATATTTAAACGGTTGCAATGAGAGGGGAAAAAGGTTGGCCAAGGGACGGCTGCAGTGGGTACCCACAGAGAGCAGACAGAAGGGAGAGCCAGCAGCCAGCAGCCAGCAGCCAGCAGCCAGTGGCCAGTTGCGAGTGGCGAGTGGCGAGTGGCGAGTGGCCAGCAGCCAGTGGCCAGTTGCAAGTGGCCAGTGGTCTAAGCATCTCCGGAGCGCGTCAGTCAACAAACCTCTGGCCACAATGATGACAATGTTGGTAATGGCCAGCAAAAGCAAAAGCAGATGCAGCTGAAGCAGTAGCTGGAGCTGCCACTACCTGAGAGCTGTG
Source organism: Zaprionus lineosus (assembly GCA_035044505.1). NCBI lineage: Eukaryota > Metazoa > Arthropoda > Insecta > Diptera > Drosophilidae > Zaprionus > Zaprionus lineosus. The sequence continues at coordinate 671,025 of JAWNNX010000677.1, forward strand.
GCATCTAGTGGCTGGTGGCTGGTGGCTGGTAGAGTGGTGGCTGGTGGTTGGTGTGGCTGCCTGTTGTGGCAACATTAAGCATTAAATTGCTCGATGGCAACGGTTAAAGAACTGAAGGCGTTCTACGTTAGGTAGTTTTTTTTTATGCAAATCGCAGAGGCTGCGATGACCACCAGCAGCTGGGACAGCTGGGAGCAGCAGGGCCCATTGGTTGCCCGATTCTGGCACCTTGTTGATCAATAATTGCCACACGACAGCTAAATGGGCTTTAATGCCATGTTAGCGGCGACGATGACGGCGACGCCGTTGAAGGAAATGCAAATCAAATTCTAATGATGTTGTAATACAGACACCAACCAACAACAGTAACAACAACAACAACAACAACAACAACAGCAACAACAGCAACACTTGCAACCAGGGGATGAAGGAGAAGAGGAAGACGAAGGAGAAGAAGAAGAAGTAGAAGTACAAGAGCCATGCCATTGACTTGGGACAATGCACAGGCACGCAAAGCCTGGCCGCAAAAATTATATTATTAGAATTGAACATGCAATCTGACAAGTGTTTGGGCCAAAAACATTTCCTGGTTAGCCAAGTCAAGTCAAGTCAGGCCAAACGTTGACGCTGTTCAGTCTTAAAGCCTTAAGAGTGGCCACTGACTAACAGTCTAATTGCCACATGGCATAAACATTGTAGAGCTCGATCTCTACAGGTTATACTCTCTCTCTCTCTCTCGCTCTCTCTCTATCTCTCTCTCTCTCCCTTTCTCTCTCTCTCTCTTTCTATATATATATATATATATAGCTCTCAATAGCAATGACCATGATGGCGATTTATGATTGCGTTTCCTGTGGCAAACACTTCAACACTTGCAACACTTGCAACACTCACAGTGCTCGCAATAGTTGCAACACACTCAAAGCACTCACAATATTCACAACACTCAATGCCCTGACGCCATCATCGAGCTATCAACATCACCCCAAAAGCTATGCGGCAATGTTCTTACATTTGTTGTTGTTGTTGTTGTTGCTCTTCTTCTTTTATTGCTGCTGCTGCAAAATTGCATTGTATTGTCGCCATGGGCCAACAATTAAGCGGAAATGCAATTGTCGTCATTGTGCTCTAAGCCAAACCCAGACCCAGAGCCAGACCCAGAGCCAGACCCCAGCACAGACCCAGACCCAAACCCAGACCCAGGCCCAGACCCAAACCCAGACCCAAACCCAGACCTAAACCCAAACCCAAGCCCAAGCCCGAGCCCGAGCCCGAGCCCCAGCCCGAGCCCGTGCCCAAGTCCAAGTCCAAGTCCAAGTCGCAACCTGAGCCAGAGTACCCGCTAATCCCATGCCCAGACTCGTACTGACTGATGGACAACCATAAACTCATTGATATTCCAGACTTCACCCGGAAAACTTCAATTCTTTGCGTCTTTCGTGTTGTCATCGACAACATTGGACGACCCTTCTAATAAGGTATTAATAACTTTTGTCAATCACATTCCACACAGGTTATTGTTCGTTGTTGTTGTTGTTGTTGTTTTAGTTGTTGTTGTATTTACAGTTGTTGTTGTTGTTGGTTGTAGTGCTGTTATTGTTGTCAGTGTACATGTAAGTCTGTCCGTTGTAGTTGTTGCCGCCAGTCGTGTCTTTGCATTTAAAGCGCTTTAGAAAAACCACACACACAACACACACACACATTACACACACAACACACACATCGCATACTTAAGATTCTTTACACTTCGATAGTTATTTAAAAATTTCCGCATTAATGCAACAAAGTCTTCTTCTCCGAGTCTCTGCTTTAAGTGAGGAGAATTTCTGCCTCTGACTCTGAGCCTTAACTGAACTCAGGACTTGCCTCAGGGAAGCTCCCAACTTCTGGATAGCCCCATCGGATAACTGACCTATGCAACTCAATAGCTGATAATCGAAAGTTGTTTAATATATGATTTAAATATTAAATATTATATTTAAAAAGGATCTCCCAACATCCTTTAACCCTAAGCTCAAATAAAACCCACAAGAATTTTCTCTGAGTCATAAAAAAAGGCCAGACAATTTGATTGTTGTTCATCGACAGTTGTTAACTTTTTAACTTCATCTTAAATTTTATATTTTTTTCATTATTTTTTTATATTTTATATAAGTCAAAGGATTTTATTTATTGTTTAAGGAAAGACTTCAGCCAAGTTTCCAAACCCCAAGGCAATTTCCGCGATATTAAAAAACTTGCTCCCAGACTCAGATTTACTTTCCAGAAGTACTTCTCAAATAAAAATACCAATACATCCTTTAAATTCCTTGCTTAATGTCCTTCCTTAAAGTCCGTAAATGAAGATTAATCCATTTTGATACAAAAACCATTCAATCTTTTAAACGAATTCTTGCCGAGAAGCAAACTTTTAAAAACTATTAAAAAGTGAATTTATCTTAACCAAGAACTTATCCCCGCTTAAGTTTCCACTATCGATATTTATATGTATGCGTGTGTGTGTGTGTGTGTAGATGCTGATGAGACTGAGAAATGATGCAACTTATGCAAAAAGCAGCCAATGAATGGCAAACGCTGCACCTGACGGATGCAAAGGTCATCGGGCGCGTGCTGCTGGAGCGGTTGATGGAAGACGTGAAGTTGACGTGACCCGACGGGTCATTGGCGGTTGTGACTGTGTGTGAGTGAGTGTGAGTGTGCTGCTGTTGTGGCTGTAGTTGGGTTTGCGGTTAATGCTGGGTGATTAATCAGCGTTCGCATATGACAAATCCACACTGAGTGCGGGAAGTATTTGACGTTTGGGCCTTTGTTCGGTTCTAACCTTTGCAATGTCAAGCGCTGGCCATGGGGCAGCAGTTGACGTTGACGCTGAGATTCGATTGGCCACTTTGACGCAGTCGAGTGGGCAACGTGCGGCTTAAAGAGATGCCAATTTGCAGATAGCAAAGCACACACAATGCACAACAAAACTCACTCACACACACACAACAAGCACACACACACACACACACACACACACACACACACATGATGCACACATATTGTGGCATAGAATTTCAATACAATATTTGAAATAATTGGCTACAAATCGTCATTACACAAATGTTGTTGTTGTTGTTGTTGTTGTTGCTGTTGCTGCTGCTGCAGCAACTTTTGGTGGTGATGGTGGTGCAGCTCTTGGTCTGATCCAACTGCATCGACATGCCAAGTCCTAGGCCACAAATTGCTGTTTGGGAAACTGCCGCAAGCGTAGACATCGCTGCCGTTGGGAGCTGCTGCTGCTGCTGCTGCTGCAGTTGTTGTTGTTGTTGTTGTTGCCATTGGTGCTGCTGCTGTTGCTGTTGCTGACCTACGACACCATCATGTGCTTCAGTCCTAGTGCAGTTGCAGTGCCACAGACAAGCCATGGCAGTCCACTGGCCGCTTGTCAAGTTTTGTGGCGAGTGAAACTTGAAATTACTATTGATACTGATAGGAACAGTAACTGCAACTGCAACTTGCAACTTGCAACTTGTTGTTGTTGCTGCCACTTTTGGCTGGCATTCGCTTTTAATCTGCGCTCCGTAATGCGTTACGGTAAATATTTTTGCTGTTAAGATCAAATGCTGACCATCAAAAGGTTTCTCTATCTATCGACTCTCTGGATGTCCTCCTGTCCGCCTGTCCGCCTGTCCGCCTGTCCGCCTGTCCGCCTGTCCGCCTGTCCTCCTGTCTGTCCTCCTTACCACCTGTCTGTCCTCCTGCCTGCCTGCCTGCCTGCCTGCCTGCCTGCCTGCCTGCCTGCCTGCCTGCCTGCCCGCCTTTCTGCCTGCCTGTCTTTCAGCCTGTCCATTGTTGCGGCTAATTGAGCTGCGTTTGGCTCAGCAACTGAGTTGCCAATTAGCAGGCCTAACCCAATCCTATGGCTATGCCCTCTCCACATGGAGCGACTATTAAATGGCCCATGCGGGCATTTGCCACCAGGAGAACTCAATCATCGCCTCTCGATTGCTGTTGCACCAAATGCGCAAAACGTGAGTTCAATTTGCATAGCAACAACAGTTGCAGTTGCAGTTGCAACAACAACAACAACAACAAAAACAGCTAGAAGTCAACCTTCATTTTTGGTCCAATTCTGAATGGTTTTTCACATTTTAGTGAATGATTAACTTTTCATTTAAAATTTATTACGCTTGCCAAATCGCAGCAATTCATTAGCCACCAACACGGCTGAGGGAAGACCTAGAGATGACACCGTGACTCCGATGCAATTAAAGAAAATTTTAAAGTATATAATTTAATTCAAAAAATTAATGCAATTTTTAGGATTTTATAAATCGCATTTGAAACTGATTTGGGTTTGGAAAGAAAACATTACTTAGATAATATCTTTTAATATGCTCAATAATCATTTAATTTTATTATTTATTTAATTGATGAATTATTATTTATCTATTATCATATAATAATATAATTCATAATATAATAATATATCATAGTACATTTTTAATTTAATAAACAAATTTTTAATATCTATTATCTTATTTAAATATTTAATTATATATTTATCTCTTATAAAATTATAAAATATATATATTATAATTTTATTTATTTAATTTATTTAATTATTATTCATTTATCTATTATCATATACATAATAAATATTTAATATAATAAATATTTTTTTTACATCTATTATTTTATTTAATTATTTAATTGCTTATTCATTAATTATTAATCTATTGATATATACATAATAAATAATAATAATAAATAATTTAAAAAATACAGTTTTTTATATCATCTATTATTTTATTTAATTATTTAAATATTGATTGATTAATTATTTATTTTTATCTGTTATAATTTAAATAATAATAATAATAATAATTAAATTTTACAAATAATTTTCTCATATTTTTATTTCATTCAATTATTTAATTGATTTATTTAATTATTCAATAATTTATTTTTTTTTATATATATAATTTTTTTTAATTTATTTATTATTTATAACATATACATTAAAAGTTATATTAATTATGTTTAAATAAGTTGTCAAAATTAAATCCCAAATTAAATTTGATTTGCCGTGTGTTCAATTTGCTGTCTCGTGTCGTGTCGTGTCACGCGCACGTCTCCCGCTGCTGCAGCAGCGTGCAGTCAGTGGCTGTGCTCATAGGTCACGTGTTGGCGCTTTTCGTGTGGAACTGCAAAATATCAGCAATTGAACTATAGACATTTTGGCCAAAATGCGGTAAGCAGCCAAAATGCCGCGCTCTTTTTATGTTTTTGTTTTTGTTTTTATTTTGTTTTTATTTTTTTTGTTTTTTTTTTACTTTTATTTTTAGTTTTGTCGCATTCGCTTTTAGGAGGGGGGAGAGGTGAGTGAGTGGCTTTGCGGGGGCGAGAGTTTGGCTTTCGTGTTTTGGCGCATCTTGCAAAAGTCGCACCAAATGTCAAATGCAAATGGAAAAACCACTTGGGTTGCCCCTTGGAAAATGAACATCAGTTTGGCACCTGCAAACTTTCAGGTGCTTAAAGCAATTTTCCTCCTTTTTTCCCGTTTTTCTTATTCCTTTTATTGCTTTTTGTGCATTTGAAATTTGAAGCTTTTACCTGTCTTTTTAAGCGTTCTTAAACTTGAGGTTGACAGACATAATTAATACGCTTAAGTTGGCTTACTTAGTTTCAATTTGCACGTAGATGACAAATTTCCTCCTGGCCCTTTCGGGCTCATTAAAAACCCATTAGAGGCCGCGCGGCCCATTAGAAACTTCTTCTTCTTCTTCTTCTTCTTCGCCGTCTTCTTCTTTTTCTTCACTTTTCAGCGCTGGGAGCATCAAATTTGACGGCGTGAATTATGTTTTGGCCAGGCTTTGGCATCTTTATGTCAACTTTAAGCCAATTGGACAAATGCAACATGGCTAACAATTTGATATGCCTTGATGCCCAGTAACTGCCAAACAACAGCAACAGCAACAGCAATAGGAACAACAACTAACAGCAAATACAACCAGTTACCAGTTACCAGCTACAAGTTTTCTTTTTAACCAAATGCGTGGGAAATGCCGTCGATCGGTCACGATCAGCAATCAGCGATCAAAGCCAAGACACAAACCAGTTGAAAGTCTTAACATGTAAAATGCAAAGTTGATTTTATCCGATTATTTGTGTTCTTCTTGTTGTAGTTGTAGTTGTTGTAGTTGTTGTTGTTAATGCTGTTGTTGTTGTTGTTGTTGTTGTTGTTGTTGTTGTTGTTGTTGTTGTTGTTATTGTTAATGTTGTTGTTGTTGTAGCTGTTATTATTGTTGTTGTTGTTGTAGCTGTTATTATTATTGTTGTTGCTTGTGTTGTTTGTTTGACTCTTCATTGTCTGGCCTTTAAAGTGATTTGCCACTTGACAAATGAGCTGCCTGCCACATATGCAATTTAAGAGACGTCTTTCCATTTACCAACAACAATTTCTTCTTCTTCTTCTTCTTCTGGCCAATTTTCGCTTAACTCTCAAAACAATGGTCTATCGTAAGCTCTTGGTTCTGCATTTTTTTTTTGTTTTCTGTCAATTTGTGCATTGATTTGGAAAATGGCCCTCTGCTCCGGAATAGAGAAGAAATGGAGCGCACACTCATATGAAAATTACATGGAAAAACTCAGTGAGCAACTTTCAATGCCAGTGCAAAGAAAATTGTGGCGCAAACAAAGGAAAATTGCACCAAAATTGACGCTATCTGCAAATGCAACTTTGCAGAACACAACAAAACAAGGAAAACGCAGAAAGTAAAACAAATAAAAAATAATAAAAAATAGAAAATAAAAAAAAATAAAATAATACAAAATTTACATATGTAAATATGCACACATATACATATACACACATATACATAAATAAATATATATACATTTGTGTATCGACGTGTTGACCTGTGGACTGACCTTTTGGTAGCAGCTAGAAAGTTGACCTTATAAAAATTATATATGGATATATATACCCAGACCTTAACAACAAGAGTTCCCATCAAGACATCTCCAAGTGGCTAATAGACCTCGTCAGCTTAATTATTTTTGGGTGGTCCATATTTATTGGTAATAATAATAAATCCAATAATTGAATTTCAGTATTTGTTTTTCAGAAGATCAGCAAAATATTATTTATTCTTTGTTTACGTGGGAAATGTGTGAACTCCGAGTTTCCAGACTGTTCAATTTTTTTATGACTCTTTCTCATTAATATATAATATAAATGACAGTTGGAATAATTACTCCTTGAAGCTAGGCTTATAATATTATTTTATTTTATTCAACCAAAGGGAATATTTTATTTCATATATTAAAAAATATTATATTTAAACTTGTAAAAATTCTAAAAAATATAACAAATATTTAAATTCAATATTTTATAGTATTAAATTTATATTTTTATATTTATTGTGTATTTTTAAAATTCTATATAAATTATTAGACATTACCTCAGATCTGAGATGAGTATTCGCCATACGAATACCTCCTCAATTCATTGATTCTTCACACCGAAATTCGTGGAGCTTCTTATCAGTGAAATTGTTGAATTCGCATTCCGCGTTGCCTGCTCAATGGCAAAGGGAAGAGTGAGACAGATGAGGGCAGAAATACAGTGTGATACAGTGTGTGAGTGAGAGTGTGAGAGAGAGCGAGAGAGAGAGAGAGGCTGAGAGTGAGCTGAAAGCGTAGCTGATAACTTGGGTGGCTTTCAATTGTTTTCCTCAGTTAAGTTCGCAGAGGCAATCGTGAAAGACTTCAGCTTCGACTCAAATTAAAAATAATGTTTAACTTTTATAAAATAATTTTTTGCTTACTTTGGCTCATGGCTTTGAGCCAAGGTGAGTTTATGCAGTCGGGAATTTGGCGACATGTAAGTTTCCAGGCAACTACCTGAAATGCAGTTGAGTTCGATGAAAACATTTCTTTTTCCATTCATAGATCCCGGAGCCCGATCCGACAATCTTCGAGAATAAACCCACACGTATTCCCCGCTTTGACTTTAATGACCCTGACGATCCTTATTTTAATTTAATTACCATCAATTGACTTTAACTAAGTATAAATGACTTAAAGTGGAATATTTCTACAAGAGAAGACAGTCCCAGCCTCCTCCAGCAGACGTTCAGATCTAAAAGAATCAACTATATATATATATATATATATATATATGTATATATGTAGCTATATGCGACAAGTTAAAGCTTGGTTTCTACAAAGAAAGAAGAATCCCCCGTGCACATTTATTTCTATTGTTCGCGATCTGTGTGAGTCACCCCGTAAGTCCCCCGCCTGTAAACAGACTTTTCATGTGTCGCAAAATAAAAAAAAAAATAATTAAAAAAATTGTTTTTTAAGAAAAGTAAATAATACGTCCATTTCATTTGTAAAAGCAATAAAATAAATCTGTTTTTACTTAAGTGAAATCAAAAAATTTTTAATTTAAATAATGTATATATTTAAATAACATATATATAAAATATATAATACCGTATATATATATAAATATTATTTTTAAATATGTATATACATATATATTTTTTTAATTTAAATTGTAAACAATCTCAAAAACATATCTCAACGATTTTTAATGTCTCCAACTGCTAAAGTAAAATAAAATAATATAAAATAAAATAAATAAAACAACAACAAAAAAAATAAAATTAAATGAAATAAAATAAAAAATGAAATAAAAAATAAAATTAAATAATGTAAAATAAAAAATAAATTAAAATAAAACAAAACAAAATAAATTAATAATAAAAATTAAAATTAAATAACGTAAAATAAAAAAAAAAATAAATTAAAATAAAACAAAACAAAATAAATTAATAATAAAAATTAAAAATAAATAACGTAAAATAAAAAATAAAAAATAAAAAATAAAAAATAAAAAATAAATTAAAATAAATTAAAGCTTGAGATACTTCTGCCTTTATATTTAAACATTTATTATATATTTTTTTTATAATTTTTTCTAACTTAATTAAATATAATTTTAATAAATTTAAATATAACCCAAGCTTTTTTCCATCGCTGGCATTTAATTTCTTTCCTACTTCGGAGCCACCGTGAAAAACTCCCAAATCTGATCATTTGTCAAAGTTCGTTTGGCGGAAGAGCCACAATTCGATTTGACAATAAAATTTATGCAAATTAATTTAGTGAAATTGTTGCTATAATTGTTATTCCCGTTGCTGTAAATAATTATTAGAAATAAAAGCCATGAATCATTTTGTACATAATTCAAAATGGAAACGCCCACATTTTGAGCCTCCGAAGCAGAATCTTCGCTTTCGTTCGGTTCTAGCCCAAAACTCAGTAAAAATAAAATGAAGAGGATCGGGTTGGGTAGAAGTGGTGAGGGGAGGGAAGGGGAGGGGAGGTGTCTTCTCTTATGTTAGTCAGATTTTATTTTTATAACTTTGGGCTAGTCGTTGGCATGATAAATTTTCCTTGAAGTGTCTTTTGACAGTTTACGCAATAAATCCAATTAGCAAAAAACATTTTGTCTTACCAAATGTTGCGGCAGGTTTCGGTCGTGTGCGCTTAATTGGTTATTACCAACATGAATTAGCCAGAAAAGTATGAGCAACAATAAAGCCACACACAATTAGCCAAAATGCAAGCTCATCTCGACGGACAGATTCAAACGCGATTCTGGCCTCATGTTCCGGGGTAGACGAACGTCGCGCTGCTCAAGGATATTGAAAGCCCCCCACCCCAAACATAGCCCAACCCTTGGCTTAACTCTAATGAACGGGAATACATCAAGAGCTAGATAATCTTTAAGTTTGAACAAAAAAAATAAATAAATAAAATGTTCATTGAATCAAACATTTTTAACGAAAAAACATTGAACTTTTTTTTAAAAGAAATAAAAAATATCAAATCAGATTTAGAATTTTGATAATTTTAAATTCAAAATCTGTGTCGGTGAACTATTGCCCCAGGGTCGACCTCGTAACACTTATTGTCACTTGTACAGATGGATAGAAGTCCTTCAACATCAAAGTCATGTTCGCTCTTGTCCTTGGAGACGCTACTCTTCGGACTTTGGATAGGGACAGGTCATCCCGAAGCCAACCAAGCAACCCACCAAGGCAATGCCTGAATACTGCAGCTTCTTTTAAAATCTATAAACCTTCCACTGCCAGCGACCTCATTTCTTTTATAGCCAGAGGCTCGGCACGATCCAACGAGACGGGGAAAAAACACCGCTTCCTATCGAATGGGTACATTCCCTGGGGAATTCCCACTGCTCTACCTTTACAGACTCTTAATTGGTTACAAATTTTAATTTTAAATATTTATTTATATTTTATTTTTTTATGCATATATTTTTTTTTATTTATTTATTCATTTTATAAGGTAATTAATTTTTTTATTAATTTTTTTATTTAATTATTTTGAACTCTTATTTCTTTTAATCAATTATATTTATTTAAATATTATTTAAGAATATTTTATTTATTTAAGGACTACAACAGTTACATATATTTACACACACATACACACATACATATTCACTTCTAGCCCCACAGACACATCACTTATCATTTTATTGCTTTTCCTCGTAAAATATACCCTACACACATCTTCTCTATCAGTTACGCACACATACACAGACTCTTAAACACACACAGACACATTTCACTTATCACTTTATTGCTTTTCCTCGTAAAATATACCCTACACCTTCTGGAAATATAATAAATTAGGTAGATGAATATTTGATATATGAGTATTTGGTATACCCCTTAAATAGAAAAATACTATCTACTAAATATACTACAAATATATACTATAATAATACTAAAATCACATCATATCACAAGCAAAATCCAACTTTAAAAGCCAACAGAAAGAAAACCTGATAAGAGGCTTTAAAAGGACATACAATCCACCTTAATGACAGGTAATGCTTATTATTTATTTTTAATATATGCAACATTTATTTATATACATTTATAATTCTATTTTTAAATAATCAAAATTAATACATTTTTTTAAACTCTGCAGAGTTTTTTTAGAAACGATATCTGTAGACGCCACCAGCACCCCAACCTGCAGGACTCTTGCCTGAGGGGCCTCCAAAATGCTGTCCATAGTGTCCATTGACGTCGAACTCATGGCGTTTATTCTGACTGGTCCACACAGGAGCCTGTCCTTGAACAAAAACATCCTTGCCAGTTCTATCGTTGTTGTAGCCACCCTGCAATTGCCAGCGCTGATCCTGTTGCGGCTCAGGATAAGGATATGCCAGAGCAGAGCCCACGAGGCAGCAAACCAAAGCGACGATTGTTAGTTGCATCCTTGATGTCTTGTATGAGGTATAAGTTTTCAATTGACTGATATTTAGAACAGAGCAAGAGGCGCTTTTATAGGTCCCACCGTCTGTCTAAAAGTGCCAAAAAAAAATCCCCTCATTGCGTCTGCTGCGTCTTATCTTTAGACTCATCCATCCCCTTGGGTGATTTTTCTGTGGCCTTTGTTATTAAATAATAAAATTAAATACATATTTTAAAGCAGGGGAAATAATTTATATTTCTAACAATTTTCTATTATATTTTTTTTATTTTTATAAACAGGAGTTATTTATGTAACATAAAATGCAAGCCTAGAGACTGGACTCCTACTGGAATGAGCTAAATGTCTGTTTAGATAGGTTTTAAGTCTTCAGGGCACTCGATGTCAGTCTTAAGTAATATATATATATATAAATATATATATAGTATATATCGTCTTCCGATGTTTGATAAAAGCTCTTCAATTTATTGAAATGTTCTATTGAGTGGAAACAATTGCCTGCCAAATTCGAATTAAAGATCTGACAAATGTAAATACTTGTTCAGGAATGTTTTTGCAGGACAACTGCACACACACACACACACACAGAGAAAGAGAGAGAGACACATGCAGCCAATTGCAATTATATATATTATATTTATATTAATTTACCATCCATTGATTTATGAGCATTTGCGAGCTTTGCCGCAACATTTTCCACATGCCGTGCCCATTTGAGCTCTCGCCTGGGGCGCTTATCAGCAGCTGATAGTGTCAGAACATGAATTAAATGAAATGTAAAAATAAATATAAAAATAAATATTCCGAGCTTGGTTATTAATGTGAATAAACATGAAACAGTTGAACAACAGGCGTGCCCGAGAGCGAAGTGACAGAGCGTAAAATGCGGCTGCAATTCAATTGCATTAAAATTGTTGCCATTTTATTGGCCCTCATCTGTTGCCTGGTAAGTGGGATGAGGGGGATTGCTTCTGTTGTCTCTATCAATGGCATAAAGGTAAAATTATCAACGTTTTACAGTTACACAAGAGTGCAGCACAATTCGACGATGAGCCTCCTGGCCAGGACGATACAAATCCACCTTACAAAAAACGATTTCCGATCGGGGATTATTCCGATGGCGACTGGGCTGCATACGAGTATGTAATGTAATCAAGCGCAGATTTTTAAATAATTATTTTGGGTTTTTCAATAACTTGTCAAAATAACTGAAATTATTTTTAACAATTTTATTGAACCTCTTAAATGATGATTATTATAAAAATCACGAAAATTGGACGACATTTGATCAAGCTACAAGCATTGAGTGACCAGAGAATAACTTACCTTATCCTTAAGCTATTACTTATCCGAAAAAATGTCCTTTCCAGACGTGGTATCTTGAGTTGATCTTATATCGAATATAACTATCGGTCAGCATTTACAATCATCAGCTTTAAATACTTTCATTTCCGCCAAATTTGCTACATACAAAAGAATAAAATATTAAAAACTGAAGATATCCTGTTTTCTACTCAAATTAATAAAACACCTAAATGAAAGCATTCATAATTTTATTTGGTCTTATTTAAACTATTTTTGGCCAAGATCGACCTTTGACTGTTCAAGGGATTACAATATTGACGCAGTATCGCTTGACAGATCGAAGAGTAACGACACTTGCAATGGTGATAATTAAACCAATAGTTATGCTCATTATCTTAAATTTGTTTAATTTTATGTCAAATAAAAAATCATAAAAAAAACCAAAATATTCAAATTTGTAAAACCATTTGATAAAACACAATAAAATTTGAATATAAGGGGAGTCATTTGGTCGCAACTAAAACGCAGTACTTCTTTGCAGAAAGATAATAATTAATATATATAATAAGATAATTTGCATAATAAATAATGTCAATATATTAGTAAAAATATGTAAAATAAAAAATAAAAATTATTATAATTAAATTTCATTACATGGTTTTCATTAAAAACCCTTAAATTCCGAAATAAATTGAATTCGTTCCCGCTCCAAGGCAGTGCAGTGCTTCTTCTTCTCTTGCTTCTTTTGAAAAAGGTGGAAAAATTGGCTGTTTTCAGATTTGAGGTACCAGGCGAACAGAATCGCCAGATGGTGGCTGCACTTGCTGCAGGAAAAAAAGTGCTGCATACCTAAAAAAAAAATTTTTTTTGGGCAAGCAACAAAAGTGTAGCATAGTTTCAGGCCCAAAATTAAAGAAAAAAAGTTCTTGTCTTGGCTGGCTGGCAAATTTATTCGTTGCCAAGTTTCAGATTTATTTAAAATATTAATATTTATTTTACAGTTTAATTAGAGTTTAATTGATTTAATTTTAAATTATTAATATTTCTTAAAGTAATTATGATAGCTTAAGTATTCTTTTTGCTTAAGCGTGCATTTAAAGTTGTTAGAGTCTTGCCGGAATAAACTTATTATTATCTGTGAAATACTTTTAAAACATCAACTTATACATTTTTCAAAAACATTCAGCATATAGTAAAAAATCAATTGTTGTGTCCTACAAATAGTATATAAATATCACTGTTCGAGCACAACAACTTTACACACTTAAAGCTGTCGCTTATGCATGACAAAAATCAATTGCACACAGTTCATTGCACCTCGAGGACGAGTGCGTGCCAAGTCAGGATAATTGCGGCGATTACACTAGATGGTAGCGAAAGTTGAAACTACGTGAATCCAATACTTTTATTTTGAATCGTTAGTTAAGTGCAACAGATACCCTGTAAAATAAATGAAAATTAATAAATATATATATATAAATTTAATAAAAATTTGAAACATTTAATTTGTCATCATTGCAAATATTTTACCTGGTAGTTTCTATAATAAAAAGAAAATTTTAATTAATAAATAATTAAATATATTTAAGGAAATAAGTAAAAAACTTAAGTAAAACTCAGAAATACTTTTCAACCCAAACTCTCAGGAAATGCTTGGTTTATATGTCTTCTAAATAAAATCTATGTAAAAGACTAACTTAGGACCCAAATTCCTGGCTTAGAGAGTTTTACAGGATATACCAAAATTAGTGAACGGTCTGTAGACTCTATCAATTGTTAGGATCCACTAAAGTGGAGTATCTGCGCCCACAAAAGGAAGGCAAAGGGACCCATGCACCAACTTAAGCCTCCATCAATGCGGCAATTAACGGTTGCTGTCGATGACGGCGACTAGGCATGAGAATCGACAGGATACGATTTTGGGCAGGATATCACGCTTTTAAGTGTGTTTGCTAAGCGCTAGCAATTCGATTTGAATGGGGCACGCAAGGGGGCGTCAACAATGATTCGAAGTAGGCGCAAACTTTGCCGCATTGCGCTGCACTGCATCAATGTGGCAGCCAGGAATCGAACACTCGCTTCCAGAGTGCCCAAGCGGCGTCCTAATTACATTAATTTCTACAATAGTTGGATTACATTTCGCATTGTCGAATTGTTTCTGTTCCAGGACATGCCCTCGACCAGAGTGGGACTTGCATGTTTGGCCGCACTTTTGGTGGGCAACCAAAACGAACTCCCCCTTGGCATCGCTTGTGCATGTCGACGACATAATTGTACGCCATACAATTTCTACAAATTATCCTGGGAAGCCGGCGCCTTTGAGTCCTAGTGATGACAAGTGCAACAACCCTTAAGACAAGGCGGCAGCCCATTAAAGCAAGCCAGGCCAGTCCAAACCCTAAACCGCAAGCCACCCAACCACCCCCTACTTTACACCCACATCCCCATACGGTTCATTGACCCAAAAGCTTAGTGCATATTTTTTTTTGAGTTGATTTTTAAGATTCTTTTTTTTTGCTTTGTTTTTTTTTTTTTTATGTGCTTCAGTTGAACAATTAAAGGAGGGAAATTAAGCGACAGACGTTCTAGTGGAAATCGGAAGTTGTGGCCATGACTGTTGAGTCGCCGGCTTCGCGATGCTGCCCAACCACAACATCAAGTAAATCTTTATCCTTCAACTCCAGGGAAAGGGCAGTTTCATTTTCATCAATCCGCATGCCATCGAACGAAAGGAAGACCATCTCCTTTACCAGCCCCATCTTCGAGCAATAGGCATTCTTCAGATTATTCAATGGCAGCAGACGCGTTATCTTAAAAGCCACCGGAGGATCGGAGCGAGATTGTAGATAAAGGGTAAGATGAGGCGGCGTCGCGATATTATCCTTTTCCAACTCGCTCATTTCGTAGATATTTATTTGTATTTTTATTTTTATTTTCAAATATATATTGAGCACTAAAATCTAAATGAAGGTCTGTCAAAATGTCGAAAAATTTCCCCTTTAACTATAAACTTCACGAAACGCCCACGTGGCCTACCCATTTGTTTGATGTTATTTTTCATGTTAAACATTTTACATATATATTTATAATATTTTCTTTGATCAAAGGCTACACAATTAAAAACGTTTGAAGCCCAAGAATAAAGTGAATAAATAAGTTTTATTGATAAGATAAACTAAAAGTTTGCCACTCAAGGAGCTGCATATGGATGGAAGTTTCGGAGCTGCAACAAAGCCAACGGCTTACACAGTGGTTAGAAATATATTTAAATGGAATTGATATCAATAAAAAAAAATTAAAAGATTTAAAATCTAAAAATTTCAAACTTTAAAATGGTAGAAAAAATGCAATAAACTTTATTTTCGGGCTTTTATAATTTATGTGTGAATATTTGAGCGTTGGGCATTTTTTAATTACGTTTTTTTTTTAATAGTATTTTAGTATTGCATTAAAAAAAAAATACATAAAATTACCACAGCAACTTTTAATTGCAGTGTATATCGGATATATGCAAGCTGCAACTATTAATTACAGCGTATATCGGATATATGCAAGCTGCTTATATGCAAGTACTGCTTAAATGCAAAATAGCAATTAATTTTAAACATCATCATAACATAATAATTTTTCATTTTAGTTAATAAAAGAAAATATCGCATTTTTGAATTATAGGTTTTGCATATAAGCGATATATACTGTATTAAGTTAATTACGGAGTAAATAATCCATTTAAATCTTTACTCTTAATTATTTTAAGTTTATTTGTCGCAGCGACTTAAAAACTTGTTGAAAAAAAAAAAATAAATAAATTAAAAAACCCATAATTTATAAAACGCCCAACTAAATTCTTAGATTGAATAATTTACAAAAATAAATAATAATAAATAAATCAGTAAAAAAAAAAACAACTGCGTAATTTTCGTATAGCATCAGAGGGTCAAAAGTCAAACTATAAAAAATGGCACCTGCATAAATTAACTACAGAGATACGCACTAGAAAATGTATTCTCGTTCCACTGTGCCCTCTCTCAAAGTCAGTCTCTCTGCGGACGTTCCCATATCAAATATTTATATATCATATAAACCTATGTTTGTATATGTGCACTTCTACTTGTTTGAACTGTAAATATAGACAAGTCTTGACCGATGTACGCCAACTAACATTAGTCGCCGCTCGACAATCAGGCGGAAAGGTTGTGTACAACAGGTGAGTTTGCGAAAACTAATTAAAAGCTCAGAAATTAAAAGAAGATAATAAATTGATATTTATTATTGCTTTTCCGGCACACTCAGTCAGTATGAAGTGTCTGGTAATATTCGGAGTGATAGTGGCCGCTGCCGCTGTCACTTTTGGTTATGGTTATCTCAAGTTTAAGGGAATGACACGTCCACTACCCAGACCAAAATTCGAAGACAACAAATACTGGGGACCAGAAGATGGTAAGGAATATCAACCCGACACAAAGATCTACGACTTTAAGCTGGATGTGCCCAAGGCGGAGATTGATGACTTGCGCCAGCAACTGAACCGCACCCTAAAACTGACCGAGCCTTTGGATAATATTGCCTTTGAGTACGGCTTTAACACAAATGCCCTGGCACAGTTCGTGGACTACTGGCGGGACACGTATCTAACCAACTGGAATAAACGCCAGGATTATTTCAACTCATTTAAACAGTACAAAACGGAAATTCAGGGGTAAGCGGGGGATTATAGTTCATATTGGGATTCCTTTTTAAACCTACCTCTTGGTTTATGCAGTCTAAAGATTCACTACATTCATGAGCGCGTCTCCAAGGACGTGGCTGCCAAGAAGCGCGTCTTTCCACTTTTGCTCCTCCATGGATGGCCCGGCTCCGTGCGTGAGTTCTATGACATTATACCCATGCTTACCAAGGATCAAAATATAAGTGATTACGCCTTCGAGGTGGTTGCACCATCGCTTGTCGGTTTTGGCTGGTCGGATGTAAGTGAACAAGAAGGAATATTTAATGGAAAGACTCAAGTTATAAAAGCACCTTATCCACTTACCTAGGCTGCTACTCGAACGGGCTTCCATTCGGCGGAAATGGCCACAGTTATGCGTAATTTGATGTTACGTCTCGGCCACAAGAAGTTCTTCGTTCAAGGCGGTGACTGGGGCAGTATTATTGGCAGTAACCTGGTCACACTGTATCCAGAGAACGCCCTGGGCTACCACTCGAATATGTGTATTGTGAGTACACCACTTTCCCTAATGAAGGATGTGTTCCTTAACTACTTCCCGGAGAAAGTTTTGGCATCGCGCATGTTTTACGATCATCACACAAAACTGTGGGATAAGTGGTCCAAATTAATGCTGGAAAGCGGCTACTATCACATACAGGCCACCAAACCGGACACAATTGGTGCCGCACTCAACTCCAATCCTGTCGGCTTGGCTGCCTACATACTTGAAAAGTTCCAGACCTGCACTGGACCCAGCCTAAGCAGTGATTTCGGTGCTATGGCCACAGCCTTTGGTCTTGACGCTGTGCTCGACAACCTGATGGTCTACTACCTGAACAATGCGGCCACCACAGCCGGACGCTTGTATGCTGAAAATGTATCCAAGTCCTTCCGTGATCTCCAGTTGGACCGCGTGCAAACTCCAGTTCCCATGGGCTGTGCTCGCTTCAAGCACGACATTGCCGGCGCCTCAGATTGGCAGCTACGCGACAAGTTCCCCAATTTGAAACATAGCATGTATTTCCAAAACGGTGGTCACTTCGCCGCCCTGGAGATGCCAGCCATGCTCTACAACGACTTTGCGGCCTTCGTACAAAAGGTCAAACCTGAAGAAGCATAAAATATTTGTAATATCAAATCATCATCAACACTTGCAAAACTTGTTGTGGCTCTTATAGAGCAAATCAATAATCAATATATAATAAAGCTATAGCCGAATGATTCACTAATCACCTCAGTTCCACTGGTAAATCGTTATCCATTACCTGCCCTTTGATTCTCGCAGTTAAGAGCCTATATTTACTTCCCTACGATAAGATAATTTCAAGTTCAATTCCATTTTTCATGTGTCATGCTCAGTGTGCGAGAATCTAGCGATCCCGTTTAATGTGTTATATGTTATGATTACGTATGTTGACATATGTGATCATATATATATGTATGTATATGTATGGATGA
Source organism: Zaprionus lineosus (assembly GCA_035044505.1). Lineage (NCBI taxonomy): Eukaryota > Metazoa > Arthropoda > Insecta > Diptera > Drosophilidae > Zaprionus > Zaprionus lineosus. Next base: position 689,803 of record JAWNNX010000677.1, read on the forward strand.
TCCTCTCAGTAGTCTCTTCCAGCTTTTTTGTTGTTTGTGTACATACACAGAGCATGACTTGTAGAATCTTGTTTCTCAGAGATCCACACTATTTGTGAGTCGCTGCACGGCCGCCCTCAATCACACAGCTCAGTCTCTATATGGCATAATTATATGCTACATATACACATATATAATGTATACATATATGTCTTGAATATATAATTAAACAAAATTCAAAGTTTTTTGTTTGTTTTCATAATTTGTTGTCTCTTAAGCTGTGCGACTCGATCGCTCTTTGACCCAATGCTCTCGTACCTGCAGATAGTAAATACATAAATAGCAACTAACTATAAATTAATACATATAATTATATACGTATTTATATATACACATATATATACACACACATACAATACATACACATACTGTTAATTACCAAATGCCTTTGTTTATTTCATCACATACTCTTTCAAAGGCGGTGAGTAGCTAAGGTATCGTTTATCTTTCGTGAGTCGTGTCACGATCAGTATCGATCAAGAAGCTTCTGCATCTCTTAAAGATACACCAATACACACACAAGCTACTGTGTTTGTTTAAATATGCCAAACAACGAAAACAAGATTGTCTCTCTCTTTTTTTAAGGTTTGTTCTGAACGCGACGGGAGACTCCCAGTAAGAGAGTGAGAGAAAGAGAGAGAGAGGAAGAGCACAAATTATCGGGACCGGTCTCTGGGGTTTCGCATAATATAAACTTTGTATCGACGCCAGTTTTTCAGTCCAATACAGCAGTTGCAACTGTGCGGTTGGGAGCTGCAGTTCATTTGTTAATTTTTTTTATTTTTTGGATTTTGGAAACCAAATTTATCATTTAAATTAACGTTCAAAATGCCATCGGTTGCGGGCACCACAGTGCGCATTTTGATCGGCGGCTTGGCTATCCTAGTCGCTGTGGGTTTCAAGAACTTCCGTGATCTGTCCAGGCCTGGCAAGCGGCCCGACTTAGATAACAATGAATATTGGGGACCCAAACTGGAGGGCACATACAACGAAGACAAGGCGATTTTACCCTATGACATAACCGTTGCGCCCGAGGTAGGTAGCAGAGCTTTTTTTTGACCTGACCGGCAAACCAGTTTGAATCTCTTCACCCATTCCATTTCACAATAGCTCATTGCGGATCTGAAGGCACAACTAAGTCGTCCTCTAAAGCTGCAGGATCCTCTGGAAGGTGTTGGCTTTAACTATGGATTCAACTCCAAGGAATTAAAAAATGTGGTGAAATACTGGCGTGATAATTATCTTCCCAAATGGAACGAACGTGAACAGTTCCTCAAGAAATTCAATCATTTCCAAACAGAGATTCAAGGGTAAGTCTTCGATCTGAATGCGACATCGAAATGGGAACATTAGAATTGAAAAGTGATTCCACACTCACATGACTCCCATTATTATGCATACCGCGACCTCTAGATTTACGTATAATTTGCAATTCTTGCAGCCTAAAGATCCACTTTATACACGCCAAGCCCAAGAAGAGCGAGGGAAAGAAGGTTCTTCCTCTACTCTTGATGCACGGCTGGCCGGGATCAGTGCGTGAATTTTATGAACTTCTTCCCCTGCTGACCAACGGAAACGATAAGAGCGACTATGTGTTTGAGGTCATAGCACCCAGTCTGCCTGGCTATGGATGGTCCCAGGTTAGATCCATCTAGAATTGGCATGTGGTCAAGAATATAAATAATGCCCATCTCCCTTACAGGGTGCTTCGAGGACAGGCCTCGGCGTTGCCCAGGTTTCAGTTATAATGCGCAATTTAATGCTACGTTTGGGCTTCAACAAGTTCCTTGTTCAAGGCGGCGATTGGGGCAGCATGATTGGATCCAATTTGGCATCACTGTTCCCCGAAAATGTCCTGGGCTATCACTCCAATATGTGCAACAATGGCAGTCCATTGGGACATATTAGACTGCTCCTCTCTTCCCTCTTTCCAGGATGTTACCACAAGAGCGAGCATGCCAAATTCTACCAGGGCGTTGGCAAGGTCTGGTCTCTTATGTTAGAGGAGTTCGGCTATGCCCATATACAGGCCTCCAAGCCTGATACCATTGGCACCACCCTGTCGCACAATCCTATCGGCCTTGCCGCGTATATACTTGAAAAGTTCTCAACCTGGACAAATCCCGAATACATGAGCTTGGAGGATGGCGGTCTGACCAAACGCTTTACCTATGACCAGCTCTTGGATAACGTTATGGTGTATTACGTAACAAACTCAATAACCACCTCTGTGCGTTTGTATGCGGAATCCATGTCCGGCACTCAAATGGCATTGGGTGTGGACAATGTACCTATCCTTGCGCCATCGGGTTGTGCACGTTTCTTAAATGAAATGATGCACAGTCCTGATTCGGTGTTAGCAAACAAGTTCACCAAGCTAGTGCATTCCACTCACCACATCGAAGGTGGCCACTTCCCTGCATTCGAGGTGCCGCAGGCACTCTATGATGACTTTGTGGCTTTCGTCAAATCAGCTTTATTGTAGTTGGGTTAGTTCTACGGTTACTTTAAATATAATTGATATCTTTGGAAGAGGCGATTGATCTAAACAAATAAATTGTTAATATTTCACAAAAAAAGCGGTTATTAAATAAAACATCATTTCATTACAATCAAAATAAACATTTTCAGTTACTTTTGGGTTGTGGTATTAAATTCGCTCGGCTGAAAGACAAGAACCAAAGTACTTCGATTCTGGTAGTTGACTTGAAGGGAACAATGTACAAAATCGTCAGTCTGTGAAATAAAAATGACAATAAGTTATACACATATATGTTTATATGTATATATAAATACATACGTACACACATACACACACATATCTAGAACACATATGCATGAAACGCAAAAAAAAAAGGTTTCGTAACAGCTTTACTTCATGTTACCGACTGTTGTACCCCCTTTTCTCTAATCAGGCATTTGGAGTTACACATGTGTTAACATTCCTTTGCACACAATCTGACAAATTGCAGAGCGCAAGCGAAGAGCTTAATTTTTGCGAGAGTAAATGTCAAGCGGCGCTCTTCAACGCAGCTGCAGCTACAAGCGCTTCAATTCAACGGGCAGCTGCCTGAAAATTTGCCCACAATTAACGATCTCGGCAATCACTTTGCTTGTGAAACTCTGACCCAAACATAACGGAAAGCTCGCGATTCATAAAGTTTACGACATGAACGAACTCAAAAAGCTCCTGCTGCTTAAATAATGTGAAGCTATAGTTTATGATTAACCGATACGCCTCTGTGACAGTAGCGTAGCGTAGTTAAGTAAACAAAAGCACTTATCATCATCGACGGCGAAAAGTTAAACGTTGAGTTGACCAACAATAAAAGTAAAAACAATAATAACAACGGCGGCGTAACTGCAATCTCAGACAATGGCCTGGGAGATTAGACATATAGGCAGTCAGTGAATCGAGAACCTTTGAGGCGAGGAGTTGTACGTGCTGCAAATATGACGCCTTTGACGCGTATCCTTGTCCTGGTGCTGGCCATTGGTAGCGGAGTTATCTATAACAGATTAAATAAGCTATGGGGAGATTTGCCGGCACCCAAACTGTATGACCAGCAATGGTGGGGAGACGAGGCTCAGCCCAAAGACTATGCCGCTTATCTGGCTAAAAGCTCAGAGGTTGTGGGAAATAAACTTATATATTCGGACGAGGTAAATGAATAGTTGAATGATTTTGATGACTTCAATATATTAATGTGGATTTTAACTGCATCTAGACCATTGAGAATCTGGTGAAGCAACTCAATCGGACCATACGCCTCACACCCCCGCTTGAGGGTGTGGCCTTTGAGTATGGCTTCAACAGCGACTACTTAAAGGAAGTTCTTAACTATTGGCGAGACGATTATTTGCCGCGTTGGCGTGAACGTGAAGTTTTCCTTTGGCAATTCAACCACTATACAACTGAAATACAGGGGTGAGTGCCGGCAGTTGATAACACTTATCGGTGAATTTCATTGATATGAGACTTTTAGTCTACGCATGCATTTTCTACACCTCATGGTCTATGATGAGAACAAGGTGGGTAAGCAGCATTATCCGGTCCTGTTGCTGCATGGCTGGCCTGGATCTGTTCGAGAGTTTTACGACTTGATTCATCTTCTACATCAAACCAATCTGGATCCCAACAACAAGTACATTTTTAATGTAGTTGTTCCCAGTCTGCCGGGCTTTGCCTGGTCTCAGGTATTTTTATCGGTGTTCCTTACAATCGATTTCGTTAATTGATTAAAATTTATGTTTCAGGGTACATCCCGTCCAGGCATGGGTCCAGCCCAAATGGCAGTTATGCTGCGCAATCTGATGCTGCGATTGGGATATGATAAGTTCTTTGTACAGGGCGGCGATTGGGGTTCCTTGTTAGGATCTCATCTAGCCACTCTTTATCCAGAAAATGTTTTGGGCTATCATTCAAACATGTGTACTAGTTTAAGTGTCAAGTCTATAGTGAAGGGTTACTTGGCAAGTGTAATGCCTTGCTTCTTTGTGCCGAGTGGTTTTGAGGACTTGTTTTTCCCTAAGTCACGGGAGTTCAATTTTTTGATGGAAGAGTCCGGCTACTTTCATCTGCAGGCCACGAAACCGGATACAATTGGAGCGGCCCTTACCGACAATCCAATTGGCATCGCTGCCTACATACTGGAAAAGTTTTCAACATGGACTAATGCAACTTACCGCTCGTTGCCTGACGGAGGGCTGAAGCGGCGTTATAAACTCGATGCATTGTTTGACAATGTGATGATTTACTATTTGACCAACTCAATTACCACATCACAACGAATCTACGCCGAAGCCTATTCCAAGGAACAACTGGATTTATTGCTGGAGCGCGTACCAACGTATGTGCCGACAGGCTGCGCTCGCTTCAAAGGCGACACTATGCACTTCTTGGACACTCAACTTCAGGACAAATACAAGAATTTAATTCACAGCACTTATTATAAGAGAGGCGGACACTTTGCAGCACTTGAGTTACCGCATGTGTTACACAAAGACTTTATAGAGTTTGTTAAGAAAGTTGAGCAAAAGTTTAAAATAAAAACGTTGTAATTCTCAATGTAATTTCACAATAATAGCTAAAGTTTACATTTTTGGCGGAATTTTATCGAGTATCGATAACTATAGCCATTAACATATGGCGGTATCGACATTTGATCCTGTTACACGATAAGTGTTGCCACCGCGCGAAAGCTTAAATTAAAGCATAGTACCAATTAACAGACGGATTAAAGTGATCAAAGTCGGTTAAATGAGAGGAAAAAGAAAAAGAATATAACCTTTAAGTGTTTTTTAAAACAAATACATTTTCTCTTGACATATTCGATAAAAACTAGTAGACATTGTGTTTTACTAGCTGCCAGAAAATTCATAAACACAGTAATACAAAATATAATTTTTTGAAAGCCTTTATGTACACCCGAAAATATTGAAAAACTAACTTCAGCTATTAAAATTATAAAGTTGTACATTTAACGTTTACGTGAATTATGAGTGATTTAAAGCCAACTGTTGCGCTGACCAGCGTCAATTCAGAGAACATGTCGCGCCACCAGATGCTGGAATGGGTTAACAATATGGTTGATGGAAGTTATAAGAAAATTGAAGAACTGTGCTCAGGTACACAATTGGATTTATTAATAATTAAATTCTATACTTTCACTTATAAATATATTTTAAATCTCTAGGTGTAGCCTATTGTCAAATGATGGAAATAATTTTCCCAAATTGTATTAATTTAAAACGCGTTAAAATGACGGCAAAACTTGAACACGAATTTTTTCACAACTTGAAGCTATTTCAGGGTGCTCTTACCCAGCTAAAGTTGGATAAGACAATTCCAGTGGATCGTTTAACGAAGGGTCGATTTCAAGATAACTTTGAGTTTCTCCAATGGTTCAAGAAGTTTTTCGATTCAAAGGCTTCCAAAGTTGAGAATATTAAATCCGAAGGTAACACTATACAATCAAAGCCCATCAAGCCTCGCGTTGTAGCCAAGGAGAAGCCTTCAGCTGATTTATTGGCACAGAAGGAGAAGCTGGAGTCACGTATTAACAGCAGCTTGGCAGAGCGCGACCAAGCCTATGAAAAGCTACGTAAAATCGAAGTAATGCTGACTGACATGATAAATAAAAACGAGGAAGTACCATTCTGCAAGCGGGTTCTTGAGGTGCTTTACAAGACTGAACAGAGTGAACATAATGAAAACGGCAACGAGGATAGCATGGATAGTGCCGTTGATGATTTGAATGAGGGAGCGTATTAATGATTTAGTTAAAATTCTTTTGTTTAACGTATATAATAAATAATAAAAAGAATATTAATGCTCTATAATTATTTAGTTTTAGTCATTTGGGTCTGCACAACTGTCCTCAGAGCTGGAACCTGCATAGTCACCTACAAGGCTGACCGGCTTGTTGGTTACTGGCGTTGGTGTTGCTTTTGTTGATGGCATTTGCTTTCGCCGAATGCCCAAATCCTGTAGCTGCAAATTTGTGCTAAGTGCCTTTTGTCGTTTAAGTCCACCAAAGGTTGTTGTTGTGGCCCCCGGCAGCGCGGGTTTCATAAGCAGCTCAAGGCGCTGTTCTGATTCACGTTCTAAAGCGGATCTGGTTTGCAACTTCATCAAAGCTGCCATTTCTCTGTCCTGTCGAGTTTCTGGCAGCAACGCAATATCCAAGCTGCTTTTGGCTAACAGATGACGATCGGATTCTTGCTGGCCTTTGATTTCTTGCTTTTGTTTACGAAATTCCGCTCGTAATCGACAATTTGCTTCATAGTTATCGTCCCAGACACTCAGATTGCGTTCAACCAGTTTTTGAAGTATGGGTTTAGCATTGGAGGCGGCCTGAGCGTCTTTGGCCTGATGCTCAAGCTTATACATGGCATCGTCAAAAAGACGTTTTTGTACCTCATTGGTTTCAGGCACAACCTGCTCATTTTGCAGGGGATCCCAACGGTTCTCTTGTCGTCGTGCTCCCGATAATATCACATAGTCTAGATTGCCAGGATCTGTTTGTATTTCGAAATGGTTGTCACATAAATGGCATTTCATGCGAAATTTGTATATGGGTGTCGTGTAGTACATTCCAACCTTCGTTTTCTCAGCGTTGTAGCGCACACCCATGCCAATGTGGTTTTTGCAGCCATCGCACCAAATGTTGTAGGGCATCTCAAAGCGGATAATAATAATACCCAGGTGGATTTTGCGTGCACGCTCGCGTAGCGCATGGGTGCCACGAAATTTATTAAGTCCACCCTTCTTTGGATCATAGTCCGGCGGATAATATTTGTTTTGGCCCTTACGTTCGCCCATTGTAAATACTCAAACTAATTTTTTTTAAAGTTAAAATCTCAAATTGTTTACACCTTTATATGATGCAAGTACAATGCACACTAGCGCCACCTACAGAGCACAGCTGATTGCAAACAGCTACCCGATAAAGTATCGATATCAATTTATCTGTTATTATTTGGATTATATTGAGATAACAGTGGCTGGCTCTGTTGTAAGTCGATTTTACCTTTTAAATAGTTTATTGGCAAAATATTTCTGAAATTAAAGCACTTAAAAATCTATATTTTATATTTAATACTAATAATACTGATTTATTTTGATAATATCAAGTTGAGGAGTACATTTTTAATGCTCTGTTAACAACCTATAACAGCAGTTATATCTATGAATGCAAGAATGCATCCCTGTTGTTGACAAATTAACGCGTGAGGCAGTTGTATTAGAAGTCTTAACCCTTATTGCCACGTAAATTGAGATACATTTGTAAAATATTTAAAAACACTCGCTTAAAAATGATTATTTATACAAATGAGGGTAATCCACTCGGTCTACAACTATTGTTGCTTACCAAATTTGCAAAGCAAAAAGCTCAACTTCAATTGGTTAACCTAAATGGTAAGGAAAAAACCTGACGTGCCGGCAACGTGCAATTATACTAATGAAATATGCAATTTCGTTATAGATACCAAGTATAAGGATTTGCTTGTGTTGCCCACGCTCGAGCTTGACAATGGACTGCGATTATTTTCTGCCGCAGCCATAGCTAAATATTTGTTGGGGGATGAGGGTCAACAAAGTAACGAGGTATATTTTGTCCTTTCAAGGTTATATCAATTTTTGATTAATTAAATTTATATTTAAACAGTGGCTAGAATGGTCGACAACACTGCTGGCGCCAGCTCTGGCGCACCATATGGCGTCAGGCCATCGTGCTGATCCAAACGCTTTTGCCGTTCTCAACACTTTGGCCAAAAAATTGAATGATACCCTGCAAACTAGAACATACCTGGCAGGAAGCAAACTTACTGCCGCGGATATTTCAGTATGGTCATTGTTAGCTCCAGATGGTACGCTTAAGGGTGCGCAGAATGTTGAGAGCTTACGCACCTGGTACGACAAGATCAAAGCGCTTCCAGAAGTACAGCAGGTGCTAGCTGAACTGCCGCTTAAGGATCTAACATTTAATGCACTGCAGCAGTCAAATCGTTACGGTGGTCTGCATCATGTAACCCTCAAGCGCGCCAGCGTGGACAATGTTGGCAAACTGCTGGCAGAAAGTGCATCGACAGTGGCGGACTCTCTTACAGCTGAGGAAATCGATGCAGCAAGTGCTGCATTCACACATAGTAAAGCTAAGGAAATTAAAGAGCCACACGTGGTGCTGCCCAAAGCTGGAGAGCGCAATATTCTTATCACCTCTGCCTTGCCGTATGTTAACAATGTGCCACATCTTGGTAACATTATTGGATGTGTACTCTCCGCAGATATATTTGCTCGCTACTCCCGCGTCGCCGGCTATAATACGCTTTACATATGTGGAACTGATGAATATGGCACTGCCACAGAAAACAAGGCTCTGGCCGAGAACATGACTCCACGTGAAATCTGCGATAAATATTTCGAACTCCACAATTCTATTTACCGCTGGTTCGGTATTGGGTTCGATCAATTTGGACGCACCACCACCCAGGAGCAAACCGAGTGAGTATATTTCACGCCAAGTAAAGTTCTTCATATTAATGATCAAATATATAACGCAGCATTGTCCAAGATGCATTTAAGGATATCTATAAAAATGGTTACATTCTAACAGAAAGTGTAGATCAATTGTTGTGCCAGAAGTGCGATCGTTTTCTGGCCGATCGGTGAGTGTTCAATAATATTAAATAAATATATAAATAGTAATATTAATGAAATCTATAGTTTTGTGGAGGGAACCTGCCCACATCCTGGCTGCGGCTATGAGGATGCTCGTGGTGATCAATGCGATAAGTGTGGCAAACTGGTCAACGCCACTGAATTAATACGTCCCCGCTGCAAAGTTTGCAACTCGGCACCTGTTGTGCGTTCCTCGGATCAATTGTTTGTTGATCTGCCAAAGGCAGAGCCGATGCTTAGGAAATGGTTGGATGGAGTTGAGAACGGCTGGACATACAATGCAAAGGTTATAACACGTTCCTGGCTACGCGAGGGTCTTAAGCCACGCTGCATAACGCGAGATCTGAAATGGGGAATACCGGTGCCACACAAGGGATTCGAGAAAAAAGTTTTCTATGTCTGGTTTGACGCACCTTTCGGCTATGTGTCTATTACCAAGCGATATACAAAGGAATATTTGCAGTGGTGGCGACCCGCCCAGGATACCAAAGTGGAACTGTTTCAGTTCATGGCAAAAGACAATGTACCCTTCCACGCAGTGGTGTGGCCTAGCATATTGCTGGCTATTAACAAAGGTGACACTACCGTCAGCAACATCATGGCCACCGAGTATCTCAATTATGAGGATGGGAAATTTAGCAAGAGTCGCGGTATTGGTGTGTTTGGCAATGATGCACAAGAAACCGGAATTCCAGCTGACGTTTGGCGTTTCTATTTGGCTTCGGCACGGCCAGAAGGTCAAGACTCAAGCTTTAGCTGGAACGATCTGGCCGCGCGAAATAACTCGGAGCTGCTTAATAATCTGGGAAATTTCGTGAATCGTGCGTTGGTCTTCTGTGAAAAGAATTTTGATAGCACAGTCCCCCAAATGACAATTACAAAACAGGATATTGTTCTTCTGGCATTAATTAATCGTGAATTGCGTGGTTATGTTAATTCCATGGAAAAAGCAAAGCTGCGTGATGGCATTCGTCATCTGTTGGCCATTTCACGACATGGAAACGGATTTATGCAAACACAGCAGCCATGGGTTTTACTTAAAGGCAATGAGGAAGAAAAAGCACGTGCTGCCACTATAATTGGTCTCTGCACAAATATTGCCTGTCTGTTGGCCAATTTGCTTTTCCCCTACATGCCAACCACTGCACGTTCCTTGTTCAGTCAGTTGAATGCTAAACAAACGCCGCTCAATCCAGAGTAAGTTTTTTGTCTGCTGAAAATCCATTTTTATTTAAAATAATTTTGTTGATGTTTCAGTAAACCATTTGCCACAATCTTACTGCCTGCTGGACACAAGATAAACAAACCATCGCCATTGTTTGCTAAATTGGAGCAGGCCTTTATAGATGAGCTAAAGGCCAAATATGGAGGTGTTCAGGAAACCGAGTCAGAAGCTTCCGATGCAGCCAGCCTAGAGAAAGCTGTACAACTTCAAGCTGACAAAGTTCGACAATTAAAGTCTACCACAAAGGATAAAACCGTTTGGCAGCCAGAGGTTAATAAGTTGTTGGATCTTAAGAAACAGCTGGAAGCAGCACTGAAGGTTGAAAGCGTAAAGACAGTAACTCCAGCTTCACCAGCAACAACTGGTGGACAGACTGTGGAGGAACTGGAAAAAGCTGTGCAGGCACAAGGCGAGAAGGTACGTCAGCTGAAGACTACCACAAAAGACAAAACTGTGTGGCAACCAGAGGTTAACGTACTGCTTGATCTAAAGAAGAAGCTAGAAGCAGTTAAATTGGCTCCTCCTGCAGCATCTCCAGCTCCCAGCACAGCCGCTGTTAATGGAAATCAAATTAAAGCATTGGAAGACAAAATTGCAGAGCAAGGTGAAAAGGTTCGTACCCTTAAAGCTAGTGGAGATGCTACCCTTTGGAAGCCAGAAGTTGAAATTCTTTTAAACTTAAAAAAAGAGTTGGCTTCCTTGACTGGCGTACCAGTGGCTGGTGCTCAAGGCAAAAATAAGAAGAAAAAGTAAAACTCACATGATAAATTTGAAAAATTCGAAAGGTTGCAAACAATTCTATTCATTTTCATTAAGTTATTTTGCATTAATTTTGCACTTATCAATTTTATATTTATTTGAGTATTGCAAATATTTCATTTAGTTATTTATTGAATTTGAAAATAAAACAGTATATATATTGACTCTGATATTACAAAAATAATTTAGTATTATACTGGGATTTTCAGAAATATGTCCAATCTTTTAATAAATATTTAAATTGGTTAAAATAAATATAAATATCGCAAATATAATATATGACTGCTTAAAATATTTTTATTTAAAAAATTATCTCAATAACAACTCATTTTCAAAAGCTGTTAACATAGGTTGTATTAGATATTTCTAAGTAAGTATCGATAGAAAATTATCGCCACTGAGTACTTTTTTACTAGAATCTGAGTAGGTATCGATAAGCCGATTTATGGTTAGTTAAATAAGCAAATAAAGGCCAACAGAAGCAGTGTACAATTTTTTATTGTAAATGATTTTTTGCTGCTAAATGTAACTTTAGATTTGCAATGTGATTTAGTAAAGTATTAGCAACATGTGTAGTTATCAATGGCGACAAAATTTGTAGTAAAAATCCCATTAAACACATCACAAATAATAAACAATAGCCCTTTCGTGTGTGTGTGTCTGCAAAAAATTCGTCATCAGCTGGTCTCGAGCCTCGAGTCGCGACTTAGCAGTCTCGGGTCTTTTAGGTGGTCGTCACAGTAATTGCATTCGCAGTTATCTGTGTGACGTGCGTTTAGAGAGAGCGTACAATACAAAACATTGCTGCCCACCTTCGGGTTAAAAAGGTGAAAATTTGAATATATTATTTAGCGCACATACTGTTTGTTCTATTAAAGATGGCCACATCTGTGAACAAAGAAATACGGCTTCGCACACATGTTCACGTAAATTAATTTGCAGCTATTGCATGTGCGACGGCTGCCACACTCATTAAATATGAAGCACAAAAAAAGGCACTAAGGTGCTTTTTCTCAAGGACATTTTGGCGGCAGCAACAAGTGTTTGTTAATTGTTATTGATTTTCGTTTTCTTTTCTTTTTTTTTTGCTTCAATTGTTGTTTTAGCAATCGAGTAAGTCACAATTGTCGCCATGGAGTCTGCGGACACAGTCGTGGAGGAGCAAAAGCTCATGGCCGAGACAAAGTATCGCCAATACATGACCAACATCGACAAAGCGCTGCGTAATTTCGAATACTCCAGCGAGTGGGCGGATTTAATATCTGCTCTGGGCAAACTAAGCAAGGTACCACTTATAAAAATGATTTTTTGTTTTGTTTTTATCATTTTGATAGACTACGCATATCAACAGATTCATTGTGTCTTGGCCTACGTTGACCGTAGCTAAAATATGTGTCAACGACGTTGATTCATTTTCATTTTAGATTCATTATTTGCAATAGATTGGGGATCTTATCGCCATTGTTTATACATTATAATGGGGGGAAGTTTTTCTTAACTGTTGTATGTGGTTAAATATGGGTTACGTGTCACTTGCATCAATTTTTTATAAAACTTTAACTGAATTTTTGCGATGGCTAAAATTTTGCATTTCTCCAAAAAATATCCAAATTTCAAGTTAATGATGATTAAGGGGAATATTTTATTAAATCTTCCCTTAACGTTTCAGCGAATATTTTAAACAAAAGCGTCTCAAAATTTGTTTTATAATCTTAACAATGACCAAAGCCTTCACATGAGAGTACAATAACCTTGTTTATCAGTTCGCTTATAATAAAAAAAATATAAAAACTTTTTTGTGATATTTGAGCCCAAAATTCACTGGGAATACATTTTAAACTGTTCTCGAACTTGTTCCACGATAGGCCATATCAAGTAACGCGCAGTACCAAGTGATTCCCAGGCGCCTGAAGATAGCCAAGCGTCTGGCACAATGTATGCATCCTGCTCTGCCCTCTGGGGTTCATCTGAAAGCCCTTGAAACTTATTCAGTGATATTCAGCAAGACGGGACCGGATCGCTTGGCCTCGGAGTTTATTTATGGGTGAGTTATCATCTGGACACTTTTAATAAGAACATGAATTACATACATCTCTTATCTGTTTCTACTCTAGAGCGGGACTGTTTCCACTCCTTGGCTATGCAGCAATGAATGTGCGTCCTGCACTGCTGACAATCTATGAAACCTACTTTGTACCACTTGGTGAGAAATTGCGACCCGCGCTGAGCGGTTTCCTTAGTGGCGTTTTGCCGGGCTACGATTGCGGTCTTGATCACTTCGAGCGAATAAGTGCGCTGCTAAAGAATGTGTGCTTTGCAGTCAATCCGATGCACTTTTATACAGTGCTATGGGAATCGGTTGCAAACAATGCGACTATTCGTCTGCCCGCGATTACATTTTTGCTGGAGCATTTTAACAAACGCTTGGATATGCAGAAACAAATTTATATTATGGGTCACAATCGGGAAATCATGATGTCGGCGCTGTGCGCCTGCCTTAACGACTCCCTAATTTTGGTGCAACGAAATACGCTGGAATTCTTGTTACTTGGCTTTCCGATGCACACAAAGCTGTTGGACGAAAAACAACTGGTGCTTTTAGTCACAAATGGACTCAACACGATATTACGACGTGATATGTCCCTAAATAGGAGACTCTTCTCCTGGCTATTGGCCAGTGAGGTTACCAAGAATTCACCTACTTATGATACGCTCTCTCTTGACTCGGCTCCTATCGATGGGCATGTAGAAGAGCCCTACTTCGTAACACATTCCAGACACATTCTCATAAGTGCTTTAGTTAGCACGTTGCGTCTGAGCTTGGAGTGCCAGCCCATGGATCTGAAGCCGTATCGAATTATGCTGTCACTTTTGGACAAGGCGGAGATCGGCAGTGCCGTGCTGGATTTTGTGCTGCATGACATAATACGCGCCATGTACATATCCAGCAGCAATGCGGACGCGCTCAAATCGGCCAATCTGCTATTTGCCACATTTGATCCAGCCTACATTTGGAGCTACATGACCAACATGTTTGAGCGCGCCTGTCAGCAGGCTCCCAACCCCGCCCAGTCCAATAGCGATGGTCAGTTTGCCAGCGTAATTGGCTCCGGTGATCCTTGCGTACTGGAAATCTGTGTACTTACCGAATTCCTCTTGGAAACAATCTCATTAGAAATGTACACTGAAACGACACGAGTCTATTTGCCCAAAGTATTTTTGGCTATCATCCAACTGCTATCCTTGCACATGGATCAACTAAGTAGCGAGGAAATCACTGCTTCCTTGAAGCTCTGCATGAAGATAGTCTCACGCGTACAGCCAATGATAACGTAAGTCCCAGAAATCATTTTTAATTTGTATACAGTGTTAATTGGTTTTTATTGTTTGCTTTATTGCAGAAGTCCAATTAAGCTAAACAAGTTGATTGAACAGACTGGTTTAGTCCTGGACGAAATATCCTTAAATGCATCTGACAGCGGAAATAATAAAAGCTTGGAGTCAACTATACCATCCAATGCGCTGGAGAAAAGCAAATCCGATTCGCGACTAAATAAATTTGGGGAACATTCGATGCAGGGTGCGGAGACAAATGATGAGGAGCTTATACGACGTTCGGCCTCTAATCACAGTGTGGGAAGGCAAAGTCCTAAGAAAAAAGCAAAGTCCTTTTCACGACTTTCGGAACTCGATAAAGATGTAAGCATAATTATTTAAAATTTGAGACTTAATGTTAAGTACATTTTGTTTATATGTTCGTCAGATAAGCGCATCAGATACGGGACAGCAATCCTCATCGGATCTGGATACACCGCTTAGCATTAAGAAGCTAAAGGCAAAGGCAAAAGTGCCTTTTATACGCAGCAGTCCAAAGAAAACTAGACCCAAGGATATTGAACTAACGCCGAGTACAGCGATATTCAGCAATGTAGTTGACGATGCGGACGGAGAACAGCCCAAGAGTGCGCCACCTGAACCCAGCACCGAATTTCAACTGGATGATGAGAAGGTCAAGGCTACGCAGCAGCGAGGTTTCACCATACTGGAGAAGTGTATACGCCAATACGAAATCTTCTTCGAAGTTTATCTATCGCGGCAGCTGTTACAAATTGAAACGGCTGCCAGCTCCACGGATAGCAGCAGCAGCAAGTGCGGGGTCAAAGTGCAAGTGCATCGTACGTTAAGTCACACTTCCAATTTATTTATGGCAGAACAGGTTCTCGAACATGCGTGCCCGGCACGCGAGTCACAGCTCGAACGCCTGTTTGGCCTGCTGTGTGTTGATGTTGTGGCACGATCAAAGCAACTGCAGCGACTGCTTAATCTCTCACTACCAATGGTCAGTGCCAGTGAGTTAAGCAGTGATAGCGATGCCTCCGATGAACCTCAGAAGCAGCTGTCCATTGACAGCCAAACTCAACGTACTGTCCAGCATCTCGCTGATCTTCAGTTGAATTCAAATTTACGCACTGCAATCAAGTTGGCAGCTACTTTGCTCGTCGAAATGTCAACGTTTCCCAATTGCAACGAGCACATGGCACTGGAAAAAAATGGTAACATCCTCTAACATAATATATGATATATATATACATAATATATATGATATCTAACAAATTCTTCTTAATGTAGAACCGGAACTTCCCAACTGGTTGAAGGTTCTCTCCTTAGTGGCTTGCTTTGCGCAAAATGACAAGGAGCTACAGGTGGCCTCCATTACCACACTCTTTGATCTAATCAGGTAAGTACAAAGAGTGGTTTTCGTTGGAAAGACCTGATTTATATTTGGTTGTCTTTCAGCTTGTTGCGTTCACAAATAGAGCACATTACTAGTCCGGGTGTAACATTTGTCGTTATGTTGCCACTGCTGAAGTTTGGACACGTTACCTACTTGGAGCAGCGCACTCGAGTGTTTCACTTGGTGAGCTCCATATTGTGGGACTATCTGGGAACGCCAGGCATTGATCCCTCACAAATAGCGGCGTTGCTACATCAGCTGCACAGTTGTCTGGAAAGCGGCCTAGTTGAATCAGTGATTGGCAATCGCATGTACTCCCAGCACTTAATACAGGGCCAGGGACAAAGCGTTCCGGGCACTGGTAATGCCCTGCGTAACTTTCAGTTGGAGCGTGCAACGGATGCCCAGCTTTTATGCCCAACAGCTTGCACGGAACGTCTAAGGGAGAGTCAAGCACGCAGTCACAAGAAATTCGAGCTTCTGTGGCATTTGGGCAGAGAAAAGCAAATGACTCATGGATTTGAGAAGACGCTGCTCAAAGTGCTCGACACGCTGGCATTGCCGCACTACATGTCGGAACGTACGTTCGTAACAAATTGGCTGCAGGCATCGCTGCTGCGCGGAGACCTAGCGCGTCTGACGAAGCCGCTATACAAGATTCTTTTATCGGCCAACTCCAAGCGTGTGGGAATTGTACATATGCAGCAGCTTTATCGCGAGGTATCAGAGGCAGAGCAGGGAGTATGCGATGATGATTCGCAAGGACCGGTGTTTGAACGTGATGTTTATGCAATTAGTTCGGAACAAGGCAATGTCAAATATCACCACATGGAGGCTCTCAACAACAATGGCATTGGCTCTGGCAAAAAGAAGAGTCCCATCAGGCATCTTCCCAAGAAGATCTTTGGAGTCACACTCAGCGGCGGCAAAACAAACAAAACTGCCAATTTTGTTAGCGACAAAACGCCTCTAGCCAGTGAAGCCTTGCAGGATATAAGCACAATTGGATTAATAATAAATCCTTTGGAGAGTGCACATGATTTCGACGATGAGACAGATTTGGAGGATCCTCGAATTGAAGTGGTGCACAGTGTTGGTAAAGATGCACCACAGACCCCCCTGGAGCAGAAGCTAGCGAGTGCTATGGATGAGAGTGAATCTGTTAATCAAAGTGAACCAGTGGTGACTCGGTCAGCACCAGAGCAGGAGCCCTCCTTGCACTACGACCACGACATTACAGATAACTCGGAAAGTAGTGATTTTGAATCTGATTCGGAGCTACGTGAAACCAGCATTGAAAAGGAAGACAGTCTCACAATCAGCTCCAGCGCAGGTGGCGGTGCAGCTGCCGACGACGTGAAACGCTTTGTGGGTGACTGCGAGCGTGTCACAGAAGCGCTGACGCAGCACGAGCGTACCAAGAGTCGCAAAACGTATCGCCTGACACGGGAGAAAACCCCTGGCGATTCAAGTCTCAATGAGCAAGAAGATCAGATGCAAGACAATGAGCATGCGTTGCCAGCAGATGAGTATTTCAGTGAGGTGTCTGTGGCGCGAAGCACACAAGGCAAGAAGCTCAACAAGGAACTGCGAAAACATAAAAAACCACTGACAAGCAACGAGAAGAAGCGCTTGAGCTGCATATCCAAGACTTCGACGGACAGTAATCACAGCAACCTGGCTGATCATCTGGAAGTTGACACCATTGAAAATGAAGGAAGTGAAGAGGATGTGGAGACGGCGAACGAATCCACCACTCAAAGCACCATTAATGTCGAGGATAAGCGACGGAACTTGTGTCTCGAGACCAGCAAACTTCAGCCAGACTTGCAAAAGACGCTGGAGAAGAGTAAGCAGAATGTGGAAATACTGCGTCAAAATGCGGCGGCTGCAGCTGCTGCTGCCGAAGAGCAGCAGAGTATAAGATCGTCGACGAAGAGCAGCAGCTCTATAGGAATGGGAACATCGCGGCAAACGGATGTTGCTCATCTGTATCATAATCATCTGCTGCGTTATCTGGCCATCTATGACACAAGGCAGACCCTTTATGCTCTGCAAACGCTGCGGAACATCATCTGCTGCGACAAAAGAACCTTCCTTTGTCTTTCCATAACCACATCATTTTCAAGCGGCAGCCTGAAGCAGTTGCTCATACGTCATCGAAAGAGCATTTCGGGCAAAGGCTTTGGCGGCAGCGTCAGCAACTCGGAGTATGCCCAAGGCTATCGGGGATGCATGCAGTTGGAGCTTCTTGTCACATTACTACTTTTTTATGCGCGCGGTTACTTTCAACGTGAATCACTGGACGCACAACGCCAACCGCCGACCTTGCACGATGTGGTGAATAATCGACGTATTCAACTTGAAAGCATTGAACTCTTAGCGCTTATCTGCACGGAGCTCATTGAGATTGTTAAGGGCATGGGTCGTGGTCTGGCCTGCTATATAGCTGACCTGCTCGCGCGTGCGAAGTTACAGAAGGTGATGCTGCATTGCCTCAATAGCTCCGTATGTAGCTATGGACGCAAAGCAGTTCAGCCCAACGGCAACGGCATTAGCTATGCGGAGCAAGTGCTTCGGTTCAATGATCCTCAGGATGACCAGATGCATGCGGATTGCTTTCAATTGCAATTACTGCGTCTACTCTTATCCGTCATACGATTGGAGCACGAGGTGCATCAGTTGCGTCAGGATACTCCAAATAATGTCGCTGGTGATGACAATAATGCCTCCGGCAATGCGTCACCCACACGACTGGCCGAGGGAGCTGCAGCCAATGTCAAGTACTTGCCCAACTGTCTAATAAGCCAGCAGCCCATGTTTCTGGCTGCAGTACTCGGTGCACTGCAGCAGGAACGACTGCGTCACTTGCATCGCAACTGGACGGATTTGGTGACCAGTTCGCTTAACTGCTTCAGCTTTGGTTCACTGACCAACATCGTTATCAGCGTGGTCCATCAGCTGTGCAATAATTTGGATCGCTTGGCGCGTCTTACGCTTTCCCAGCAGCGTCATTTTCCGCCCGACTATGTGCTCTCCCAGCTGGAGGCATTGACCATTCTTTGCCACTATTGTCTTCTGGACAACACGCAGCAGACCGCCCTGTCGCATCTCTTTAACCAGGCTTATCCGCAGACAAGTGTTGCGGCGCAAAGCTCAAGCACGGGACAACTGCTCAATAGTATTGTACATTCATTCCTCTCGGCCAACGAGTCCACGTCTACAACATCGACGGCTCCTCGGAATCCACAGCTGCAGGCAGCACGGAATGCGGTGCTGTCACACCTGCCGCGCATCATGTATAGCGTGGCAGCCATTTGGGACAGTGAACTGGGCCAAGTTCGTCAGGTGCGTCAGCAGCTGCTCGAGTTCCTTTCTCCCGTTTCCTTGCATCATGGATGCAATTTTCTGGCTGCTATTGCCGTCACATGGCAGCAACGTGGCAGTAGCCACAACAACAGTGGTGTCAACAACTCCAGTGCTTCCGGAATCGCTGAACAGTTTCAACGCAACTCCACGCTACAGGCATGTCCAGCACAGTTGAGTCTCGTTTCATTGGTGTCTAGCATTCGTGTTATGCCGATGGATTCATTTGTACAGACGCTGCATCAGGTGGTAAAGTCGCCGCCGCCCATTCATCGACCACCCGCACATCTTAGCATTGAGGTGAGTGCCTTAGAGCTGTTTTACTTCTACATGAGGTCAGCTTCAGCACCTCAGCTGGCGGACGCGTGGGCATCGTTGTTGGTGCTAATACGGGATGGGCTTAGCCTGGCACCGCCAGCTCAGTTTGCTCTGCTGATGCTGCTCAATGAATTCGTGCAACGTTGTCCACAAATGCCGTTCCCGGATAAGAAGGAAGTGCGGGAACTGCACGACGTTACGGCACGACTTGTGGAGTCGCTGTCAGGTGTTGCTGGCGCATGTCTAGAGCAAACCACTTGGTTGCGTCGCAATCTGGCCGTCAAGGAGGACACCGATGGCAACACAAAGGACAACAGCTTAGGTGGAGGCATTCAACAATATTCACTGCAGGCTCAAAGCGTTCTCGCTGGCATACTGTCCAACCTGTTGGATGTAGCCTATGGCTCCCAAGAAAAGGACAAGGTGGTGACCATTGTCACAACACTGCTTTATAACATAACACCGTATCTTAAGAATCACACGACACGGAACGTGCCCTTCTTTTATGCTTGCTCCGCCCTGCTGGCCAGTCTGAGTGGCTATCAGTATACGCGCAAGGCGTGGAGAAAGGATATGCTAGACCTGCTGCTGGACACTACGTTCTTCCAAATGCACATCTCGTGCTTGCCCTTTTGGCGCCAAATTATGGATAGTCTTATGACCTATGACAATACCACATTCCGTGAGCTTATGACCCGTGTATCGCTCTCCCCAACGGGAAGCCTCAGTCTATTCACCTCCCGTGATCAGGAGTACGAGCTTCGTGCTATGCTCCTCAAGCGTCTGGCCTTTGTCATCTACTGCAGCGAGTTTGATCAACATAACAAGTACATGCCCGATATACAGGGTAAGTAACACAATGACAGGAATAGTTTTAGTTCATTTTTAAAGTCTTAACATTCCCTGCAGAGCAACTGGTTAACAGCTTGAGACTGGTTCCTCTTGGTCCATCGGTGCAGGCTGCCGTTTTGCTTTGCTCCCGGGTGTTGTTGCTGCGCATGTCGCCGGATCACGTGACATCTTTGTGGCCCATTATTATAGCTGAAATGGTTCAGGTATTCCTTCAAATGGAACAGGAACTGAAATCAGAATCTGATGATCGCGGGTAAGTTCAGTTAATCCTTGAGAGCATGTGCCATAAATTTAATATTTAATATATTTAGCCAACAATCACGTCTGCTGTCCAGTATTGATGTCTCTTGGAACTCGAACTCCAATGCAAGCAATGGCATCAATGCACAGACACCCATGCAGCATTGGCGTTCGGTGCAATTGGAAGCCTGTAAGCTGCTCGAACTGGGCTGTGTATTGCCTGCAACAAAGCTGCCACATTTTCAAATGTATCGCTGGGCCTTTGTGGGCACAGAGTTCGATGTGCACGAGGAAGTAGTCCCGCTTTCGTTGCCCAATGGCAGTGTTGAGAACTTGGCGTCATTACCAAATACGCTCTATGTACCGCACGCTCGGAAGGTGGCACGCCTCATGGACATGAAGTACTCCAGTCAATCACCGGTGTGTAAAATCTCAGCTTTGAAATTTGAATTAAATTAATCAACCTTTTTAATGCTTCAAAAGGTGACGCAGCGTCCGGGCAATCGGCACTTAGTGTTGAATTTCCAACAATTACAAACCTTAAAGGATCTTTATCCTTTCTTCTCGACACTAAGCACTAGCAGCCACGGCACCAAGAACTACGCAGATACAGAACAGGATGTAGCTAATTGCCTGCAAGAGATAGAGGAAGTGTTGGCACAAGACTTTCTGGAGAAACTGCCCAGCATAACAACGCCCAGATGAAAACTGATCGAGGCCAATCGGCAGACGCAGCTTGGAACAAGCATGACAAAATTCGATCTGCAACTAAATGTGGACGATATGGCAGGTGTTCGGCACACGTCCGGCCAGGCGGTGCGCATCTTCGCAGCTATTGAAGCGAAATTTAGCACAAAAAATGCTGAGACAAGCTTCATGCATTCATCCAAAAAGGATAGTGTTTTATTTTATGTTTAGCAAGCCACGCAATACCGAAAGCGATACCAATACCGATACCTATATTATATGAGAATAAGTTAGATAAATCCTTGAAATGTATTAACTAAAAAATCGTTTTACCTGTTCAGTGTATAAGTTCTATAAAGTGTTTAGCCTAAAGTAGCACCCTGTATGTATGTATGGATATGTATATTTAAACTGTTGATAGCGGCGCCTAAGTAAATAGATACCATGTTTCACGGGAAATTGTAATTCAATACGAATACAGTATTTTATTACAATCGAATCAATTGTCAGGGATCAGGGCACATTTAATAATAATTTTGATAATTCTTAATTTTGTTCATATAAATATTAACCGGAAAGGCACAGTGAAGTATGAAGTGAAGTTTAAACAACTACCGAATGTTGCGTACTGGACTGACGGTTCTTCAGTTGTAAGTGATACGAATAGACGATGCGAGCAAAAAAGGCGACAATAACTGAAAGGCGTTTTAAAATAAATGGATAATAGAATTATGAACTATAATTATATAAGAGAATCATCACTTACTTATGAACACAGTGTGGATAAGTAAGGCCACAAAGATGTTTGACGATCCTGACGATTCCCGATATTGGCCAAAATGAAAGATAGTGCCAATAATTGCAATCGGGAAATTGATGAACAACAGAAAGGCGTATATTAACCAAAGGCCAACTAGCACTGAGTTATACTGAAAATTAAATAAAAAATAATATATTTAATCGGTTAACAATTTTGTTGTTTTGAATTAGTCATCTTAGCGCATTTATTTGCTGATCATAAAAATTATCTCACTGTCCAAAGGAAGTCAAATATTTGCTAAAGTTATCTTGTAATTGTAATTATCTTGTAAAATACTTACTCGGAGGCATCCGACCAATAAGCAGACGCTGGCGGCAACCGCAATAGCAAATCCAATAAATGTAAGAGCTAAAATATAAAATGATTTCATTAATCATCAAATTCATCGAGTGGATTTGATATGGCGTCATTCCTCCCAGACTCCGCTTTTTGTTTATGTTAACAGAACGCAAAAAAAACATAAAAGACTCGCCCCAATGATGACAACACGTTTAGAATTTCCTTACATAGCGCAAGGTATTAGCTCACTCTTTATATTTTCGAATGCTTTGTTCACACAAACATATGTATGTATGTATATACATACATATGTATATGTAAAATATATACAGCAGCTTTCGTAGCAGCCAAAGAACGTTTTTAAGAACGCGTTGAATTGTAAAAGCAACAAGTATGTATGCTGTATATATTTATACTATTGTTGTTTTTTTTATTTATTTGTTTGTTGTCGAGTTATATATAAAATTGTTTTGCGTGCGTTGCTTAAGAAGAACAAAAGAATAAAACTTAAAATATTTTTCTCACTTGAAGGTGAAAATATTACGCCCAATCCGAGGGAAATTAAAGTATAGATGGCTATGCCAAGACACCAGCTGCGAAGCTCTGTGTTACACGGTCCATTATCAACGGTAAGATCGACTTTCATTTTCAAGCCTCGCCTAATTGAAGTAACGTTGACAAAATTTGCAGTTTTTATTTAAACTGATTAAAGTCACGATCACAACCCGCTAGAATACTACCAACGCGCGCAGCAGACGAAAAACAACTGAAGCGTCTCCAAATTCTTTGCCCCATTCATCTCCCACCATCAGAGACTTGAATTGAGTGTATAGGTGCCTGTGTGTTTTTAATAGGTTTTGTGTTTTGTGTGTGTATGCGTGGTGAAAGCTTTAGATAGAGAGTAAAACGCGTGTTTTTTAAGCCCTTGGGAGTACTTTGTTGTTGACGAGCTTTACGTATTCATTAGCAATATTAATTCCTAGAAACTAACAATACATACAAGACATACATACGTTTTTTAAATTCCATAAGAGTCGCTGCTTTTAATAGTCTGGCTATATTGTTGCGTTTGAATAACCTTTGTAACGACGAAACAATATTTGCAATAGAGTGGCAACGTTAGTGTAAAGAAGAAATGATTTACTGTATATATATTTAATTAATACCGAATATTGGCCATTTTTAAATATAAATAAAATGTTTATAAAACAATATCTTCATTACATTCTTTAAGTGCTAGCAGAACAGCATTTCTGCATGATTATGAATTGGAAAAAAGTATGGCAGCTCTTTTCTACAGTAAAATGATACTTGATATTTTTGCATTTAATCAACGATAAATATTTAATTATGTCAAAAATACAAACTGAGTTCACTCAATACAGTAATTTAGTTCTGTAACTTTAAAAATGTGTACAACAAATTTTAAAAAGGTACAATTTTTAATCTTTATGTAATCGAAAGTTAAAAGTATCATCACAATTTGAATATCCCCCAACCATAGTAAGCATCGATGCGCAGTTTACGTTTACTTGCATTCAGAAGTACACTGCGTAGCTGGAAAGTACAATCGGAAGCTGTCTAAGTGTAAGTGTGTGTGTTGGTATTTGTAAACCTCAATACTAGATAATTGCATTCTGTTTTCAATAAAAGGCTCTTTGTTTGATTTGCGATTACGAGTGTAAAAATCTGTCCAAAATGTTGAAAGGCTTATGCTGTATGCGGCTTAACACTGCCGGCGTTATTATCGGCTGGCTGGGTATTGTCGGATCAGGTTTTGGGATAATTATACTCTCTTTTATTTTGGGAAATGCTGATAAAATTGCAACGAAAAGTTTAGTTCCATCTGATATGAGCTATGATCAATTGTATATGTGTAAGTAATAAATTCTAACCCCACTACAAACAACAATACATATTAGATATTTCCTTACAGACATCGTACTTTTTGCCAGCATTAACTTGGGAATAACCGTGTTGCATTTCGCGGCATCTGGCTTACTTGTGTTGGGAACTATAAAGGTACGAGATGGCTTATCTGTTCATCCCTCTTTTTTCTACATTTTCTTACTTCGAAATGCTTATCATTTCTCCATTGTTCTGATATTTATCTTGCTTCGTATTGCAGGAACGTCATTTAATGCTGCTGCCTTGGCTAATCAACGGTGCTGTTTCATTATTTTTTGGATTGGTATACGAGGTGGCTCTAACTAAGATTGTTGTGGAAAAAAGCAGTTCCGTGGATATTTCCATTATATACGTTGTGCTTTCCTATTTAGTATATGGTGAGTCATTTAATTGTGAAATAATATCTGCGAAGCATATGTTCAAGGGTGTGCATGCATTTTTACTTGTGCTTTCGTTTGCTCGGCAACTGTTCCTACACATAAACAAACTGCAATGATTGGACTCAGAAGCAAAAGAGAATACGTGATAATAATTTGTTCTCATCTCTTTCAGCTTTGTACGTTTACGTGTATTACGGTATCTACTCACTGTTCAAGCAAATTCAACAAAATCGTGAAGAACAGCGCCCGCTTATCGCTCATTCTCAAGTTGAGAATCAAAACAATCAGAATCTTAAGTATTCAAGGATGTGAGTCTGAAATTAAGATTACGAAACGAAGATGATGAAGTAGTCCTTATAGAAGTAACCTGTATGTGGGTGGATGTGTGCCTCATTGCATTCATAAATAACAAATAAATATAAATATTGTAACGATTTTAATTGTTATGTATACATATATATATATATCCACTACCTTGGACATTTCTAATATTTTTCTTTAAATATAAATACATATTTACACATCAAATCTAGTGAAAGAAAACGGGGCTAAATCGAGGCGTTCCGGCAGCGCAGTAAATCGTTGTAACCCATTGGTCATTATGCTTACGGTCATTTGCCAAGTCCCAACCACATGTAGCTGGGGTCAATGAAATGGGAGCCGTGATAACCGTTGGGATTGCGTGAGACCAACGAGCGTATCTTCTGCGAGGGTCGATAACTGCCACCTGTCTTCCTGGACTTTGATCGATCTGGCTGCTGATGGGCATCGTAATCAACATCCTCAGAGGTCGTGATGTCATCTCCGGGATGAGAATATAGTCCTTCGAGCAGCTGTGATTCCGCCTCCCCCAATTGTTGTGAATGCTCGGCGAAGCGTACGTTTGCCTTGAGTTGGTCAAAGAAATCACCAAGATTGGACATGACTCCTAGAAGAGAAGATTGCCCTTAGAAATCATGACTGCAATTTAGATATCTGTCCACCGAGCTGCTACCCACCAGCACTTATCGAGGGTCTGTAAATTTGATCCTTATACGTCGACGGTTCACGCTTTTGTTTGCTTTGTTTAAAAGACTTGATGTATTTCTTTGGGTAATCAGTTCCATCGGCCACAACTTCGTCCCCGTCGGGTGTCCATAATTGTAATCCGGCATTGTTAGCCGGAGATTGCAGTTGACCCGCCCACGACTGTTGCACCTTCATTGTCCTAAGCTTTTTATCGTATTGTTTATACCAGCGACGCCAAGTTCGGTTGAAGGGCATCGGAAGCGGCGGGAAATTAAACATCTTTGCCAGAGCGTTGTCAAATTTGGGACTCATTTCCCCATCTTCAGTTTTCGGCATGGAATTTCCGTTATCAAGAAAGTCGCGTTGGCTGCTCTTCCACCTCTCCATGGGCCAGCTCCAACTTGGTAGGCCACCGATTGACGCCGCCGCATCGATAGGTGCCGGTCGCATTGTTGCTGCTGGGTAAAAACTTACGTTAATTTACTGTGCCCTGGGGAAATATATTTTGTATTCTTTTTCATTTCGTTTTCTGTTTTTTTTTTTATTTTATTTTTATTACATATATATATTTTTTTTTTTTTTGCTTCGTTTTACGCTCTCAATGAATATCCAATTTCCGCTGCGACCTAACAGATTTTAATTACTGATACCTGTACTTGATATACAATTAATCGAAGGGCACACTCATTAATTTTGCTAAGAAGAGTCTGTATAGGCCCTTTGATAGTGGAGTGTACAAGAGAAGCGGAAGGAAGAGGAAGAGAAAGGCTGTAATGTAATAGGAGTAGCTGGGTAGGAGTTTGGGGGTGTTTTATAACTTTAAACAAAAATGAACAAAAATGAAAAAGTTATTTAATTCAGGGTGAAGCATTTATTTTCATCTATAAAAAATATTCAAAATTTATCTTTTTTTATGACTGTATATAGTTATTCTGATCAAAGCAAATATTTAATATATTATGTATATATCTAAACAGCAATATATTAAATATATAATTTTTTTCAGACTCTATAATAAAGAATTTAATATGTACGTAATCAAATAGGAGCTTTTTTTAAGAATAAATAAAAATAATGGATAACATTGTTTTTTTTTTTTATTTATCAGGCAGAGCCCCGTAAGTGGCAGTTTGAGAAAAAAAGCAATAAAACTAGGAAAACCCTCAACTACTGAGGTTTCTAAAGCGTACGTAGGAGTGTGTATATTTATATATAGTTGATATTAGATTCCAAAACAAGTTTTTCCCAACGTTGATCTGTGTATATGTGTGTATGTGCATATGTGTATATGTGTATATGTGTACATGTGTGCATGTGTATATGCGAGAAATGATCACCGTATCTCTTGTTTTATATACGAAATTAACATATAATAATTGCACATGAAATTGTCGGGGATTTTTTTTTAAATAGAATTTTTTCTGGAAATGTTTGAACTTTTGCTATGCGCTTGATACAGAGATTAAATATTAAATTGTTTTAATTATAAACTTTTTTTCTTTTTTTGTATTACACACAAATTTTTAACATGAAAAATATTTTCTTAATAAACTATTATTATTATATAAATAAATATTTGTTAATCTCTAGTTTATTTTGATTTAAGAAGGAATAATTATTTGTTTTAATCGCCGAGTATATTCAAAATTGAAATTTTAATATAAAATTATTAAGTTACTATGTAATTTCTTAATTAATTAATTTTTATGGTAATTTTTCCTTATATTTATTATAAAAAATAAACATATTTATTTAGTTTCCGGATTTTCTTACCTGCAATGAGGAGCAGCAGCAAGGATATGCGTCGGGTTAGATTAATGCATATGAGAGACATCCTTTGTTTGGTTTTACCAATTAATTGAATTAAGTTTTTAACAGATTTTCCATTTTAAAATCACACTTTAAGTTCAGCTAAGGAATTTCAAAGGACATCCTAGCATAAACTTGCACAATTTTTAACCGAAATTCTTAAGATCGAAGTTCCACAACGGTGCAAATGCGACTAGCGCCAAACGCATAAGTTGAATCCCTTTTTATAGGTCCCAGGAGCACCTGTTGCCCGACGACAACAACTGGACACGAGGATGATGACGAAGCTATCAGGGACTGTACACAGGTGGCAGTAGCCTGTCTTGCCGTTGTCCAGGACATGCGCATGCTTTTACTGGATATCTGAAGCGCGACTCGAGCTTTGAAAAATTTGCTAATATCCACAAGGATGGCAATTGGCCAATTGATGCCCGACTGCAAAAGTAAAATGTGTGGGTGGTGGATGTGGCGATGGAGATGGAGATGGTGCCGAGGGTGCCATTTTCAAGAGCTTCGGTCTTGGCTCAGCTTGCACTTTTGTAAGAGGCAATAAGGCTCAGGTGCTATCGAAGGGTTTGAAGTGCGGCCACACGCACAATTATGTTGTCTTATTGCGCAATGTCTTTGCATATTCAATATTATATCTGAGCTCCTGGAGCTGGTGCCGGCTGGTGTCTCCTTCCGCCTCGCCGCTTCTCTATTGTTATCCACATCCGGCGGCCATTTCTAATATGACGTCAACGACCATGTAAAATTAAGAGTTTCATAACATTTACATAATGGTCCCAGTCACTGGCACCTTTTTTTTTTAGTTTTTTTTTTTAAATTATAATATAACATAGCGAAGGCTTTGTCGTTGGTCAACTAAAAGTTTGAATTTTTTTTTTTTTTTTTTTTTTTTTGTGGCCAGGTGGATGTGCTTGTGTTCAAAAGGGAGTCTAATTAGATTTGAGAGCAACAGCAGATGCAACACCTACCCGGCCATCAAAACACCTTCACCACCTCTTCCACCTTCACCATCTTCACCACCTTCACATTTACCCAGGACAACCACCTGAGGTTTCTTTGTAGCGCGTCTGACAAGCTATTGGCCAACTTTTGCGAAAACCATTTAAAACTTTACCAACATTTTGCTAATTTTGCAACGTTTTTTAATTTTATTTTTCTTTTAGCTGCAACAAAATAGAAAACATTTTTAAAGGGAGCCCCAACTGTAACAAGCCCCTAGGACCTATATGAATTTAAAATTGATCGTGTCTAAAATTTGCAAGCATATACAATTTTTTATAACTTATTATAACAATTTTGTACGCCCACACCACAAACAAGTATGAGAATCCTGTGTCAGCACTTTTCAACAATTGTCCCCTACACTAAAGATCCCATAAACAAACCCTAGCGGTTTTTAAATTTATATATATATATATATGTATATATATATATATATATATGTATATAATTAAATGTTTGAATTGTAATCGAGATATCGGTGTCGAACGTCGTTTCGTTTGATCGTTGATATGATGTTACACAATTGTAACAAGTATGTTTAGAACTAATTATTTTACTGGCTGAAATGTAATTAATTTACTATTTTTACAAAATATAGTATTTGCATAATTAAACGATGACATATGTTTCAATTTGTTGCTGAAATGTTAGCAAAAATAGCTTAATTTGTATTAAATTTAGTTATTATTTGCATTGGATCCATCTTCAAAGATCTGCTTCTGCATTTGTTCTTGATGGACAAAATGTGTGATATTTGTAAGCATCACTTCGTCTACTTCGGCTACTCAAGCAGTCGCTCAGCATGCAGTAGTGCGGAAGCAAGCCAAAAAACAAAAGGCACTCAAACTCACAAGCTCTCTCTTTTCATTTTGAGACCTTTCAATCTCATTTACTCTATGTTCAAAATATTGTCGTCTACAAGAACTTCATTTTCATGTCTATAGATGAGTTGTCTCTGGTTGGGCTTTTGAATTTTTGCAGTGGGATAGTCTGGCTTATTTTACGCAGTCATTTCAAGTTCAGTTGTGCTCAGAGGAGGTTTATTCAATTTTCTATCGGCTCCAAATTTACCCAAGTGCATCTGCCTGCGTTGTACAATATATTCGCCCAAACAAATACGTGCAATTCTATAAAAATGTTGAATAGCCTTTGTTGTATGAGACTCAGAACCGCCGGTCTGGTGTTCGCTTGGCTTGGCATCATTGGATCAGTGTTGGGCATCATAATGCTTATTGCCAGACTTGTGGGTTTTGAAAATTTAGCTTCACATCCGTCAATTCACTTGACAACTGACAATCTTTGGGGTATGTGAAATTAAATATTTATCAATTAAAAAAAAATCTAAAGTTTTATCTTAATTTTATAGTTGTGCGCATTATAATAATAATTACAATTATTTACTGTGCTGGACATTTACTTGTATCGGTTTTGCTTCTTAAGGGCACAAAAGAGGTAAAATTTTCTTCTTCGTCTTCTTCAAAAAAAAAACAGTTTTTAAAATCATAATTTTAATGCATTTAATTTATTTTATTTCCAGGAGCGTCATACCCTAATTAAGCCATGGTTGATCGTAAGTGCAGCTGGATTAATCTTTTCGGTTCTCAAAACTATATTACAATTGGTGTACAACAAAGGAAATCCGGATACTGTTGTAGCTGAACTGATTGGCAGTTGCATTGGATTCGGTAAGTACCTATATACTAATTACTTAGTTAATGGTTTATTATTTAAATATTCTACATTTGCTAATAATAAAATTCTTTCTTTTTTTTTATTGTGTGCAGCCTTGGGACTCTACATCTTCTATGGCATTTACTCCTTGTATCAGGAGATACAAATGAAGAACTCGAACAAACAAGTCAATCCAATGGGACACCGACCCAACGTTTATTCCGGCGTTTAAATATATATTTCCCTATATATATACACATATAATTACTAAAAGTAAAGCACATATTTAATATACCAACGATGATTAATAAATATTTTTCTTTTTTATATACTTATGTGTTATTTTCTTGGATTATTTTTATTCCTAATTTCAATATTTGATATATTCCCACAATATCGTTTATCGAGTCTATTTCTGGAGATTACTCAATCCCTCGTATTTTTTATTATTATCATTTTGTTTGCTTTTGCTCCTTTTTATTTTTTGGTTTGTAAACTTAACATTACCAGTCACTGGCACCTTCTTTTTTTAGTTTTTTTTTTTTAAATTATAATATAACATAGCGAAGGCTTTGTCGTTGGTCAACTAAAAGTTTAAATTTTTTTTTGTTTTTTGTGGCCAGGAGGATGTCCTTGCCTTCAAAAGGGAGCCTAATTAGATTTGAGAGCAACAGCAGATGCAACACCTACCCGGCCATCAAAACACCTTCACCACCTCTTCCACCTTCACCATCTTCACCATCTTCACCACCTTCACATTCACTCAGGACAACCACCTGAGGTTTCTTTGAAGCGCGTCTGCCAAGCTATTGGCCAACTTTTGCGAAAACCATTTAAAACTTTACCAACATTTTGCTAATTTTGCAACGTTTTTTTATTTTATTTTTCTTTAAGCTGCAACAAAATAGAAAACATTTTTAAAGGGAGCCCCAACTGTAACAAGCCCTTAGGGCCTATATGAATTTTAAATTGATCGTGTCTAAACTTTGCAAGCATATACAATTTTTTATAACTTATTATAACAATTTTGTACGCCCACACCACAAACAAGTATGAGAATCCTGTGTCAAGACTTTTCAACAATTGTCCCCTACACTAAAGATCCCATAAACAAACCCGATCAATAAATAAACACGATCAATTTAAACAAACCCTAGCGGTTTTTAAGTTTTTATATATATATATATATATATATATATATATATGTATATAATTAAATGTTTGAATTGTAATCGAGATATCGGTGTCAAACGTCGTTTCGTTTGATCGTTGACTGCTAGGGTTTGTTTATGGGATCTTTAGTGTAGGGGACAATTGTTGAAAAGTGCTGATACAGGATTCTCATACTTGTTTGTGGTGTGGCCGTATGGTGGTGGAATGGTAGAATGGTGGAATGGTGGAACGGTGGCGTGGATAAGTGGATACATTAGAAATAATTCCGATTTATATAAACAAGCTCACGCCGTTCTCATGCTCATGCTTCTATACCGGAACAGGATCAGTGCTGGATTTAAGGTGTTACAAATAAAAAAAAAAAATAAATAAACTGTAACAAATAAGCTTTCCTGTATTTATTATTAATTATATAATAAGTAAATAATTATTATTTTAGTGTTTACGACGCTCTCATTTTTTACGTTATTGCGAGTGTTTTCCAAAACTTGCCTTAAAGTAAAAAATCTTCATGTTGGTACCTACTATGTAGTTTCGCGATATTTTGTACTCCTAAGTTAATATTTTGTTATTATTGTTATTGTATTTATATATTGTATTTGCCACGTGACTAATCCGGCATTGCATTAAATGAACACTTATCTCGACCGTTGATGGGCTTCGGAGTCAAAGCTGTGAATCTCAATATTAATATATAATATAATTAATATTGTATTATATATAATTTTAGATTTTGAGCTGCCCATTAAATATAAATATATAATATATATATATAAATAATGTATTATTATAAAATTCATTATACAAATATGAATACACATATTACACATACATATACATAAATATATCAGTTGGGCTGAGTCAAGTAAATGATCCGTCATGAAAATTAAGATCAACGCCGAGAACAATGAAAACACGAGGATACGGCTTTAGACCTTATTGTTTGTAACAGTTCTTAACCAGAAACTTCTTTTTTCATGTCAAGTGCTTACTATTTATGCTGTGTAGGGGTTTTTCTTTATATTATTTCGTATTTGTGATTTTATGCTTTTAATAATAGATATTTTCATTAATATAAAATTAACCATAATAATAAAATTCAATAGTCATTTAACGTTTAAGTATATTTTATTTAAGTGTCAAGTTTATTGCACAAAAATAATAATTCTAAAAAACTTAATAGTTCTTTCAACTTGTGCAGTATCCCTCTACCCGGACAATGATGTGGAACAGGCCTATTTGATGATCAAATCAAATAGGAACCAACTATAAAAAGAGCCCAGAAAACGTTACCATAACATAGTTTAAGCAAAGACACACCTCGTCATAGCGAATACATAAACCAGAATCTGACAAGTCTCTGAAGGCACTTGACTTCATTTATTATACTTAAATTACTTGTTTAGTATATTATTTATTTAATTTATTTATATATTTTTAATTC
This sequence comes from Zaprionus lineosus, assembly GCA_035044505.1. NCBI lineage: Eukaryota > Metazoa > Arthropoda > Insecta > Diptera > Drosophilidae > Zaprionus > Zaprionus lineosus. The sequence goes on from JAWNNX010000677.1 coordinate 722,711, forward strand.
AAAATCACTTATCACTTACTCAGTGGCTTACTTAATAATTTTTTTTTTTTTTTCAAATTAATATAGTTACTTATTTTTAAAAAATTAAAAACACTTTTTTTCTTAGGAAAAACAAATGTAATAGTTATTTGTTCAATTGCGCATAGTTTTACTTTTATTGTTTTTGTAATGCATTTCCATAAAATGTATTGTAATATAAGTAAAGTGATATATGTCGTTTTATCCAGCCTAGACGAAACATTTGTATACCTTGGAATCTTGTTCGTTTAAGTTGGAAAATTGTATTTCCTTATACAAGGAGTAGATGGCGTAGAATATATAGAATTTCAAAGCTGGAAAAGAAAAAAGAATTAGTTTGAATTTTAGAAAAGTATTTTAAAAAAAAAAATTATTTAAAAAAAAAACACTGTATTAACCCTTACCGAAAATTAAAGAAAAAATTAATATAATTGATATTAGTTCGATATATTCATTGGTGGAGTGCAGGCATTCTGTAACTTTTAAAGCCATTACGACCATAATAGAAATCATAAATAATAAATGAACGAACAAACATAGCTTAACCAAAGAATGACGATTCTGCAAATAAATTAAATAAGCTATTTACTTATAAATTGTAATTTTGAAATTAATTTTAAAATCAAATCCTACCTGTTTTATACCCACAAGAAGCAAGATCGAGCTCATTAGACGCAAAACATTGACAAACACAGCAACGTCATAATAAATAAACATAGCTATAATAAAAATAATATAGAGAATTAAGTTTTTTAATTTCATTTACAATAATTCCATATTTTCTACCCAGTTCATTATGTGTCTCTATATCATCTGAATTATAATATATACCCACAATGTTGACGAGTCTTAAACTGATGCTTAGCACAGCTAAAACGATGCCAAACCAGCCGTAAACAATGGCGGCGGTTCTCAGTCGTATACAGCAAAGGGTTGTTAACATTTTCACGGATAGTTATCAGAGTATCGAAGACCTTAGACTGGCACTTAAAATGAGTAGGTGTCGCCGGAAATATGTAATATTTAAATTTAATCAATCGATTGCAATTTTTAAAAAACCTTCCAATAGCGCAGCTCAACTTTGAATGAAGAGCATTATTTCAATTAATCCTTATCACACATCCATTTTCTTATCACTCATTGCATTACATGCAGTACATTTACCAGATGATCAACAGAGAATAAGATTAAAAGAAAGCGACTAATAATCAGAGCTTTACATCTAATCATAGAGCAGCAGAGACAACCTACATGGCTTTGGCATTAAAGCCGCCGATCAAGCAGCTCAAATTCATCAGCTTAAAAACATCAAATTAGCACCTTTTTATCTTTCCTATTTGGCTTTAACTATTTAATAATCAAAAAATGGTAGCTACTTTTTTTTTTCTTAAAATGTTGAAGCTATGCTACTGGTTATATACATTACTGTGTAGATAAATATAAAACCAGTGAAACTGATCTAGTAACATCGATCAATGGTTTATTAAGTAAGTTTTCGAAATTCCACTGTCCCTTGGCTAATACGATGTACACATAACATCCTACACCTGTACACTGTAATAATCTTTTACGGGCGATCAATTTTATGGAATGTAAACAAAATCAGATGACAAAATATATTCTCCTCTAGTTTGATTATTAATTTCTGCTTGTGTTATCTTTTACTTTTGGCCAATGATCGGCTTTTTGAAAAAACATTCTCACTGCTCGTTCTCTAAATTCACCCAAAAGAGAATCTGTAAATTTAAGGTGAATTTAGAAGAGAAACTAATATGGAAGCACGAGCACTGAAAGCGATACGAGCTCACCACTTGCAATTTCAGAGACAACTTACCATATGGTAAGTTTTTTTTCATTTTGTAAACTATATTTGTTTCTTTTTCTTTTAGAGAAACAGAGACGCATGGGCTCAGTTTGAATTTGCTTTCTCTTCCCCTCTTTCTATTGACTTGTTATAGTTGAAAAAATATATAAGGTAGAAATTGACAAGAGTTTTATGTCTTTTACTTATATCTTAGTTAAAATAAATTCTAAATTTAATTTTTTAAATGTAATTTCTAAATTCATTTAATTTTCCTTTTTTTTTTTTTTTGTAATTATATTTAAAATCTGTTCTCGCGAGGCAATCGTTAAATTTTTCAATGTAATTGACGGCGAGATTTTGCATAGGTGGGCAGGCTAGTGTTTGTTGTTATTAGATGACGAGAGTACTACCTGGGGAGGTCGAGCGGGTGGGTTCTTCGTAGACGTCTCGTTGTTAGGCTATTGTCCATAATGTATAGAGCCAGGTTGTTCGAGTGATTTAGCAACCTGGAGGTGTATTTGTGGCTGATATTGGCGATCTCCTCATGCACCCATGGGACACCAAGCTGGCTGCTATAATTTGTTTCGCATTTTTGACTATACCTAATTTGCCAGTCGCGGTATGCCAATAATACCATTGCGCATTCATCGACGCATTCCTGTATGTATGTGTGTGTGTGTGTGTGTGTGTGTATGAGAGGCTAGTGCGTGTGCCTCCGCAATTAAAGCTTCACGTTTTTTTTTTATACTGTTGTTTTACTGTAGACAAATATTGACATCTAAAAATTGGGAAACTATGCCCTTTCTTAAAATGCCAGAAAAAAGCTTTTCACAGCCAAACAAATTTCAATCAAAAAGTTAATTTACATTGAAAAAAAAAAAAAAAATATTCCTTGCTTCATTCTATTACATTGTTGTTACATTGTTACATTGTTCCTATGTTTCAAAATTTTTTAAATTAAATGTTAAAAATGCATATTGTAATTAGTTAAATAATAATTATTTTTTAATATTGTACTACAAAATATATAAAAATATTAATATAATATAATATTTAAATTCCGCCCTAGACGAAGGGCTGGCTTGCGATTGAATTTTGCTTATTCAAGTTGGAAGTTTCTATCTCCTTATACAGCGAGTAGATTCCGTACTGGAAAAATGAATTTAAAGATGTATTAAAATTACCCTTGAATTTAATAAGTGTTTTATAAACACTTACCGAAAAAAATTGTATAGATAATCAGTATAAAAAAAAAATTCAATATTTCCTATGGCATAATACAAGGCATAAACCATTTTAAATAAAAGCACAACCTGACTAACTGCATTTAATCAGATTATGGCGATTCTGAAAAGGAATTTAATAATAAAAATAAAATGTATATTTTTAAAGTGTTTCTTTTTAATCTAATCTTACCTCGGTTGTTACCAACCGAGACCAACAGATGCAAAGCCCATGTAACTACGTTGCCGACAAAAACAAGACGTTTAACTATAAAGAATAAGAAAAGCGGGCATAACATTTATTAACTTAGTTTACACCAGAGACAACTTATTACATGTAATGTCTCTGTCCTCAGTAAGGTTGGGATTTGCAACTGCAATATTTACAATGGCTTTTATGATGCCCAAAGCTGATTCAACGATGCCAAGCCAGGCGAAAACGATGCCGGCAGTTTTAAGTCTCATGCAACAAACTCTACAACATTTTGGTAGATAATTATAGATTAATTGAAGAGTACAGACTGACACGATGAAAATAAACTGATTTTGGCGATTGACACATTTTTTGGAATTTAACCCACCATATTTGGAAAATACTTCCCTCCAACGCAAATAAAATAATTTGAAGAAATACCAGCTCTCTTTTGACAAAAGTGAATCTATGACGTCATTAGGCACATTCTTATGTTTTGGCAATTGGGAGACCCGAAAAGCTTTGGGGCTATGCCTGAATGTTAGTAATGGCATCATTATGTTTTGTTTTCGGGTTTCTCTTAAAGCGTACGTACCATTAAACATTAAACTGAGAACCAGAATAATTTTTCTCTTAGTAATATACTAAAATAAAAAAAAAACATTTTTACGATCACATAAGTTAAGCTTTAAGAGCCAAAGACTTACCAATTCACCAAACCAAAGCACACCACCACAACACACCATACCACACCATAATACACCACACCTTGTCAGTTTGACATCGTCGGGGCCGTGTTCAGAAATATTTTAGGACTCTTCGGCAATTCGAGTGCAGATCAAATAACAAAAAATGACTTAATATAATTGTAAATTAACTTTATAGATCAATTTAATTTAAACATTAATATTTTAATTTAATTATTTAATAATTAAAACAGTGTTTGCATTTCTTCAATGCGAAAACTTTGGTATTTTCTACACTATAAAATTATATAAATTATTAATAAATGTAATAAAAATTAAATAATGATATATTAATCAACTTATTAATAAAAACAATTTCAATGTTGTTTCTGGGAAAAAAAATGTTTTTTATTTGCTTAAGTTCTTAAAATGTTGCAGGTCTAGACAAAGGGTAGGTTTGTCATTGGTACCACTTGTTGATTTAAGTTGAAAGCTTCTATCCTTTCATGCAGCGAGTAGATGCATACATATACATATGTACATATGGAAAATATGTGATAATAAGAAAGTCTAATTAAAATAAAAATACATATATGTTATATAATAAATAAATGCTATAATTTCATAATACCTCACTGAACAATAAGTAGAATGCGTATAACTGTAATAAATAATATTAATATATATTTTAAATTATATTTTCTTAGATTCGAAGTTTTTCATTCCATATACCAATTGCTGCCTAAGCAGTTGCATTGACCTTTTCAGTTATGTATGTATTTAATATGCAGATACAATTTCAAAGGGAATCAGAAGGAAGATCAACTGTACTGATGATGCCAGGCCAGCCGAAGACTATACCGGCGGCAGCAAACGTTACTTATCATTTTTTCAGGCTAAACAATACCTTCCTTTCGCGTAACTAAACTTCTAGTAAATGGAATATACATATGTATAGCTAAAGGAAATTTTTCAGTAACTGTAACATTCCAAGTTTTCTCCTATATCCGTGATGATATGATGTCATTGGACACATGCGCACATGATAAAAAAGAAATTAACTGAAATTACGGCAGCAAGGGGTTTATCAAAAGCTTTTGGGAAATGTCCGTGTAATGATGACGGCATCATTAGTTCTCTGTTGTAGGCTTTCGTGGGGAATGCAACAACTTTGTACATAAACAATAATAGATTTGATCAACAATTAGCTAAATTTAAGTGAAATGTTCAAAAACTATATATTTTAAATTACTCAATTTCAATTAATCTTCTGTCGCGCTAAAAGAGGCGCAGCGCTCTTTTAGCTCTGAATGCGCACAATTCACCACACCACACCTCAGAACAATTCTATATATTCAAGAGCATAACCAGTTTGAATCTCATTGGGTTGGACTTCTGAATTTTTGCAGTGGGATAGTCTGGCTTATTTTACGCAGTCATTTCAAGTTCAGTTGTGCTCAGAGGAGGTTTATTCAATTTTCTATCGGCTCCAAATTTACCCAAGTGCATCTGCCTGCGTTGTACAATATATTCGCCCAAACAAATACGTGCAATTCTATAAAAATGTTGAATAGCCTTTGTTGTATGAGACTCAGAACCGCCGGTCTGGTGTTCGCTTGGCTTGGCATCATTGGATCAGTGTTGGGCATCATAATGCTTATTGTCGGACTTGTGGGTTTGGAAGAATTAGCTTCACATCCGTCAAATCACTTGAAAACTGACGATATTTGGGGTATATGAAATTAAATATTTATCAATTCAAATAAAAAATCTAAAGTTTTATCTTAATTTTATAGTTTTGCGCATTATAATAATAATTACAATTATTTACTGTGCTGGACATTTACTTGTATCGGTTTTGCTTCTTAAGGGCACAAAAGAGGTAAAATTTTATTCTTCTTCAAAAAAAAAAAAAAATTTTTTTAAATCATAATTTTAATGCATTTAATTTATTTTATTTCCAGGAGCGTCATACCCTAATTAAGCCATGGTTGATCGTAAGTGCAGCTGGATTAATCTTTTCGGTTCTCAAAACTATATTACAATTGGTGTACAACAATGGAAATGCGGATACTGTTGTAGCTGAACTGATTGGCAGTTGCATTGGATTCGGTGAGTACCTATATACTAATTACTTAGTTAATGGTTTATTATTTAAATATTCTACATTTGCTAATAATAAAATTCTTTCTTTTTTTTTTTTGTGTGCAGCCTTGGGACTCTATATCTTCTATGGCATTTACTCCTTGTATAAGGAGATACAAATGAACAACTCGAACAAACAAGCCAATCCAATGGGACACCGACCCAACGCTTATTCCGGCGTTTAAATATATATTTCCCTATATATATATACACATATAATTACTAAAAGTAAAGCACATATTTAATATACCAACGATGATTAATAAATATTTTTCTTTTTTATGTACTTATGTGTTATTTTCTTGGATTATTTTTATTCCTAATTTCAACATTTGATATATTCCCACAATATCGTTTATCGAGTCTATTTTTAGAGATTACTAAGTCGCCCCTTTTTTTTTATTATTATCATTTTGTTTGCTTTTGCTCCTTTTTATTTTGTGGTCTGTAAACTTAACATTTCATGTTGGAGAAAGATAAGCCCCTGAGCTTAGGGAAAAATTCTGAGAAGTAATTCACCCAAATGGATAAACAAACAAGGGCTTGCTATAATTGAAGAATTATTCTGGAACTTTATCAAAACACATATAATTTTTTTTTTTTTAATTATGGAATAAGAATTGAGTTAAGTCATTGGTGCGGTTTTGAAGGCGGTTACTGAATGACCCACTGTCACCAAAATCTAACTGCGTTTAACTTTAGAAGTTTCGAAAATTGTGGCTAACCTTGAAAACTTCTCGTCTTAAAAGCAGGTTCTGTTCACACTTTCTTATACAAATTTCTTATAATTATATACAAAAAGATTAGCTGCAATACACACACACACAAACACACATATGTAGTGACTTCTGGCATTAAAAACAATGGGAAAGCTTTTTTATTCGGGAGGAGAAAAAGTAAATTCCTCTCAGAGAATCTCTTTATAATTTTAAAGAAAAACTTATGTTTATTTTTTAAGATTTTCTATTCTGAAATAATATTTGAATTAAAGCAAATTAGATGTTTAGAAATTTCTTGCAAGCTTTCAGTCTTATCGCCATATTATCAGTGAGAGCCCAAGTCTCTGGAGATGAGCAAAAGAGAGAAATTTCATTTTTACTCAGCTCTTCCCATGGAATAGACATGGAATGACACATGGCCTTCCCTGTTCGGCATGTGATTATTTAAATATTTTTTTAATTCATATTATCAATGATTCTTGGAATATACATAGGTATATGTGAGTGCATATTAATATAAATTGAATATATATTTAATTTTTTTTTTTTTTTTAAATACTTTGTTATTTTGTTGTCTGATGATGACGTGATATCTGCTGGCCGGGGTCAGTGACCCATAATCACGCCGAAAATATAATGTCAAAAATTGCACGGACATACCCTGATATTCCATGACATTAGATAATATTCCGGGAATCTCAAAGGACGGAACGGAAAGCAGTGTGAATGTCCTGAATAATAGTGAGAAAATATTTTAATTTGACCTTTTCTGTGTATTCCAATGGAATTCCAACTACCTTTGTATATCCTTTCTAAAGCACAGGCTCAACTGTTGGTAACACGCAAGTTGTACTTTTATTTGTAAATATAATTTTATTTAAATTTCTTTATTTATTTATTTCAGTACGCATTGCACTGGGTTGGCTGGATATTTCGCGGCCCGGAATATTAATTGCCTTACTAAGGCAACAAGAGGTAAAAAGCAACTCAAATATAATATTATACGAGGTGTGTTCAAAAAGAAAGGTGACTTTCTATTTTCAAGAAAAACTATTAATTTATTTATCAATATTTATGTTGTCCCCTTCAAAGTAATCCCCCTCAGATGCAATACACTTATGCCAGCGGTTTTTCCAATTCTCAAAGCACTTCCCATGAGCACTTTTCGGTATAGCCTTGAGCTCTCCCAGCGATGCAGTCTTTATCTCTTCAATCGATGCAAATCTCCGTCCTTTCATAGGTCTCTTTAGTTTTGGGAACAAGAAAAAGTCACATGGGGCCAAATCCGGTGAATATGCTGGCTGAGGCATTATTGTGGTGTTGTTTTTGGCCAAATGATCCCTCACAAGCAAAGATGAGTGAGCAGGGGCATTATCGTGATGCATATTTTTTGATAGCAACAAATCGCCGAGCACGCAAAACAACTTGTAACCTTTACGCCTCTAACAACTAAACAAAAAAGGGGATTCACTTGAAACTTGCTACAGATGTTAGGGAAGAGTGTACCAACATAACAAAACAAAAAAATCGATTATCGAAAATATGTTGCCCGCGAAATTTGAAAAGTCAGCTTACTTTTTGAACACACCTCGTATATATTATATATTTTTTTAGACTTAGACGAATGTTTCAATAGATCAAGAAATAAGACACAATTATTATTATATAATATTAATATAAAAGAAACCAAAATAAAAAAACTCAATAGTCATTTAACGTTTGTCTATTATTTATTTAAGTGTCAATCTATATATTGCACAAAATAATAATTCTAAAAAACTTAATAGTTCCTTCAACTTGGGCAGTATCCATCTACAGAGACAACTCATATCTTTTTTAAAAAAAAACCTGGTGGTTTTTGAATTAAGTAATTTAAAATTAAAAGGAAAGGAATTTAAAATTAAAATTTTATAAGCAACAAAATGAATAATAAATATTTATTTATTTACCTGTTTGATTGGTCAGTATATAAGTATGGAGAGTACAGTAGATATCGGTTATATGCAAACTGCTTAAATCAAAAGTCTTCAGAGACTTGTCAGAGTCTGGTAGATGTATTGGCTATGACGAGACCAGTGTGTCTTTGCTTAAGCTGGGCACAGCTGGCCTGTTAAAACTTAACAGAGTCTGTTGAGTGGTGAAAATTCAATTCATATTTAGCAGACTTTGCTGTATATGCGACTTGGGTTTTTTTTCATTATATTCAAAGTTTTTCTTATATTTAATAAATATTAAATATTCTAATAAATGCTTAAAAAAAAATATAAATACAATTTATGAATTTAAAAACTTTTTTAAAATTACAATTGAATTTTCGTTTTTAAAATGTAAATACACTTTTAGGTTTTTGTAGGCTTAATTTTAAAATGCTGATTATATTCAAAAATTATTATTTTATTTATATTATAATAAAAATTGTTATTAAAAACTTTATTTTAATAACAATTATTACCTTCGAAAAGTAACCCCACTACGCCAGTGACTTCCTCGCGCGGTCCAACAAAGTCTCAAAGTCGATATTGGGCTCAGTCGCGTCAGAGCTTTCGTGCCATTAGGTTGTGAGCTGCGCAAGCTTGGCAAAGAAGTTTTCCGCGCGACGAAGAAAACATAATAATAATTGGCTTAACAATATTTGGAAATTATTTGTGTGGGTGAAGTTGGTGTTTACAAATTTATACGAAACGCGCTTAAGTGCCGGTAAACCTTTTATAAAATTACAAAAAAAAAAAGGAATTCAAAACTTTTAAGTACAACGGGAAAAATTAAGTTTAAAGGTGCGGCAATAAATTCATATGACCTGTGAAAAAAATTAGGGTTAGAGGAGTTGCTGTGCTGGCCAGGAGCCCCAACGGGCTCCAAGTCATGCGCAGACGCAACAAAAACACAAAACGGCTGTTTTAACATTTCCCGCGCTGCAGCCGCAGGTTGACGACCCGCAACGAAAATAAAAACGCCGGCACATCCAACAATTGTCGGCTAAATGCCATAAGCCAAAAGCGATAACAGCAACGGCAATGGCAACGGCAACGGCAACGGCAATGGCAACGGCAACGGCAACGACAACCACAACAGTGACATTTTCGACGCAGTATTCCAGATGCAAGGCACCTGTTTAACTCACTTTCATTGGCACGCAAGGGGGGTTGGTAAACAGTTGAGGGTGTGGTGAAGTCACTCGCTGTGCCTATTGACCATTAAAAGTCAAACAGCGGCCCATTTTGCGTCGAGGCTTCACAGTGCGTGGCATACGCTGCGTATGCTTAACGCAATAGAAGTCTTTATCCGACTATGAGACTTGTTTACATAGCCCACATCTGGCCCAGTAACAACCCACAATAGCTTCATCCTCCATATTTGCTCGAGCTCTCGAGTGTCTTTACGCCAAGCACGCATTGGCACTCGAGCGCGTGTTGGAGGCACTTCAAGAGCTCCCCTCATAAAATTCATGAAGAATGTGCTAAACATTTGGGAGTCATGATGTTTTGGGAGCCTCTGATTGTTATAAATAAAGTGCGCAATGTTTAAACAAATGAAAATATCTATACTATGCGATCTGTGATTCCTACGCTCATCCATTGATAACTTAACTTTTGCTCTTGATTTGGCGACAAATTTGCTACTCCAGAGAACTCAAGGATGTGCTTAAGGGGGCTTAGATTGAAAGGCTTAAATAAAAATTACAATAACTTTGAGATCTTAAAGTGATTCATATTTAATAAGTACTTAATTAAATTCAGTTTATATTCGGTACTTCATTGTTTGTTATGTCACGAGTGATTCAAGTTAATGCATTAAATAAGCAGCCGTCTTATTCATCGCTTAAAGCCAGAACCGAAGATCATTTCCGGCTAACAATGCACGGCCAATAACCGGTTAGCCTTGGTTGTATCTTAATAATTGCATAGCCGATGTGATTAATCGTCACTGAAGCGTTTAAGAATCAGCTAACAATTGGCCATTTGTTGGTAACAAGACTGCAATTGGCCCAGAGACACGTGGAGCACAGCCAAATGCCATATGTGGCCAAAAGAAAAAAAAAAAACAAAAATGAATAGAAAAATTGATAATTAAATACAACTACAACCGGTTCAATGTTTAAACAAAGTTTTGTCGTCAGCCAGAAAAAAAAATAAAAAAAATTTATTGAAAAAAAGAAACAACAAAAAATAAAAACAAAATTTCTGAATGGCTTTTTGACTGACGAGGGAGCAGACGTTAGTCGTTAACCGCTCTGGGCCGCTCTACGTGTGGAGCATTCGTTTCTGGCTCATTTGCTTGTTAATTTGAATTTCACACGCCACACACACACACACACACACACACACACGCACAGACATACAGCACTCACACCCCAAAAGCTGTCATTTTATACCTGAACACCAAAAGAGTTTAAACATAGATTTTGCCTGAGGATGATGCTGAGGAATCCCAAAGCTGATCAACTGTGAAGGTCACTTGGGAATCCATCGCTCACCTTCGACTGCATCGAGACTTTGCGCCGTTCCCTCCAGACTGAAGTCAAGCAATTTCTGTGCAAATGAAACGCAGATTTGCACGCAGATGAAGCAAAAAAAAAATGAGCTACTCATTGGATTCAAAAAAAAATATATTAATTTCAATTTATAATTTATTTGAATTTTAATTTTTTGAATTTTTTTAGAAAAATTCTCAAAGTGTATGCTCAAGCCTTTTAGGTAGCCACAAAACGGTTAGTCCTCGCTTCTTGTCACTGAGACAAACCGCAGAGCGTAACGGTAAACTGGTTTTGACCCTGGTTGCTCTGGTTTAGTTACACGCACTTTGGATGCTTGGATGGGCTGTGGTGGGTGGTGGACAGTTGGGCGGTAGCTAAGCTAAGTAACTAAGCGGTACTTAGCAATTGTTGAAGCTGACCCCCATTAGCCACTGAGACGCACTGAGAGTTACATGCGACTTGGTAACTGTGGCAATCCCACGGCTGCTTCTGTGTCAAGTCCGAATTGCAACAGTTGCAAATTGTGTTTCGGTGATGTGTGTTGCGTATGTGTGTGTGTGTGTGTGTGTGTGTGTGTGTGTGTTTGTGTGTGCAGTAATAAACACCCATTGGGGCTTCTTTCTGCAGGGGCTCAACACGAGCATTGCCCTCCAGCATAATTGCGCCCTCAAGCATAGCATTTCGCCGGCTGGGCTGCTTTTCTGTTCTCGGGCAGTTAAAACCAAAAAAATTGTCATTAATTTGTTAGTTTTTTTTTGTTGTATTTTTTTTTCATTTTTTTGTTGCTTGTACGCAAAGTGAAACTTTGTTAAATTTTTCTTTTTTTTATTTTGTTTTCGCTGCTTAATGCAGGGCCACAAATCGTGACGTCGATTTCACACATGCGGCTGTCTGGCCACGTTTTGTTGACCCCAGAGCTTTCGAAGCGTGTTATTGTCGACTCAAAACACACCACACACATCATACACATACATCATCATGTGTGTGTGTAATCTATCCAATATACATAATTAATGTGGGCTCCCGCGTATAAAAAATAAGCAAAGCTCTTCATTTATTTCAACGATTCTTTCGACTGCATCGAACGGCTCAATTTGCATGGTCAGTTATAAATAAACAATTGTCAACTGTCACATTTCCCCGACGATCAACAATAATAACAACAACAAACGATCATATAAACAAATAAAAGCTGAAGCCACTTAACTGTCTTATCGCTCAGTTCAAAGCACGCATTTTTAGTACTCACATTAAATTTATTTACTCAAAGGTTTCTACGGTTTCGCTTCAGTATAAAATTATTAATTATTTTACGGAACTTTAAATAAATTTAATTATTTTTATTACTTTATTTAACTTTAAATAAAGTTACGCACAGCCAAAGACCTAGAGCACCACATAACGTGGCCAAGTAGCAACTCACCTAAAAGACTCCACCCCCAGGGCTCTAGGTTCTTTTTGTACATGTCGAGTAGAACATTTCCTCCGCAAGGACATAAAAAAGAATGAAAAAAAATACAGTTAGTTATGTGGTGTATCATTCCGGCCGCTGTTTAGGGCGAGGTCTAAATACCAAGCGTGTTTTTTTTATACTCCACTCGACCTTGAGTGCAACGACCGGCGAGCAGTCCCAGTGACCACTCACCATGTTGACTCGATGGCCTGGCAAATGTACAAATTGCATGTGGAAAGCCATTTGGTTGATTCATTTACCCGCATCCTGTGCTGCCTGGGAGGGACATCAAAGCCGGAGTTTAACCCGAATACGCCTGGGTGCAGCTCAATCAAAGGCAAGGCAAACAATGGGTCCTTGCACAATTGTTGCAAAGAAGGAGGCAGTTGGGTGGCGACTGGCGGCAGGCGGCAGGCGGCAGGATTGACGGCACTTAACCTACTTTGCGGTCTGTTTAGATGCTTTCCTTTGCGCTTTGACACACCAAAAAGCACACACACACACACACACTCACACACACACAACAAAGAGAATATAAAAAGGAATACTCTTGGGAGCTATGATCTCATGCTCTTCCCCTGAACTGCGTGTGACCCAAATTTCAGTATTCCTCATTCTGTTTTTAGGGGTGACAACAAAACAATTACAACCTATTGATTTTTACCTTCCCGACTCCATTCCAGCTGCAACTTCCGGAGAACAGAAAACCAACAACAACTGCCAAAGAAAAGACTGAAATATTAAAAACAAAAAATAATAAGGGTATTCTGGCATCTGGAGACCCAACCGTGGACCAAGGACCAATCTAACATAAGACGACATCAAATCATTCTGGAAATGTTTTAGGAGGAGCAGACGGAGCACAGGAAACAAGACGAGACAATGTTTCTGCCCGTCCGACCGAATCAGTAAGTAAACAGAAGACCATCAACGATGGTCCTTCATTTGATGTTGATGTTGTTGATGCCGGAGCAACCCCCAAAAAGCATGAGGAGATGGATGCAGCATAAACAACCCCAAGCTATCAACAGACGGCGACTGGCGACATGTTGTCGTCGCGTAGCCTACATACGCGCAGACATATACACACCCCACATCCCCACACACCCCCACACACCCCTACCCCCCACACACCAACACACTCCCATATTCATAGCCATCATTACCATCATCCCCAATCTTGTAATCACCATTTGATGCTTGAAATTTGATTTGTGCTCGTTTTGCGTTTTGCGTTCCCAGCACCGCCGAAGCGGGTGGCAACAACGAGGATGTCACCACCACAAGCAACAATTCCACACAGACGCCCAGCGATCTGAGCCCACCGGGACCCAACGAGGAGGTGCTGCCCCAGGCGCATCATCAAAATCCAGGACACTGTATCGCCTCCTTTGCCGCCATCAATCAGATGCGCAGCAATGCACAGGTAGGAATCTCCATGCGAGTCCATGCCACCATCCCCATCTGTGGGGGGGGGGGGGGCATCTCCGATAGACCCCAACGATATAATTACAATTGGATCCAATTAACTGTCCACTCCATTAGCATATCTGAAGCAATCTACATTCGCGGCACATTGCGTGATTCCAACGCGCTTTTTGCTCTTCTTCTAACTTACAGCTTGTCGCACATGGCGTATACATAATTTCGCTTCCCATTAAGTTCTTAAATTGTTGTTAGTTTTTATTTTTTTTTTACCCCCTAATTAATGGCGTACCGCCCCAGGGGGCAGTCGGGTGAGCTAATGGGGCGAAATGTCGTTTAGTTGGAAATTCGCAGTGCGCCTCAGCCAGAATGGGACCAGGGGCGGGGCTCCACCCCCAAAACCAAACATGACGTGTGCGGCATAAAAATAATAAATTATAAAGTGAATTTCACTTTAAAGAAAAAAAAAAAAAGAAATGGGAAAATATTTCGGAAATTATTGCAGAGCTATTAAAAATAGATATTAATCGGGATCAATGACTCGTCGGGCCGAAGCCGTTCAAGGATTGGGGGTTGCCTGTCAACGTTATTTATGTGAAAACTCGTTCGAAGCCAATCACTTGTAAGGATTCAATGGGGAGGCACAGTGGTTCAAATACTGAGCAAAATCCAAATTGAGTTAAGCAAAATTTGGATAGATTATTTTTATTTTAATATCACGACCTTTCCAACTTTTGACATCATTTTGCACCACTGTGCGCGTGTCTACCCTTATTTGGTGAGGCATCGAGCACGTAGTCAGGACATTGTTAATCGGATTTGTGTAAAGCAACACTTGCGGGTGTCTGGTGACATGCTGCTCCATGTGTCAATGATGGTCTCTGCCTCTTCTTTTTTGTAGCTCTGCGATGTGCGCCTGGAGGTGGGCGGCGACACCATCAACGCACATCGAGTGGTCCTCGCCTCCGTCTCGCCCTATTTTTATGCCATGTTCAACGGTAAGTGCATCAAGGATCTGGAACAAAAAAAACTGCAGTCAACTTCAATTCATTGCAATTGCAGACGATATGATAGAACGTACCCAGGGCCTGGTGCGGCTCCATGATGTGGACAGCTCGGCGCTGCGTCAGCTCATCGACTACACGTACACGGGGGAAATAACAATCACGGAACAGAATGTGCAAGTGCTTCTGCCGGCATCGGGACTGCTCCAGATGCATTCGGTGCGTGATGCATGCTGTAAGTTTTTGCTGCGGCAACTGCATCCATCGAACTGTCTGGGCATAAGGAGCTTTGCGGACGCACACTCCTGCAAGGAGCTGCACACGCGCTCCCACAAATATGCACTGCAGAACTTCCAGCAGGTGGTGGGCACGGAGGAGTTTTTGCTGCTGCCATTTGATGAGGTCAAGGAGCTTATATCGAACAGTCAACTGAACATTAGCTCCGAGGAGAAGGTGTTCTTAGGTGTCCTTAGCTGGGTGAAACACGATCTCAGCCAGCGTCGCCTGCACATTGCCGAGCTTATGTCACATGTCCGTCTGCCACTGGTCAGTCGCGACTTCTTGATGAGCTGCGTGGAGTCGGAGGCACTAATGCGCGATGATTCCGAGTGTAAGGAGCTTCTGCTGGAGGCGATGAAATATCATCTGTTGCCGGAACAGCGCAGCGTAATGTGCAGCCAGCGCACCCAGGAGCGACGACCAGAAGGCATGAAGCCCTACATCTTTGCGGTGGGCGGGGGCAGTCTCTTTGCCATTCACAACGAGTGCGAGGTGTACAATCCGCGCTGCAACAGCTGGTCACCAGTGGCGCCCATGCTCTGGCGCCGCTCTCGTTCCGGAGTCACCTCTCTGCACAAGCAGCTGTACGTTGTTGGGGGCTATGATGGCGTCAGCGATCTGGCCACAGCCGAGTGCTACAATCCACTGACCAATAAATGGGCCAACATAACGCCGATGGGTACCAAGCGTAGTTGCCTGGGCATCTGCTCGTACGATGGTCTCATCTTTGTCTGTGGGGGTTACGATGGCGCCTCCTGCTTGAGCAGCATGGAACGCTATGATCCGCTGACGGGTATTTGGAGCTCCTGCCCAGCGATGAGCACACGTCGTCGCTATTGCCGCTTGGCTGTGCTCGAGAATCAAATTTATAGCTTGGGCGGTTTTGATTCCACCAACTATCAGTCAAGCGTGGAACGATTCGATCCGCGTGTGGGTCGCTGGCAGCCAGTGCCCAGTATGACGGCAAGGCGTAGCAGCTGTGGTGTCGCATCCACCGATGGTAACCTGTACTGCATAGGCGGCAACGACGGAACCATGTGCATGTCCAGTGGTGAGCGCTTCAATTTGCGTCGCAATTGCTGGGAGCCCATCGCTGCAATGCATTCCCGCCGGTGAGTTCACATTTGGGGTCGTCTGGTCGGCATTATTATAGTAATTCCATTTACAGATCCACCCATGAAGTTGTAGAAGTGGAAGGAGTCCTCTTTGCTCTGGGCGGAAATGATGGCAGCTCCTCACTGAACTCCGTTGAGCGCTACGATCCACGTCTGAATAAATGGACCGTGGTGAATGCTATGGTCGCCCGACGCAGCTCTGTGGGTGCTGCGGTGCTGGACTGCTTCCATCTGGAGCGGGGACTGGTCCAGACGACGAATTTATGACCCCCATTGAGCAGCATCACCGAATCCTTCGCCGCTGCCACAGCGAACGCAGCCAGCGCCAGTAACGGCAACAATCCTAACATCACCACCGGCACCCTTAACGTTCCCAGTCGCGCGGAGGCAGCTGCTTTTACTGCCAACATAGCACTCAGCTCCTCGGCGCCTTCGGCCAGCTCAACGCTTCGTCGCCATCGCCGCGATACGCCTATCCTGACGGAGAGTCGACGTGCCAACAGCAACGCCAGCAACAGTAGCAGCGACAGCGTCAGTGGCAGCAGCAGCGGCAATGGTAGCGCCAGTGGCAGTGGCAGTGGCAGTGGCAGTGGCAGTGGCAGTGGCAGTGGTAGTGCCAGTGGTAGTAGTGGCGGCAGCGGCAGCAGCAGCGGAGGAGTAAAGACGCCAGGAACAGCCTGATCCTGGTCTTTGTCGAATACACGACATCATTAAGGAATTACAAATACACTAACCTAGAAAGCTAATCCCACGCGCCTATTGCAGGAATTTGATTGATTGTTCGAGTTCGTTATTATGGATAAATACACGATATGAAAGATACATAGATATATATATATATATATATATACACGATATGACCTTTAAAGATAGCACCCAAAAGATGTTTAAGTTGCTCAATCCACACGACACGCCCCACAATAAGAGCTCAGAGTGGGTACCACATGTGATTCCATGTGGAATCCACTTCGAGCATTGCTATTGTTATGTTTATGTGAAGACTGCGGAGAGACAGATGATCCCTAAAGGGGGTGAAGCCATCTCCACACATCACATAAATATAACAATGGAGAACACAAAACTACACTAAAGATATTTCTAGTCAAGATCTCGCACGAACTCTACAAACCAACGAGACGGAAAAGTTGGAAAATGAAATGAAAAGCAAGGAAACCTCTTCAAAGTAACCGCTTAACAAGGAACCTAATCTGCCTAAAATTTACATAAATCATCTATCTATACAAAAATATTATTAATTATACTATACTATATACTATATACATACACGATACACACACCCTTATGTACTATTCTTATGTATTTTATACATACAATTATTATTATTATTATAATAAGTAAATGTTTCGTATTTGAAGAAATGCCATCATCCTCTTTCTTGCAACTATTAGGAACATCGTCAAATTGTGGAACTGAATACGGGCTATGTATGCACATATATATATATATTATATACATATATATATATATTTTTATATATATATATATTTATATATATATATATGTACATGTGTTTTTGTGTACATATTGTGTGTAGTTAATCTTGAGCTGTTTTTGTACTGGTTTGATTGCTGGAGATGCTGCATTCATATATATAACATCTGCGGTCTCTATACAAGGCGGTCCGCAGTCTTGCGCGCAACGTCGGCCACATTTGAGGAATCCACATTGGGTGTCATTTTACTTGCGTTGAGCCAATTTTTGGGCAATCCCGTGCCAACTGAAAAGGTTTTTTTTGGATTAGGTTTATTGCAATAAACAGATATGTTGAGACCTGGGTTAAAGGTGAAAAGATCATTCAATTCCTGAAGTTCATATTTCATATTGTGATGTTAAGTTTTTCTCAATGCGCATTTATTAACAGTTTTCCGTGGTGATTTCTCATTTTATCTTTTTTTGTTTTTTTTTTTTTTTTGGTGAATGAAGGGCGTTAAATGCAACGATAGCTTGGCCGCGTCATCGTCTCCATTTGCCACTTGCCAGGCGACGTGTTGGACTACTTGCCATCTGGGAATGATGTGGGATGAAGCTGTTCCCAAATGGCAAGCACAAAACGTTGCACGCAATATGTGGCTGGTAATGATGACGATGTGCCGCACTTGGATGCTTGAAGAATTGAAAATTAAAACTAAACGGTACTTAGGCACTAGCTTAAATGTATGCAATTCGCTTGGTAAACTAGTACTTGGAAGATTGTAAAGAATTAGTTTAAATCAACAACTTGATACGGAATTATACGGCCCGTTAATTTAATCCAAATCGTCTGGTACTGTTGCGCGTAAAGGAATAAAAATAGAAACGTAAACAGAACGAACGTGGATAAAGTGTTGGGGGGAGAAGGCAAAGAGAAAAAGAGATATAAGAAGAAACTTTTAAAATGTTACTCAATAACTTGGTCTAATGTCTAACTTTAGGCCAATGATCGAAACCAAAAACAATTGTTTTCCATTTAACTTAAATGTAATCTCAATGACGGAACGAGTTATTTACTTTTGTAAACCTTCTCAGTCATGTCATCGAAGCTGGAGTCCTGAATGTTCAACATCAAGCTGTCAGCCGACAGGAACACCTTGTTCTGTGAGCTGGCGATCTGTTAATGTAATCAATATTAGTTTTAAAGTTCATCTTCTGCCTCCTGAGCTGGATCATTATACTTACCGTGCGGGCAATGCTCTGGGCGGCACGCAGCTTACGCAGCTTCAAGTAGGCTGGATTCTGCTTGACGGCCAGACCTAAGTAAACATAACAGTTAAGGTACAAACCATGGACAAGAAATGTTTGCCTAAACAGTGGACTTAAAATGATTATTAAGTGTGTTAGTTAGTTTGTAAAAAGGATATCATTTTTGCTGCCTCGGCTTCACCCTCAGCTTGTACGATCTTCTGTTGCTTCTCCTGCTTGGCACGCTCCACGAAGAAGACGGCACGTTGTGCCTCCTGTTGTGCGACTTGCTTGGCCTCAATAGCGGCTGTGTATTCCTTGCCAAAGCTCAATTCAGTTAACGAAACATCATCCAAAATAATGTTAAAATCACGTGCACGCTCTACCAGCTCCTTGCGGATCAACAGTGAAACCTGCAATCAATAAATTTATTATAAATAATTGTAAAAAACCATCGGTAATAATATACAATTTTCACATACCTGTTGACGCTGTGTAATCAGCTGTGAGGCATTGAACTTGGCAATGACACTCTTCAGCACTTCATTGCAAATGGAAGGCAACACCTTCTCGTCGTAATCGACACCCAGTTGTTTGTGCAGGAAGGGCAGATTCAGGGAATCTGGGCGCGACAACACACGCAACGAAATGTTAATCATTTGCAAATCCTTCGAGCCGGTAGGCGATGAAATTTTTCGTGGTCTCGAACGAATGTCATAAATAATGGGGTATTGAACCCATGGAATGCGAACATGCAAACCTTCAGCGTAAATATCATTTTGTATTCCACCCAAGCGGCTGAAAATAATTGCACGGTGACCACCTTCCACTAAAAGCGAGGAGAGAAATGTTTAAAGTTTGTTATGCAATCGTCACACAAAATGCTGCTGACAAAATAATTGTTCTCAATTGCAGCATGGATTATTCTTATAAGACTTTTCAGAAATCGTGTTAAAAATCTTTTTTAGTTAGTGCATTAGATGGTGCAAGCGTGCTAATAAGTTATGAAACTCATCAGACACCGCAAATGGGTTCTCTTATGCACACACAAACACACACACACATACACAATACAGGGCACAATTGAGGTTATGCGCACATGCCGCTAAAGAAATCGTGTTTTCTTATTTCCCTCATACTGTCTAAATAAAAATAATTAGATTTGGAACTTACCAGTGTAGAGGGATTGACTGACACCGTAAGCGGCAGCACCAACTGCAGCTAGCAGCTTAAGTCCAATTCCCAGTCCGGGTGGACCACCTTTGCCCAGCTTGCCCGCAAGATCATTTAGTTTACTTTGTGCCATTTTGGATGCTAAATTAAAAGAAATATATGTATTTTTTTGTAATTTATAACTTTAGTGTCAAAGTTTAACAACAGTGGCACGTCAAAAACGAACTAATATTTAAACTGTTGAAGTGAAAAACATCTCACTCACGTTATTTACTCATATATGTAATAGGAATCGACTATTGAACAATAGTGATAATTATGCGCGGCTATCGCAAGCTTTCGATAAGTATCGATAGACAACTAAAAAACATAACTTTAAAGAAACATCGCATATAATATTTATTTGACGATCTGGCAGCTCTAAAGAGAAGCCAAGATTCGCGCGTTTTAATTCTTGTGCATATCGTAACGTATTTGGCATTATAATTAAAATAAGTGTATATAAGATATAATAAATCACAAGTTTTTGGTCAAATATTTGCACCGTGCATTTCGTTGCGTCCGAAATTCGTGTCGCGCAAATAGTGCACTGTTGAGTCGTTAATCAGTCCCATCACAATAACTTTTAAGCCCAATATGGAAGCCAATTTATATTTTAAAGTGACGGATCGAATCAGTTTTACCAACTGGGCCAAAGATTCTTCCTGTTTCGCATTTAAAGTATTATTCTGGGTGTGCAATATATACCTAAAATGGATTACATGAGTAAAACATGGAAGAACAAGGTAAGTGCGTCGTTACTTACCCCTTTGCAACCTGCTCAATCACATTGTCGTTGATCCGCTGATGACATAGGTACTCCTGCAGGTAGTTACGCCTCTGGAGCACCACAAATTGTGTTAGCAAAGCTTCACTCCAATTTATGTCATATCCATAGGCGCGACTTAGTATTAAAGTTTGAGGCACGCTTCGAGAAATAATCATAAATTATTTTTAGGTGAAAGATTAATATTATATATATATATTTACCTCAATTGATTGTTGACCAACTCTCGGAACTGCTCACGTGTCTGCACGCTAATTACGTTCACACAGAACACGGGCACATTGTTATTACTTCCTCCCCCACTTCCTCCACTGCGCTTCTCAAGTGCCTTGCTGTGCAGGTCCATTTGCATTGCCATCAGCTCGGCGCGGGAAACGCTATGCTGGGCAAGAATTAATTTATTGTCCAGGAGAAAATTCTCGGTGGCATGTGTATAACAGTCAAGTGCTTGTTGCAACAGTGCCTGTAGATGCTGGGCGCACTTTAGCTGCCCCGACTCATTGGTTTCTACTCGCACTAGCTTTAAGGAATCCTCTGCCTGCTGTGTCCACATTTCGGCTAACTCCTTGTACATGAGAAAATGATGAGCCGCCAGACACAGAAGCTCCTTTCCATTTTTGGGATTGTATTCGCGCAAATAGCTTAGGATTGCCTGTCGTAGACCCGTCTTTTGATCCTCATCGAACTGTCCCAATAGCGACTCAAACTGCTCATTCTCAATGAGCGCGTCGAAGCAGTAAAACATTTCCCTGTAGCGGGCAATGCCAATCAAAAGGCGCACAATGAGTGCCCAGGACTTGGCTTTGGTCAACTTGGCATTCAGTATCTTCGCACGTTCCAGGACACTCGCAATGCCCTCCATTGAGCACTCGTGAACAAAGCACAAGTGTGCCTTGATTAACAGCTCCACGTAGATTTGATTCTGTTTCTTATTGGACAACACCTGTGTCTTCCCCGCTGGACCAGTGACGTTATTGTTACTGCCGCTTGTGTTTGGGTTGGGCAGTCCATAGAGCTTTATAATCCCGGAGAGCCGCTCAAAGGCATTGTTCGGTTCAAAAGGCTTGCCGTCCACGAAGTGTCGATAGGCTTTCAAGGCATCGCAGTATTCCAGGAGGTAATTCCCCAGAAGCGTTGTATTTGGTGCTAGATCCAGAAATAGGTGAAAGTCACGGTCGATGTTGTGGCCCCAAAGATCGGCGTTCCGTAGCGAGCTGTGTGACTGCTGACTGGCATGGAATATGTAGAAGCGGGGACGTATAATGCAAGTGGTCAGCTCCAAGGCCAGGGATTCAGCAATCTGTAAAATTTGGAAATTTTTAACTGGAACTTTTTAAGTGGAATTGTACGCACCTCTTCCGGCGTCAGTCGAGTGGAAATGTGTATATCACTGACAACCAACAAACGCTGGAGGCAATCCTCCTCAGCGGCACTTTTGAGCAAGACACTGACATCCTTGGTGCGCAGCACGTCCAAGTATTCCTTGTCCAGGTACATAGCTGCTCGATAGGCGAAAACAATGCGCCTGCCCAGCTCAACGCCATGATTGAGCTTGGAACCAATACCAAGCAATGTATCCAAAGTTTGTTGCTTCTCCTTGGACGGAATCTCCTCGAACTCCAGCGTGGAGCAGCTGCCAGATAAATCACTGCTGCATCTGTTCATAGGGCTGTGGTTGAGTGTCAATCGATTGAACTTCGGGAAGGTGCTCTTCTTTATGTCACTCAAGAGCTGAAGCTCCCGGCTGGACAGGTTGCCAACACTGGTCATGCCCTCGGCCAGGGCCATGGCAAAGACAATAAAACGTAAATCCTTTGGACGGAACTCAAAAAGTTCCTGCAATCGCAATGCCTCCACAATGTCCCCCTCGTCCAGCAGCAAATTGAGCAGCTCATCCAGACGCTTTTCCATCTGCTCCGTGAGCTTAAACTTGGAAGCTATGCTCAGATCATCAATGCCTGCCAGTTCCTTCAGCTCTGAGAAGGATTTGTAGAGCACACAGCGTTCCTGTCGCATGATCTGCTCAAAGTATTCCGAGTGATAGATGGCCAGAGGTGTAGTCTGATCCTCCAGCTGTAGGTAGCACAAGACCATGTCGTACTCAATCTGATCCCGGTCGAAGCACTCATTGGGAAACAGGTGATGCTGCTTGATGACACCCAGCGCATTCTGCAGCAGCTCATAGCGACGACGCAGCTGATCTTCGGGCTGCTGACCGACTGCCTGGAGTAGAAAGTTAACCAGAATGGCCGGCGGCAGTGCATGTTGTTCAATCTCCTGCTCATACTCCTCATGATCACGCATCTTTCCAGTCTCCAGTTCGGCCAACCACTTGGCGTAGACAATGTCCGCAATTGGCATATGCAATAACGCCGCCAGCTGCAGTGCCTCCTCATAGGCCTTGGCCTCAGTCAGAGCATCCACAAGTTTCTTGTACTCGACGCTGTCGTGCCGGACCAGTTGCTGGTACTCAATGCCAAGCTGTTGTATCCAGGGAGCTGCAACACTGAAGATTCTGTGTAACAGACAAAAGTCAAGAAGATCACAAATGTCGCCCACGTCGGAGCGACAGATGCAGTCCAGGAATCTCTTTTGCTGCAAGACGCAGTCGAAATTGCATTGAAGTTGTGTGAGGAGCAGCCCGATGCAGTGCTGCATGAACTGCTTGCGACCAAGCGGACCGCACAGCGGCAGATGCACTGCATCCTGACTCCAGCCGTAAAAGAATTGACGCAACTCCAAAATCGTTGAACTGCTAAAGTCCTGCTCCTTGGCCGTCAGTTGCAAGAAGCGGCACAGATGCAAAAATTTACTATCCTGAAAGGAGAAGGATGACTTAAATCTTGCACTTCTCTAGGGGATTGTCCACTTACCGACTGGAAAATACAGAAGCTATTCAGCAGCACATTCACATGTCCCCCTTCAACCGCGCCGCGTATCAGAAACCAGACACAATCGAATTGCAGCTGATCCTTGGCCTTGGACACCTCCCGCAGCAACTGCTCCCACTGACCAGTGGCAACTGAGAGCCAAAGTAACCAACACCAATCCCGATTCTGATCACTGAGCGTAGCTGCCAGAACCGCCAGTACAGGCATCTGCTGCCGGATGCAGTGCCTCATCAAGCTGATGCTGGTGCAGTGCTGTCCACTGCTCTGCATGAGATCGAAGAATTGACCAGCGCCTATGATGCACTCATCTGGCAAATTGTTGCTGCTGCCCAGGACTATGGAGAACAGATCCTGTTCTGCGTTGTGTGTAAGAAGCGAGGATAGGGATTGGTCAGCGTCGCGAGCCCCTTGTTGGGAATTCGTTTCCAGACCCGAACTGTGCGAGGAATTGTTCATTGTTTCCTGCGAAGAATTCGTTTGGCTTTCGTTTCGACGCGTCTGTCGATGAGCCGCACGTTTATGCTGGCGCTCGTGGCAGGAGTCGTAGCTTAGGGCGCGCAGCAAGTGAACGCCCAAGGCGTCGCACTTGAAGTGCGGCAGAAGCTGCTTTAATTGGCTGAGCGGCAAATCAAAGTATTGGAACAGCAAGAGGAGGTGCCACCAATCGTTGCCTGCGGCAAAATGTTGCAACATCGCGGATGGCCACTCGCCATTCGGATTACGCCATGCGAGACGCATCAATGCTTGATATGATTCCAGTGGAAATTCTTTGGGATTGTCCTTCAGTTGATCCACAAGCGACTTGTCCCAGCTCTGCAGCAACGCTGAGTAACTAATGGGCGTGTCCTTAAGCGGCAGGACACGCTGAAGGTGCAGAAAGCTACGCAGGGGCTGAGTATCGAAATCCAACATTTCGCAGCAGGCCACACAATGGGTCACCAGCTCCTCATCGCCTGCGTGCTGGAGCGCCAGTTGCGTGGCCGTTTCACACGCATGGAACAGCTGAGTTCGTGTAATCTGTCCGTAAAGCTGCAGTTGCTCCATGAGGAAGTAATAGACCGCATAGGCGCTCCTCTGCTGCTTCAGATAGTGGGTATAATTCAGCTGGGCTTTTCTCGCATAGCGTTGATTGAGTCTTGGATTTGAGAAGCTGATCATTTCACCATGTCCAGCGGCGGATAAGGCCGCAAAGTTAACGTTTTTAAACCTGTGGAACAGCTCATGGGCTGTGGGCACAGGTAGTAAGGTGCTCGGAGTATGATGGTCAAAGCGTGCCATTAGCGACTTTAAGTAAGGCACACGGTTGAGATTACTGGAGGCGAGAAATCCTTCCAGGGATCCCACGCTGGGTTCATGGCAAAGAAAGTCAAAGAATGTCACGAGTGGTTGCTCCTGCAGCGATTCAGCTGTCTCGTGCGTTCGCTCCAAATAGGTTTGGACACTCTTGGAAATCTGTGAAAAATGAGAGCTTAGATTTGCTTCTAACTTAACAAGGATGCATCCATACCAATTCGAATCCCTCCCTTTTTGTAAGGTCATGAGTCTTAAGATCTATGAGCATTGTCAGCAGAGGCTCATTCTCGTCCGCCAGTTGCTTCAAGGCTGAGACGGGCACACATTCCAGCAACAGGAGCGAATGGTACCCACGCTCCAGTAAATGTTGTGCCAGTGGCTGTCGACTTATAAGATCCTTGTGCTTGTCGAGACACTGCATCGTGCAGAGTCGACGCAGTAGAACGGATATATCCGAGGATTCAGCGGCAAAGAAGTATCCAGCCTTTGCAAAATAATTACGAAGTGGTTCACAAGGATCCTTCAAGTGCTCCAAAGCATATTCGAACATAGATACTTCAATATTCCAAGCGGCATAGGCCTGCTCCAAAGGTGTCCCTTCCCCATTCGTTGGCATGTCCTGGCAGTAGAACCAACGACGCAGTCTGTCCAGTTGTCTTGTGTCAACCAAATGCTGCCACACTATCTGCTTCTGTAGCTGCGGCAGTAAAATTTCATTGTTATTTGTAAGGTAGAGCTCGGTTAGGATTAGCTGCAACGTCTGCTCTGGCAGTGTCATCAATGCTTCGATGTGAACTCGTGGCAATTGGGAGATGTACTTATTTAGGAGTTCACTGCATTCGCGTAGTTGTTTCACTAGGGACCAGTAAAACTCCAGTAGATGTTGCTCCTGATCGAACAGCTGCGGTTCCCGAGAGCGTAGATGATCCAGAACATACTCACTGAGATCCTCATCGTTGCATTCACAGGCAAACTGATAGAAGAAGCACTTAACATCCCGACCCACATTATTGAGGACGGTGACAGCCTTGCACACGAGGCGTTCCGAGAGTAGACGCTGCACATAAGCCTGGACCACATCGTAGAAATAATGAGTGTACTCGGTCAGGGTAATCTTACGCTTGGCAGCCCAGTACTCCATGCACAGATCGATGTGCTCACCCTTGGTGGCCACCTCCTTGATAATAGACACCTCATTTATGCCTGACCAGCTTTTGAATATCTTATTTCGTGCCTGAGTGGAATGCATTTTGTTATTGGGTGTGTCTGCAGCGCTTTTCACATATTTTTCACTGCAACTTGCAAATCGTTCCCTTTGTTTGCTAAAAACAATGCAATTCAACAGTTGTGACCTATCAGCTGATTGCTGATATCGCAGCGTTGCCAGACTGTTGCTAAGTAGTTCAGTTGCTTGCGGGTATCGAGTACTTTTTAAATTGTGGCGGCTGTTCTGTTTGTTGCTTAAGTTGTTTCAGCTACTGGAATGCGGTAGCACATGTGGCATCATATCGACTTTCCTTTCCTTTGGCTATGCGTGTGTGTGTGTTTGTGTGTGTGTGTTTTTGGTAATTGAATATCAAGTTAATGTCCTTGCCTGTCGCACCATGTCTGAAATTTAATAAATTACAGGAAGCGACAGCCGCCTCATAAACGAGTTCCATGCCAAAGTTCAAGCCACATGTAGGGCTTTAACAGACAGAAAGAAAAGAAAGAAAACTAAAAAAAAAAATAAAAAAAATAAGAACTAAATACAAAGACCACACAAGATATGAAAACAGCAAATTTTTGGATATGCTTAGGCTTTACTTGTTAGGTAGTATGCCCTTAGCTAGAACAACAGCCAGAAGTATGTAGATTTGCAATTGCTGAGCTACAACATCCGCTTACAACTTTGGTGGCCAAATAAATCAACTTGCAACACATGTAACTGCGAATAGCAAATGGCCTTTTCCAAGAATGTCACTATTTACAAGATATAAGCCCGGAGACACTTTCTAACAAGACTTATGGAACTAGCAAGTGGACGCCTCGGGTGCCATTAATAAATTTCACACGACTGTTTTACATGGCATCTCAACATAAAAACAGAGTCAGTCCCTTCTCCCCTCGCTACTCACCCCCCTACTCCATCCATTGCATATGCTTTAAACCTTTAGACCCTATGGTTTGGGCCAAGTTGCGTAAGTTGATATTTTTTTTTCCTTGTCAGTTTATGCAGCAGCATAATTATTCTTTATATCGTTTATGAGTCAGGAAAGGGTACACACACGGCAGCAACAGCAACAGCAACAACAGCAACAACAACAACAACAACAACAACAACAGCAACAACATCAAGAAAAATCAGGAAAGAAAAAACTGTTACTTCTTGGCAGTTGGCAGTTGGCAGTCGGCAGTTGTTGTTACCGTTTTGGTCACTTAACAAATAGTCAAAAAGCTTTATGGGATCCGGCGATCTGGAGTTTGTTTATAAGCGGGTGACTTGGCAATCCAAACCGGTTGTCCCTGCTTCCAGCTCTTCGTGTGTTGGCCTCTTCTCCTCAAGCTTCGAGTGTGTGATTTATAGTTACGCACAAGCGCGCAAATCCAATTAGACGAAATGCCTGACTGACTGACTGACTGACTGACTGACTGACTGACTGACTGACTGACTGACTGAGTGACTGAGTGACTGAGTGACTGACTGACTGAGTGACTGAATGACTGAGTGACTGACTGACTGACTCAATGACTGCTGAAGCAGTCTTCAAGTCAACGCTTGCGGGCCAAAAGAGTCACAATGTGCCTCCAGGCCATAGGATGGCGTCTCCCATACCCGAAGCTCGCATGCTCCTCTTTCCATATATATCCAAATACTCGCCCATAAAAATTTATTTCACATTTTTTTTTTCGGATAGATTCAGGTCGCGGTATTAGTTTTTTTTTTTTTATATTTTTTATTTTTTATTTTTTATTTTTATATTTCATTTTGATGTTTGCATCATCGCGGAACTGTGCGTCTCCATTCCAATGTCCAATGTCGCTCCGAGCGACGCGGGAGGGCGGCCTCTTGTTGCATTTTAAATATCAAAGCAAAAAATGCAGCTCCGAATCTCTGGCTACATCTTTATCTAAAAGCTAAAATGCTTTAGTCTTTAACTGTGTGCATCTGTGTGTGTGTGTGTGTGTGTGTGTGTGTGTGTGTGTGTGTGTGTGTGTGTGTGTGTCATAATACCTTTGGCATGCCGAGTGCATGTGGCCGTCTTTGCGCCTGCCTTGGCAGCTGATTGTTTTATTTGTGGTATGCCGCATGTTGCAGTGCATGCAAATTGCATTATTTGGAGCAATGGAGCAGGTGATGACGTCATCGTGGCGTTCAATTGAAATGCAACTCGCCTGCAGGCTGCCAACCCTGAAAGCGTCCCCCCCACAACACAAATCGCATGCGAGAAATGTTTTCCGTAAACGAACAGAAAATACCCTGCACTTTGTTGCTTCAAATCCTTGGAGGGTCCCAAGGATGTCATTTGTTAAATAGGAACTGGGAATATGTTTATTGGTGGACATGGCTAGCTGGGAACTAGGACACTTCTTCATCTCCTCAACTGCCCCTTGCCAAAAAATGACAGGGTATAAAAAGGGCTTACCTGTAGATGCGGCGTCAGCGCTTCCCACGTGAAATGCCGTGTGATCTGTTATCCGGCAAACTGCCCTGTAAGTGGAACTGGGTGTGTGTGGAACTGGTGGTAGCGTTTCGCACTTGAATACCTAAACAGTGATCACGGCTATCCAGATCCCGCTCCCACAATTGTAACCTTCAGCTTTGTGCATTATTGGGGCGGGGGGGCTTTTCCAATGGAAAGTCGAGCCGGTCTTGTCGATTGGGTCAGCTCCAAGAGCCGAGAGTCGAGAGTCGAGAGTCGAGAGTGGTGAGTCGAGAGCTGAGCTACAGATTTGGTAATGGCCGCTTTGCCCATAGACAATAGACAAAAGCTGATTGATAGTCTCGGCACATTCCATGCTTCCTCTTAACCTGGAGCGGAGCCAGCGATAAACTTGTTTTGCTTTTTGCGCAAAAAAAAGAGATAAAAAAAATGAAATAAAAAAAAAAAAATCAAAATATATTTCTAAAAAAAGTATAAACAAATGTGAGCCAATGAACGCGCAGCAAAGCGATGATTAATTGGAGAGGAGCTGCGTCCAAGGCGCGAACGCGTGTGCTTTAGTTGGCATTAATGCCATTTGACCGCAAGCCAACAGCCGGGAGTTTGGATGACGGCAGTTGATAGTCGTCAGCCGGGAGCTGGAAGCAGGGAGCAGAGAGCAGGGAGCTGGGTGCTTGGAGCCGGGAGCAAGATGCTGATCTCAACGATACGGCATCGCCAGAAAACTCCCCCGGGCTGACTTGTGAACTGCACGGAACTGAGCATAGAATCTAACGAGCTGTTCGCCCGCTTTGGGATTTATCATTTAAAATCGGTTAACGAACTGTGAGAATGGCAAATGAAAGTCCAGAACTCAGAACGTAGACTCAGCATCGAGAGACCCGTTGATTTTTTATTTTTGTATTCTAGCTTTTTTTTCTTTGGTGTCTTTTCTGATTTTATATTGTTTGGCTTTTTATTTTTGTTGGATGCCATGTTTTATTGTGGCAATTTGCATGTTGCCACCTTTCGCTTGTACCGTTAAGTGGCAGATAGCTCATTGGTCATGCTGCAGTCCAATGCCTTAAGGTCTGAATAAACAAAATAAAACATCAACATAAATTAGACACTACAAAACGGACTCATTAGCACCCGATCGACCCAGTGATTTTTGAGATTTGCATGTAACGGCCATAATCATAATTGAGAACAAATATTGGCCTTATTAATTTTGAGCCAGAGGATGATGTATGCCGCCTTGGCGACGTCGTTGGTGGTCGATCGGCTCTTTGGTATTTCTTTTTCCTCTTAATTGGAAGAGACTTGCGCTGAAAATCAAAAGTGCGAGAGTAACAAAAACAACAGCAGCGGCAGCAGCAGCAGCAGCAGAAGCAGCAACAACAACAACAACAACAACGTTGAAAACAGCAATAAGAAGAACTAAAACATAAATCAACTTTGAAGTGCAGCGCGGGCAGCAGCAGTCACAGCAGCAGCCGCTGCTCAACTCGGCCTTGCTTATCAACGGTTCCTTCATTTTGCGCTGTTGCTTTTCGTTGCGTTCGTTTTGTTCTTTGGTTTTTTTTTTTTAAGTCTTACTTTCTTTGTTTGTCTTGCCCGCATGAATTTTGGCTAAGTGCAGGCCTAGCAGCGGAGTAAACACCATAGCCAAAGACGAAGCCGCAGTCACAGTCACACTCGCAGTCGCAGTCGCAGTCGCCGCAACAGGTTCTCGTTGGCGTGTTTGTTCTTGTTGTTCTTAGGCAAGAACTGGACACATAGCACGCGCAACAGGTTCTGTCCGATGCCTGATTAAGTGGCGAGCGAGTGCTTGTGTGCATTTGCGTGTGTGTGTGTGTGTGTGTGTGTGTGTGTGTGTTACTCTCTTGTTCTCTCAGCTGCACACCAGTGAGTGAACTGGCAGGCGCGCTCACTGACTGCTGAGATAAGTGACTTTCAATAATATGAAAATACCTGTTTATGTAGTTTTTCTTGTTGTTGGTATTGGAATTGGTATTGGTTTGCTCTGCTTTGCTTTCTGCTTTGGGTATGATAAGACTGACCCCCATTAGCAAACGTTTTTACCAAGTGGAAATACGTCTCATGTCCAGCACATTGAGAGAAGCGTCAAAATTTCCACTGGGGTTTTTGACAACGCAGGTAAAACAGACTTAAGATTGCGGCTTCGTCTCTCTTCGTGTGTGTGTGTTTGTCAGTTCTCTCGCTCTCCCACTCTCTGGCGTTGGTTGTCGTTAACGTGGCCGAAGAAAAACATTTTCGCAACTACCGCTGCATAAGCATGCCAACACATGTGCATGTGTAGGTGTTAGACTCTGACTCGCCGCTGCCGCTGCTGCTGCCGTGAGCTTTGCCTGATCGCGCCTCAGTCTCAGTCTCAGGTCTCAGTCCACTTTTGACTCTCGTATCGTGAAGTAAGCAAGAAAAGTTACATGCCGCGTTTATTGACCGCGCGTTACGTGTCTGTGTATCTTGCTGGTGTGTATATAAACGTGTGTTTTGTGTGTGCCTGTGTGCGTTGTGTAGTGTACAAGCGCATTGGAATAATTAAATGAAAATTAATAAAATTTAATTTTCGTTTTTCTGTTTACTTTCGATTGCATTTGCTGTGTCCCATTTGTTGTGTTTGTCTTTTGTGTCGTCCAATAAAAGACGACAGCGACTAAAGTTCTGTTAAGCCGTGAGCACACACTCTGATATCTGAGCATATGTGTGTGTGTGTATTCGTTTATATGTGTGTGTTTAAGTGTGTTAAGTGAAGCAACAGCAAACCATAAGCAGTCGTAATGCTACAATATAAAAAGAATTAAATACAAAAAAAAAACAAAAAAAGGAAAGAAGAATAATAATTACAAAGAAACCACAACAACAACAACGCGAAGTTGGGCACAGAAACGCCGCGTGTAAGAAGTGCCTTAAAATTACAAAATTTCGCAATAAAAACTTTACAACAAAATAAAACACTAAAACGCAACTCACAACATGCACATTTCTTCCGCTTGCAAGAAAAATGGTTATTCTTGAGTGTTTTTGTTTCTTTTGTTGGTTTTGTTGGTTTTGTTGGGTTTGTTGTTGGTGCTGCCGCCGTTAGCGGGTGGCAAGAAGCTTCTTCTTCAGCCCCAACTCCATCTTGTGCTTTGAGGCCAACAAGTTTTGCTCAGGTTTTTTTTGTTGTCTTTCCTTTTCTCCCTCTTCTCCTCCTCCTCGCCCACAATCCAATCCGTCGAACCCCTCGCGATCAACATTTTCCAAAGGCAGACCAGTTTTTGGCGGCTGCATTTTGCCATTTTCCGCGCTCCACAAGTCTCCAATGGCTCCCAACTTTAGCTAGAAGAAGATGAAGTAGAAGAAGGAGAAGTGGAAGTGCAAGAAGAAGCAAAAGAAGTTGGAGTAGAAGAAATGGAAAGAAGCAAAAGGCGGAGCACGAGCCGAGAGCAGCTGCCTGCCGCCTCATTGGCAGTTGCACTTGGGAAAACTTTGCTCTGCCATAAAAAGCATACATATATGTAACCACATATATTCATAGGTGTGTGTGTGTGTGTGTGTGCTGTGTGTGTGTATGTAATTTCCCACTTCATAACAAAGACGGTCCAGTACGTGTTTTGGATTATTTTAATTGGACACCCCGACGCGGCATGTAAAAATCTAAATTATTTAAAAAGCGCTCAGAGAACTGACGCCTTAAATAAGAAACAAAAAAACATTGTAATTAAAAATAATAATATTTACATTGCGACAACTGTGTGCTTGAGCCAGACAGTAACTAATAGTGCTAATAACCTTTGTGAATAATTAGAAAACAAAGCTTTGAAAATTCACTTGCAAAAGTTGTTAAAAACAAATGTGGACCTCGGAGGAAGCAAAATTTGCTTAAAAGTGGGTAAAACTTGAGGGAGTTCCAACTAAAAGAAAATACAATATAAATATTTCTTTTATTTAATTTTCAATTACTTAGAATTCTTTTATAATTATTCTTTTATTTAATTTTCTCAGAAGTAAATACTTTTGCAGTTCTTTTTCTTTTATTTTGCCTGAAAATTCCCTTTGAATTTTGCAATTTTTTTTGAGTTTCTGTTAAGGCTCTGCTTCGCATTTTGGCAGCTCTGTTAATTTGCATTCTGTTAGGATTCCACGTAGAACATTTCTGCAGCTTCTGTTAACCAAGAACTATTTATTTTCGCCTTGTGCCTTGTGCCTTGTGCAATTTACATGTGTTTTTGGCAGTTTGAATTGTGTGTTTTTTCATGAGTGGAAAAGTTTACTTAAGAATTTAAGAGCTTAACAGATTTTTCAAGCACTACGCGGATTGAGTTTCTGCCGTGCGATAAGAAATGATAAAAATAAAAAAAAAAAATTAAATTAAAAAAAAAACACAATTTAAATCCAGCCAGTCGAGTGACATTATTGCGATGTTTAATTTTTATTTTTGGAATCCGAAATGCATGGACTTGGATTTCGATGCATTTACTTACTCATATATATGTAAATATATATATGTATGTGTGTGTGTGTGTGTGTGTGTGTAGATATGACATGACTTATCAACTGGCAGCGAGTGGCGCGGGTGGCAGGGAGACAATCGTTCGCATGGCATTCGCATTCAATACCAACAAAAGAATTTCAAAAACAAACTTGTTTGCCTATGGAGATTGTGGGCGGTGGGGATCTCCGGGGGGGTTGCTGATGAGTTCAATACACTCTGACAATGTCTTATTTAGTATAGTAAATCTATGTATATTTTTGTGTGTGTGCGTAACTTTTTTTGGAGAGATTGATTGAATTATAAGTCGAGCTACAGCTGCGACTATCACGCAGGCGATCAACGAATCAACGATTCAATTAAAGGCAAAACATTGCGGCATGCATCGACCTTGCCGTCTACAAGTATCTGACGGATGGATGGATGTATCTGTATCTGTATCTGTATCTGTATCTGTATCTCATTGTCAGGCTTCATTGGCACAACCCGTTTACTAGCTGTGTAAATGTGTGTGTGTGTGTGCGTGTGTGTGCGTGTGGTTGAGGAACAGTTTATCTTATCATCCGGCTGAGTCGTCGGCTTCGTACACTAAGTCGAATTTTTTTTTTTCTAATCTTATCTCCCAGAACTAAATAATGTAAACATGTGAAGTAACTAACGGGCTAATTTAAGATACTTGAGTGCGTTTCGGTGTTCATCTTTGTCACCACAAAAACATCCGAACTTCTTCCATGAAACTACTTAACCGATCTGCCCAGATATAAAGTCATATATGTATGTATGTTTCTTCCAGATACAAGGGTTTTTTCCTTTCGCCGAAAATTGCGCACCAAAATCCTGGCCCTACGCGTAGACAGATCAGAGTTAAGTAAAAAGCAAACAAATGGCTTAAAGGCGGAGAAAAGAAAGAAAGAAAAAAAAAACAATAATAAGCAGAAACAAAAAGAAAGAGAACTAGTTCCAAGGAAATAGCAAATTCATCATGAATTTCCCATCGCGGAATGTACTTAGTCGACTCTCTGACTGTGAAATTGCAAAGTGGGTTAATTGTTCTTGGGTTACAGTAGAAGAAGAATCAGAGGAAGAAAGGGGTAGAAGGGGAAGAAGAGGAAGAAAAAAGTTCAGTATCGAGTATCGTTTTTTATTAATGTGATTAAAATAATTAACTGAGTGATTGCATAATGCTAAGTGGATTGATGCACACAAAAAATGAACTACATGCAACAAGTCTGAAGTCTGAACCTTTTCACACACAATTCATTTATGAGAAATTCATTAATTAAATATATTTATTCATTTGAAATTAAATATATTTTCTTAATTATTTTAAATATATTTTTTCTTAACTTTAGGGAAAGAAAAATATATATATTTTTTATTTAAAAGTCATGCAAATTACACGCTTAGCGTAAATATGAGAGACTTCACGGTTAAGTGCACAAAACGCTGTAACTCGGAACTAGTTCTTTGAATAACTATTTACATATGTAATTCAGATGGGTATAAATTTAAATAATTTAAATACATTTATAAAATATAAAAATAATAATTTTATAAATAATAAAAAATATAAATGCTTTACATAAATAATAAATAAATAAATTATATAAATAAATCTAAATAATAAAAATAAATATCAATCATTATGAATAAATATAAATAAATAAATAATAAATAATAAATTTACACATATAAATAAATAATATAAATATTTATAAATAAATATCAATAAATATAAATAAATATAAATAAATATAAATAATTAAAAATAAATATTAATAAATATAAATAAATATAAATAAATATAAATAAATATAAATAAATATATATAAATATAAATAAATATAAATATAAATATATGTAAATAAATAAAAATAAATATAAATAATTAAGAATTATAAATTTGCTCTCACCCAATCCCATCAGTGATTCGGAACTAGTTCTTTAAAGTAATAAATTTCATGCACTCGTTATTAAGAGCGCTTTTTATATGTCTTCTTTGGGTATGCACTTCAGAAATTACGTACCTCTTTCTGTCTCTGTTTCTCTCCCATCTCTTTCTTTAAACCCCCACCCCCCCTGAAGCTTACTTTGCACCGTTACGTTGCACGTTTTCAGTATTTTATTTGCACTTCCAAAGTGCTTGGAATGTTCTGTGTAAATATTTGTAGTACAGACTTAAACAATTACTAAATATTTGGTGTGTCATGTGTGCGGGTGTGTGTGTGTGTGTGTGTAACTATTCCATGTGTTTCGCCAATGAATTGGTCCACGGGCTGTTCACTTGATAAGCAAACTGTTCTGAACGCAGCGCCGACCTTGCGACTGCCAACGACCTTCACATCCTGCCTGCTGTGTCCGCTGGATGACGAGTGGTGGGGGGTTGAGTGGTGAGTGTTGAGGGGTGAGGGGTGAGGGCGACATCGAAGGTAAAGGCGGAAGTAAAAACCGAACAATACCGCATCTGCGGGTGTACCCAAAAAATGTATCCGTGAAATCCAAACTCGATCGTTAGGTAGTTCAGATCGCAGTACCTTAAATTGAAGTTGAAGCAGAGGCAGAGGCAGAGGCAGAGGCAGAGGCAGAGGTAGAGGTAGAGGTAGAGGCACAGGCAGAGGCAGAGGCAAAGTTGGAGGCAAAGGCTGAGACTGCGGCAGAGGCTGCGACTGAGACTGCGGCAGAGGCTGCGGCTGAGCTGTTGACATGCCCGTGAAGAGTTTTGAAAAATGAAAAATAAAATCAAACCGAAACGAAGCCGAAGCCGAAACAAGATGAACACTTCAAGTGTCAGCCATAGGTATGAGTTGTGTGTGAATCTTAATGTGTGTGTGTGTGTGTGTGTGAATGTTAATGTATGTGTGCATATGTGTGTATATATGTATGTGTGTTGCGGGCGTTTGCTACCAAGAAGCGCGCTTGGGAATCTTTACATTATTTTCCTATTTTTGCACTGCGGCTGCAAGCGATGCGCGGCAGGCACTAAAGAAGACGTTGAACTTGCCACAAGCGCTGCTTGCAACCAGCATTGCAACAATTGCTGATTGTTGTTGGCCCTTTTTTACTGCTGCTGCTGCTGCTGTAGCTGCTGGCTTTGCTATTGCTGCTGCCTTAGCTTCATTTTTTTTTTGGTGTTGTTTTTTTTTTATTTTTTGCGGAAATTCAGCGAACGAATTAAATTTAATTGTAAATTTATGCGTCTTGTTGTTGTTGTTGTTGCAAGTTGTTGCTGGCGATTGTTGTTGTTGTTGCAAGTTGTTGCTGGCGATTGTTGTTGTTGTTGTTAGCGTTTGTTGTTGTTGCCTGTCGTTGTTAGTGTGTGAATGTCGCAACGCCATGCGATCTTCACCTTTTGTATGCCTCCTCCCCTGCCTGTGAGAATTGACGAAAATTATAATGAACCGCCGCTGCTGAGCGGCAGCCATTGGCAGCCTTGCAGCCAAATGCAAACACCTTGCGACAGGTAAACCCAATCGCAGTTGTAATCAGGTAGAGAAAAACCGTTAACAGTTTCATTCATATCTTGTTGAAATGCAGTTACTGTTCATGTTGTTGTAACTGTTATTGTTGTTGTTGTTGTCACGCTTGTTAGTAGCTGACATTGCAACAATTTGTGCAGAATTTATGAGCAGCCGAGTTCAGGGACAAGATACAGTTATCTCACCATAAAGTATCTTAATCTCATGACAAGTGCAGCCCAGCATTTTCCCGCAGTTGGAAAATCTACAGGTACTTTTCATCTCAAGGTCTGTAGATTTTTATTACACTCACCATTGGAAAACTGCCTGAAGATTTTTCCATTTTATTGGTGCCTCCTTCCACTCTTCAATTTTCCGCTCATTCATGTTTTTGCTAGCAAGGACTCAGTTCGGGGTTTTTTTTTGGGCAAAGTTCAAGGACATCTGAAGTTGCTTCTTTCTTTGGTTGTTAACTCTTTTTTCATAATTTTGATTATAATTTTTTTATTGCTCAAAACTAGACAAAGAATCGCTGTTTGTGTCATGTTTTCGGTGGACATAACATTTCCGGATTTTTGAATTCGCCGTAATTCTCATTGCTCCGCATTTAATTGTCGATTTTGCACATCTTTTCTTTTCAAAGAAATTGTTTACTATTTTTTTATTTATTTTTATTTTTTTATAATTTTTTATTTTTTTATAATTTTTTTTATTTTTGAATTTTTGAATTTTTTTTTGAATTTGAAAGTCGCAAAGAAAGTGAAAACCGGAAGAGGCGCCAAGCCGCTGTGAAATTCGATATCTGAGGTTCTAGTGGCATCTTTTTAATTGTGGCAATTATAATGATCAATGGGATTATCTTTATAATCATGATTATAAATATCATTTCACTTTTTGTGTACGGCTTTAGATGCGATCCGCCAATCCGTCGTCTGGTTCTTTGTTCACACTTGAAGTTTTCCTGTTTAGGATTAAAAATTTGTACACACACCCCGGGAAAATAATCATTCACTCATCTCGTAAGATATTTCTTACTTTCTGTGTGTGCGTGTGTGTGTGTGTGTGTGTGTGTTAGCCTGTTTTTGACCTCGCTCGTGTATTTCGCATTGGAATTTATTGGACTAGCGATATCATAAGCAGTTAGCAGTCGGCAGTTGGCAGTTGGCAGTTGGCAGCGTTGATCATAAACTCGTTCTCCAGGGGTGTGGATGGAGCGATGCTGGATTCAGATATGGCAACAGGAGAGGCGGTACAGTTGATAGAGCAGGAGAGAGTAAGAGAGAGAGAGAGAGAGTAGAAGAGTGAAAGAGTGAGAGGGGGAGAGCGGGGAGAGGGTTACGGGCAACGGGCGACACTCTTGCAGCTGGGGGACTGGAAACTGGGGGACGACTAGAAACTGTGCCCATTTCATTGGCGCCACCGTTTGCCATGTTTTCCGCATTTTTTAAATCGAATGCCCAAAACTGTCATTTTGCATTTCGTATGTTGATGTCGATGTTGGTTGTGATTTTGATTGTGACTTTGATTTGGATTTGGATTTGGATTTGGAGTTTTAAAGTCGTTGTGGATGTGTGGATGTTGGCCAAAAGTCGCACGGGGCAGCAAAAGTGTCTAATTTCGCTTTTAGCGCAATAAAAAGCACAACATAAAACAAAACAACAAAAGCAAAACAACAAAAACAACGAAAACAAGAAAAACAATAAAAAAGCAACAACAATAAAAACAAATAAAATAAACATTAATGCCAGACGACAACAATAACAATAAGAAGCTGCAGACATTGTTGTCCACTCCATTAGAGTTCCGAATGACCAGTGGCTGCCACTGCCGCCGCTGCCGCTGCCACTGGAGCTGCCGCTGCTGCCACTGGCGCTGCTGTTGCGTGGCAGAAGTTCCGCTCCAGACAGTTTCGAGTGCTCCTTGGGGCCATAATTAACGAATTGGTTTGTTGTTGTTGTTGTTGTTACTACATTTTTTGGGCAGCTGCTTTTCCCAGAGCTTAGAGCAAATGCGGCAGTCAATATACAGAATGGCGACAGGAGCAGCTTCAGCCGCAGTCGCAGTCGCAGTCACAGTCGCAGTCGCAGTCCAAGCCACAGTCAGAGCCACAACCACAGACACAGACACAGACACAGCCACAGCTACAGCCACAGCCACAGCCTCCGATTGCGATGTCAATGCACTCCCAGGCAGGCAGGCAGGCAGGCAACCAGGCGACCAGGCGACCAGGCAGTCAGCCACTCCATGTCGTAGATTTATCTGCGCCGTCTCGTACTTTGCCCCCGTCTCAGAAACAGGCTTCTTTCTTGCCATCTATCTAGCCAAGCCGAGCCAAGCCGAGCCGAGCCAAACCAAGCCAAGCCAAGCCAAGCCAGGCCAGGCCAACAAGGCTGGAGCTAACTTGGCTAGTTAGCTTGGGTTGCTTGGGAAGCTGAGAAGCTAAGGAGTTGGTGGGGAGGAGGGTCTAAGGAGCTGAGGGGTTGAGGAGTTGACGGAATGAGGAGCTGACGGGATGAGGAGCTGACGAGAAAGGGGGCTGACGGGATAGGGGGCTGACGGGATAAGGGGCTGACGTGTTGGGGAGCAGCAGGGACAGTCGGGGATGAGAAGATGAGAAGCTGAGAAGATGTGGAGCTCAGGGGATAAGAAGCTGAGAGGAGCTAAGAAGCTGCATCAAAGTGTTGGCTTGCAGGGTTTTGTCAACGGGGCCTTAGAATCCAGTTTTGTGCAGTTCGAGTTCCAGTTCTTAGGCAGATCAGAGGGCCAGAGGAGCCGCTGGTGCAGCCTCGTAATTATGCATTAAACACTTGAAGTTTACGGGGCAGTGGCTGGCATTAATGGCCAACAATTTGCATAGAAACCATACAGGCCAAGATGTGTCCAACCGGCGCCCATTTGACATGGCATCACAAATGACCAGCGGTTGACATTTACGGGTGCACGACGAGGGTAGCTTGTTTGGTGATGTGAAGGGATTGCCATGAGAGTCGAGTGTGGATGGTGGAAGGTGGGAGGTGGAGGGTGGAAAGTGGAAGGTGGAAGATGGAGGGTGGAAGGTGGACGGTAGTCGATGGAAAGTGCAGATGGTTGGTGGAAGGTGGAGGTGATCTGTGGACTGTGCTCGGTGGTCGGTAGCCTGGAGGCCAGGTAACGGCCCGGCCCGGCCCGGCAGACGGAACTGCTGTATGCGTGGGCAATGTAAACGTAACCGAAATGCAGTCGCCAAACAAATCGCATTTGAAAGAAACAACAAAACTTGTTTATTGGCTTAGGTATGTCTGTTGGCTCATGTTATGGGAGAGGAGAGTGGTGAGGGGTGAGCGGTGAGGGGTGAGGGGTGAGGTTTGTCTGTCAGAGTTTGCCCTCTTGGGTCAATGTTATGTAAACCTGGTTCACTTTTCACACAAATGCATCACAAAAATACATAATACGCGGCCGCATATTACACAAAAACCCAAATAACTCAGCAGCAACAGAAACAGCAAAAGCAACAACAACAATAGCAACAATAGCAACAGCAACAACAACAACATTAACAAACGGCAACAATAATAAATAACATGGCCATAGCAATCGATTCAATTTGTTGCTCTTCGTTCCGCTGCGTTGCCTTCCTCCTACCACCTACCACCTCTTCCCTTACCCCTCTTTATTCCACTTCTTCTGCTGCTGCTGCTGCTGCGTCTCTGTCTGCGTCATCTCGGGCGCTGCTCGGGGGAACTGCATTCCAGAGATGCGCAACACAATTCGATAAGAAAAAGTGCAATAACAACAACAAAGGCAACAAGAGTAACAAAAACAACAAAAGCAACAAAATGTCGCCAGACAAAATGAGAAATAATAATTTAACCAAAACACAGCAACAACAATAAAAACAACAACAAAAACAACAACAGTCACTTAAATAGCAACAAAAATAACAAAAGTGAAATGTGCGTGAAGCGTTGCATAATTTGTATTTATGTGCCATTTATTTTGTTTAATTTTTTTATTTAATTTTGTTTTTTTTTTTGTTTTTTAATTTTATATTTATTGTTTTTGTTTTTTGTTTTTAACCGTCTAATCGCGTGATCTGTGCTTAGAGTCGCCAAAATGCTGGCAACGAGGTGTTAAAACAATTTCAACATCATAATAAAAATAATAGTAGTAATAATCGAGTGAAGTGAAGAAGAGCAGAGGGAAGCAAAGAAAGAAAGAAAGAAGAAGAGAGAAATAAATAGTAGGAATACCAAAACAAAACGAAAACTGAAACTGAATCCGAATCCGAAATTCCAGCCGCAATTATTAAATGAAAATGCGAAATCACAAAGAAAACGGAAACCATCAGCAAACCTCCACGACGACCATGCCACTGGAGAGCTCCAAGCTGGACACTGCCAATGGCAATAGCAACACCAACAGCAGCCATAACATTAACATTAACAACAACAACAACCACAACAACAATAATCATAACAACAACAACAACAACAACAACAATAATAATGGCAATGGACAAAGTGAAAAACTGTCAGTGTCCAAACTTTTGCTGCCCGCACTTAAAAATGCCTCAAAGGATGCACCAGCAGTGACTCAGACTCAGACTCAGACACAGACACAAATACAAACACAATCACAGTCGCAGTCGCAGTCGCAGTCTCAGTCTCAGTCACAATTGCAGTCACAGTTGCAGTCACAGTCACAGCTACAGCGACGACAAGCACAGTTTACGCCCCTCGGCGTCGCGGATGCGACGAGCAACGCGAGCTTCAGTTCCGCATCGGTCGCCGGCTCCATTCAGGTAAGCACGAACCATACCAAAATATAAAACTAAAACTAAAAATAAAAATAAAAATAAAAATAAATAAACATAAAAACTAAAAATAAATAAAAATAAAATAAATGAAAATAAAAATAAATAAAAATAAATATAAATAAAAATAAAATCTTAAGCCTAAAACCAAACTCAAAATATTGAGAATCGAAAAAGAAACTTAAGAACTTTTCAAAGTAAACAGCTTGATGGACAAATCCATGCCCTATAGGAAGCTATAAAAACACTTAAGCCAAAAGTCGGGAATTAAATTTCACAAGGAAATAAACTTCAACTTTCTACGAGAAATGTCAAGCATCTCACGACAAACTTAAGAACTTTTTAAGAACAACAAGTAATACCCTAGGAATAACAGAAAAAGTTAATTCCAGGCCCAAACCCAAAACTTAAGAATCACTCAAAAGAAATACTGCCTTATAAAATGATAGACTAGCTTCTACCCCAAAAGAACTTGGCTTCAGGGCTCGGGCTCCTAAGCTGCCAACCTCTTAGAGGCTTAAGCCATTTACAGGGTATTCAGCATGCCAACCGGTTCTTGGCTGCCGGCTCTTCTTGCGTTCCCTCCCTCACCCTCTGCCTATGTGTCTGCCTCTGCCTTTGCCTCTGCCTTTGCCTCTGCCTTTGCCTCTGCCTTTACCTCTGCCTTTGCCTCTGCCTTTGCCTCTGCCTTTGCCTCTGCCTTTGCCTCTGCCTCTGCCTCTGCCTTTGCCTCTGCCTTTGCCTTTGCCTCTGTCTATGTCTCTGCTTTTGGTTGGCCTCTGCCACTGCCTTCTGCCTCTGCCTCAGCCACTGCCTCCGCCTCTATCTCTGCCTCTGCCACTGCCACCGTCTCCGTCTGTTTCAGTTTCTTTTTCTGTTTCGGTTTTTATTATTCTTGTTAATAAATCCTCAAAGCGCGCAGAATTCCAATCGCACGGACGCTGACTCATTGCCCACAGTCTTTGAGTCTTCGGACTTGGTCTTGGCGTTGGCTTCCGTCTCTGTCTCCATCTCCATCTCTATCTCCATCTCCATCTCCATCTCTCTATCTTTACCGCTTTGTCTCCCTTTCAATCTCTCAGACCCTGTCCGTTCCACAACAGAAAAAAGTGAAGGCTTAAACAAACAAAAATTTCAGTTTGATCGTCGTCGATGTCGATTTACATGGCCGGCAAAAAAATCAACAAAAAAAAAAACAAAAATCACAAATGAAATGAGTAAGAATTTT
This sequence comes from Zaprionus lineosus, assembly GCA_035044505.1. Lineage (NCBI taxonomy): Eukaryota > Metazoa > Arthropoda > Insecta > Diptera > Drosophilidae > Zaprionus > Zaprionus lineosus. Next base: position 765,707 of record JAWNNX010000677.1, read on the forward strand.
TCTTGGCCATAAGACGGCCCAAAAGATACCCTAAGTCAGAGAAATAAATAATTAAAAATAATTAAAATAAATAGCGACTGTCATTAAAAGCGATAGTCGCCCTTAAATCAAAATTAATGCCACTTCCCTAACAGCCGATTTTAAAAATGTATATAGACTATATATAGTAAAGGGTATAGAGTATAGGGTATGTATCCTGTTGCTTACAGACAGACAGCTGCAACCCAATATACCCGTTTCACTGCAACAAAGCGCAGTGCAAAGAGTCAGCAGTCGTTTGGGGCCCACGCACAGTGGTTCGGAATTTATTTTGGGGCACGGCCTGCAGTGTCACCGCTGCAGGTTCCTAATTGAATTATGGGGCTGACCTCCATTTGGGTGTTGCTTAACCCAAACTCTTTTGGGTTTTCGTTTTCGAAATCATGATACTGTGTCACTCAGTCGACAAAACGGTACTTTTCCAATATCTGGATCATCGGGAGCTCGGGAGTTCGCGAGTTCGGGAATCGGGAGTTCGGGATTCGAGGAAAGGCTTTTAATCGCATGTCTCATGCACAGGACTTGCCTGCGGGAGACAATGAATGAAATCTTCGGAATGCGGACTTATCAATGAGTGCGTAAGTTCTCCGCCTTCTTTGAAGAATTCGAATGTATCTGTTCTTCCAGAATTGCCCGAGATCTCTCGTCTGGATCTGGATCATAAAATTTTTAATTGCCAATTTGATGATCTTCTATGTGTGAAATATTGAATTTGCCGCCTTTTCGCTTAGCTATTTTTTTGTTTGATTTTTCTATTTTTTTATTTTTTTATTTTTTCTATCTTTTCTTTTTTTTTATATTTTCTTTTTTTTTCTATTTTTATTGTTTTTCTATTTTATTTATTTTTCTTTATATTTTTATTTCTTTTTCCATTCTTCATTTTATTTTGGAATGGAATTTATTTTTAGAAATTCAATAATAATGAACATTCCTCAGCTTCTATTGAGTTACTTGATCGCTTCTCTCCTCGATTCACACACACACACACACACATACACATGCATGTATGATGAGTGCCCCACCCGTTGGTCACCCATTAACCTTAACTGAATTACAAGCTCATTGTAAGCCAGGGCCATGGCATCATCATCATCATCATCATCATCATCATTATGATCATCATTATGATCTTTATTGATGGGACAATGAAAATGGATTGCTTTTGCTTCTAAATGCAAAATAATTTACCAAATTAACGGTACTATTATCAACAGCGACGATCCGATCAATCAAAGTGAATCCGATCAATTAAATGCTGCCTCGAAGCGTGCACGAGGAGATCACAAAGAAAATGGGTTATGAGCAGAACGGAACACAACAGAGAACGCAAAGAATGAGCCCAAAGAGAGAGAGAATACAATTCAAAAAATAATATAAAAAAAAAATATATAGGAATTTAATTGAAAGAGAAGCAAAAACCGAAACTGAAACAAAGATCGCAGAAGATAAAGTGAATGTCTTTGGGATTCTAGAATTCGAAGTATGTGAATTGGAGCATCGTTGACCTTATCAATAATAATATGCTTCCTCTTCCTCTTCTCCCTCCCCTCCCCTTCTTCTTCTTCTTCGGCCTTCTCATCTTCCTCATCTTCCAGCCGTAGCATAGAATTGTGGGCGGGCAGTGGGATGGGAGGCAGGGAGGGAGGGGTCTTAACGTGCGTATTACCAATATGTTCTAAACGCTTCAGTTTTGCCAGCGGCGTCCAATCGATGATTGGATTGATGGTCGATAGTCGATAGTCAAGACTGTCGATTGTCAGGTTATTGAACCGCTGAGCGCCGCGGGTTTACTTACACTCGAGTATTTGTAATATTTTCTATATATATTTGTATGCATGTGTGTGTGTGTGTGTGTGTGTGTGTTATTTTTTTTTTTTTCTGCTTTTAATTTTCATAGCGTTCTGTGGGCAAACGCTAATTGCTCCATGTCAGTGCCCGTACCCATACCCCAAGCCATATCTCTGCCCCTACCCGTACCCATACCCATACCCATGCCCATACCCATGCCCATACCCATGCCCATACCCATGCCCATACCCATGCCCATACCCATGCCCATAGCCACAGCCGTAGCCATGCTTTAGTTCCAGTTATTAGACATGACTCCATCTGGCATGGCCATGAGGATCCATTGATGGTGGTCCACGTTGGCAAAAGAAGCATCTGCATTTCTTGGCTTAGAACGAGTTTTGGGTCGATTTTTGCATCGATTAGGAGGCGCATTCCAAGCGTCGCCTTTTTTTTTCCCCAGTGGGCGTGACCGATCGCCCAGCGCTGGCCGCTGCAGTCTGCGGCGGCGACTGCAAGTCTTGGCTATTTATAGACGCAATCAAATTAATTGCGGCCACGCCCACTTGCAGCGCTGACAAAACAAACTGTAATGCGTCGCGCTTGACGAAGGTCATTCAAAGATATTTTTTCTTCTTCTTCATTACTTTTTTTACCCTCTATTTTGTCTTTTATCTATTTTTCTTCTTCTTTAGTTTTTCTATTTTTTTTTTATTTTATTTTTGTTTTCCTTTAGATGAATGCGCGTAGTTCCATAGAAAAAAGGAAAAATATTTTGATTGTAAGTGTTTCGCTGCTGCCCTTCACCTGCCCGCTTTTCCGCCTCCCCCCCACCCCTGCGATTGTTTAACTTTGTTTTTTTTTCTCTGTTTTTTTTTTCTTTATTTTTATTTTTTGTTTTCTGTCAAATCAGCCAAAAAACACTTGACGCTCCATTTGGAATTCATTTCATTTCTTTGGAGTTGAGATTTTTTTGGACTTCAAGTGGTCTGCGTGTAACGTTTGTTGTTTGCTTGGAACTGCAGCTAAGTGGTCTCTATGGGCCAAGTCCGAGTCCGAGTCCGAGTCCGAGTGCGAGTCCGAGTCTGATTCCCATTCCGAGGGTATAAGCCATGGCACCTAATTGCTACCTCATTTCCGTAAACTGTCCGTGCGGTGCGCTTTCGTTTTGCCACGGAAATGATCGCATACTTTGCCAAACAGATCGGACAATATAGTTCCGAGCTAAACTCTCTATAGGTGCGCCATTAGGGCGACGGCAACGGTGACTGCGACTGCGACTCTGGAGAACGCCTCTAAATGATACCCTGTAAATAGTTGAGGGGGCAATGCACCAATCAACATCAAAGATGCTAAAAACTTGGCTTTTACTTCGTAGGATTTTGGGCTTTCACCTTCAAAAAGAACTAGTTCTGAACAGCAGGAGAGGAGCTGGAAAATGTAGTCTGTGACTTTTAATACCCTATAAATTATTAAAACTGCTGCTAATGCATAAAATTTAAATATTTTATCTCCAAATTAAATACCTCCTTGTTTCAAGTGTCAAGCACAGTTTTTAATTATTTGTAAACTATAAACTATTTTTAAAAATATTATTTTTCCATATCACTTAAAAGTCTGAACGAATTTTGGAATTCATTTATTTATTTTATTTTATTTGTTTTATTTATATTTATTTAATTTATTTAGAATCTCTTATAATTTGAAATTAGTTAGAAATCAGCTGAAAATCAGCTAAAATGTGATTAGGTTTATAGGGAACAGATTTATAGTTATATTAGGAAAACAAATATATATTTTTTTTTTAATTAATTATTGATTTAAAATTAAAAGCTGAGCCATAAATCAATTCGTAGGGTATTCGGGAGCTGCCGTGGAATTCTTGGTGTCGCGTGTGCCTCAGTTTCTTTTCCAATGCTCAGGCACAACTCTTAACGCTCATTAGTTTTCTAAGTTGAACGTCGAACTCGTTTCTCACACACGATGTGCGGCTCTGCAATTAATTAATGCCAACAGAGCAGCAACAGTAACAGCAACGGCAACAGCAACAACAGCAACAACAATAACAATGCCGCCTGACAGCGCTAAATTCTAGCCAGATTCCAGCTAAATTGTTTGTTGCTGTCTTTGAACTTGCGCCGCCTGCAGATTCTGGTCAGGAGAGTAAAAAGAGAGTATCTGGAGTTGGACTTGGACTTGGACTTGGACTTGGACTTGGACTTGGACTTGAACGTGGACATGGACTTCGACTTGGAGTTGGAGTTGGAGATGGCAATGGAGATGGCAAACCGTCAATGCTTTGCATTTTTTCAACAGAAATTATAACGAATAATTGCAACGCTCACAATTTGCCTGGCTGCCTGGCAGCCTGGTGGACGAGGCGCAGATGATATGGGGTATGGGGAAGGAGGAAGGGGTGAACAGGTGGTTAACCAATGGCAGGCGACAGGTGCAAGAGTTTCACCTTTTATCCATTGTTTAAGGCCAAAAGTAGCAGTCAACAGGCAGCTCCCAGGCAAATGCACTTCATATCGCCGCGTAGAGTGGGAGGAATAGTGTTTTCCTCAGGGGAATGGTTGAATCGTGTGGAGTGAGGAGTATTTAGGGGAGAGGGGAGGGAATTTCTTTATGAGTTTAGCTTGTTAATTAATTAACAGGCCAAGTGAAAATGCATTTGGCCAGTGCCGTTGGCCATGTTAAAAATACCGCTGACTCCGCTTCGATTTCATTTCGATGCTTTTTTTTTCTGTTATTTTTGTTGTTGTTTTTCATTTTGTATAATTTTTTGTATTTTTTTTATTTAGCTTTTTTTTTTCTCGTTTTTTTTGGGTTTTTTTTTTGGTTTTTTTTTGCTGCTAGTTCTGAACCCACACGAGAAAATTTCACTTTTGTTTCTTGGGGCAGACAAAGCGACATTCGAGCCACGAAAATTTGAGGTCACAAAAAGATACTCGTTCCCATTACAAGAGGCGGCGCTCTGCAACTTTGTCTGGGCCACCAAAACAGCAGCTTCCACTGATGAGTTGTTGTTGTAGTTGTTGTTACTGTTGTAGCTGTCGATGTTGTTGTTTTTCTTGTTGTTGCTGTCTTGAATGCAATGAAATTCTTGAGTTGCTGCTGCTGCCAACCGCAAATGAACTGCGTGCATGTTGCCTCCGTTCCTGCCTCTGCCCCTGTCACTGCCCCTGCCACTGCCGCAACCTCTCTTACAGTTGGTAATTTAATGCCAACTTAGAAGCTTTCAGGCAACAGTGCGTCGTCTTCTGGCCACAAATAACAACGAGAAAAAAATAACAAATTCCTGAGCCGAGCAGCTGCCCTTGCAAAAATATGCAAACTTTCGATCCAGTTGCAATCCAAAGTGACAGACACCAGACCCATGACATGATATGCCATTTTAGGAGCTCCAACAGCAGCTCTAAAGGAGCAACTGCAGCAGCTGTCAGTTGTTGCTGTTGTTGTTGTTGCTGCTGCTGTTGTTGGGCAGTTGATTTTGTGTGTTGTCATCGCTTGATGAGACACAGATGAGGTGGATGTCGAGTGGACACCAGTTGCTTTTTGGCCAAAAGTGTCCAAAGAAAAGTGAAAATCTGCGCTTTCTAGTCACGCGCAGCAGCAGCAGCAGCAGCAGCAGCAGCAGCGATGGCAGCAGCGGTGGCAGCAACGGTGGTAGCAGCGACAGCGGCAGAAGCAGCTGGCACTTAACATTTGTGGCTCAGTTCTCGGCTGCTGAAGCGTGCATAATTAAGGGTCTTGCAACATGTAGCCTAATTATGGCTAATACATGACTCTGCCCATATTTTGATTTTTTTTATATTTTTATTTTGTATAAATTTTTTTTTTGTTATTATTTGTGCAGCTCTCCTCTTGTGAAAGTCCAAGAACCAAAGGCAAAAGTCTGGCTGAGTTTTGCAGATTTGTTGCTGCGTCTCGTTGGTTGCGCGTCGCTGGGCATGCGCATGACCTTCACTCCGAGGGTAAGACAAAGAAGTGACTTGCAGTCCACTTGCTGGAAGGGTGAAGGATACGGACATGACCATCCAGCATTCCATATGGACATGCTAAAGTAGAGCTGCTGCAAACAAGTCGGACATGTCAGTTACTCGCTTTGGCATTGCTCTTGTCTTGGCTATGGGTTTGAGTTTGGGTTAGGGTTTGGGTTGGGGTTTGGTTTGGGGTTTGCGTTTGGGTTGGGGTTTTGACTTGGGGTTTGGGTTTGGGCTTGGACTTGGGTTGGCTGCCTTTTTGCTTAGTTGGTTTTCGCATGGCTATTTATTTGTTCTTGGCATGCTCCTTGGCCTGGTCGCCAGTTGATTGCCAGACCATGCCAGACCATGCCAGGCCAGGCCATGCCATGCCATGCCATGCAATGCAATGCCATGCAATGCCATGCAATGGTATGGTATGCCTTGGCATGGCAGGCGAAGCGAGCATAGAGTTGCGTTGCGTTCTTATTGCCTGCACGCCTCAAACTTATCACTGGCCATAAATCTTGTCCCGCATACCAGAGACAGCAAACAGACCAGGCCGGATCCACAATGAGCTGGGAGATTGAGACTAAGACTGAGACTGAGACTGAGACAGAGCAGGAGATGGAGAAGGAGAAGGAGAAGGAGAAGGAGAAGGAGAAGGAGATGGAGATGGAGACAGAGACTGAGACTGGTTGCCATACCATGACCATTACCAGTCGTTGCCGCTTGCTCCAGCTTCGGGTTTTATTATTCGCACAATGCAACACGTTGCAATGTTCCATGTTGTTGGCAACGGGGTCAAGGATGCACTCAGTTATTGTTTGCCCCCATATCCTTGCCCCATGTCCGACACTCTGCACACGCTAATGAGTCTCGCCCTTTTGCTTGCGCAATTCGCTGACGCATCCTTATCTTTACCGCCGATACACATACCTTACCCCCATTTTCAGTGGCAAGCTCTTAAATGCCACAAGTGATTACCAATCAGGCCAAGTGGCGTTGCAAAGATGTCTGCACCCCATTTAAGTCACAAAGATTTACTTTCATTTGGGGCACAGCACTTAAAGGGCCAACTGCCACTTGACAGCTGGCGAAAGGTGGCTGCTTGCTAGTGGCAGGCAGCAGGCGGTAGGCAGTAGGCAGCAGGCAGCAGGCGGCAGGCAGCAGGCAGCAGGCAACAGGCGGCAGGCGGTAGGCAGTAGACAGTATACAACATGAAGCATGGCGCAAGGCGCATGGCGCGTGGGGCATGGGGCCTGCAGCCTGCGGTAGCTTGCCGCTCCCAAGCCGCGAAAGTGTGAAGATCGCCATCATCTCGATCAGCTTTGATATTTTCTGCTGATCAACTAAGGAGTCCATTGCCTGTCACCACACAATTTACCAAAAAAGAAATCTGCCAACTTATCATAAGAATCAAAAGAATTGCCCAGAGAAAGCTAGCCGCAACCTGAGCCGTTTATACGGAACAAATCCTTAACAACATTAAAAACGTTTATTTATTATATTTATTTTAAGATTTTTTCCACACACTTCATTTAAAATCAATTGTTAAATCATTGAAATCCCTAAAATCATCGTTTTGTTGCTTTAACATAAACAAAAGCCTTTGAACAGAACTCAATTTGTTCCCTAACAGAACGAATGGCGCTTTGCAGAAGCGTTGACTGTTAACGAGCGGCGGCGTTGCTGTTAGCGGCCTGAGCTTAACAGAGAGCGCTTTAAACTGTTACAGGCAGTGGGAATAAAAGTAAAACGGGGATTAAATAGTAAATTTTAAACTTTAATTCTATAAATCGTTTAGTGGCATAGATAGCATAAATTATATGCAGAATTAAAGCAAAATATGCAAATTATTATTTAAAATATAAAAGCGTGAAGTTATTTACATATTTATTTGTTTTTAATGACTTAAATAATGACTTAAATAATTTCCTCCCGTTCAGTATATACATAGTATAATTTCCCAGGCATTTAGCCTTGGGAGCACAGATTATGCTCTGTGCTTGGGAGCTAGGAGTTTTTTACTTAGAGATCAGGAAAATATTAAGTAGAGACAAACAAAAAGATGTTATTTGTTGAAATTAGTCATTTTTGAAAGATGATTTGTTTTATTCGCAAAGCGAACATTAAAGTGAATGGAACTCATATAAAGGCTCACTTATCCATCAACATCAGCACACACACACTTAACGTGGCTGTCAATCACGTTGAATGCAAATTTCCGACTGACTGATAGTTCAAGTCTAAAGTCACAAAGGTGGTTAACTATTTTGCAATATGAGATTCTAAATGCTGGGCCGACAGGCAGTCAACAATGTGAATAGTTTGGCTGACTAACTAACTGACTGGGCGACTGATTGACTGACTGACTAACTGAATAACTAACTGACTGACTGACTGACTGACTGAATGACTAGATGACTAGATGACTGCATGACTGACAGTCATTGGTTTCGTGCTCTTGCCAAATTCAAATCGAAATCCAAATTCAAATCGAAATCCCAATCCAAATCCAAATCCAAATCGAAATCGCGGCACGATCGCGCCTTAGTTGTAAACTAAACCAAAGCTGAGTCTGAAAACTAAACTTGGGGCTTGATGTTTGGGGGCTGTTGTCTGGGTCTTGATGCTGGTGCCGATGTTGGAGCATTGGCCACGTTCGGTCTGACACGTTTGCTCGCATTTTGATTGCAATTTCTTTTGCTTCTTTTCGGTTTTGGCTTGATTTTGTTTTTGTTTTTCTTTTTTTTTTTTGTCTGTTTCTTTTTCTTTTTCTATTTTTTTATTTTTTTTCCTTTTGTCTTGCGCGCGTTTTCCCGGCGCTTTTCTGGCTCCATTAAAGAGTCAAATTCGTGTTGGCCATTAAAAGTCAGCGACAATGGAAAACGCAAATCAAAAGTCTTAAAAATTTCCTCACGAAATCAACAAAGCCCCCAAAATCCCCAATATCCCCAATATCCGCCAAATCTTCGCTGGCCATGCGAATGATGAGCAGATGCAATGGCGACCAAAAGTAACAAAAATCAAGGAGAAAATTTGATCAGAGACAATTTTTTTGTTTTTTTTTTTCGCTATAAAATTTCGATTTTCAATCAGTTTCTTCTATTGTTGTTGTTGTGGCTGTTGGTGTTGTTGTTGTTGTGGCTGCTGTTAGCTTGACACGAAAATCTCAAATAAAAATTCCATTTTGCTGTGGGAGGCCTGCAGGGGGCTTAACTGTTGTACAAGCTCCTTCTTGTTATTGCTTACTGCCAAATATTTTCACATCATGTGACAGTAGCAACACACACACACACACACACACACATATGCAGGAAAGCGTGTGTGTGTGTGTGTGTGACTGTGTATGTTACAATTATAGAAAAACTGAAATCAAAACGTGGGTGATTGGGATTCCTGCCTATTTCTCTCTCCCTCTCACACTCGCTGTCTCTCTCTCTCTCTCTCTCTCTTTCTCTCTCTCTCTCTCTCCCGCTCCTTCTTTTTCTCTTTTTATCTTTCTCCCTTTTTTCCTTTTCCCTTCTTCCTATTCCTTCAACTCTGGCAAACAAAGCCACAAAATCACGTGAACTTCTGGGCGCTTCGGTGACTCAGCCTCTGCCGCTGTTCCGTCTACGTATCGAGTTTGGGAGCTCATTTGATATAAAAATTAAAATCTGAGTCTTACTTCTGGTATTTTTTTTTGGCAATGAGCCATACGAAAGGCAAGTTGTCACAGCTCTAAGACCGCAGATTAAGAGTTATGAATGAAATTCAAGTTTATACAAACACATGGAACACGTTCTTGTGTTTCCATTGTCTTCTCTACGGAGCAATAATACATTATGTCAGCTTAAGCGCGATTATTGCTCAATGACATTAGCTGAAAGTGATACTTAAGCCCGATAATGAGATACGTGCCAGTGGAAAGACAAAGGCAACAATTAAGATTCAAAGCTAAGCTGCAATTTTTATGGAAAGTCATCTCAAAGCTCGTCATCTGTTAATTGCTTTTTACTGCAGTGAGGAAAAGCTGCTTTGAAAGCTCATTAAAGCTCTGAGAGGATTGCAATTTAGTGGTTTAGTTGAATAAGTTGAAAGCTTAACAAATTGTCGATAATCAATGAAAAATGTTTAGTATGTGGTGTCATTTTGCTATAAATTCCAAAAATTTTCCTCGTTTCTACAGCTTAAATATTTCCCATACGCACAGTGTGGCAAGTATTGGAAGTAAATGATCGAATGATCACATTCTCATCATTCTTATTCTATCTTGTTTCCACTCTCCCTTTCTCTTTCTATCTATCTATCTCTCTTCCACTCCCACTCCCTGTCTTCCTTTGTGTGCATTAAAGATAATCGAATTGGACAAGAGATTTGTTTGGGCCACTCGCTTCCCAGCGAGCGCTTTCAATGGTTTTCCAGCCTGAGGGCCCATGGGTTAGCACTCCATCAAGTGATTTATTTAACACGCGCTCACCGAGGCGGCTGGGGAATGAGGAGTAGGAGGAGGAGGGGGACGAAAGTAGTGGTAGACTTGGGAGTTGGGAACTATTGGAATCATTAAGAAGCATCGATAGCCAACGGCGCTCAGCTGCGTCCAGCTGTTGACCCACTGCACCAGTTTTAATACGCGCCCCGCGATTGCCATTGATTTATTGTGCGAGATGCCATAGATGTATCCAAGCCAATGTATGTGTTCGTCTGTATCTGCAAGTGTAGCTGTATGTGTGTGTGTGTGAGTATCTAAAGCTAAAGCCAAAGCTGAAGTTGAAGCTGAAGCTGAAGCTGAGGCTGATGCTCATCCGGCGCAATTTCACATGGGCGACTTTTAGCTCCCTGGCCGAGCTGCATGGCTCCTCGGCTCCACAGCTCCACAGCTGTGGATGGATAATTATGGAGGGCTGTCAGTTTCTCTAGGAATAGGAATAAAGTAAAGGGCCCCCATTGCCCCGTGGGACAGTTGCTGATTTAAATTCGTGTTAGAGAGACAAAATAATTACGGCAATTGGCCAAAAAAAAAACAAAAACAAAAACAAAAACAAAAACAACAAAAAAAAACCAAGACCCAAAACCCAAAACGAAATGAAACTGACGGGCACGACGAACGAATAAATGAGTGAATACGTGAATGAGTGAATGAGTGAATGAGTAAATGAATAAATGAATGAATGGAATGAATGCCTTCAAACTGAACTGCGACTTGGGAACATTGAAACCATTAAAATTCTTTTGCTCGCTGCAAACGATGCGCCTCCAGGCCGAACACTCAGAGCTCAGATCTCAGTTCTCAGCTCTCGGCTCTCAAGTCTCCAATGCTGAGCATTGGGGCTTGGGTCTTGGCCTAAGTAGTTGACCCAGAAAAAGTTTTTGGCTGCTGCAATTGTCAGCGGAGTCTGTATCTACGTCTGTATCTGTGTCTGTATCTGTGTCTGTATCTGTGTCTGTCTCTGTGTCCGTCTCTGCGTCCGTCTCTCTGTCTGTCTCTGAGTCTGTGTCTGTCACATGATTTTGTTATTATTTGTATTATTATAAATATTATATATATCTTATAAATATATTTGCCATTAAGCGTCTTACGATTCTTTGGCGCCAAAGTCAAAAAGACAATCAACAGCTGCCCACGTCGATGGCGGCGGCGATTGCCAATCCAATGGCGACAGGGCAGAGTCTGACGCTGGAGCTGAGGTTGAAGCTGAAGCTGAAGCTGAAGCCGCCGAAGCCGGAGACGCAGTCAGTCAAGTGGCTTAGAGGCTTGGCCGTAATGTTTCATTTTTATTTATACACATTTAGATATATATTTATATATATTCATAAGTATTTACAATTCGATTTGGTTTATGAGACTTGGCAAGGCGTAAACATGGAAATATTAAGTATACGCCGTGTGTGTGTCTGCTGAGCTTTGATTGAGCATTTGACATCAGGGCTGCTGTAAAAGACTCACTTGATAGCCGCGATTACAACTTATGATAATGGCCTTTCGAATACTATAATTATCGGACAGAGCAGACATCGGCTCTATGGCAATGTCAACACTCGAAAACTGTTAACGAACTTCACTCAAAGGTACAAAGCCTGGGCCCAAATCTCACCTTGAATGTTCAGAGTTGAGTGTTGAGTGTTGAGTGTTGAATGTTGAATGTTGAATGTTGAATGTTGTTTGTTGTTTGTGGAATGAATTGAAACTCCTCTTTAGAAAAATGAGTGCATTTTTTTTATGGCAAAATTCACTTTTTATATAAGAGTTTAATTTTTGAAGTGTGACTATTTATAGCATAAAGAGAGTGCATCTTTTATATTGATTCATTTGATTGAAAGGGAAAGAAATTGAATATCCTGAATTAACAAAGTTGAATCAATTTTATGATTCAAAATTAAAACGAGTAAATTTGGTATTCAGAATTATTGGATTCATTTTAAAAGCTATTAATTTATTTGGATATGTAAAGGCATTTATTCGCTTGGTGTATGTGAATCAATACTGTGACTCCATCAAATAACTCTGAATACTTGAAGTGAATTCTTTAAGGTTGGAAAGTGAATCATTTTTAAAAAAATTTATTTGTAGATTTATAAATTGATTAAGTAAATAAAAAGGAGTCTTTAATCAAATTTTGAAAAATATGAATAAATGAATCATATTATGAATCAAATGACATTTCTATGAATATTTCATTCATTCATATGAATGACTAACAAACTGAAATATGTAAGTCAATTCGACTAGCGTGCAGTTTGAGGAAAGGCAATGCAACCCTGGCTATTCAGAGAGAGTGAGTGAGAGAGCGAGAGGGAGAGAGATGGAGAGAGAGAGAGAGAGAGGGAGAGACGGAGAGAGTGAGAGGTTTGGAGCGGGAAGGAGGTAGAGCGCTGAAGCCAATCCCTGGATATCGACTCAGTTACTTAATCCAACTTATTACGGACGCTCCGTTTGGTTGTTTGTTGATTTTGGGACTAACTCGTCCAGTTTTTTATATATATTTTTTTCCACTTTTTTATTTTTTTCTTTTTTTATTTTTATTTTTTTTTCTTTATTTTTATTTGTTTTTTTCAACATCGAACAACTTCGTTTGGCTGCACTTCAAACGCTTTGAAGTTGCCAATTTTGTTACCAATTTTGTTATATTTTTTTTTCTGCTGGCTTTGTGGACGCTGCTTATCGCCACCAATCGTTGCACTGCAACAATAATAATTTTCACTTAATTATCTAATGAGTAACCGAAAACTGAAAACCGAAAACCAAAAACCCAAAACCCAAAACCCAAAACCCACAACTCAAATCTGAAAATCAAAAACTCAAAGACTCAAAACTGAAAAGCTAAGAAAACATAAGCCAAAACAAACAAAGTTATTAGGCCGAATTGATGATCATAATGATGATGATGATGTTGATAATGATAATGGCAATGGTAATGATGTTGGAAATGGAGAAAAGATTATAGTTAAAGACAAGGAGGAGGGGGTGAACCCAAAGTAAGGGGGGGTGGAAAGGTGGTCTCTGCTTGGGATTTGCACGTAACAATTATGCGATCATTTGCAAGTAGATATTTTGACTGTGACGTTGACCTGCAGCGATTTGGTCATAGTTAATGATTAAATTGTTAACTTTCGGGGATTGCACTGAAATGTTCAACTATTAATTACGTATACGCAGCGTTATGCAATGCAACAGAAACTCCAAAGGCCTCCAATTAAAATGATTTTTGATTTTCATTTTTTTTTTTCCTCTTTACTTGTTACAGGATGACATGCAATTGCCTCCCACACAGCAACAGCACCAGCAGCACCAACAGCAACAGCAGCAGCAACAGCAACAGTTGCAACATCAACAACAACAACAACAACAACATCAGCAGCAGCAGCACCAACAGCAGCAGCTTTTGGATCCATGCGGCTTGACGCAAGCTGGACTGGAGGAGTATAACATACGTGCCTCTTCCTACTATGACCAGACCACGTTCCACCACCAGAAGCAGGCATCATATGCACAGTCCGAGGGCTACCACAGCTACGTGTCCAGCTCGGACTCCACATCGGCCACGCCGTTCCTAGACAAGTGAGTCGCTCGAGTCATTGATGAGCATTAAGAATGTACTTGACGCCATAAACATGTTTTGCGGCGACAATTATTGACAGACAAGACAAGAAACAAAAACAACAAAAAAAAAAAAAATAAGTATAAAAAAAATGTGATTAAATGTGATTCTTGGTAAAGCAAACAACAAACAGCAAACATCTTGTATAAAGTCATAAAAAATAATAACCCGCAGTACAACAAAAAAAAAAACTAGCTTAACTCTCAAGGTCTTTCCACAGAGACTCGAGTTGATCTTTTGTCTGTTTCTGTTTCTGTTGGACTTGCCACCGCAGAAAATACTTGAAGAGAGTTGTGTAAATGTATATGTACGGTATATACACATATACATATATACGTATGTGTGTGTGTGTTTCTGTGTTGTCATGTCTATCGCCATCGAAATGCGATTTTGAAGGCTAAGCTGAAACTGAAGTAATTATATGTGGCCAAAACCTTTTGTCTGGAGGCCTCCCTCCGCGTGGAAGGAAACGCCAAACATGACAGTTAAAAAAAAAAAGTAAATAAAACAAAAACTAAAACTAACCAATTTTTTTTTTATTTTTTTGTGGATAGTTTCTATGTAGTCAACGACGCCGCACGCAATGATTTGCCATATTTTTGGCTTAAATAATAATAATCTCCCTCTCTCTCTCTCTCTCTCCCTCTCTTTCTCTCCCATCTCTTAGATTACGTCAGGAGAGCGACGTCTTGTCCCGGCAATCACATCATTGGTCCGAAAACGATCTCTCCTCTGTGTGCAGCAACTCTGTGGCACCTTCGCCCATTCCCTTGCTGGGCCGCCAGTGCAGCAACAGTCGCAGCAGCAGCAGCGTTAACGGCGTCTCCAACTCCCTGGGCAGCAGCCAACATCACTCCAGAGCCAACAATCATAGTCCCAGCAGCAGCAACAACAACAACAACAACAACAACAACATCAACAACAACAACACCAACAACAACAACAACAACAGCTCTGAGAGCACTTCATCCACGGAGACGCTCAAATGGCTGGGTTCCATGAGCGACATCTCCGAGGCGAGTCATGTCACGGGCTATAGTGCCATTGCCGAGTCGGGTGAGTAGTCAGATCAGCTGGGACATAACTGTAAATAAATATGACATACGGGTTAGTCAGGTGTTTTCTTTATAAGATTCTAAAAAGAAGCCGTAAATAGTTGGGATTTGTTTGTAAACTAAAGATAAGATTAAAGTCGCATTTTTCGAATTTTTCGTTTGAATTAAAAGTGACTCAAATGTTTGGGTTTTGATTAGGTTAAATATATAATAAGATCTATAAATATCATATCAAAATATCTATATATAAATATATGTAGTTATATTTTCCCACCTTAAGTCTCTAAGACTACAACTAAGACCCTCATCAAGGATACTCCTGAAGTTTTCCTAGGAGCATTGCTGAACCCCAATCACCTCAGGCTTAATTCATGCAACAATCGATTAAATTATGGGTATTCCTTTCAAGAGTTATTATCGATCCAAAGTCGATCTATTTGACTTAATCAACTCACTAAACAAAAGACTAACCTCATTCATTCACCTTAGAAGCCATTTGCAAAAAAGCGATCGCAGTAGGGGTACTCCTGTCAAATGTCAGTGGAGAACCATTCGAATGGCGTTCCTGATCTCCTTGAACCACAAAGTTCGATTAATGATCACCTCGAAGGCATGATAAACTACAGTAATAACCCTTAATATACATATCATTAACATAACCGACGACGTGATTGTGACTTAATCTTCGATTTTTGATTTTTCATTTTCCATTTTCCATTTTCCGTTTTTCATTTTCCGTTTTCCGTTTTTCAATCCTCAAGTAGAAGCCTTCTAAACCAGTTACTGGAAAATTCGGCGACTGGTGGCCACTCACATTAAAGGGGGGTCGACCTTGGGTCATTGTTTTGTGTATTTTTTGTTCTGTTCCTTTATTTTTTTTTGGACCCACCGACCCACTTTTACTAGCAGGCAGCTCCTGGGTGCACCTTTGCCCATTAGAATGTTGCCCAGAGTTAGAGTCAGAGTCAGAGGCAGCGCCCATTAATCGTTTGTTTCTTGTGTGATTTTCGTTCCGCCCGCAGTTTCCTCCTCCCAGCTGATTGTCCACAGTTCACGGGTGCTGACGCCCAAAAGGCATCAGAGCGAGAGCGTGCTGTATCTGCACGACAACGAGGTGACATCGACATCGACATCGACACCGCCAACGACGTCGACATCGGCGTCGGCGACGACGGGAAGCAGCACCACTGTTAACTTCAAGCAGGCGCCGCAGATCTCAGAAGATGTCGTGCAGCCGCTGCGCGTCCAGCATCGTCACAGTCCCAGCTATCCGCCGGTGCACACGTCCATGGCCTTGCATCGTTTCCAGCAATTGCAGCCCGCCAACTACAAGCTGACTCCGCAGAGTTCCCTGCCAGAGCTGGAAACGTCGCAAACATTCGAATCGCACAGCCTGTTGGGTCAGTCGCAGTCCACAGGTGATCTGCAGCAGCCATCGAAGCAGCAGTACCAACACCAACACCAGCACCAGCACCAGCACCAGCATCAGCATCAGCAGTTGCATCGTCCGGCCCAGCAGCACAAGTCGAGTATATCGGTGACCATTTCCAGCAGCGAGGCGGTGGTCACAATTGCGCCACAGCCGCCGCCCAGCAAGCCGCAGCTCAGTAAACTGGAGCTGCATAGCTGCAGTGCACCGAATGTGGCCAGCAGCTCGGAGCAATCGCCGCCATGCGTCAATGATTCCTATCGGAGTAACCATCGTCTGTTTCCGGTCAGCACCTACACGGAGCCGGTGCACAGCAACACCTCGCAGTATGTGCAGCATCCAAAGCCGCAGTTCAGTGCCAATCTGCACAAGTCCGCCAAGTGAGTACCACCTTTAGATTGATCTTCAGTATGACCATTCGCTGACCCTTCTCCTGTCTTGCTTTTAGACTACCTGTGATAACGCCCGCTGGAGCGGCCGTACAGCCCGCCTGGCACTCGGTGGCCGAGCGGATCAACGACTTTGAGCGCAGCCAAATGGGCGAGATACCCAAGTTTGCTTATCTGGAGCCGAGCAAGACCCATCGACTGTCCAATCCGGCACTTAAGGCACTCCAGAAGAATGCTGTTCAGTCGTATGTGGAGCGGCAGCAGCAGCAGGCGCAGAAGGAGGAACAGCAGCTGCTGCGGCCACAATCCCACGCGCATTCCTATCAGACGCTACACGTTGAGCGCAAGTCATTGCCCAACAACTTGAGCCCCATGATGGTGGGCATACCGGGCACAAGCAGTGGCAGCTCCGGTTGCAGTTCGCCCACACCACCACCACCGCCGCCACGTTCCCGTTCGCTGCTGCCCAATTTGCTGCGTCGTTCCAGCTCCGCCTCGGATTATGCAGAGTTCCGCGAACTCCATCAGCATCAGCATCAGCATCAGCACCAGCAGCAGCTGCACTCCAAGCCACCAAGCATACGGAACATTGGCAGCGCCGAGAAGATGTCCTTCAATGACTGCGGCATGCCGCCACCGCCACCGCCGCCACGTGGCCGCGTGGCATTGCCAACGCGACGTGGATCCTCGGCTGCCGAGTATGCACCCATGCGGGAGAAACTGTTGCTGCAACAGGCAGCGGCCCTGGCCCATCAGCAACATCATCCGCAGCAGCATCGCAACGCCCACTCATATCCGACGCAAGTCCAGGTGCTGGAACGGCCACCCGAGCGGCCGCCTAAGCATCCGAACTTGCGGGTACCTTCACCAGATCTGCCGCCCCCGCCACTTGGGGGCGAACTGGACACCAGCTACACCTTTGACGAGCCATTGCCGCCACCACCGCCACCGGAAGTACTGCAGCCGCGACCGCCGCCATCGCCCAATCGGCGGAATAGCTTTGCCGGCGCATCCACGCGCCGCACAGCCTACGCCGTTCAAGCAACGCCAACATTGGCGCCAAAGGTGCCGCCACAGGTACCCAAGAAGCCAACAAGCTTGCGACAGGTGAGCATATCTATTGAATTTTCAGTTTCTGCTGATGCACTAATCCACCCAAGTCCACTTGCAACTTCACCTCACAGCTGCCACATAAGCAACAACTTTCCAATGGCGTCGGCAAGCCCACAAATCTGCCCACAAACAGCCGCAAGCGTCCGCACAATCCGCCGCCCATCCTCGAGAGCGTCGCCGTTGCCTCTGCCTCTGCCTCTGCCTCTGCCTCTGCCTCTGCCACTGTCAATGCGGCACCACCGCCGCTCCTCCCCCGTGCACGTCCCACGCTCGCTGACAGCATTATAGCCAACAATCTGGAGAGCAATCAGCAGAAACGGTGAGTGCTGCACAATTTATACGTACATCAATCATACGCCTCGTTAGGCAATTCTGTTTTTTCCTCCTCCGTATGAAGTTTTCAAAACTTATCATTCCACTCGATTGAGATATTAACTTAGGCGCTGCTTAAGATTTAGTCACAGTCCCAGAGAAATACTTGGCACACGGAAACTAAACTCATCTTAATTCTTGGTCTTTAATTTAATGCCTAATTAAACTTGACCCCAAACTAGAGCTAAGATCGCAGCTTAACATAGCACAGGCTGTAGGGATGAGCACTCTGTTGCTCTAGTTGCACATATCGATAAACTATCGATTACAAATTCTTTTCATACTCAGTTCAGAACTCGTGAGTAAAGTTGAAGTTCTAAAGATGTGCAGCATTAGAGCTACATATATCGATAAAATATCGATTAATTTGTGAATGAAATTGAACAGAGTTGAGAATCTAATGATTTATCGATTAATTAGGAGCACTTTCGTTCACCTTTTTTTTTTTTTGTTTATTTTTTTAAGTTGAAAATTTCTTGGAAAAGAAAATGAAAATATTTCGCAATTTGGGATTAAAGCTTTAAGCATTAAATTGAATTTAACGGTAACCATGACGCACCTTGGACAAATGGCGCATTGTTCTTGACCTTATCGAATCCAATTAACTTCAATTTCTAATTGTGCGGAGTGCGTGGCACAGTAGCCCCAGTCCAAGCTCCACTGAGCACGACGCTTGGCAGAGCTCAGGAATTGGCTAATAAGCCGCTTCCTTCGGGCCAACATTGGCCGTCAATCAGCTGTCGCCTAATGCGCGCTGAGCTGTGCCTTGCGCCTAATTGGATTATGAAACATATAAACACACACACACTCTCTCACACACACACACACACACAGGCATACCGCATAAATCAAGCGAATCAAGCAAAATCGAGTATTGACTTGGACTTTCGCTTTTAGTGTCCATTGTGGGTGACCCAATATCCCATTAAGCCAGTCGCCAATCTCTAAACGCTGATCACTGATTACCGATCACTGATCACTGATCACTGGTCACCGATCACCGATCACCGATCGCCGATCACTGATCAGTGATCAGTGATCTGCCATTGGCGCAGGGCGCACCTGAGCCACAACAAATGTGTCAACAATTTATGTGCTTCTCCAGCGTCGCGGACTGCAGTTTTTTGTTCTGATTTTTGGGGGTAAAAGCAAAGCGAATTGAAATCAAAAGTTATATAAATAAATATAAAAATAGATATATATAAATACATATATATACATATATATTTATGTATTTCTATATATGTGTGTGTGCGCCTCGGGATAGTGGGACAAAAGGTCCATTCTTTTGGGCGCTGACATTGATAGATGAACGGTTCGGGGTTCATTAGCGCGGCTAACGTGTTGCATAGTTTTTTGCACCCACTGTACCATATGCTGGGTGCGGGCATTAGATAACCAAACAGGCAGCAAACTAGCAGTTCCACTTCAAGTGGAGCAGCGGCAACGAGTTGTTGTTGTTGTTGTTGTTGTTGTAATTGTTGCATTTGTTTGTTTGTTTGTTGCTGTGGCATGTTCAATAATTTCTGTGGCCTGTCATGTTTCTATAGTGGCTTCGGTGGCTCCAGTGGCTTCAGTGGCTCTTATGGCACACTGGTGACTTTGGTGTCTTTGGTGTCTCTGGTGTCTCTGGTGTCTCTAGTGTCTCTGGCAGCTCTGGTGGCTCTGGCAGCACTGGTGGCTCTGGTTAGCTATGGTTGGCTCTGACACCGGTGTAAGACCTTTGCGGCACGATTTGTTGCAGCACATCCAGCACGAGACAAATATTGACACAATTTGTGGCAAGTTTCGGGGCTTGTCTCTCTCTCTTTATCTTTCAACTCTCAACTGGGTTCAAATGCCGTTCAACCGAACGTGCCTCATTTGCATTTTGAAAGTTTGGGCTGCCGCCCGATGACAGTCGTCCCGTGTCCCGTGTCCCGTGCACAAATTGGAGCAAAGGGCAATCGAATTTTCTCGCTGGGCTTCCACCACCTGCACCGGCTTAGACATGGACTAATCACTGCATTGCCTGACAGCTACTATTCTTTTCTTTTCTTTTATATTTTATTTTTGGCCCGCTTTTCGGTCATTAATTGGCCAACACCTACGGCCACTGTCAGTTGGGCTGAGGTGTGTCATTTTGGGGGCCATGTGTTCTCGACAGGCGCTAATTATCGCTTCGGCACAGCCGGCGGCTGGCGGCTGGCAGCTCTTGGCTGGTGGCTGGTGGATGGCGGATGGCGGATGGTGGCTGATGGCTAGCAACTAGCGGCTAGCGGCTAGCGGCTAGAGGTGGCTGGTGCCTGCCCAGGCCAACCATTTGAATTAATTTTCCAGCCAATTTGGCCACACACTTTTTTATTTTGGTTAGACCTTAAGCTTGCGTTTTGGCCAGCTTTAACTAGCCAAATGGCCAACTAGCGTATTATTTTCAAATTAACTGCCAACACGATTGCACACACGCGGCGTATGCGAAATAAATCACTCATGCGCCACGTTGCGCCGTCTCTGTAGACAAAATAACTTCAATTGCGACCAGACAATTCAATTTGCGCGACAGTCGCGACAGACGCGATGCAGTCGCTATGATTAGGGTAACAATGAAACCGATTCCGTTGCTGACGTCGATCCCCATTCCGATGCCGATGCCTATGCCGATGCCGATGTCGATGCCAAATCCTATGCCAGCGTCGTGCGCAACATTTAACAAAGTGCTTGCCATAATTTTGGCGCTATCGCCAGTTAAATATCGACAGCAATGATCGATTGAACTTTGGCTGAGAATATTGTGAAACCGCCAGCACTCGCACAAAAGGCGATTGCATTTAATGCATTTGTCTTTTTTTTATGGTCAACGCCAAGTTAATTTTCAGAACGTTTTCCGTCTGATTTGTGTTCACTGTCATGGCATACGCAATTGTGTTTTTTTTCTTACGACTTTTGATGATAACTTAAAAAAAAAATAAATTGTAGTTGTGTATGTCAATCTTTGTTCTTGCCGTAAAAATATTACACGATTTTTATTGCTCGAAGCACCTCGGATTGTCAGAGCAATAGAAAATAATTTAAATTCCTTTAATTTTAAGTAAATTCCTAATAATAGTTATATTTAATTTTATATATTCCAAGCCTCTTAAAGACCTTCTTAGTGTTAGGTATAGATTCTTGATAATGCACGCCTAAAATGTAAAAACCATTGCATGCTTTCGGGCTGGCGCATTAAATTCTTGCTGCCGCCCAAA
This sequence comes from Zaprionus lineosus, assembly GCA_035044505.1. NCBI lineage: Eukaryota > Metazoa > Arthropoda > Insecta > Diptera > Drosophilidae > Zaprionus > Zaprionus lineosus. Next base: position 787,165 of record JAWNNX010000677.1, read on the forward strand.
AGTATGCAATGGGATTTTACTTCCTGTTGGTCAAAACGAAGACTGACTGACTCAACAGAACGTTTCTTGATAACAGATTAGCACTGACGATACGTATATTAATAACAATTACTGATAAATTAGAAAACAATATAAATTATCAACAATGGCCATGGGTAGCATCGAACCTTTGGACGTAGACTAAAATAATTGATTACAGCAGAAGATATTTTACATTCGATATAAATTTATAATTTCAACAGATTTCTTTAAGTGTAAAACATGTTTGCACTTACACAGCGAGATGTAATTTGTACACATTACGAACAAAGAGCAAGAAACGGCGGAAAAAGAGAGAGAGAGAGAGAGAGGGCGAGAGAGCGCCCATTAACAATAAGAAAAGACAAACACCAATACACTCTCACTTTTTGTGGCTTTGGCAACTGTTGACTTGGCACGCTTGCGCACACACTCGCTCTCTCAGTCAGTTGGTTGCACTCGTCGTCAAACGCAAGCTCTCTTTAGGCTCTCTCTCTCTCGCTCACGCTCTACCGCGGGGATGGCTGCTTGCCGGCTACCTTATTGTGGTTTGCATCTGCTTGCGGCCATCGTCGCCGACATTCAACCATTTGCGGTCGCAACTTCAAACGAGTGAAAACCGCCGACGCGTGCAGACGTACGCGCAGCTTTAAAGCGTTTGACAACGGTGACAACGGCGCGTGTGCAAATAAAATTTCCCCCTGACACCCATCACATTCGAAATGCAAACAAATTTGTTGAAACAACATTATTAACGAAATACGAAGTAAATTGAAAAACAAAAATGAAATATAAAACTTATGTCTCTTTTGCATATGTATAAATCAAATGCAATTGCCGCGCACTCGAAACGAATAAATCACGTTCCAAAAATCCCCCGTGCACCCACACCTGTCACTTTACACTATACAACACAAAACACAAAGTGCAAATTCCTTCCGAAGTGAACTGAACTGGGAAGTTCGCCGTGAGGTTCAAATGTTGTGTTATGCCAACAAAAACCGCACACAGCAAAAAGTTGCATTTAATTTGCACAAATAACGAATAATAAAAGAAATATCATAAAGACAATCAAAAGTCAGTGAAAAACTAATAAAAGGCAACAAAAACTCTTTGTTGTTATTTGTGATTCTCCCTCTCTTTCTCCCTCCCTCTCTCTCTCTCTCTCTCTCTCTCTCTCTCTCACTGTGTCTATCGATATTCGTGGTCTCATATTGGATTTCATAACTTTGGATACCGTGGATCAGCTGAAAATGGTGTTCGGCGGCAGATTTCGCATTAGAAGGTAAACGATATGAAAAATTCTAAGTTCAATTAACCAAGTTAATCAGCAATTAAAAGTTGCCGTTCGTCATGCTAACCAGGAAACTCTACATAAAAAAAAATAAACCAATTAATTAATTTAAACTGGGCGCAGTGAAAACGAAAAGCCACTAATAAGCATAAGCGACAGTTTCTCAAGATATTATCTCTCGCCTCATCTGCGCCCGTGTGTGTATGTGTGTGTGTGTTTGTAATTTCAATGCTTGCACTAGTTTGTCTCTGTTTGTATGTAATAAGTATGCGTGTGTGTGTGTCGTCGGCTTACTTCAGTGTGACCATGTTTAGCATGTTCAATGCCTTTGCGAGACTCGCTAATGACGACAGTTGGCTCCGGTTAACTTAACAGCCACACACATACGTGTACAAACACACATGCATTCACTCACACTTGTACAAATGCTAATAACCATTCACAGCTGTTACTTGCTCTGTGTGCTCTGTCTACACGACCTGATCTTTAACTCAACAGCAGCTCTTGTTGCATGCCACTTGGCAGTTTAGTGCCACATCTCGATTCCCACTTCCATTGTAGGCGGCAGGTGCAAACCAAACCGAAAAACAAAAAAAAAAAAGAAAAACAAAATAAGAAGAAGAAGCAAAAGAAGCAGAAGAAGAAAGACACCTTCGTGGCACGTTTCCTGCCTGACAATCAAAATGCCAGCATGCAAAATTTTCCCCAGACACGCGTCGTCCACAGTGCACAGACATCATACGACAAAACTCCACTGTGATTCGTTGACATACGTATGTCCATAGATCCCCCATACATGTATGGCATCTGTCTGGCTTTACGATTTTATCAGCTGTGCAGTGTGTACTTCAAGATCTTATCGATTTTTCGCTATTTAAACAACAAACCCAAAACAAAGGAAGCCTTTGTTTTAATGGCCTAAACCGGTTCTAGCCAAAGCAGTCAGTTACCCCATAGTAACGACAACTAAGAACTGTTAATGCACTCGACACACCCCTAACCGTTCACCCTCCCCCACCTCCTCCACCTTCTACTCACTCGTATCATCACCCTCACAAATGGAATTGAAGTCACCCTCGTGTCATGGACATGTGTCTGAAATAGTTTTGAAACCTGCTGCCTGGCAACGTGCAAAAGCTGCTTGCTATGAACGACTGTTCGTGGCTCGGGGTACACGAAATGTTCTCTCGAAAAGTGGGTGAAAAACCCCTCCATTTCGTGCGACTTTAATGAGTTAAATGGCCGTGTTGGTCTTTTGAACAATTACTCATACTCTAACTACTCTAATTACAAGGTAAATTAATTGTCCGCTAATGTAAACCGTTCCCCACATAACATCAAAGTGAAGTCATTTTTTGTTTGCCTTTAACCCGAATGTCTCTGATTGAAAATTGTTTTGGGGTCGATTTTGGCCCTCTTTTTTTTTCTCGCTTCGATTTCGACATAATTAAAATGAACGAACCGTCAAGGAATTTGCTGGTTAAGGGAAAATTTCATGTGCTGCATAAACAAGTAAAAACAAAAAAACAAAAAAATAAAAAAATAGAGAAATAAAAAAATAAAGAAATAAAAAATTAAAAAATCAGAAAATCAGAGAATCAGAAAAAATGCTGTAATAATCACTTTATATCACTAGAATTTACGGCCAACAACTAAAATTGGAACTAAAGTTGAAAATGTGACCTTCGGCGATCGGCGATCGGCAAACGGAAACTCAAGTACTGGGGAATTGATTTTTTTAGGGCTAAATATGTTTTCTATTATTTTTTTATTGTACTCTCCACTAAACAAATCAAACAATCAAACAATCAAACAATCAAACAATGAACGTTTATTGTTTCCAGTACGTTTTTCATTGCCAATAGATTCGATATGGAAAACTTTGTAATTTTGAATCGAAATGCCGCCAGCTGCCGCCAGGAGGAGGTGGTTTGATGATACTTCAGGGTCTTACGAGGCGCCCCTCTTGACCAGCTTAACGAAATGGAACCGAACACGTCAAGAGTTTTCAATTAACGCCTTTTTTTTGATGGGGTTCTATTAAAACGATTTCGTTACTCTTATATATATATATTATATATATATATATCTTTTTTTTCTTCCTATCTAATGGCGATATATGTGAAATTATTAAAACGGGTTTATGGACAGTTTCGCGTGTTCGTTATTTTATTAATATTTTTATTTGGCATCTCAGCACTTGAACAAATATAAATTAACATATTTGTCAATTGCCATGCAGTGGCACTTATAAACAAAAAAATTTAAAAGACCCGACAATCAACATATCAACATCGACAATAATTCTGTCTTAATTAAAACGCATATAAAAAAGCTAAATTTTTTAATCAACGCAAAAAAAAATAAAACAAAAATTGACAATTGAAACGTTTCATTTAAATAAAATGTACGCGTAATCATTAAAAACAAAAAGCATTGCGGAAATCGATCGATAAAAGCGAACGAATGAAAGAAATGAAAGAATTGAAAGAAATTAAAGTAATAAAAGAAATTAACAGAAAAGAGGAGAGAACATAATGAAAAGCCTGACAGCAATTAATGCAGTGAAAAAGAAACTGTAGTTAAATTAATTAACTTGTATTGGAAACAAAGACGATCTCCATTTTTGAAGCCTCTGTCATCCGTAACAGTTCCCTGTTAACACCTATGCCATACAATTATCGTAGTCTGTTAACTAACAGAGTTCATTAGACTGACGGCAATGTTATCTATGCCGCAGGCTTCTGCGCAGCTTTTTCTTGTTCTTGCTGCTGTTTTACAGCCACTCGAAGTTGCTTCAATTCATCAATCAATCAAACAATCAATAGGCCACATAATTGTTGTTGTTGTTGTTGTTGTTGTTGCTGTTGTGTTATGATAATTAGAGGAGACGCGTCATAAAATCAACACAACAAATCGACACATAGACAAATCAAGAGAAACGTGAAAGAGTCCGACATGAGGTTCAGAAATTGTGTCTCTAATGAGCCTCCACACCTCTCCCCATCCCAACCTGCACCCCAAATCTCCCACTCCCTATGTGCGTGTACGTGTGACTGTGTGCGTGAGGTGTGTGCGTGTGTGTGTGCGTGTGTTGTGCGTGTACGTGTTAGGTTCTAAGTTATCTGTTGGCTGGCAGCTGTCATTCTAAGGCACACGATATGCAAATAGTACTTGCCCCAAGCTATGCATTATCATTGGAGCTTCAGAACCCTTTGCAGCATTTCCCCCATCCCCCATCCCCCATCCCCCGCTCCCAACCCACAAACACAGCACAAACGTGGGCTGAGCTGTGAACCGCTTCGAACTGACGCCAGCTTGAACCCCAGCGACCCACAAAGCACCAGGCAACAAATGAGAGCTACCCACATACCTTTTGCCCAGTTGTTCCTCTGTTCTATATATCATTGCATTCTAATTGTAATTTATGTTTTTTATACATTTTATACTTTTTATTTTTTTCCCCCATTTTTTTACTTACTATATTTACGTAGTTACTTTCCCAACTTTATCTGAAAGTGAACGGCGCAGCGCTCATTATTCAGCCAGCAGACAGACAGAGTGTCAGACGCACAGACTAGAAGACGAACAGACAAACAGACAGACAAACAGAAGACAATCAGGCAAATAGACAATCAGACACACAGACAGAGTCAGAATGACAGTCAGACAGTCCGGCAGCCCGACAGTCAGGCAGCCAGCCAACCGTTCAGTCAGTAGAATAGCCCGGGGAATACGCACTCATTATTCATGAATATTCTGAAACAAAAAGCCAAATGAAGTTAAATGAGTGCAGCGACAAACTAAACAAAGGCGACTCAAAACACAGATTCACCATAACGACTAGAAAGTACACTACAAAAGCCAAGACAGAGGAGATCCCCTAAGACGAACAAAAGTCGGGCTTTTAAAACTCCAATTAAAACTTTTCTTATACGAAGTTTGGGATTTCCATCTTATACGCATTTTGGGATTTCTATCTTATACGCAGTTTGAGATTCCCTTCTTATACGCCCTTTGAGATTCTCCTCTTATACTTTGTTCTTATACGTTTCGAGTATATTTTAGCTGCACTTCCTATGACTTGTTTCGCTCAATCAAAGTATCGATACTTGCAGACAACCCGCAGTATAAAGTCACCTGCAGCGATAGTCAACAACTTATCGATATTTATCAGCTTATTTGCAGTTCATTTATCGATTTATATCTTCCGATTTATGAGCCACTGAGTGGCACTTATAACTGGGCATATTTTGGACCAAAATAACAACAACAACAAGAAGGAGAAACACACTAAAAGTGGATGAAGGTCTCGTCCCACAAATCTCTTAACATCTTCATAAAACCCATGTAAATATTTGTCATCTATGCATTTTTGGAGTTTGGAGTCTTTACGACTTTTGATAAGCATCAAAATTTATGGTTAAATTCCGTGTCTTATTTATAAGATACAAATATGTGTACTTGCTGTGCGTGTGCCTGTGTGTGTCTGTGTGTGTGTGTAGCATTCTTCAGCCCTTAGCTTAGGTGATCCTACCCACATGCCCGTGGCTGTAGATTGTAATTACAGCAACGGTTTACATTCTACAGAATCGTGTAGATAAACTTACGGGCCCTCCACCAGCAGCAGTAACAACATTAACAACAACAACAATATTAACAACAACAACAAGAACAGCACCTACATTAAGATCAGCAACAACAATAAAAAAGACAAACAACGGCGGCAAGTTCAAGTCGAGCGGGCAGACAAAGTACCGCAAAAGTTAAACAAATGTAGCAACAAGTCAGTGACAGAAACAACAACAAAAAAAAAAACAGAAAAAAAAAATTAAAAATAAAAAAAACATTAAAAAAGGAAAAGAAACAAAGCAAAGAGTAAAACAGAAGAACTACAAAAAGATGAAAGAGGAAACAAAAGGGAAAATGTGGAAGCAACAGGTGCGGGCCACTTAGCACAGAACATTCGCAGTGTGAGATACAAATGTATCTGTATCTGTGAATGTAAATGTATCTGTATCTTCATGTGTGAATGTATCTGTAGCTGCGAATGTATCTGACTCTATGAGTGTATCAGTATCTGTATCTCTATGTGTAAAATGTATATGTATCTGAGAATGTATCTGTATTTGAGAATGTATCTATATCTGAGAATGTATCTGTATCTGAGAATGTAAATGTATCTGAGAATGTATCTCATTCTGTGAATGTATCTGCCTGCTTGAATGAATATATATCCGTATCTGTACATGTATCTACATCGGTGTCTGCAAATGTATCTGTATCTATGTTCGCATGTGCACATACGCATGTTTTATGGCCCAAACGTTGCGTTATTTAGCCAAAGGCTCAAACCGAGTCAAGTGACAAGGTCACAGCTTAAATGAGAGAACTTAAGATTCAATTAGCTGAGTTTAATTAATGAAGAAACAAAACTCTAAACGCTCCAGTAACCTCCGGCAGCGGTGGTTGTTGCGGCAGTGGTGGTGGAAGTGGTGCTGGTGGTGCGCAACTTCCTTTCCTGCCGCCTGAGCCGTCGCAAATCATTAAGAAATCCACTCAAAAATTTCACAAATTAACTTTATAACACGAAAATTTCTCGCACGACAAGCCAACATGTGTATGTCTGTGTGTGTGTGTGTGTGTGTGTGTGTGTCTGTGTGTGCATGTTGATGTGCACATAAACACATCCACTTTGGGCCAGATCCACCTTGGAGACCATACATTAATAATTATGAGCTGAAAAGTGCCCATAAGGTAAATTTGTTGGCTTCCTGTTTTATTTTTTGGGAACGCTACTGAAAACCTCAGCACACGACGAATCGATCGAATGTTGACTCTGGGCCTGGGGTCTGGGCTTGGGCCTGGGTCTGGGCTGAGGTCTGGGGTCTGGGCTGGGGTTTGGGCTTGGGCCTGGGTCTGCACTTGGGCCTGGGCTTGGATCTTGGGCCTGGGCTTGGATCTTGGGCCTGTGCTTGGATCTCGGGCTTGGACTTGGGCTTAGGTCTTGTCTTGTGCCAAGCACGAAAATTGCTTTGACATAAAAACAAAAAAAAAATATATATATATATATAATATTGTGTGTGGATATGTTTATATGTGCATACAATAAAAACAAGAAGAAAAAAGGTATTTTTTAGTGGGTCACGCGCGTCATGACGGACCCAGAGACAGCAAATGAAAACCCTCGACCGGGGGCTGGCCAGCCCACCCAGCTGATAAAATCAAAACATGCGCAAAAAACGACCTATAAAAAACGAATAACGAAAAGCAACAAACCAACCACAACAACAACAACAACAACAACAACAACTTAAAACAAGCAAAAACCCAAATTAAAATCGGAGCAACAATTGGATGGGACCTGAGACTTGGGTTTCCCGGCACAAGCGAATGTTTAAATTGTTTGCCTAATTTACTTCTTTTTTTTGCTTTTTTTTGTTTTTTGGTCAAAATGTAATGCAATTAACATTTTTATATACAAACATGTATGAAGTACATAAGTTGTATATAGAGTCTTTTATTTATATAGTTTATATTGTAACTACTGCGATTTAAATGCAACAATTTCACAGTCGCCTGGGAACGCTTTGGGGCAATGGCAATGCTCGTGAAATATGTAATTGAATGGGGTTTTTCATTAGCATTGGCCAAGATATAGTTACCCGCTCATTAAAGATCGGACCAAGTGATACTGAACTATATATACAGAGTCCGACTTGCAACATTGCGAGCTTCAAACGAAATTTTGTAGTTTTTATTTGGCAACAAAGATAAAAATTTGCAGGCTTCAACCTAAGTAATTTACATGTCAAATGTAGCCAAGTCATGAACCCAAGTGGTGAACCCAACACATTTAGCCAGGATATGTACCTAAGCTGTGCTTGTTCTCATGTTGAATGATGCATTTTTTTGTGACTCTAAGAAGATTTAAGGTTTAAAAAAGATAAACAAAACTTTAAAAAAGTTAAAAAAATTGACTGTAATTAACATTTTGATAAGTCCACGAAGGTTTTTATTGAAGTTCAAATCTATTGCCGCCTGTAGTTTGTTTTTATTACATCGATTAGTTGAGATACTTAAATTATCAGCTCGAGGGCTTGTTTGATTGCTGGGCCATAGGGTTTCTTTCTGGTTTCCATTTGGGTTTTTTTTTTTATTTATTTATTTATTTTTTTTTTGCGTTTTTTTAACTGTTTTTTATTGGCGCTGATCATGCAATATTTTATGTACTTTTGGATTTGTCATTTGCCTTTGTTTTGGCCACGATAATCTTTTTGCATGTCCATTGGCCTCAACCCTTTGGCTATTGGCAAAGCTAATGACCAAGTCGATAACCGCAGCCCAATCGGGCGTGGCGGACAGACAGGGAGACAGGCAGACGGACAATGTACAATGGTCGACGGATGACAGAGGACAGAGGACAGAGGACTGATGACTGACGACTGTCAATGAACTTGGAAGAAGATTTGCTCAACTGAAGCTACGTGCCTGCAATTCTTCTTTTGGGAGACTTTAAAATAATTCAAAAAAAAACAAAAAAAATCCGAAAATTCCCGAGATCCAAAAGCTTTGGGTTTGCATAAATTTTGAAACTTATTTTTTGGGAGCTACGACTGCCGAACTCTTCGTGTTGTACATATATTACGCAATGTGTTTCAATATTGAAATGAAACATTTTATGGGATTTACGTGCGAGTCGTTCAAATCGAATGGCCGCTCGATTCTGGGCCATAAAGTGCCGTTAGAAGCTCAGCTGAGTGGAAATTCAATTAGTGACACCCACAAGAAGTCAAGTTCTATGCCGACACTTAATGGACACGATCATTACAAAAGCAATGTGCACACACACACATACACACATACACATTTGGAGTCATGCACACACACACACAGACAGAGAGAGGACAGAAGACAGACAGAAACTTAAAAAGCAATTTAATTTTATTACAAACTATGAAACTCAAATTGACAACAACAAAAAAAAAAACTGAGGAAAAAAAAGCGATCGCTTCCATTTGGAAATCCATTTTGGAGCCTGGGAATTGCCGCGAGTGTCAAATATTTGGATTTGATTTTCGAATTTCGAATTTTGTGACAATTGTTGCGACTATTTTGAAAGTCATAAAATGTGAGCTGACTTTGAGGCACGAGAAACGTCTCATTGCCAGTCGTCGTGCACATCGCACACACCAAAAAAAAAAAATCAAAAAAAAAACCAAAAAAAGTAGGAAAAAACCCAAAAAAAAAAAATCAAAATTAAATTAGATACAAAATTGAAAAAAAAAAAACAAAAAAAAAAAATAAGATACAAATTCGAAAACTTGTGCATTATGCATATTAAATGCTTTCACTTTCATTTTTCATAGACAATGGGCCTAAAGAGCGCAGCGGAGTTACCAATTTGAGGACTAATGTCCCTGTATATCCAATAGACACGCACACACACACACTTGCACACACGCACACACGCACACAGATTTGAAAAGAAATGCAGCTTGTAGATACAAATGTATCTAACGCACACGCATGGCAATTGGGCGTGAAAGCCGCAAGGCTACGAAATGAAAGCAAATCCAACAAAGGTCTAACGAGCCAGGCTTACAGCCCCGCCCCCTTGCACGGGGTGGCTATTCCTCCTAGTCACCATACCCAAATCCTACATTCCTCAGCTCCCCCCTCCACCCAACCCTTTGGCTAATCAGCACCATTTGTTGGCCTCTTCGATTAACACTCAATTGTGTCTACGCGTGTGTGTGCTTTGGGTGTGTGTGTGTGTGTGTGTGTGTGTCTATTGTTTGTGTGTGTGTGTGCAGTTCAAACAGTTCGTGGAAAGCCTAAATGAAAACGAAAGCATTGGCCCACAATTGAAATGCAAAGCTGCAGCTGCAACGCATCTGTAGATGTGAATGTATCTGTATCTCAATCTCTAAGTGGTTGTATCTATGGGTTAAAGCTGTGTTTATGAATGCAAATATAGATGCCTAGCTGTATATGAAGATTATAGCTGCAACTCATAACGCCGCCAAAGCTGCATCTGTATCTGTATCTGTATCTGAGTGTCTGCATCTGTATCTGTATCTGTATCTTGTATCTGTATCTTGGTGTCTGCATCTGTGATTGCATCTCTGCGTCTGTAAATGTAATTATGCATTTGTATCTCTAGGTATGTCTAAGACTGAGCTGTATCTGTATCTGTATCTGTTTCTATGCTTGTATCTGTATCTGTTTCTATACTTGTATCTGTAACCTGGTAAATGTATCTGTAGGTTAAAAGTCTGTCTATTAATGCATCTACATGGGATCTGTATGACCAATGCCGCATCGATTGTCAACAACATATCGCGTCGTCTGCCTTGTGCTCAATCATTATTATTGCAATTGCAATCACAATCGCAATTGCAGTTGCCAACTGCAATTGCATGTTGTAAGTACCCGAATGAATGCCTATGATCACATGCACTTAGCCACAACTTATGGCACGTTAATAACTAATAAATGACTCTGACTGATGTCTAGACCACAGACTATACACTCGCTAGACTCAGTACATCTATAGGCATCTATAGACTCTCTGCTTGTGTGTGTGCCTGTATGTGTGTGTGTGTGTGGAGTCTACAGATCGTAGACCGTATAGGACAGCGAACTTTTGTGAGGTAGGCAAAAGGCAAAGAGTGAAGTTCGTGATTGATTCTCACAATGCAAATGAAATGCAATCAATGTGAACACTTTGGCAGTATATTTCTCCTCTTACCCCCCACAGCCCACAGCCCCAGCCCGCCTGTTTGCATCTGTTTGTTCAGTTTGGAGATCATTATTATGCGTCCAAGTTCGCGTCCGACTCTCGTTGCACATTTTGCTTTCGTACGTGGCCGGCGACAGCTCAAGGCCGACAGTCTGGAGCCGCGAGAGTCGCAGTCAGAGTCAGAGTCAGAGCCAAATGCATTATATGGCTTGCCATACCTGCCATACTGCCAGATGGACAGACTGCTGGACTGCCAGACAGTCAGACTATCCGTCGGGCTATCTGACTGCCTGACTGCCTGACTGCATAATACAACAAAGTAAAAAGCGCCAACTAAGCGGCGAATATTGCTTTTTATTTGCAGTTGTTGTTGTTGTTGCAGCTGCTGGTGGTGCTGACGTTGCTGCTGTTCTTGTGATCGCATGACGAATTACCAGCAAACAACAAAGAAACTGCCAGCAACCACAAAGGGTCCCAAGGCCCAACTCCTAACCACAAATATGCAGCATCCTGCGGCAGCGGTTGCTTTTGTTTGGTGTCTTTCAACTTGTTTGCATCACGTTCTTTAGGGAAAACAATTTCCAATCAGAATGCCCATTCCCAGTGCAGTGCCCAGTGGTCAATCGCCAATCATCAATAGCCAATGGTCAATGGGTGCCCAATGTCCAATTTGCAATTTGTTTTGATGGCGCGGCCAATTTGCAATTGCCGCCCGAAATGAAATGCAAAACAAAGCAACGAATTCCACATTTAGTTTTCTTATAAACGAAATGAAGAGCGGCAGCAGCAGCAACAGTAGCTGCAACAGCAACAGCAACAGCAACAACCACAACAACAACAACAGAATCTGCCACTGAAGCAACAGTTGACAACAATTCAGAGTAAAAGTCTTGAGTAATAGAAGAAATTCCACCAACGGCAGCAGAATGTTACATAACATAGTAACAGCAACAGTTAACAGCAATACTTAACAGTATCAGATAACAGAAATAGTTAAGAGGAATCGGGATAACGATTAACAGCAATCGCATATTATATAAAAGGCAGCAGAGACAGCTTATCATATAGATAGATATTTGTTAGGTTGTCTCTGATTAGCTTATATCCACAGTTAACAGCAACAGTTAACAGCAATACTTAACTGTATAAAATAACAGAAATAGTTAACAGGAATCAGGATATTTATAGAGACAACTTATTATTTATATACATAATATATATTAATATATAATACAATAAGTGGTCTTTGCAGCTGCAAGAGACTTAAGTTCACAGCAATAGTTAACAGTGACAGGTAACAGCAATGATTAACAGTATCAGATAACAGAAATCGGGATAACGATTAACAGCAATCGTATATTGTATAAAAGGCAGCAGAGACAGCTTGTCATATAGATATATACTCGTCATGATGACAGTTAGCAGCAACATTTAACATTAACAGTTAACAGAAGTCAACGTATCCACATATACTATACATTATAATAAGTAGTCAGCAAATGGCAAAGGTACCAGCAACAGTTAACAGTAACAGTTAATAGAAACATTTAACAGCAACAGGTAACAGTAACAGGTAACCGTAACAGTTAACAGCAAAAGTTAACATTAACAGTTAACAGCAACAGTTAACAGCAACAGTTAACAGCAACAGTTAACAGCAACAGTTAACAGCAACAGTTAACAGCAACAGTTAACAGCAACCGTTAACAGCAACAGTTAAGAGCAGCAGTTAACGGCAATAGTCAACAGCAAAAGTTAACAGTTAAGAGCAACAACAACAGCAGCAATGAATGTGGCAACTGCCGCTTGCAGCAATTAACAGCATCGATGGCTTCAAAGTGGACAACAGTTAACAGCAACTCCGACCAACAACTACCAATAGCAACTGTGACTGGCAACAGCAACAGCAGCAACAGCCGAAGGCAACTTCAAATTGCAACAGCCGCCATTCTGCAACATTCCTGCAACACGTTGTCAACTTCCTTCGTTTGTTGCAAGAATTCAATTATATATACACAGCATTTTTTCATTCATGTTTTTTTGGGTCAGTCGCAGTGTATAAATCAGAGTGAAGCAGCAACAGCAGCAGCAACAACAACAACTACAACAACAGCAGCAGCAACGCTGAACATCTATAAGCGGCAATATGTCAGGCAGGCGTCTAATTTGTTGGCTAATCAGCAGTCCCGAAAATTTCTCCGTCTAAATGGAACGGCGCCAATGGGTTTTGGGTTGTCCGTCGCCAGTGAAATGCTGCATGTTGACATCATTTACCACCTCCAACGTCCAAGTCTTTGCCTGCTTGTCACCCATCTCCATCTCCCTTAGCTACTCCCCACCCCACAACCCCTACCTCTGTCTTTCTCTCTCTGCTAAGGATCGACATTTTTGTCGCCGCTTATAAATTGTGCATCCAAAATTATGCCATTTATTTTTAGTTGCCACAAATCCCAATTTTTTCATTTCGTTGTTGCCAGTGATTTGTGTGCCCTGCCCCACAGAGTCGCCACATGCTCCCGTGCCACGACATGCCCAGTCATGCCATGAATCACCCACAGGTCATTAATTGAGTTCTGATAACAACAAGCAAAAGAAAATAACTCCCACTTTTCGCTTATCAAATTTTTTAATATTCAAAAGTTCACCTCGAATTAGAATATTTTTTTATAAGCAGAAGATAAAATTAATTTATTTTATTTTATTCCTAACGAATTGAAGATACTTTCCAAATATGACTTGATCTTCATGTAGTTTCCATATCTGTACTAAGTAATATGACAGGCGATCAATTGATTAAACTAAAAAGACCAAAGAAACTGAAAGGCCATAAATTGTGATATCAATCAAATAATCAGATTTAATAATTAATTAAAAATTCAAAAAATTCATTTATGGAAATTCTAAACTATAAATCAAATTTAAAACAAATTACACATCACATTTTCGCCTTATGAGAACGGATTAAATAATAAACTTAGAATAGTTGCCCTTCCATTGTGTATGGCAAATTCTTTCCCACACAAAAATCTCCCATGATTATCGCAAATATCGCATGACATTTTTTTTGCTATTAGAAGGGCATTCGCAGGTCGTTATTAATGGGGGATTGTTTTTCCTGTTTCTGTCATATGGTCAAAATTGTGGCGAATATTTTTATATTTAATGGGCGAATGTAGATCGACAAAAGCTGCACGATATGTGCACTCCTATGCGGCCATAGAATCGCCAATATTACGGCGTAGTCTCTTTTCGTGCGTTCCGTTTGACGGGCTGGTAAACAATTAATTTTTTTTTGGATTTATCGCTACGTTGATTTATTTTTAAGGAAAATCAAAAACGCGATAAAGACGGGAAAATAATTTGATACTTATATATCATATATATATATATATATAAATTCCGTATAATCGTTTGCTATTGACCGAGAGTCGTCACAGCCTGCAGAGTTCGGAAGTAAAGAAAATGTCGCAGTGGTGCCAACATTTGGGTTTTAGGTAATTTCTGTTAATGGAGCGTACAAATGGCAAATGTCTAGACACCAACTGTGTGTGTATTATGCAAAAAATGAGAGACAGAGACAGAAGATCCTATAATAGCAACAAAAGACATAAACAAATGCCCCAAAGTGTGACGTCATTCAACCGATCGTCGCGCACCGCAATTTGGGGCACATCGGGAACTAAAATAAAAGCAACAAAAGATACGCGGTACAATTTGTACGCTTCGCTACATTTCCTAGCCCCCTAAACAAGTAAGAGACAATGTGTGTGTGTGACCGACTACTGGATACCCTGTAAATACCGCTCATTATAAATAAATACACAAAGTGAAGCAGACAATTCAGATTCCCCTTAAGCTTAGGGATTACATAAATGATATTAGTTACTTCGGCTTAAAAAACAGAAAAAAAAAAAATAAAAAAAAAATAAATAAATAAATAACTAATATTAAAAAAAAATAAAAAATATATTTGCAGAGTATAAATAGGGGTATAATATATAAAATATTTACTATATATAAATAGGTACATATATATCTGACTTGATGAGCAGAAATCTTGCTCGTTTGTTCAGAATTATTATTTTTATAGCCTATAAAAAAGTCAATTCGGGCAAGGGAAATTTTATAGCAGAGAACAAAAGACTTTGCAGTATTTTTACCACTGACATAGATCGGGAATATGTGCATATATATATATATATATATATATATATATATATATATATATATAATACATTTATCTATTAGTTTTTTATATTTATTATAATTTATATTTATATATAATTATTTACTTTTTAACATTTATTATAAGCAATTTAAAAGGAAAGGGAAATTTATATTTTTTTGCTCCTTCAATTATAGCAACAAATATTCCTATAAAAAATATTCCCATAAAATAATATCCCCCATTCAATTCATTAATTCATTTTTACTTTCAAAAGTGATATACCCGCTTGGGGTAATTAGGTACAGGGTATCGGCACGCCATATATGCTGCCTGTTTAATTGCAGCGCGCCAATTTGGGCAATGCAACGGCAGCAACAACAGACAAAAGACGACAACAACAACAGTCAAAAGACAACAACAACAGTGAAAAGACAACAACAACAACAACCTTGAAAATGCAATCAAAGCAAAATCTTGATCTCGTTTTAATTTCTTGTTGTTGTTGTAGCAGTAGTAGTTGTTGTTGTAGTTGTGGCTGTTGTTGTTGTAGTTGTGGCTGTTGTTGTTGTATTTTGTTTTTGATTTGTTGCCTTTGTTGCAAGTGTTTAATTGCGTTTACTTTTATTTGTTGCTGTTGTTGTTTTCTTCATTTGCCAGACTCTTGCTCTTGGCATTCAGACTTGTTGCTGTTGCCATTGTTGTTGTTGTTGTTGTTGCTGCTGCTGCTGCTGCTGCTGCTGCTGCTGCTGTTGCCGCACACAAGCAACACCAAAGCAAATGTGCAGCCAATTTTGGGGGCTGTGCGACAAACAAAAGGCAATGTGACTGCGCTTCCTGTCCTGCAACAGCATCTGCAGCAACGAAAGTGCAACAAGTGTGAGCGATTGTTGTTGTTCGTGTTTGTTTACTTAATGTTGTTGTTGTTGTTGTTTTATTATTATTATTATAAAAATGCTGCTGTGAGTTCGATGTACACATAAAAATTGCTTTGACTCAGCGAGCAGCTAACTATTTAGGGCCATCAAGTGACGGGTGGGGTGTGATGAGGCGGGGGGGAGGGCCTGTTGAGGGCATGCGGCACGAGTTGCAGAGGCAGGTTGCAATGACTCGAATGTCATGGCTGCCATGGTGGCGGCAAAAAACAATTTCACGCTTTGTCTGCCCCAAACTGCCGCATCGCAGACCAGAGAATTATTTTTATGGCATTTTTTATTTTTTATATGTTTTTTGCTTGAAAAAACGCCCACAAAATGTTTGAAGTGAAGAGAAATGGCAAAGGGGGTGGGGTGGGGGGGCCTGAAAGAGGGTAAAGATGAGGATGTGGTTGTGGATGTGGCTGTGGATGGGAATCGATGGTGATAATCGTGTCTAGTGATCGTCATTACTTTAGTTAGTTTTATCAATAAACCGTTAATTATCGAGCGCCAAACACAACAACTGCAATTGTTGCCGCTGCACAAACAATACGCGGATGTATTTTTTTCCAACATTTTATTTTTATTATTTTTATTATTATTATTATTATCATTTTTTGTTGGTATCCACAATAACTAGGAGTGGCACTCATCATTGGCCAACAGCAACAACAATCGCGGTTGGGGCCAACGTTCGGTCGCCACACGTCCACGTCCACGTCCAAGGTTTTGTAAGCACTAACACACACACACACACAGACACACACACACACACACAGATGCACATACACAAAACCACACACATAGCAAATGCTCTCGGCCTGGGTGTGGGTGTGGGTGTGGGTGCGGAATCAGCTCCACTCCAGTCATGGAACTGGGAACTATTGCTGGGTGTTCCGCTCCACAAACCTTCGCCTTGTTGGCCAGCAAATGGCGTTGTTTATGTAAAGAACCCAAACCCCGCGTTGTTCTCGATCTTGAGATTTGCAAACAAAAAAAAATAATAATAATAATAATAAAAAAAAAATAATAAGCATCAAAAATTTGACATTAATTTCAATGCCCCTTGAAGAACAATTTGACGCCGTTATTTTTATTTTAATTTTCGAATACGAAAAATAATTAAAAGCTGCTTAAAGCGATAATAAAAATTCCCAAAATTTAATTGCTTATTTGAAGACATAAAAAAAAATTCTTCAGTTTCCGAAGATTACAAGTGAACGTATAAAACATATTTTAATAAACTTATTAAAAATGTTATATAATGTACAATACGAAATGTGATCCTGAGATTTAAATTTAATACTGAATACTATTTTTGGTCGTCATATAAATTATTATTTTTTAAAGCTAAAAATATTGCTTATATTATGAGCTCGATAAATGCCACAATTGAAATAATTTTATTATTAAAAAAAAAAACAAATAAATAAATAATAAAAAAAAATAATCTAAATAAATATATTAAAATAAAAATAATAAAATAAGTAAATAAAATAATAAAAAAAAATAAAATAAATAAATAAAAAAAAATAAAAAAAAATATATATAATAATAAATTATAATATAAATATAATTAATAAATTATATATATAATATAATAATAAAACAATATGAAATAAATATATTTATGAATATATCGTTAATAATCATTTTTTAATAAAAATAATAAAATAGCAAAAAAATAATATATTTTAAAAAAATAATAATATATCATATAAATATAAATAACAAAAATAAATATAATAATAATAAAAATAAAAAAATAATATAAAATATAAATATGAAAAATAATATTAAAAATAATATTTAAAAAAATAAATAATATAATATTATATATAAAAAAAATATAAAAATAAATATTTATAATATAAATAATATGATATAATAATAAATAACATACCAATTAAAAATATATGTTCATAAACCGTTCTATGCTCATTGAAATAATAATTTATTTATTAAAAAATTAAAAAAAAAACTTTGCTGCTTTTTAAAACCTCAAAGATTGATAAACTTTAAAGTAAATTCATTCAATTTAATTGCCTTATAAAAGTGATTAAAATTCTATTTGTTTACTGACTAAATGCCAGCCATTTATCATTGGTAAATAATTGCTTCAAGAGCTGCTATGATATCATCCATGGCCAGCATGTAATCTGTGTCAGGATCACTTCAGTTGGAATGCCTCCTTCTGGGTAGAACTGGGAACTGATCCCTAGGGTTGGCCTTGTGACGTAAGCAATGGACTTGGACAATGCGAAAGACAAGTAGTTGTAGTCATTCAAGATTTTCTAACAACTCTGTTAAACACTCATTCATTCATTCATTCATTCATTTATTCACTCCAAGCGAGTCATAAAGCTAACATTCAATATTCGTTGCGAGGCTTTGTTTGCTTTTTGGCTGCGCGCAGCGCGTGACATAGAAAACAACTGAAGTGCAGCCTCAGTCACTGAGGCACCACCAAGTCACCAAGCTACCAAGCCACCAAGTTACCTAGTCACCAAGTCATCAAGTCACCAAGTCATCAAGTCACCAAGTCACCTGGTGAACTATTCCAATGTTGACAAAGCAAAAACAACAACAACAACAACAACAATAACAAAGGCAAACAACTTTTGTTGCCGCCCTGAGGGCAACGCCTGAAGCTCGACATCAGAAATCGATTATTTGTCGTTGCTATCGAGCGATCGGAATACCGTGAGAACTATCCAAGCCAAAGTTAGGATCGTATTTTTTCCTAAGTTATTTTCTTCTTTTCAAGCTTCACACTGGACCAACGCCAAGATTTGCATAAATAATTGCAAACTGATGCAAATTTTATATATAGACTCAATTTTTTTTTTTCTTCATTTTTTTTTTTTTTTTAAATTTTTTTTACCTTCTTTTGGCTGGATATCAAATGCGATTGTTATTGGCAGCCATTAATTAGGCAAGTCTGGTATCGGAACTGTGGGGTTCGTTGGGTTTAATGGGTGCTATGTGGCATTAACCTTGATTGATTTAACCATAACAACATCAATAACTTTTTTAACTATTGTCCAACTTAAATGTTGCCGCTTTGTTCTGAGCACGAGCAATGCAAGCGATTGTTGTTGCTGCTGCTTGTGATCTATATCATTAATATGCTAAAGGTCAACACTATGTATGTGTATGTTTGTGTGTGTGTGTGTAAGACTAAAATAAGTAAAAACCAGAAATAACAACGTTAACTTCAACTGGCCAGCAATTAACTGAGACACATAAACACATAAAATCTGCCGGACCATCCATCAATCTCTCACTTTCATTTCAAAAATATAGGAATATATATAAATATATATACATATATATATACGAATATATATAGTGTGCATTGCAAGTATCTGTATCTGTAACTCTTTTTGTATCTGTATCTGCAACTGTGTATCTGTAGTTGACACGAAGCGCGTCGATCATGCGTCGTCGAGTGTTGAAATATATAAATGTCCATGATGTTGTCGATGAGTGTTGTACGTGTTGTTGTTGTTGCTGTTTTTATTGTTGTTGCTGTTAAGATGTTGTACGTGCTGTTGTTGTTGTCAAGATGTTGTTAAATTGTTGTCTGAGTTTTTAAAAGTATATAATTTCAGTGCCTTGTCTCTGACATATTTCTCTGATGATCTCACTTTTACATCAGTTCTTTTTTAATATCGTAACTATCGTAGCCATCGTAACCATCGTAACTATCGTAACCATTATAACCATTGGAACCATCGTAACAACCGTAACCATCGTCACCATTGCATATGATATCATGTGAGTCTTCCCTGACAATTGCATCCAGAAACTGGCCATTAGGAGCGGAGGGTTTGGGTGAGAGGGAGAGGGTGAGGAGGGGGGCTAATGAATGTCTAAAGTTGAAAATAATGATGAGGCGATCAATGGTCAATTTTTAGATTTTATAATCGCCTTTCGACAACTCAATAAAACATTTGCAGGGCTTCGGCTAATTAGCAAATGGAGGAGGAGTCCAGTGACGGGCAAATAAATAAGTTATAAAAAATAAAAATATATAATTTATACTTTTTTATGGTTCGTTAAGATCTTTACAAACTTAAAATTAGGGAGTTTCGATTTAATTGAGTTTCGTTTATGGCCTGGAAATTTTCCAAGTTCTCAATTTAATTGAAAGCGAAGTGAAGGCAAGGATCAAAGATCAGCTGAGATCTTCGATATTTTCTAGGGTCTTACAGTTATAGGCCTCCTCTCAGCTTTTTCTTGTGCCTATCTTGGATCTATCCACGACCTATCATGGCCATTGCCCGGATCTTATAGCCTCAGGTACTTCTCCTCCGGCGACGCCCACCGTTAACACTTTGCATGCATTTAACGTGTCTCTCGCAAAATAAACAAAAAACAAATCCCAAAAGCTAAACTTACAAATTAGCAACTAAGAGAGAAAAAAACAAAAAAAAAAAAAGAAAATAAAAAAAAATAAAAAAATAAATAAAAGCTGGGCAAGCAAGCAATGAAAAGGCAGTAGAAACAATGAAAAATCCGTATTCAGGGCAGTTCCAACGTCAAAGGCGACCAACGCTTTGGCATTCGCCAGCGGCTTTTGTGTTGTGTCTAAGATGCAAATGGCTCAAAGTGCCAGCTCCAGCTCCAATTGCAGCTCCAGCTTGGTCACATCACCATCATCCATGTCCGACTCCGGCAAGTCCCACTGATCCATGTCGGACGTGTTGCGCATACGCCCGAGGGGCAAACTTCGATGTTGTTGGAAAGAGTGAAAATGTCATTGGCAGATGTGTCGCGGATATTAGCAGCCAGAGACGACACTTGTCTGCCCCAAGACATGATCAGTCACTTTGATGGCAATCATCATTATTCCGATCATAATCATTCTTATCATCATCATCATTAATACAATCATCATCACTGGGATGAACATCATCATCACGTTGTCCCGAAACAAAAGAAGGCCCCGCGCACGGCGGAAGGCTGAACAATGGGCGGTCCCTTGAGATTGGGAGAGGGTGAGAGGCGGGCAAGTGGGAAGCACTTTTGAAGTAATCTAACATTTTATGAGCTTGGCTTGCCGGGAACACATACATGTCCAGGCCACAGTCGAGTGGCCAGCGGTTAAGTCTTTTGTTCTGCTCCTCCAGCTGCTCCTCCAGCTGCTCCTCCAGCTGCTGCTGCTTGTCTTTGCCTCGTTGTCTCTTGTATGTAATTATTATGACTCGACCGTTTAGCTCACAAGTTAATTACCCCATACCCCGTTGCCCGACTACCTCCCCCCGGCCACAGTCTGCGCCTGCCACTCGGTATGAATCTCAGTTCCAGTCCTATACTTTCGACACTTTCAATAGTGGCATCTGTTGATGCCTCAACTGTTGCTGCCTTTGTCGCTGGCACTGCCCCTGTTGCTGCCCCTGTTGCTGCCACTGTTGCTGCCACTGTTGCTGCCTCTGCTGTTGGTGTTGCATTTCCCAAGTTGTCTATTTTGGGCTGAGCCCTCGAGCGAGAAGCGCCATTAAATCGATTTTACATTAAAAATATTGCACAAGGCGCCGCCCGCCGCCAGAATTAATGGATCATAATTATTGCTGAGCGGCAAAAACGGCAGCAACATCAACAACAGCAGCAACAGCAACATCAACAGCAACAGCAGCAGCAACAGCAGCAACAACAACAACAGCAACCGCATTAGAAATGAAAACAACAACAGCCACTGGACAGCCGGGCAAATAATTGTTAAGCCCAAAAGTGCTGCCTCACAGCGCACAGTGGAGCAAACGTGTTGTGTGCTGAACAAAAAATTAAATAAAATGATAAAATGTGAATTTAATTTGGGTCAAAATTTTTAGAAAATTTCTAAAAATTAAGCAATTTTTTGTGGTCTGAGAACTTTTTTGGAATTTCTTTTACTTTTGCCCCACTGTACGCAGCATTGCATCTTCAGCCTTGGCGTTGGGCCACTCAAGCGTCGAAAGATGCTGCAACGGTCGCTCCACAATGCGCGACGCCAAAGAAAAGAGAACTTTTCTTTTCTTTTCATGGATTTTCTTTTGCTTTAAGCTTTTCCATTTTACAGATAACTTTTCCCAAAGAGAAATGTGTGCCACACTTTGTGATATGTGAAGGAAAGGAAAGAAAAGAAAAGCAATAAGAAAATAAGTAAGAAAAAGCCTAAATACCAGAGTCTTACGGCAATCGCCGATGAGCTCTTTAAACAGAGTGCAGAGCGTGTTGCATGCCACTTGCCACTTGCCACTTGCTGCTGTTGCGGCTGTGACTGCGGCTGTGACTGCGGCTGCTACTTTTGCTGCTGCCTCAAAATTTGTTCTGGTCGCTGTCTGTCGCCCAATACATGATTGCCCCAACCTCATCCCTACCTTACCCCTACCTTACCCCTACCTCGCCCCTACCTTGCCCCAACCTCATCCCTACCTTACCCCCACCTCGCCCCTACCTTACCCCTACCTTACCCCTTCCTTACTCCTTACCCCTCCTTTCCTGCTGCTCCCATCAGTGGTACATTGATCTAACCCCCGGTGCAATTTCATGGGCAGCCGCCAGAAGAAGAAAGTGGCAAAAGGCGAAGGCAACGGCGACAGCGACGACGACGGTCAGACATCTGTTTATGTTGGACTTGACGTCATTTTGCGGCAAGTGAAAATGTGTGCGACGCGCTCAAACCAGTTTTATTATTATTTTTTGTTGCTTTTGTTGTAAGATGTGTTTATGTTTTCAACAACAACAGCAGCAGCAACAGCAGCAGCAGCAGCAGCAACATCAACAGCAGCAGCAACAACCGCAACAACAACAACAACAACAACAACAACAACAACAACAACAACCGCAACATCAAGCAACATTTGTTTGCCTTCTTTTTATATTTTGAAAATATTTCTCTGTGTTTTTTGTTGTTTTTATTGTTTTTGTTGTTTTTGTTGTTTTTGTTGTTTTCTTGGTTTTTGGCTCAATGTTAAGAGACGAGAGATGTTAAAAAACGTGATTTCCATGCGTCGTCATAGTCATCGGCATATTTAAATAAAATACTTTTACTATCAAAGAAAACAAGTTAGGGGTACACTTGGCCCGAGTGGTACAGTGGGTGTGGGGTAGGTAGGGGGGAGGGGGGACAGCAGCCACAAGCAAACAGCAACCAGCTCGTTATATTGGCGATCAAAAATTATAGTGCAACGGCGCCAAATGTTGCATACGCAACGTGCCACGCAGAGGCCACTGACCACCCCAAAACCATCAGCCATCAGCCTTGCAATTGAAAGCGGCGGCCGCTCCTGCGCAGTGCAGCCCCTTCCTGCGCCTCTCCCCCTCTCATTCTCTATCTCTTTTTCTCTCTCTCTCTAGGGTAGCATCGTGGCTTATGCAACCCTAAGGCCAAAATAACAAAAGGCCAAATAATTTATCAAAATCTTTTGCTCTTTGATATTCATTCATAATTTGCATCCCATAAGCAGCGCCTCCGAATGGCCAAAATAAAAACAAAAACCAAATCAATATAAAAATATATATATATATATATATATATATATATATGTATAAATATGTGTGTAGTTATTTATGCGTTAATTGTATGGAAATGGAAATGTTATTGGCCATAGATCCAAAGACGCAACGCGCCCCCCACTCCCCGCAGAGCACTGAAGCATTTTATTGGCCCTTTCTTCGGGCTCGGACTTTGCATTTGTCTTTGGCTTAACAAAAATTTCCAAAAGAAATGCCTCAGCGCATTACGCGTCTTATACAACAAATACATATACATTTATATATATACATTTATATATATATATATATATTCACCATAAATCAGGGTATTATAATCCCATTGCGGGTGTAATTTTCTCCCAATTTGAATCGAAATTGTGGCAAACTTATGTCAGATGTTACTCAATGTTGCATATCAATTTATTAGCCAGAGTTCAATCAATTGTAAAGTAATATCAATATGTAGATAAATAGATAAATGTATAAGTATCTATTTATATATATGTAGATACTTTGCGTACACAAAGCGAGAGCTGCGGATCTGAGTGAATGTATCTGAATTGGGTATCTGCCTAATGGAGGGAAAACCTAAGGTGTTTCTGGGCAAATGAACAACTGTTTTTGGACAGTGACTCACAGATAAATAGATAAACAATTGATCATTGAAAAATAGATAAGTAAATAATTACATTCAAGTGACAGGATAAACACAAAGTCAAAGATACAAAAATCGATAATTTAGTAGGAAAAAAAATGGATGCAGTTTTAATTTATAAATTTAATTATTAATAAATAATAAAAGGGTATAAAAGATAAATGGTAGATAAATTGATAAGTTAATAGACTAAATATAGGGAAAAAATAAAGTAATCATTTAGACCAGATAAATACAAACTCAAAGATACAAAAATGCCCCACTCAGTGGCAAAAAAAAAGATACAAAAAGTGTAATTTTTATTTATAAAGAAATTAGCAAAAGAAACAAAAGATTCTGGAAGATGAAGCTATAAATAAATAAATTATAAATTTATACATTAAAAAAAAAAAACAAATTAAATATTTACATTTATGAGTATGATAATAATTAATTCAAATAAGATAAATAAATAGAAAAATTATTCATACATCGCAGAAGATGCAAAGGGGGGAGTCTTAGATTCTGACACTCGACTACAGTGAGTAATAAAAATATGAGTATCTATTTGAAGAGGCAACACTGAATAACAGGAGAGTGGGACTGGATGGGGCTGGGTGGTGCGGGGCTGTGGCTGGTGTGGCCAGACATTCTGCCGCCTCGTCGTCTCTTCGTCTGGTGTAACATGCAAATTTTTTTGGATATGCAAATGAAACATTTTTGGCAAAAGCCAAAGGCGAGAAAAGGGAAAAACAAACAAAGTAAAAAACTGAAACAATAAACATGTTAAAATTGGCAATACACACACACCAACACACACCTTCACACATAGGCACACGTTCGCACACTCACACACACACACACAGGTAGATGGTGGATATTATTCAACAGTCAAACGGTGCGAGCGGAAGTGATTAAGAGAAGCAGCAACTGTGGGGACAGCTAAAGATACATCAACAACAGTCATCTAACAGATACATGCCACACCCCACACCCCACACCCGCCCACCCCCCCACAGCCGCCGGCAGGCAACACATGTGTGAAGAAAGTGAAGAAGCGGCAGAGACAATCAAATCTAAGGCGTTGGGAACTAGACAAAAGAGCTGCTTATGCAAATGCAATTGAGAAAGAGAGAGAGAGGGAGAGGGAGAGGGAGAGAGAGAGAGCGAGAGGGAGAGGGGGAGAATAGTTTGAGATACATTTGCAGCTATTAGATACATTTGACTACAGCTGTTCGCCAGATGATGTAAGCGGCCAAAATGTATCTGTGCCTCTATAACTCTTTGTATCTTTCCTTTTCATTTGACTTTTTTTCTTCACTTTTTTTCTTTATTTGATTTTTTTTCATTTTATTTTTTTCTTCTTTATTTTATTTTTTTTTCGTCATATTATTTTTTTTTTCTTTATTTTATTTTTTTTCTTCTGCTCTTAATTTATGCAAATGTTCAACTTATGTGCATTTCTTCGTCGGCTTTCTTTTGACAACACACATCTTGAGATACTTTACAGAGACACACACAAGCAGTACCCATACTCACACACACACTCATACACACATTCACACATTCACACACACATACGCACTCACACATGCACTTTGATTCACATGCATAAATTGTTGATAGGTTGCAAAATCTGCACCTATTAGAAAACCGTTAGCTTTTGGCTGAAGAAGGAGAAGGGGGAAGAGGAGAAGGTAGGAAAAACAGAGCAAAAAAAAGCTTAAAAAATAGCTATAAAAAAGCTAAAAAGGCAACAAATTAGTTTAGCACTTTTGAAAGTTGTCGACAAAAATCTCAGGTCTCAACCCTTCGCCAGGCGCCCCTCGTCATACGCGCTGCACACTAAAAATGAGCCCTGCCCACCCCCTGCGACCGCCGCCATGTACGCCCCCGCAAATGCGGGCTGAAACATAAAACTGTTTATAATTGCATTGTAAACATTTCACTTTCGTTTTTGTTTTGCCTCGAAAACTGTTTTTAATACCCGAACGAACAAAATGTTGTCTCCGCATCGTGAACAGAATAATTTTTCGGTTATTTTCGAGTTTTTTTATTATTGCTGTTGTTGTTGTTGTTGTTGTTGTTGTTGGGTCTGGAGTAGCTACTTTCGCCATGTGGGTGCTGCTTGACGAGATGATGAGATGATAGTTTTGATAGTTTTGGGTTTTAATGCCTTTGCAGGGAATGGGAGAGGGTGGGGGAGGGGGTGCGGCGGTACGGGAGGGGGGGTCGGATAAAGCGTCAGTTGAGGACTCAATTAGCAGTTGCCCTCCAGATTGTGGCCTGCATTTGCATAATGTTTGCTCTTAAGTGGCAAATCGTGGCCTGCGTGAGCAATCGATGACCCCAAGCCGATGACCCCTGCACCACTCGGGAATGACATTTATAGCCAGCCGTGGGTTGGGCCCGATCTTGTGCTGCATTTTGCATGCTTATTATAGGGGCATGAAATTGCCACCAGATTACGCAATCCTTGAGATAATCCTGAAGTGTGTCTAAAATTTTGTAATCCAATCTTTTTTTTTTGTGTTTTTTTTTTGTCATTTTGCAGATCAAACTCAAAGGCTTCGTATCTGCCGCGCCAGAGCCTGGAGAAGCTGAACAACACGGATCCGGATCATGGCATCTACAAACTGACGCTGACCTCCAATGAGGATCTAGTGGCCCACAATAAGCCAAGCTATGGCGTCACCGGTGGCAAACTGAAGCTAACCAACAATCTACCCGATGTGTTGCCGCTGGGCGTGAAGCTGCAACAGCAGCCAGCCAAGCCGCAGCCCACTTCACCCAGTGATGTGGTGGCCCTGCGCTATGGCTCCAATAATAACCTCGCAACGAAATCCCCAACAAATGCCACGCCCACTGGCAACAGCAATAACACAGCCTACGCAATGATCTATGGACAAGCGCCAGTGCAGCAGCAACAGCAACAGCAACAACAACAACAGCAGCAGCAGCAGCAGCAGCGGTACTCATCACCAGCGCTGGGCCACGCCTACAGCAAGAGCAGATCGCCAGCGCCCCAATTTACGCGATCTCAATCGTATGATGTGAAGCAACTGCCGTTGGGTGATCCAACGCAATACATAACCCAGTCCCATGTCGATCTTAAGCAAGCCGTCCATGACCTCGAGACGACGCTGGAGGAGGTGTTGCCACCCACGCCGCCACGCCTCTCGCCGGCCAACTCCAACTCCGACTGCAGCCTGAGCAACAGCTCCCTGGAATGCAGTCCAGTGAATGCCACTCACAATGCAAGCATCAATAGCACTAGCAGCACCAGCACCAGCACCCCCGAGGCACACCTCTTCCGTGCCGAGCTGATCAGCACCACAGCAACAGCGACACTGCCGAAGCCACCGCCCATCAACAGGCAGGAATCGCTGCGTGAGAACATTGAGAAGATTACGCAGCTGCAGTCACAGCTCATGTCGGCGCATCTATGCGACAATGGACTCCTCACCAGCTTTGGCAAGCAGATGAGCATCGCAGAGACAAAGGTCACAGAGCAACTGCCACAGAGCCCACCGCCCAGCCAGGAGATGGCACCCATGGCCGACACCGAGACGGACTCCGCACCAAACTCCCCCCCAGTGGATGCCAACACCGACAGTCTGAAGCTGATGCAACGCAGCGAATTAGTGCTTATGGTTAATCCCGCACCCACCACCGCTGACATGGCCTGCCAGACGGAGGAGCTACTGGACAATGAGCTGGTGGCGACACGGGACGAGCAGCAAATGCAAACAACTCTGCAGCCCCGCCAACGTCAGGCCATTGAGCTTGAGTATGAGGATCTAGCATTGGGTCTGCTCAAGCAGCTGCCTCCCAATGACAAGCTCATCGAAATCCTAACACCAAAAACCTGCAAACCCACGACGCAGTACGTCAACAATTTGTATAATCCAAATGTACCGTTGCGTCCGGCAAAACGTGACGTGGGCACCTCAACGCTTATGCGCATGAAGGCATCAGCAACTGCCAACCCATCGCCGGTGATAGCCACATCAACAGCAACAACAACAACAACAACAATAAGCACAGCGGAGGGTCAAGTGGTTAGAGTGGAGCTGCAACTGACTGATGACTCGGCTGAATTGGAGGGCACTAACTTAATCAAGCAGAAACTGGTAAGCTATCCTGTGACTAGATCCTTGTCTATCATCAACATCACAAATCTCCTTCTTCCCATCCTTCAGAATGAGCTAATCCAGCGATTGAACCAAATAATTGCCGCACTGAAGCGCGAGCAGCAAACCATTGGAGAGGAGTGCACCACCAATGACAAGCTTGGCATGGAGTTGCTTGCCAAGCTAACGGAGAAGGTGCGCCCCAGCGAAGCGTCCAAGTTCCGCACCTACATCGACGATGTGGGTCACATAACCAGCCTGTTGCTTTCGCTGTCGGAGCGCCTAACCCAAACCGATTGCAGTCTGGAGACACGTTCGTCCAGCAGCCATCAGGAGAAGGTAAGCATCAAAACTAGAGCACAGCTTCAGAAACCTTTGACTGAGAGATTCCTCTTGCATTGCAGAGCACGCTGGAAGCCAAACGCGAACGCCTCTTCGAGCAACTGGAGGAGGCGCAACGCCTCAAGGCAGATATTGACAGACGTGGCAAGAATATTGCAAAACTGTTTAGTAAACATCTCAGCGCCGATTTGTGCGCCGATTACGAATACTTTATTAACATGAAGGCCAAACTTATTGCCGATGCACGCGATCTGACCGACAGGATCAAAAGTAGCGAGGAGCAAGTGGGCGCGTTGGGCGATGCGCTGGTTCAAAGCGATTGCTAATACGTTTCCCGATAGACAATTTTCCTTGCTTTCAACTCAAAGTTGAGAGCTGTATGCGAGAGTTGTGCGCTGCATCCGCCGTCTGGTCTGGGTGTGTATTAACTTAACGATGTGCTTAAATAGAACCACACACTATAATGTATAAATATTTTATGTTCATTTGTGATTTTCAAATAGATTTTAGGTTAATATATGTATCAACCACATAAATGTATGAATTTTTTACATAACTATCAAAGCAATGATAAACTGTATGCATTAATAAAATTTTATTAAATTTATATATACATATGTATGTATATAAAATGTTTGGGTTTTGAATCTTTTCAGTGACAAAGGGCAGTGCATAATCATCTGGCAACGTGAGTGGTGTTGCCAGACTTGAAAAGACATATGTTTTTGTTTTTGTTTACAAACAATTTACGAACGATATACTAATATCGTGTAACAAAGTATCGATAACAACAAGCGATACTTTTTTCAAAACTACTGCGGAATTTATGAAGGTATATCTGTTTTAAAAACTAAGCTTACCAAAAAAAACGTAATTTTCGAAAATGTAAATTTAACTATTAAATGTTTAGATTTAATAAGTTAAATAATATGAAACAATAAAAGAAATGTGTTTATTTACAATCGATAGCTTTGATTAAATCACTAATAGCTCAATCACTTAGTGGACTACCCTTTGTATAGTTTATTATCAACATATTTGCTATGTTTAGAAGCAAAACACTCTGGCAAACCTGGATCAGAAACAGTTTGGCATTAAAAACGCCACAAAAAAATTTTAATCACAGTTGGCCTCTAAGCAGGTAGGGTTCAAATACACATCTAAGTCACACACAATTTTCTAATTTCAAAGCACAGACAACATTTTACTCAAAACAGAAACACAATAAAACAACAGCAACTGTTTCGTGGCATGGCAACGGGCGGCGAAATAAAGGCGGAAACGCCAAAGAAGAATAATAGACTAGCATCGTCCAAGTCGCCATATTTACTGCAACATGCACAAAATCCCGTCGATTGGTAAGTGATACACAGATGTCATAACAATGACAACTGCCCACACTAGAGCCCCTCTGTCTCCCTGCAGGTACCCATGGGGCGACGAGGCATTCGATATTGCTCGCCAGGAAAATAAGTTGATATTCTTGTCCATTGGATATTCCACCTGTCATTGGTGCCATGTTATGGAACATGAATCTTTTGAGAATGTCGAAACAGCGACAATAATGAATAGAAATTTTGTAAATATTAAAGTTGACAGGGAGGAGAGACCGGACATTGACAAAATTTACATGCAATTTTTGCATATGGCCAAGGGCAGCGGTGGCTGGCCAATGAGTATTTGGCTTACACCCGATTTGACACCAATAGCAGCTGGGACCTATTATCCGCCCAAGCCGCGGTAAGAAATGTAACATTTCTTTTGAGTAAGTTCGACCCTAACCTTGTCCTTGTATCTTTTTGTGGTCCAGCTATGGCATGCCTTCTTTTACTATGGTGCTAGAGTCCATATCTAAGCAATGGATTATGGATCGTGATAAGCTTTTAAGGGCAGGTTCGTCATTATTGCAAGCTATGCAAATAAATCAAAATGCAGGTCCTAAAAAGGAGGGTTCATTTGAGCCCGGAAGTGCCGATGCAAAGCTCGAGGAGGCTATAAAAATTCATAAGCAACGTTTTGATACGGAGCATGGAGGCTTTGGTCTGATACCAAAATTCCCTGAAGTATCAAGGCTCAATTTTCTCTTCCATGCTTATGTGATCAGTAAGGACGCGGACGTGTTGGACGTTGTCCTGCAGACACTAGATCATATGAGTCGTGGTGGCATTAATGATCACGTCTTCGGCGGCTATGCACGTTATGCAACTACCCGCAACTGGCACAATGTGCACTTTGAAAAAATGCTGTATGATCAGGGTCAATTGATGTCATGCTTTGCCAATGGCTATAAGCTAACCCGAAGTGAAGTCCTTTTGGAACAAGCTGATAAAATCTACGAATACTTGATTAAAGACTTGCGTCATCCAGCAGGCGGCTTCTTCTCCGGCGAAGATGCCGATTCATTGCCCTCTCATACAGATACTGTAAAGGTTGAGGGTGCCTTCTATGCCTGGACCTGGGATGAAGTCGAGGAGGCATTCAAGGCCCATGAAAACTGCTTTAACGGTGTCAACGCCGAACGTGTCTTCGAAGTCTACACACATCACTACAATTTAACTAAAATGGGCAACGTGCCAGCAATCAATGATCCGCATGGTCATCTCACTGGCAAGAACATACTGATAGTGTTTGGTTCCGATGAAGATACATGTCTAACCTTCGATTTGACTAATGAAGAGCTTGCAGAAATCCTACTTACGGCCAACAATGTGCTACATAAGATAAGAGATCAGCGTCCACGTCCACACTTGGACACGAAGATTATATGTGCTTGGAATGGTCTAGTCCTGTCAGGTCTATCCAAACTGGCCAACTGTGGCACATCCAAACGCGATGCGTACCTTAAAACTACCAAGGAGCTTCTAGAGTTCATCCGCACTAACTTATACGATGCTGAACGTAAAGTTCTGCTGCGTTCGTGCTATGGAGCTGGGGTGCATAATGAGTTGCTGGAACATAATGAGTAAGTGAAATGTTCACACTTGGAAGGACCTCGCATTTATTTCGAATCTTTTGTGCAGTATTCGCATTGATGGTTTTCTCGATGATTATGCCTTTCTAATCAAGGGGCTACTTGATTACTATAAGGCAACTTTGGACACCAGTGCTTTGCACTGGGCAAAGGAGCTGCAAGAGAAACAGGACAAGCTCTTCTGGGACGAGACTCATGGAGCATATTTCTACTCTGAACAGGACGCACCCAATGTCATCGTTCGTCTAAAGGATGGTAAGTGTTGAATATTTTTCAATTCGACCTTTATTCAAAGATGACTCCTTTAACAGATCATGATGGAGCGGAGCCATGCGGCAATAGCGTTTCCGCCCGTAATCTTACGCTTCTGTCTCACTATTACGATGAGGATGATTATCAAAAACGTTCTGGTAAATTGCTCAATTACTTTTCTGATGTAATGGCCTTTGGTCATGCACTACCTGAGATGTTGTCGGCCTTGCTGCTGCATGAACATGGCCTAGACTTGGTTGCAGTTGTTGGCCCGAACTCACCGGACACTGAACAATTTATGAAAATTTGCCGTAAATTCTATATTCCTGGAATGATTATTGTACACTGTGATCCCCAAAACCCAGATGAAGCATGCAATCAGCGCGTGCAGCAAAAATTCAAAATGGTCAATGGAAAGACAACCGTTTATATATGCCATGATAAAGTCTGCCGTATGCCCGTAACCGATCCGGAGCAACTGGAAGAGAATCTAATGGCAAACTTCTTTACTGAGCGCATCTAACTTTTGGATCCGTATTTCAAAATTTTCAATAACTGAAAGTAATTAATGCCCTTGACATTACTCGAATTAACACTTAGAATTAGGAAATTTTATGTTTGGCTTTTAAAGCATAAATCGGTTCTCGGAACTAGTTATTATTGTAGTTATAAACATTTCCGTATTATTCATGTTTGCGCGAGTCGAGCTCCAAATAAACAGACTACGCAAATTAAAAAATAAATAAGCCCCGCCTTTTTTCTCATCCACATCAAGGCTAAATATCATTATTATTTATATCAAATTACCAGCCTACTGGCTGCCGGACTCCACTTTCTGTTTATGGGACCGGGAATAACTTTAAACAAATGTTGTTTATCTTACCTTTTTTTTTTTTTTTTATTTCTAAGCCGCTTCTCAGAGTAATTTGATGAATGATGAAAACCAATTTTTGTTTTTTTTTGGGGTTATCTTCAGAAGAGTTTTTAATTCTGACTTTTCCATAGACTTTAATTATTTCACCACGATTTCACTGCTTAACATATGTTCTTTTTTTCTCAAAAAAAAAAAAAATAGGAAGAACAGTTAATCAAATTTTCTTGCTTTTGTACGAAGTGTATCTGTAGACGGTTCGTTTTCTGTTTACATTGATTAGTCGGATTTTTGTTTATTGCATTGCCGACAGTTAACAAATATCGTAATTAGATCTGCTTGGATATGTTGGCGACAATGGTACTATCGCCCATGGAGGCGACGCGACAAGAAAATTGCATGTTCGTCTTCACAAATATAACACATTTTTTTTGTGCATTTATTGGAATTGATTGTTTGGATCTTGGTAAACGTTCAAGTAACAACCAAATACTAAGATATTGTGCTCTTTCTGTATGATTGGTTATTTAGTGGATATTACTGATGAACGCTGACACAGGAACCGCACAGACGTAAGAACTAAGCTAATAACTAAATGCTCGCCTTGCGATGCGTCTGGATCCGGGGAGTATGAACTTGGCGGTTCGATACTTGACGGTATCCAAATCACGAACGCAATTGACGCAAAAGAACTAAATGTATGGAGAGAACAGTTTGGTAATCGATAATCGATATTCGGTAATCATAATTGTAATAATAGTAGTAAGTAGTAATAAAATAATTTAGTTGAAATTCACATTCATCACATTGGTTTGCACTTAGCGGCGAACCACCTGCCCCGTGCCTGTGGTGTAGCTGTTTGTGGCTTCTGCTGCTGCGACGGTTGCGGCTGTTGTTGTTGTTGCTGCCGTCGCTGCAGCTGCGTTTCCTCAAGTATCTGCATCATTGAAACTCATTGCCGCATCGAAACTATCAACAATTGTCTCCATCCGTTCATGATGCTCGAATCGGGCGATTCTTCGCTCCTTGCGCCAAAATAGATTCTCACGAATGGAATATCGCCTCCTTCGAACAAAGCGAAAACGTGAATGTTCCTCCTCTTCATCATATTCTGGCGCCGAAACGGAATCCTCATCCGTTTCGCGCAGAAATTCTTTAGGATCACGATGAATCTTAAAAATTTTTGTTGTTCCGTGCAACTTTGAAATATTGCGTGATGCATTAATAATGCCGCGCTCGGCCATCTGTTGTTTGTGCGTACGATTCTTGATGGCCGAGAGACGATTTGTTATGGATACCACGTTAAACAATTTGGATAGTTCGGAGTCAACGCATCTGGTTTCACGACGCAGGTTCTTTCCATTTTTAACGTAAATAAAATGATTAATTTGATTATCGGTCACCAGATTGGCGGTGGGTGAAATGGAGCTAATATTTCCATTGGAGCTGCAATTGC
Organism: Zaprionus lineosus; assembly: GCA_035044505.1. Classification (NCBI taxonomy): domain Eukaryota; kingdom Metazoa; phylum Arthropoda; class Insecta; order Diptera; family Drosophilidae; genus Zaprionus; species Zaprionus lineosus. Next base: position 821,445 of record JAWNNX010000677.1, read on the forward strand.
CATTGCCGGTGGACGTAAGCAGTGTTGGTGTGGAAGGCGGTGCTGGGGGTACGTGCGGCATTGTGTAGCACCGCTGACGACCCTCATGCCAACCAACATTTAACCGGCTAAGTCGACACGAATCCAACTCGATTTCTTCATGGTCTGAGCTCGGCATGTCCATACCCTGCGGCGAGAAGCGCATGTGTATTTGTATTTGTTTTTGTATATGTGTTAGTATTTTCAGAGTGGGTGCGTTCGTGTGAGTGGGCAGACGAGAACAACGTAAAAGAAGGGCGTTGTAATGACCGAAACTTTTTAATTTACTACACCCACATTAAAATTAGAGTTTTGCTTACCTGTAGCAAACCCTCTACTTCCGAGTATTGACGATCTGTCAGACGGTGCAGTTGTTGATCCATTTTTGCTAAACAACAACAACAGCATAACAAAAATACGACCGTCCGATACCGATACTTTTGCTGCACAGCAACTCTGCGCATTACGCAGTCCCAGGCAAATTCGTACTCACTCAATAGCCCTGGTAAGACTTCAATTAATTCAATTATGTGCTTTTTTCTTAAATCTGGCAGCACTCCTTTAATAAAAACTTGTTGAAATGGGAGTATTTGTAAACAACACTGAAAGTATCGGATTGAATGCTTTTATTTTACTTCACTTTCAGCCTTACAGAAAAATTAATATTGTTGGAAAAAAATACATATATCTCTTACTTATGTATCATCTCTTACTTTAACAACATCAAAAAAAAATTATAAACCATTTCCATAACAAATAGTAAATGAATAAAATTCTCTATGCGTTTTATTTACGTTACCTTAAAATAACAACAACAAAACAGACCGCAATTTTTTCGAACTCGAAAGCTTTTTTGTAACTTAGAGAGCACTTGTTGTTTGCAAATACAAAACATTGACAGTATTCACCAGTTTTGTTGTGAGTGACATTAGTGCTGCGTTGCCTCATTTACTTTTGTTGTTAAATTGTGAACTTATAAATAAGGCATAATGGCGTTGATGTCGGATGACAATTTTCTTCTGCTCATTGAATCTGTAAAGGCTCTGGCACCACAACAAGAAGAACAAGAAGAACCAAAATCAGCAAGCAACTTTATGAGATGTCATTTGTATTTCTGTGGAGAACGTAACGAGGAGATCGTTGATAAATTTATAACAGAAGTTGAAGAATTCAAGGAATCGGAGGGAATCAACGATCGGGATGCATTGAAAGGGTTTAATCGTTTGTTACATGGTATAGCAGCAATTTGGTGGAAGGGAGTTGGCCGTGAAATCAAAACTTGGCAGGCAGCGTTACAGCTGCTGCGGGACCATTTTACACCAACCAAACCAGCTTACCAGATATACATGGACATTTTTGGAACAAAACAAAATTATGGCCAAGAAATTGATGAATTTGTTTGCAATAAACGAGATCTTCTAGCAAAGTTGCCAGAGGGAAGACACGATGAGGAGACTGAACTGGATTTTGTGTATGGCCTGTTGCAGCAGAAGTACAGAGACTTGATACCGCGAAATGAAGCAACAACTTTTCGTAAGCTGGTAGAACGTGGACGCAAAATAGAACGTAAGAAATAAAAACGTTAAAAATAACAAAAAGAAAAGTGCCTACGATTTGTGTAGTACAAGATATTAAAAGCAATTTTATACGAAATTATTATTACATTATAACTCGAAAAATGACGCATTTGTATATGTTATACATCGTATATGTATGTGTGTATATATAAGCTCTATTATGATTCACACATTTAAATGCCGATTTTTTCGAGATCGAAAAATTTTTACTCAGAGAGCGATTGTTATTTCACAACACAAAATGTTTTCGAAACTTATATCGTGTACATACTGAGTGTTGCTGTCGTCGGCAAAACAACAACGGCATTCGACTCCTACGTTTTTTGTACGGACTGTAAGATTTGAATTTAAACAAAATGACGCAATTGTCGGAAGAACAGTTTCGTACACTGATAAAAACAATTAATTCCATGGCACCAGAAAAGCCAAAACCAAAAAGCAGTTTAAAGAATTGTACAGTGAGTTTTAGTGGGCAACGTGATCAATACGCCGTGGAAGAGTTTATAACGGCGGTGGAGACGTACAAAGATATCGAAGGCATCAGTGACGAGGACGCATTGAAGGGAATTACTCTTCTCTTTAATAATGCAGCTGCCACATGGTGGAGGGGAGTGCGAAGAGAAGCGAAAACCTGGAAGGATGCGCTGCATCTGCTAAGGGAGCACTTCTCGCCAACCAAACCCTATTACCAAGTCTACATGCAGATCTTCGAAACAAAACATATGCCCAACGAAGCTATTGACTTGTTTGTGTGCAAGCAACGCGCTCTCCTGGTGCAACTGCCTGAGGGACGGCACGATGAGGAGACGGAGCTGGATTTCATCTATGGTTTACTACAGATAAAATACCGTAAACACATTCCACGACATGAGATCCACTCCTTTCGTGAACTCCTGGAACGGGGTCGGGATTTAGAGCGAACCATCAATGAATAAGAATAAGGATAAGTTTATAAATAAAATCAATAAACATTTAACTGTTTAAAGGAGGTGTAAATAAATTTGACTGATACCACATAAGTTAGAATAGAAAATAAATTCGATTTTAAATTGTGAATCAATTTTTATTTAATGAAATCAAAATTGTAAATAACTTTAAAAATTATAAAATAAATTTTTGAAAAAAAAAACCATTTTTGAAATTCTTGAATATATGTGAAAAAAATTTAATACTTAATAAAAATTTATTTGTAATTTAATAAAAATTTATTTGTAATTTAATAAAATTAAATTAAATTGAAAATTTTTTCAATCGAATTGCTGCAATGAAAATCTTTTGTAAAATTCCCCTGCCCAATAAATAATAAATTAATTAATTTAATTAATTAATTTTCCCATTAAAACAACAGTTATTTTTGTTTTGATTGACTATGTATTTTCATTTGTTTTTTTCAATTATCTTTTCTTATTTCAGTCTTAACAAAGTTTTATTTGTGGTGCGAGTCGCTGCTTCTTGTGGTCATCTGCAAGCTCTAGTTTTGTGGGGAAGCATGTGAAGCTTTGATATATCAAGCAGACCGTCCTGGCAGTGTTTGGAGTCATGCCCTGTGACACACTGACCGTCGGCCACCATGTTTTGTTACCGATGTGCATGGCGCATTGCGTGCCTGCAGACTTTGCACAAGAAGATGCGATTTACAATATTGTGGGAGGCACTTGGAAGTCACCATTACTTAGAGCAGAGTAACAGCGATGAATCCATGTGTGTGTGTGTGCGTGGAGCTGAAGGGAGCTGGCGTGCCAAGGCGCGTCAAGAACCGAGTTGCTCAGTGAATATGACGGCTTGGCGTGCCAACCACACGAATGGCGGATCCTTGGCCATTGTAGTGCGATGTGTTGATCAGAAAACTCAAAGAGTTTTTAGTTTTCCCGAAGGAAATTTGTATTGACATAAAAGCTTATAAAAGCTTTTAAGTTTGCCAAAAGCTCACCTATAGAAGCTCCTGTCGTTCAAGACACAAACAAAAAGCAATAAACTTCAAACCGGACACAACTGCAGATGACAGCTCCACTGCAAGCAGCAAGCCGACAACTGAGCTGCATCCAGCTTGGAATCATTCTCTAGGTTTGTGACAAACAAAAGGATCTGCCATTGATGCCTTTTGGCGTGGGTCTTTTTTGCCGTATTGAATAAGGACAAGTGTAGTGCAGGTGATGACAATATACTAAAACGACAAGGCAAGCGGACGGCAAAGTCGGCCAAGACCTTCTAAGCCATCGTTTTGCACTTGATCGAGTTGTACACGCAACATCTGCAGCGCACAGGGACTACATCAATAAAGCGGGTTTGAGCAACGTTGAAAAGGAGAAGGACGGCACACGCAACACTCAGCAGTCTTAAGCTCTGAGCCCATACGCATACAGCAGAAGCAACGAAATTATTTGTACACAGATCCAACAACAGCCCCGAAGGACTGATGGTGAATACCGTGCACAAAAAGTAACGCTCCTATGCCGTAAAATATAAAACTCAAAACTTTAACCTAGAAGCGAAATCCGTGTGTCAATACCTTCCCCTCCAACAGCTCGCAAAGGTAAACAATGTTTACCGTTTCAGTGCAAATGTGAAGAAATTTCACTGGTTTTTCAATTTTAGAGCCTAGTGTATGTGTGTGTGCAGGCGTTTGCTTTTTTGTTAAAGCTCTGCTCTGCTTGCCGGCACGCGAATTGGCAGAGAATTAGAGAATGACGGGTACCAAAAACAAAAGCTGAGAGAGCTTTCTATTTTTAGTTCCCTTTTGTTGCCGGTTTCTCTCATTCCCAGCAATAATTGGCCAGCGAAGCAAAGTGAGTTTAACAGTTGTTGTTGTTGTTGTTGATGATGATGTTTTGATGTTGTTCAAAACATTGTTGTTAGAATCGTGATGTCAGCGCTTCAAAAATACGCCCTGCGTATGCGGTTGTTGTTGCTTGAATTGATGCCGATGAAGTCACGTTCCGTGGTTAGCGTGTGTTGTATGCCCCTTACTCCGCCGCAACTGATACTGCCTCAGCCTGTCGCTTACGGCAGTCCTGGACTGTGTGGCCCCTGAAGTTGCAGTAGGTGCAACGATCGACGCGACGCGCTGCCCTTAAGGAATTTTTAGATGCTTCATCCTCCTGATTGTTGTGCTCAATAATACGTGCTTGTTCGAGCAGATCACGGAAAGTCACGAGAGTTTGACGAGTTATGTGCTTGCGGTACTTTATATTTAGAAGACTGTAGATAAAGTCCAGTTCTGTCTCCTCGTCGTGACGTCCCTCAGGTAATTGGGCGAGTAGCGCACGTTTTTCAACGACAAATTGATCGATGGGAATATTATCACGCTGCTTTTTCTCGAAGAACTCCATGTAGACCTGGTAGGATGGCTTACTTGGTGAAAAGTGTTCACGGATAAGCGCCACGGCGTCATTCCAGGTTTTGGCTTCCTTGCGAACGCCTTGCCACCAGGTGGAGGCAATTCCGTAGAATAGCAGGGATATTCCCTTCAGAGCGTTTTCATCACTTATGTTCTCTAATTCCTTAAAGGTAACCATATTAGTGATGAACTCTTCGACCTCTTCGTGGTTGCGAGCTCCTCCGAATCGGTGACCACATGTGCTGAAACTGGCTTTGACTTTGTTTTCACCACCTGCGGCTGATGCACTGCCTGCTGCGCTAACAGCAGACGCGCGAACGACTTCGATGAGCTCACGCAGTTGTTCATTTGTCATCTGAATTGTTTGGGCCATGGTTGCTGTTGGTTTAAAAGGCACACGCTTTGTAGTTGTAGTAAATTATAAATGTATTTTAGTGCGTAGGACAGAGAACAAAGCCAATAGTTGATGGCGAATGTTCCTGCTTTCACTTGAGTTGTCGGTCGGTAACTAACATGCTACGTTGCAATACCTCAGCTTTTATAGCCGGCGCCGCCAATTTCGAAAAACTTTGTAAGAGAGCGACAAATTCAAAAGCATGCGACTGTAGTTGTAGTGTGTGGTGAATCACTATGCGGGTTAACATTTAAAAAACTTAAACGTATACAAACTATTGCTTGTATATTATATATAATGTTAATAAATACATAAATATGTTAAGTATATATTTATATACGCATTGTAAATTGTGTTTTTGGTGTTTATTGATTCACACCGGCGTTTTTGTCACACATGCATATGTACATGTACATACATTTACATACATGTATCTACAAACACATAAAGAACATCGAAAGCCCTACGGTTGTCGAAATTATCAATACATGTTTGTGTGTGCTCTGTCTGTGTGTTGCGTGCATGTTTTTCTGAGAATGTTCTGAATGTGTATTTTTTTGTTATTATCGCAACACACTAATTTATAACTGATTATAATACATATAAACAGTAACTGGTACAGTTTACTAAAATGCTGTTTATTGATTTTATATCGTATTCGTAATCCCATCTGTTGTTGCATTTTCGTTTCAATTTAATTGACATGCAACTAATTCTCAATTTCACAATGAGATGCAATGAATATAGAGATAATTTAAGAAAAGAAATACATACACATGTATGTAAAAGGAAATGCCGAATTCGAATAATAATAACATAGAAAACTACTTTAGTATAAATGTTTTGTTAAACTTGAAAATTCTACATACATATACATTTATACACATGTATATATGTATGTATACGTATGTACTTGGTAGGTGAATATGTAGCTAATTCGTGAGTAGCAGATGTAAATACCTCTTTGTATGAAAGCGAATTTTATTCCAAAAAATGGGGATCCAGAAATAACATATGTGTGAGCAAATGGAAACATACATACGTGTACATATATAATCAAAAATGTATATATACCCGCATTAATTTATAACAATATTTATCAAATATTTTTTTATTTGAGGTAATCAGAGTATGTACGTTTTTACATTGGGCTTGCGCTTATGTACGTACGTATAAATATCTATAAATTTTTAAAATATATAAATATAATTTCATCATTTAAGATTCTATTTACGTCATAAGTTAAGGTTTATGCCACAACAACAATTCATTATCTCAGAAAAAGATGAGTTCGGCTAATTAATGCTTTTAAGCAAATATAACATTTGTCTAAGATATAACTGATAGTAAATAAATGTTGTTAGAGCGAAAGATTAATACTTAGGTAAACAAAATTGAAAAAGACATTTAAATAAAATTATTTTTCAATATTAATTAAATTTAAATAATTAATTTAAATATTTTCCGTTAACTTTTATAATTGCAACGTTGCTGACGCCAACTTCAAGTTGTTCGTCAGAGTTGCCACTTAACAAAAAGAACCACTAAATTGAACGATACGTATTTGCTCAGTCACGAACCAAAAGCATTATTGAGCAATTGCGTGTTGCCGAGAGGTGCGTTTTTTTTATTTAAGTAATTTATTAAGACTATTTTAGTAGTCTACTAAACTAATGCCTTTCAAATGAATACTTAAAGGGTGACTTAAGCTGCAGGTAACTGTGTATATGAAATTAATAATGCATGAACAACAATTGCTCTTCCAGGCGTAGGCAGGCGTCTGTTTTTTTGATGTGATCTGCCCCTGGCAATTCGAAGTGTTGTCGCCGGCTTAAGCCGTGAGATAAAGGTCCACAATGACAACCAGCAGCGAGGATGTGCTCCTACAGATGGGAGAAGTACGCTACAAAAAAGGAGATGGTACATTGTACGTTATGAACGAACGGTTGGCTTGGATGGCGGAGCACAGAGATACGGTCACTGTTTCACATCGTTATGCTGATATAAAAAGTAAGAATAATGCATTGTTAGGTATTGATATAAATTCTTTACATTCTGTAATGTGCAGCTCAAAAGATCTCGCCAGATGGCAAGCCAAAGGTGCAGCTTCAAGTTGTGCTACATGACGGCAACACTTCGACGTTTCATTTTGTCAATCGTCAAGGCCAGGCTGCGATGCTCGCCGATCGGGATAAGGTCAAGGAACTACTGCAGCAGCTTTTACCCAATTTTAAGCGAAAGGTGGACAAGGATTTGGAGGACAAGAACCGAGTTCTGGTAGAAAACCCCAATTTGCTACAACTCTATAAGGATTTGGTTATAACCAAAGTTCTTACCAGCGATGAGTTTTGGGCTACGCATGCCAAGGAGCATGCAATAAAGAAAATGGGAAAAGTCCAGGAGATTGGTCAGTAGCAAATAATATATTAGTTGTATTATTTAATCATTTATTTTTTTTGTATATCAATAGGTGTGTCTGGTGCCTTTTTAGCTGACATTAAGCCGCAGACCGATGGCTGCAATGGCCTTAAATACAATTTAACCGCTGATGTTATTCACTGCATATTCAAAACATATCCCGCCGTTAAACACAAACATGCGGAAAACGTGCCATCCAAGATATCGGAATCGGAGTTTTGGACAAAGTTTTTTCAATCCCACTATTTTCATAGGGATCGTCTCACTGCCGGCACCAAAGATATCTTCACTGAATGCGGAAAAATTGATGATCAGACGCTTAAAGCAGCTGTGCAACAGGGTGCCGGAGATCCGTTGTTAGATCTCAAAAAGTTTGAAGATGTGCCACTTGAGGAAGGATTTGGTAGCGTTTCCGGCGATCGAAACGTTGTCAATAGTGGCAACATTGTTCATCAAAACATGATCAAACGATTTAATCAGCATTCCATCATGGTATTGAAGACGTGTACAAATGTTAATTCCACACCTGCCTCCATGTCCAATGGCAATAACACGGCTAATGGTCCTCTAGGACAATCCACTTATACCAACGGTCTTAACGGGAAGGCAGCGAAACATGCGGCAGATAGTGCCAGCCTTGCCAATGAAGCACCACAGGCGAAAAAGCAACGACTCATCGAAAAAATACAATACGAAGACTTGGGCAATCCACTGATTGATACTGATGGCGATTCATCACAATCATCCAACAAAGTTAAGCAGGTTGACCTGTCTAAGGTGGAGCGTTATCTGAACGGCCCCACAACCAGTAACATGTACGAGAATAACAACGACTCCCTCAGTCTGAATGATGTTCAGTATAAGCTGGTGCGCAACTCGGAGTCCTGGTTGGATCGTAGTGCTCAGCGTAATGTTATATGCTCCAAGGCAGCCGTAAATGCGCTGGGTGAACTCAGTCCGGGAGGTTCACTTATGCGGGGCTTCCAGGAGCAATCAGCGGGACGTAAGTTTATTTGATTTTTCCATTAATTTAATAAATAAATAAACTATTTAAATATTTACTCACAGAGCTGGTGCCACGTGACTTTCAAAAGGAGTTGAGGCATTTGTATATGTCCCTGTTGCAACTACTGAAACACTTTTGGAACTGCTTTCCACCCACCTCCGAGGAGCTAGAGGCAAAACTACAGCGAATGCACGAATCACTGCAGCGCTTTAAAATGGCCAAATTGGTGCCTTTTGAGGTGAGTGTTCTACATGTCTGTCTCGTGTGTGTGTGTGTGCGTGTGTACTAATATTTCGTTACCCTTTCTAGAACCGTGCTATGCATGAGCTCTCGCCTCTACGCTCATCACTCACCCAACATATGAACATGCTGCTGCGTACTGCCAATTCCAAATACGGTACATGGAAGGAGCGCATGATACGGAACGCCAGATAACAATTGCCGCAGCAAGCAGCAGCCACCACCTAAGCCAACATTTCTTATAAACTTAAATTTCTCATTCATATATTCGATTAGAAGCGCACCGCATTGAAGCGAATCATCTAATACACTTAAGAATATTGCCACTGTTTGTACGTATCCATTGTGTGTTTATAAAAAGCGAAAAACAATTTATTTTCGAATCTCTAATTGAAAGAAATCCTTATGTTGAAAACAGGACAGGTTTTAAAGCTCGATTGCCTTCAGATAATATTGGTCACAGCTGCCAAGCCCCTGACAGATGCCGTGTTCAACTCCGTTGGGTTTGAACTGCATTGAACCGATTCCCTGTGGCCCATATCCAATGATACATAAACATATACATATATATATAAATATATACATATCTATAGACGCGTAGACTTCTAATTTGTTCTAATTAACAGATTCTTGATAGATTTTAACGGCAAGTTTCTTGCATCCAAGCCAAAGCATTGACCGCCAGTTCTACGCGAGACGCGCTGCAGGAAACAATCAAAATTTGATTGTCGAATTTATTTGTATTTATTTGTATTCAACTCCCAAGTCTACACATGTCACAAGTTATAAGGAGTTTTTTAAGACTCTGCCTGTGGCAGTGCCTCATCAGTAGTTGTTGGATTCCATGGGTTAATCCCGCCTTGATCTATCCCACAAATTCGGAGTTTGGTGTAACTTCACAGCCAAAAGAAAGCTTGAAATTGTGTTTGTAATACGAATCCTTTACAGATTTTTATGGCCATATCTGTGCCAATTAGTTTGCCACATCGCAATGTGTTCCTGTCCTACAACTATGAATACAATTATTACCAGCCGGAACACGTCTATAAATTTCCACCAATTTTGGTAAGCAACGAGCAAGTTTGCCGCTTAAGTCATTTGATGGGATACTAAGTTTTAAATCGGTAGATGGGCAATGATTTTGAGGAAGGATATCTAACGTATCCCACAACGGGTGATCAGGGAAGGAAATGTGATAATTGTACAGTGACTACAAACAGTACAACAACAGCCACAGCCACAGCAACAACAGCCAAGGAAACCCAAGAAAAGTTGACTGCGAGGAAAAATGCGAAACCTACGCAAAACCGTGAAAAGCGGGAATTGTCTTTGATGTCACGGAAAACTTTCTATACGATTCTGCGGGATAAGCTGGAAAGGTATGAACCACTCTTTTAAGGATCCTTGGTAGTCCCTAAAGCTGTCTTTGTGTCTTTGCAGGTCGGGGTATCCCGCGGAGGAGTGTCTGCTGCGACTCATCTGCGAGACGAATGCTTCGTCTCTGGGCGAGATAAACGGACTGCTGGGCAACATTGTTCATGTCATATTCACGTATGTTACGATTGCCACTATTAACTGCAAAGGAGTTGGAACTAATAGGAATTTATTTATTTTACAGGCCAAGCAGCTCAAGGGACGAACACCTGCCCTCTGTCTATTACCAGTCCGAGGCGGATGGTCTTCAGGGGCAATGTGCACCCTACCACGACAACTGCCCACACAATGTCTTGGACCTGATTTCAGTGCCCGTGGAGCAGCTACTGGAAGACATTGCAAACAGACGACGAAGAAAATAAACATGAGTTTTGGGTACTGAAAACTTTTACGTTCTTGGGTCTCTTCTGGGTGTTGGGGTGCCTCTTGGCGGTTTACCTTGTCAATTAACAACTGCGTGTGTAATGCAAACGCACTTTAAGTGGCTTCCAGTTCAACGAGAGCAGCGGCTCAGTCACAAGTAAAGCCTCGCCGCGTTCATTTGGTGCTTCCACCAAGTAAAATGTGTTTCCTTCGGACTTTGAGTCATCTTTTGGTTGCCATCTGTGTACTTCGTGTGCAACCAAGTGATTGCTACTTGGCTTTCATGCCCTCCAGTACCCATGGTGTAAGTAGACCATTGGATACATCATTAGGAGACACCCCTAACCAGTTTCCATTGTGGATCTTGGACTCATAGGTATTCGCAGCACTGGCTGTGCCGCTGGAGCTGCCGCATCGGAACGTCTTCGTCTCTTACAACTTCGAGGCGAATTACAACTCGCCCTATAACTGGAGCATTCCGACTTTATTTGTAAGTCTCATTCTCGCGCGGATAAAGAACCGCATTCACTGGCAATTAGTACAGATTTAGAAGCCAATTAGAGGGTTTACGCTTGATGTTCCTTCAATGGGAAAGGTTTCCCCAGAATTCACGATGCTCTGACACAAAGTCATGTATTTTTAGCAAAACGGTCTTGTGGATGAGGAGGAGGTGGAGTTGTCGCGACAAACGAAACATCTGCTGGATACATCGCAGGAGGATCGGGCTGAGTCTGACGAGCAGGAGCAGACAACACAGAGCAGCTCCGAGGCAGAAGATACGGCCACACCAAGTGCATCCGATTCCAGCCGGAAGAAGCGCGATTTACTCACTCGTTCCAATATCTATCACATTCTCATGGACAAGTTTCAGAGGTTTCTATAGGTACGCATCCCTTGGTCAGTTACTATAATCACTTGCTTGTAGGAGTGGTTTCCCTGGGGAGTCTTGCTTGCTGCGCCTCATCTGCGAGATAAATGCCGCCGAGCTTGGCGAGGGCAACGGTGTTCTGGGCAGCTTACTCCACATTCTCTTCAGGTGATACCCAAACCAGATCTTGGATTCCCATACTTAGGTTTTCCTTTATTGCAGTCCCAGTATTTCGGAGCCGGAACAGCTGCCTCTGCACTTCTACCAGGCGGAGCACGACGGTTGGCATGACCATTGCCACATCTACGAGCAGAGTTGTGGGAAGAGTCTATTGAATCTCATCTCAGAGCCCTTCGAGGAAATCCTCAAGCGTGTTGAAAACAATGAAATGTGAATAAAATAAATCCATTAATTTTTTTTATAAGAATCGAAACCCAAACCCAAAGCGAGTTCTGTGCATCTTTGTTTCAAGATCTGACCCAGATTTTCCCATGACGTTCGTCAATTAGCAACTTTCACTTGGAGAACTCGGTTCCATTGGCTTCTAATTGGAACATCAGTTGGGAGTCGACATAGTTTTTGGCTTTGCGTTTGATTTTCAGTTCGATGATAGCCACTGACAGAATCTCAACTGGAGGCTAATGGACGCTTGGATCTACCTATTGTTGTTGTTCCTAGCCATTCACATAGCTCGGGGAGCACTCGTATGGAATACCAAGGGTGAAGCAGCGGTGAATACGCGAGGAATCCACTTGGAGCTATGTTCAAATATTTCTTAGTATTCCAGATCTTTGTATCCATAGCAATACCCATTGATCTGCCCACGCGCCATGTCTTTATGTCCTACAACTTCGAGGCCAGTTATAAGCTGCCTCGTACCTGGAAGAAGGAGAAGCCTATTTTTGTAGGTACTTTGGATGAGTTGGAACTGGTTTTATTCCGTGTCTTCCATTGCAGCGCAGGGGAAATGCTACTCACTTGGGCATAGATGATGGAGCTCCAGAGGATTTTGAGGATTATTACGATGACTATGAGGAGCACGAGCATCATCACAGCCACAATGAACCTAAGCCGCCGAAGAAGAAGAAGAAGAAGCCTAAGCCCTCCCACGCTCAAAAGCCACACAAAACACCAAAGCCACCGAAAAGGAAGATTAAGGACAAGCACAAAAAGAAACCCAAGCCAAAACCACAACCCAAACCTCCGTCTGATGATTACAAGGATTTCTTTGAGGGCTTTCCAAGAACTGAACAAGAAACTGCCTTGGGCCGACGTCGTCAGGACAGCTCCTTGCTCTCGCGCACCAAGTTCTATGAGATCCTTAACCATAAATTCGAACAGTTTGTATTCAATGGGTTCCCAGTTAAAGTCTAGACAATTCCTAGAATCTAATCCCAATCTTTAATAGGCAGGGCTTTGGAAGTGGCGACCAATGTCTGCTACGTCTCATCTGTGAGGCAAACTGTGCTCAGCTGGGCGATGTCAATGGAGTCCTGGGCAGCCTGATGCATGTCATGTTCAGTCCCAGCAGCTCCAACTACGAGGCGTTGCCCAAACGCTACTACATCGCGGAGCTCGATGGCAGCCGGGACAACTGCTCGAAGTATCGCGCTGAGTGTGGACACAGTGTCCTGGATCTGATAACGCGTCCTTTGACTGACTATATAGGCAATAAAACCGGATTGATATGAATCTTTATTTCATGTGCTTTTCATAAACATCTTGAGTGCTGGCCAGGCACAGTCCTTTGCATACTTGCTCGCCGCCTGGCACTGCTTGTTGTTGCGCTGCCAAACGTTGGCCGGACAATGTCTCATTAGCCGGGAGTAGGCACAGAGGCTGTAGAAGATCGCATGCCTATCGCAGGCATCGCTCTGGCCACTGATTTCCGTGAGTTCATGGTATTTGCTGTGCACAAGAGTCGCGCAGCTGGCAAAGTTGGCGGCATAAGCATCGATAGTATCTTGGCTGCCAAAGGCACGCTCCAACATGGGACGCACTTGGTTAACGTTTAGGTGGCTGCCATGAAGCGCAGACATCGCATTGAATATGCAGGCAACGCGGCACTGGAGGCGGGATGAGAGGATGATTACATCTCTGCCCATTAACATATAAATGCACTTACACTGCTCTCCGGTCCGGAGGTGATGCACTCGCTGCCGAAGGCACCCCAATTGGGCAGAGGCAGTGGACAGCAGATCTGCACATTCTACGAGTAGATTTGGACTCTGAGTTGGGATAGCTTCCGCGGAAAATGTAATTCTCCTTACCTGCAGGATTTTAGGCGCAGCACCGCATTTGGCTGCAGTTAAGGGAGGGATGAGGACGGGGATGAGGATGAGCAGCTTCCAGAAGAGCAGCCAACAAATCCACATACTGAATTGATTTTAAGTCAATCCAGAACTGTTTTCGAGTTCGGAATAACTCACTTTGAAAATGGCATGTTGCATGTTCCACTGAGGATCCGATAAGCTGGGAACAAGCCACGTCAGAAGATGACACGATTAGCCATAAAAAATATATATATTTATATACACATTTATTTTATTGGTGACAAGTGCAAATCACTGGGTTATCCCCAGTTGACAATTTATCTCAATCTCTAGGCCAAGGAAAGGGCCAACCTTTGATCAGCTTTGCTTCTCCAGGGCTGAGAAAGGACTTCATCGGGATCTTGGCTAAAGGGGAGTCAATCAAGAATAAAGTCGCTATATCTAGGCTGGGGAAGGGCCAACTTTTGACCAGCTTTGCCTCTCCAGGGCTGAGAAAGGACTTTATCGGGATCTTGGCTTAAGAGCAGCCAATCAAGAATAAAGTCGCTATCTCTAGGCCAAGGAAAGGGCCAACCTTTGACCAGCTTTGCTTCTCCAAGGCTGAGAAAGGACTTCATCGGGATCTTGGCTTAAGAGCAGTCAATCAAGAATAAAGTCGCTATCTCTAGGCTAAGGATGGGCCAACCTTTGACCAGCTTTGCTTCTCCAAGGTTGAGAAAGGACTTCATCGGGATCTTGGCTTAAGAGCAGGCAATCAAAAATAAAGTCTCTTCTCTAGGCCGAGGCTGGGTTGACCTTTGACCAGCTTTGCTTTTCCAAGGCTGAGCAAGGACCTAATCTGTTCGGGACTTTAGCTGAAGAGCAGCCAATCAGGATGTAAGTCTTTATATAAATCTGTGACTTTCTCCTCACCAACCACCGTTTTCTCGGCCCTCTTATTCCTCACAAAAGTCAAATACTTTTAAAAAATCAAATAATTTTCGAAAAGTTTTAAAAACTTGTTACATTTTGAAAACCAATCAACATTTTTGAAAACACAGAAAAAATAATAAAATAATAAAAAAAAAAGTCCTTCATTGGAATGTTATTCCGGGGGTTGGACAGGTTTTTCATCTCATATATGAATTGAAGAGAATCTCAAACATGTTTCCCAATAGAAGGAGCTTCCTGGCGCTGATCCTTGTGCTGGTCATGTGGGATGCGGCACACAGTAGTAGCATTTGGAAAAAGTGCTCCGATTTGCTAAAGGGAAATAAATTGGAAAATTGCTGCGGTGGCCGGGAGATCCCAAAACACTTTTTGGAGAGTGCATCCTGCCCAAAACAAAAGTTTACAAGTCCTGCGGTAAGTGTTGAACTTGAATTAATTAAATATATTATAATATTATATTTATTATATTTATTATATTATTTTCAGTGTCATATAGAGTGTATTTACCAGCGCTGGAAACTGTTCGATGGAAATATGCGCTTGAATCCTTCGAAAGTCAAACTCATGATTGAGTCGCTTTATGGGGATAAACGTAAATTGTTCTCGTACCGCCAAGTGTTCAATGAATCCTTTAAGGAGTGCGATGACGAGTCCATCACCTTTTTGACATTCAAGACAACCTTAGATAATATGAAAGAGGACTCCAAAAATATAATAGGCGAATGCAATGAGAAGTCCTGGCTACACGCCAAGTGCGCCTATGCACACACCTTCCTCTCCTGCCCGGATGTGCATTGGTCGTCAGATGTTAGCTGCAGGGACAGCAAGTACACACTTTACCTCTGCATACGTCAGATTGTTAAGTTGGAAAAGAGTCGCACAATCCCCTCCAGAAACTTGGAATCCTCCACTTACCTGCCAATGCTGTACGGCGTCCGTCAATTGTTTGGTCTTTTTCTGGGCTTTTAGAGCTAAGCTTGGGGGTAAAGGTGTGTGTCTGTGGATGGTACACCACTATCATCATAAATGTGTGCATTAGGTTAGGCTTTCCTAATGGTTTAATTATCTAAGATTTAAATTGTATTCAAGCCAAATGTTTTTTGTCTGCCCCAACGCAATGTCCATTTAATTAAGCAATTTTTTGGCCAATTAAATAAACGCCTCATTTAATTATTGAGCTCTGGAAAAGCTGTTACTACATACATATATAGAGCACGGGTGGTGACCTGGACCCAGTGATAGCCAAACAACATGTTGGCCAGGTCAATAGCACTGTTAATCTGGCTGCTGGTCAGCTTAACAAGCGCCAATGGGGAAATCGACTGCAAGAAGCGTTTGGATCCCAGGGTAACTTTGGTTGAGCCCCATCATAGTTTCCCATACTAAGCCATTTATCCCATTTCCCAGTCCGTCTCCGGGTGCTGCACTAAGCCCAGCGTCAGCTTTGAAGGCTTCAGGAAAAGCTGTGGCAAGTACTTGCTAAGTGGCAGACCAAACGTGTCACCGGTGAGTGAAATCGTCGAGTCCTGATTTTCCCTTTTTTTGATTGGTCATCATTTATTATTTTTACCAGTTATTAAGGGCAGGATAAGTCTGACTCATATTTTATTTAATAATTATTTATTTTTTTAAATTTTTTTTTATTTAAATTTTTATTATTTATTTATTATCAACTCTAAATTTTTTATTATTATCAACTCCTAGCGATCTATTAGCTTTATATCCTTGCTCTTTCCTATATCAGATTTTATGTTATTCCATTTGAGTGTCAGGATCTGTAACATCCAGTCAAATCTCCCACTAGTTTATATTTTACTTAAATAAATAATCCTTGTGTCTAGTGCCTCTTTGACTGCATCTTCAATGCTAGCAACGTGATGAGTGGCATGCAACTGAATGTGGACAATGCGTACAAGATGACTAAACTGATGATTGGGAACAACAAGGACTACGTTGATGTCTATACAAAGGCGCTGCAGAACTGCACGGAGAAGGCCAAGCAAATGCAGAGGTATAAGAATCGTATCCCAGGATCCGAGCAATGCTCCATTGTTCCCTTGTCCCTGATCATGTGTGGCATGAAGAATGTGTTCGTCCATTGCCCCACCGCCGGCTGGACGAACAGCAGCTTCTGCAGGGAGGCACGAGAGTTCAGTCTGAAGTGTGAGTGCGATTCTGGGCAGAAAATGTGCGATAAGCATTGGTTTCAAAAAGGATCCAGCTCGATTCATCATGAATATAAATTGGACTATATGGTATAAAATTAACTGATATTCCAAGTGTGTGCAGGATCAGGATAACAGCAGCAATAAAATCACTTAATTTTATTAGTCGAATTAGTATATATTTAAATCGATCATAACTAATAAATAGTATATAGTTTAGTAACTGTTTTATTAGTTCAGATCATAACTAATAAATAGTATATAGTTTAGTAACTGTTTTATTAGTTCAGTTGAAGAAAACGTCGTACCAACTGGCAGCCTTTTCATGGCTCATAGACTCTGGCGCCTCGCAGCCCAACTGCTCGTGGGGAAAGTCCTGCTCAGTTTTCAGAGCATGCATTCGAGCTATTTAATATTAATATATATAATTATATAGATATGGGTCTATTATCCTTGACCTACCAAACTCCTCCAGACTCAAGCCCATGCGCTCCGCGTGCTGCATCAGTGCCCTGAGTATCAGCTCAGAGTCCAGGACTTCTTCGTGCTGCAAATCACTGGGTGAGATGAGTTGCTCCTCGTTCTGCTCGCCGGAACAGCTTTCTTCCATCTCATTGTTATTATTGTGAATATCATCTAGCTGAGGAAGACTTAAAAATATCCAGTGAATCCCTAATTATATTCAATTTGCCTTACCAGCAACTCCGCCTTGGATTGGATTACAAAATCCTCGAAAGCCCCGTCGGTACTCCTCCAGCAGCACATCAGACAGAGGAGAGTGCAGATGGTCAAGTGATACATAACTGTATTCGCCGAGTGCCTAACCTTGATTGGACCCAACACACCATCCATTTAGGCCCTGACTATCAGCTTCTGTTTAGGCCAACATTTGGCGCCATGGCTCATTACCTCTTGGTCGCTGGGCCTCATTTGTCTTGCTCGGCAAAGCAAAACTATGGGCGATTATCGAAAATCAGATCAATGGATTTTTGATATTGATTTTTTTTTTATTTTTAAAAGAAACCTTGAAAGTTAGAAACTAAAAATTATGAAACTATTAAAAGTGTTCCCAATCATCCATTTAGCTTGTGGGCAGCGGCACGTGGGGCAGGGGATTGCATTGCTCGACAAACTGCTTGGCCACGAGGCACGGCTGATCGGTCTTCCACATCTTTGCGGGGCAGTGGAGGAAGGTCTCCGCATTGACGCAACTGTAGAGCATGGCCGCATAGGGGGAGCAGCCCTGGGAGAGGACCTTGTAGGACTCAATTCTGGTGGAGCGCATGTGGCCATGAACTGTGAGAGGGAGAAGAGTTGTTTTAAGGGCTGTTCATTTCATCCATATATCAAGCATACGCACTGTTGTTCATGCAAATTTCAAAGGACCGCACAATCTGTGGCACCACATCCTGATCCCGCCGATGCACATGCTCCTGCAGATACTGTCGCACCTTGTCTAGCTGCAGCCTGCCATTGACCAGTGCATTCGTCTCCCGGTAAACGCAGTCCGGATAACACTACACCGAGCAATGCATACAGGACGAAAGGATATAAAATATTACAGTGTGCAACTAAAGTTGCTTACCAGGTGAGCAAATGCCGGATACTTTTGGTTGGCGGACTTCAATTGATTTACGTATTTTTGACACTTTTGCGGCACTGTCCCCAGATTTATTTCCGGCGAGCGGCAACACGAATTGATGTCCTGTCAAGGATTCAACGATTCACGGGTTTATACATAATTCAGCTCTCCGCTCGGACAATACTTACAAAATTGTTAAAGTTCGGCGGCGCTGAGCAATTGTAGGCGGCATGGGCGTGGCACAGCAACTGAATAATTAATAATAAATAAAACGGCAACAAAAAAGAAAATCCGCTTGCATGAAAAAAAATGAAGGGAAAAAGAGTTTCCAATGCGACAGGAAAATCGACTCACCATTAACAATGCAACGCACGGAAAAATCAATGAGCGCATTTTCCGCAGCTTTTCCTCGGACCAAGTGCAAGAAATGAATAAAATTTGTTCCACAGCAAATCGGTTATTTATATAGCCACCGATGCCCGACCATATAATTACGTTGCCATCAGCAGCGTTTTGTCACCACAAATGCGTCAGCCGAAGGTGACACATCACAAGCCGCCGGATGACCTGGAGAGCCGCTTTCACCCGGTGGCTGCCAATGCGTGACCCGGGGGGCGGGTACCCAAAGCCCTAATGATTTTTTTTAATCTATGTTGATTTCGATTATGAGCATAAATAAGTCAAGTTCATTTCGGATTCATTTGATTCGATGGGCAGACATTTACAGGGTGTTTCGGGTGTGATTCCCATGGACTTAATCCCCCAAGCCGGGAACAGGAGGTGCCTTGCTATTCAATAATTTGCGTATATTCCAATCATTTTGTGTGCAGGGCGTGTAATTCTGAAGGATAAGTACATGTTATCAGTTCGTCTCAGGCTCGTCCTGTCCAGGTTGCCCAGGGTTATCATAGGCAACACTCTGGCTGGCAGGACGAGCCTTAGGCCAATGTGTGCCTTAAGGCATTGTTATTGCTGCCCTAAGACCCATCTTTGTGCTGCTGTGGCATGAGCCACTCAATGACAGCTTTACCCATGTCAGTCCTTTGTGCGACTTCATCATCGCCTTCCAGCTCAGAGCCTGCCCGTGGTGCTTGTGTCATGTGTATCCTGTGGGGGTTGCTTTGAGCTCTTAACCGCATAAGCCGGGCGATGATAATAATGATCTCTGAGCGGGAACTGAGTGAACACTGGGAGGAATCCTTAAGGTTGAGGTTGATGAAAGGTATTGAGCTTTGAAGGACTCTCCATTAGTTGAAGAATTTAAATCTTCAGCCTACAGCCTGTTCATATTCCGTTTGCAAGCAAGTCCTGGCAAGATTTCCCCTCTATTTCAATTCACATCTCAGTTTGAAGGATTCCAGCGGAAAATCCATAATCCTTTAGAAACTTTGTGCAACACAATTTATATCCTTGAACAATGCGAAAATAGTTCTTGCCGGCTTCTAGCTGGAAAATGGAAAAACTTTGGCGCCTGATTGTTTGTCTTTGCAATCGATCTAAAGGACTCAATTTTTAAGGAGCTTGCAACATGCAACAAAGGACTCACTTTTATCACGTCTATAAAGGCCGTAAATGCGTGGCGTTTAATTCAATTTGCAGAGATTCACTTGCTTTATCCTGACGGCATAAGGATGAATGTCTTCGGTTGTATACATCAGGATACATGCAGAAGGCACAAGGCAGAAGGCAAGGACATTTACGGGGGGTGGGGAACATGTCTTTGCTTTTCACTTTGAATATTTCAAATGGAATTTAAATGCTCCTGGGTGGCAGTTGACATTTGGTTTTCCTCTCTGTTTTTCTTTTCTCTCCTGAATATTTTTTACTTTCTTTTTTTTTTTTTTTTTTATAGGATTTTAAGGACATTTTCGAAATGTGTCAGACGCACTCAGCTCTTAGATGTTGGGCTAAATATTTATCATTGTATTATTATCAGGAGGCTCGCTTTTTATTTTGCCTGTGTGTGTGTGTGTGTGTGTGTGTGTGTGTGTGTGGGTGTGCGTGCGGGTGTGCGGGTGTGTAAATGCGTGTTTTATTGTTTTCTTTGGCCTTTAAAAGTATGTCTGGCTGTGGGTGGGTGTTGGTGTGTAAATTGCCAGGACAAGCACCTGCCGCATTTTGCCGTTTTAATAAACGACGACTTCAACGCATCCTCCGCTTTGAAGATAATTTGATTAGCCGCCAGTTGCCACATGCCATATGCCAGTTGCCAGTTGCCAGTCGCCAGTTGCCAGTCACCAGTTGCCAGTTGGCAGCTGCTGGTTGCCAATTGCTGGCTGTCGGCTGAAGGATATTTGCAGAGGCAGCTACAATTTGTTCACATCATGAAATCGAAATCTAAAGTCCTTTTAGCCTGCATCTCGTGCGGGTCTCAGCCTAACCAAATATGTCCTTAAAACGCTTGGCAAACATTGCTACAATAAATATTTACATAAATCAAATGAACGGATTTGGAGAGGCTTAACCGGGCAGCTGGGCACATAAATTGCATTTCCCGGAAAAGGCGTTCTCACACAACTCGCAGGACACTCACACGCACCTGTTGAACGAGTCCCCCTAAAAAACAACTCCGGCCCGAGACACCGAGGGCCGAACAACCGCCTGTCGCTTTGGTGGAACGTAGCTTTTGACCAAATGGAAAGCTTTTTGTGGATTCCAAATATTTCGCGCCATTTTCGTATTGCCCGAACCCAAACGTGGTAAGAAATTGACGAGGGCCCAGACTTGTTAAGATTCAGTTATCAACGGACTACCAGCGAGTGCGGTTCGAGTGAGGCGCCGGCGACAGAAGCCCCCAAGTAAAGACCCCCAATAAAACCCAAGTAAAAGCCCAATTAAAACCCAAGTAAAACCCAAGAAAAAAACCCAAATAAAAGTCAACAATAAATCGGAGTGAGAAGCGCATTTAATCACTTCGAATCAAAGTCGAAATTTGGCAGACGAAAGATAAAATATGAAAGATAACGATAATAGATAAAAGATAATAATTTTTGAAAATAGAGAGAAGAAAATAGATAAAAGAAAATAATTAAAAGAAAATAATTAAAAGAAAATAAATAACAGATAGCAGATAAAAGATAACAGATAGCAGATAAAAGATAACAGATAACAGATAATAAATAACAGATAACAGATAACAGATAACAGATAACAGATAACAGATAACAGATATTAGTTATAAGATAAGCTGGGTGTGACCCTTGAAGTGCTCATAGATGTGGCTCCCGCCCATCCCCATCCCCCACCCCTCATATTATATTCATTAAAAATTCGAGGCAATGGACCGCGATGAGAGTGAATAATAAGTGGAATGTCATGGCAAATAATCCGGCATAAAAATGCGTATATAAATGACAACAAGTGGTGTAAGTGCATGCTGTGTGTGTGCGTGTGTGTGTGTGTGCCTGTGTGTGTCTGAGTGTATGGGTGCGCTTGAGTGTCTTCAAGTGTATAAATCTGACTGTGCGTGTGTTGTATGGGTATCTCTCTCTGTGTGTGTGTGTGTGTGTGTGTGTGTGTGGCTGTGTCAATAGCCAAGACAACGTTCTTAACTAACAAAGACAACAGACGAATAGATGCACACACGCGCACACTCATACACACACACACGCACACACACACACATGTCCACTCAAGAAGCAAGCAAAATAATAACCAAAAGCCAACAAAAACCAAAAAACGCTTAAACCTAATCATTTTGCAGCTTACAAAGCGTTAAACACATTTAAGCCCGCAAATAAGTGGCCAGGACCAAAGGATATATGTGTAAAAGTATTTGTCAAGTTGCGGTTAAATTGCAGAAACAACAGCAAAGGATCTACCGTTAGTTTTTGTCCTGCAACCAACTCAACAGAGCTGAGATCTCAGTGCACAAGTTCCATAGAAAACGAGGTATGTGACTGTATGAGTTTGCGTGTGTGTGTGTGCGAGTGTGGGTGTGCTTGTGTGTGCTTGTGTGTGTGCTTGTGTGTTTATGTGTGTGTAAAATAAAAATCAACTGTTTGTGGGTTTAATTAAAACCTCAGTCAAGAGTAAAAGCAATACAGCAACAGACCAGTACATACACACGCACACCCATATACACTCACACACACACACACCCACACACAAACATACACACATATACATACTCATACTCATACTAACTTAAAGCAACAATAGGAAGTGTTACAATGCGCGGCAGGATAAAAAGGATGGAGAAAATGGCAAAGATTGAAAATTGACTGCATTGTATATATTTTTTTAACCATGTGTGTGTGTGTGTGTGTGTGTGTGTGCGCATATCACATATATGTAGATAAGTGTGAGGGTGTTTATGAGTATAGCTATGTGTGAGTAGGTCGACGTGTGTGTGTGTGTGCTTGAGTATCGACTGCCAAAAAGCACCATCAAACACAGATATTGATAGCCAAGGATTCAAGCTGAAGCTGGAGCAAAAATGCCATTGCCACATATCCTGTAAAGCAGAGAGAGAGAGAGGGAGATAAAGTACTCTTTGGTGGAGTATATAGATATTATATGGGACATATGTAGGGTATATATGGGGCAGATGGAAGGTTGGCAGCTCAACTTGAAAATCTTCATTTGATTAAGTTCAATCTTTAAATTTGTTATCCTGCGAAATTGAGTGGTATTTGAGAGTCCTGCACACCCACTCGGAGCTGTCGCATTTGTTGTTCTGTGAGTCTCGTTATATTTCACACAACAATGGCAAACCAATTGAGAAAACTTGTTGCCTTCTCTCACAGCTCGGACATCGTGTTTTCTCATTTTGATTTTGATGTTGATTTCATTTTATGAACTTCCTTTGGTCAAGGAGGTCGGAGCAGTCCAGCTGCTCGAGAGGGCAGCGCCTCAACCCCATTGAAAGGCATTGCCATCAACAGCCGCCGAACGCCTGAACCGCAGTCACCTTTTCCTTACTCGTAAATCTCTCCTGGCAAATCTCTGGGTTATTTCAAAAAAACTGTTAATGCATTAAAGCCAAATTTTTATTGAGCCAATAAATAAAAGATTTCGGACACACACACACACTCACAACCATATACACACATGTTTTCCATTGTTTGTTAGCTTTGCCTTTCCTGTTGTTCGAATTGTTATGGATTTATGCGAGTCCGACGAGCGCAACAAATCCCCAGCTTGTTAGCAGCGACTCAAAGAGCCACATTCATATCCGCATCCTTTCGAGCTCTCACGTAGCTGCAACGCGCGTATTGCCCTTTTCGGTGCTGAAAGTCGCACGTGCCACAGATTTGGGAAAAGCGGAAAACGGACACGGGAAATGGGCACGGATAGCGGGCAGGTATAGCGGGCAGGGATTGCGGGCAGGGACAGCGGGCAGGGACAGCGGGCAGGAATAGCGGGCAGGGATAGCGGGCAAGGATAGCGGGCAGGGACAGCGGGCAGGGATAGGGGGCGTGGAAAACGCCGTTAATGGTGAGACAATAAAACGTAACACTTGTTGGCAATGGCTCCTGATCCTGCTTCAAATGGCCAGCCATCAAGGAGGCAACCAAAAACTCAGATGAAATAAAAAAATGTCAGGTGCTTCGAGGACTCCAGGCAAATGGCCGGCAGGCGGAAGCGTCTGCAAGTTATGATATTTGTCTAGACAAAAGACGTTCCTGGGCTCAAATTGCCCCAGATACACACTAGCTCCAGTCTCATATTAACCATGGAAATAGGTTACTCAGACCTGGGGACCTGGAGGTCCTTTCAAACGGTCGAGTCAACGTTTGCATTTTTCAAGCTGCCCCCGCATCAAATTTCATGGCCGTCAGTGGATGCATAAAATGAGAGGCCAAGCACTTGGCCCAAATCCTTAATGTTCCGCCTCCGGCTGTATATATTCTATAAACAGATATTGTACCTAGGGGAGCTGTGTGTGTGCACACACATATATATGTACATATGTACATACATATATGAGCGTATATGTCTATATCTGGAGCGTATAAAATAATTTGTTTCAGCGCAGAAAGCAGAAAAAAGAAATTTTGAGGCCGTGGGCAAAGGTTTAATAATAGTTGAGCGAGTACATTGAATCTTTAGACTGGCGCAGCTTTAACTTTGTCCCCTAAAAAGGACGAAAATGGAGTAAAAAGGTAGTGTGTGTAATATCTTATATCCCTGAGGACTCTACTCTATGCCTTGTCCCTTTGATATCCTTGCTACGCGTTGATTGAAGTCTCAAAGTCATAGCTGCCATTTATATCCTATTAAGCACATCCAAGGAGCTGAGAGTCCTGTATTTGCGATGCCCTTAGATGTTGCAAAGGATCAGATTTTTATTGTCAATTTAATCACAGGACG
Source organism: Zaprionus lineosus (assembly GCA_035044505.1). Lineage (NCBI taxonomy): Eukaryota > Metazoa > Arthropoda > Insecta > Diptera > Drosophilidae > Zaprionus > Zaprionus lineosus. The sequence goes on from JAWNNX010000677.1 coordinate 846,365, forward strand.
TTGTTATATGTGCCCAAAGGCAGGATATTCACACGAATTTGTAATTAAATTGTTCAAGTGTCGTTTTGGGCTTTGTCGTTGCATACGCGTCGTATGCGTAACGTTTGCTCATGAATTTTTAAATACATTGGCGGCCTCATTGCGCCGTGTCCTTGTGCTCCTTTTCGAATATATCCTGTTTATGCATATAAAATTTAATGAGCTACAATAATGAGAGCGGGAACAAAGCAACGGCGCCAGCAGCTAAAAATAACAATCAAGCTGCGTTGGGCCTTTGTTGTGTACATCCTGACGATGTCCTGCCAGTATCCTGGTGCTCACACGGTTTTGTCCTGCCATTCACATATTTATTGTTTTGCGCATTCGCTGGTAATGGAAATGTCTTTAATTCAAGCGCGTGCTGACCATACAAGTCCCCTGGTTCCTGGCTGCTGGCTCCTGCCTGTTGGCTCCTGCCTGTTGGCTCCTGCCTGCTGGTTCCTGGATGCCAGCTCCTGCCTGTTGGCTCCTTCCTGTTTTCTGTTTCCAATGACTGCAGCCACAGCTATTTAATTGTACGAACGGCAAATGGTAAGACAATGTGCAACAATGTATTAGAATCCCCGCCCCCCCCTACACATCCACTCGCCTTAAGTGACTATTATTATATTTTCAATTCAACAATCAAATGGCCAACAGTTACGAGGCGAAGGTGCGGGGAGTGGGGGGCATTTATAAGCATTAAAGGAGCAACCGGAAATTGCAGACACTCAGCAGCAGGCAGAGCTTGAAATGGTAGGACTCTCTGTATGGTGCTTAGGCAGCCACAGGAATTCGATTTCACACTTATACACCAATACACCAATACACCAATACAGCAATACACCAATACACCAATACACCAATACACCAATACACATACACTCACACACTCACACACTCACACACACACACACACTTGGCAGCGCCTTTGGCAAATCCATTGTGTGCAATCGCACGAGATTAGATACAATCTTCTATAATAGCATGTAGGGGGGTTTAAGGGCGGGGAGGAGTGGCAGGGAGTGGCTGGGAAGCAATCGCAAAATAAGCAAACGTTAAAGGACACCTTACCCACACACACACACACACACACACACACACATGCGTGCCATATATAAACACTATACTTTACCCAATTGTGTGCACATTTTATTTCTCCATTTGCATTTGTGTTTTTCTTATCCTGCTGTAAAGGACACCGTTTAGGTTGTTCCTTCAAAAAATTGTGGTTTCCAATTAACTTACATCTGATCTAGATAGATCTGGTAAGCTATATATAACATAGATTATGGCTATGATATATGCGCTCCTTTACCTGACCAACAAATTTTAAGGACATTCAAGCCAACAAACTGTGAAAATTATTGCTATCCTTGTGGATGACATTTGGTTTCTTGTCTGTGGCGGGACTGAGCTGTTTAAAGCTGAAAGCTGAGATATCTTTCAGTCGAGCATTTGTGCTGGGGATTACCGAGTGTCCTTTTTTGTTGCGTCCGCTGTGGACATTTGTCGTAATGTCCTTTTTATATTTGCGATGATTTTCCCAAGCTGCAAATTTATTCTATGATGCAAGCTGGACATTCATCAAGTTGTGAACGTCATGAATCGTCAGATCGTCAGATGAACACATTCAATTTGTATCCTAATGTCTGAGCGTATGACTGTGTGTGTTGGTGTGTGTGTGTGTGTGTGTGGGAGTGGGAATGGGTGTTGGTAGTGGGAGTGTGGTTACTGTGGTTGTTGTACTGTGGCTATGTGTGTTCTGCGTGGGATTCGTGTGGCGTGCGGTTGTTATACCTTTGACGAGCTGTCAGACCGAATTTGCATTTCCTTCAGGCGACTGCCCAATATTCCCCCAACCCCTCCCCCTCCTACACTCTCTCTCACTCTCTTAGTAGTGCCCTTTCTCTGTCTCTGTCCATCGCTCAACTAATGAAATCAAATATGCAATTAGCAATCATATTTTCCTTATAATTTTCCATCATTTTCCGCATTCTTCTGCCATTTTGTTTTTCAGCCTTGTGTTATTTATGAGGCAATTAGTTTTCCTCGACTGAAAATCAGACGTTTTTCTCTGTCTTTTTTTTTTGACTTATTTTCCTCAATTTTTGCTGCCAATCTTTTGTGCAATTTGCGAAATGGCAAAATGGCGAAATGGCGAAATTCCAATTGAGTTCTGTCTTCGTGCTGGCTTTGGGCCACAAGTGCAGTTGCCGCTAAGAGCTGCTAACGCGGCTAATGAATGTGCCTCGGGTCTTGGCTATAACTTAGTGAGCTTCAGGCATGTGCGGGAATAATCTAGTCGCTGGGGCTTTTCTTACACTAATTTACGAGCCTGACAACAACAACAACAACAACAACAAGAGTCACATGAAGATATTGCAGAAGAGACATGCGAGCTCTCGACTACAGTGATGGCTAAAAGTAAAGCCGCATCAGTGAAGTGTCATATATATTTTCAACCCATGCATAATTCCGTTTACGGAAAACAATGAAAAAAATAAAAATCCATTAGGCATTTTTTTTTTTTTATTATAAATTTTAGTTTAATCCCCTGGGTTTCTTCTTAAATATTCTTTTGAAGCATTTATTTAATTAAACAATCTATTCAATTTAAAATGCTCTTGCAGCACACGTGAAATTTTATTAAAATATTTATTGATTATAAAGTTTTTTTTAATAAAGTTTCTGTTTTTGTCAGAGCGTAAAATTGAAATTTCGTAAATCAAAGCGATTTAAATTAATCTATCAATAAAGTTTTTCATCTATTTTTTCAGTTTATTTTCTTCTTCTTTCTTTTTTTTCACAAATTTGTATTTCATAGTAGTTTTTGCCATCCTAATAAATAATTTAAGAGCCACTGTTAAAGCAGCTTCCGCTTTTTATGCCATCCGTTCGTTTACTGCTTTCACCCACTGTCTGCACGCTTCGCTTGGCACAGCATCTACATATTTATTATCTCCACACATATATCTGTTTGTATGGCTATGCGTATGTGTGTGACTGTGTGTGTGTGTGTGTGTGTGTGTGTGTGTGTGTGTGTGTGTGTGTGTGATAATGTTTGTGTATTTGTGGGCCTGTTTTTATGCCATGCATTAATGTAACGATGCATCATTTATGCCATTTATTATCAGCCCATAAATGCAAGATTTGGGTCCTGCTGACTTGAAGGTTGTGGCCACAAGGACCTCCTTTTAGGTCGTCCTAGGCCACGCCTTTTCCTAGATATTTGCCTTTAATTTCTACTGTAGGCTCACAAAGCACGATCTACCTTTTTGTTTTCAACCTTTTTTTTCCTAGTAACTAACACACACACACACTCACACATCCTTACACCCACACATCCACACATCCACACATCCTCACACACACACACACACATTAACTGAACAACACATTTACATCCTTAGACAAATTCACCCTTAGTCAAAGCTTGGCAGCAACTGTCAGTCAGTTGTTGATGGCCAGCTTTTTGCGGGCTAATGAATTTTTATAGCGTTCCGGCCAAGTTATATAAATTTATCAGCCAAATAATACCAGGACCCTTCATCTGGGGGGAAAATCTTGAGGCCGTTAGGAAAAGTTGTCGAGCATAAAATGCAATTTTTCCTCGTTTACTTTATGAAGCCTTAAACTGTTGCAAGGATACAAACACACACTTGGTATGTCGGTCAATTTGAGGCTGCGACTTCCACATCTGGCAGTCAAATGGTCACTCGCACACGCACACCCACACACACACACACACACACACACACCCACACCCTCACACACTCACACAAATACACACCATCCCACGCACTCACTCTGATAGGCGATTCTGTGCACTCAGAAATTTAGCGGTTTTTAAAGCGTTTTTTAAAGCGTTTGTGAGTTCAGCCATAGCCGCAGGATATCCCATATTTATGGGACTTTAAAAGCTATCGGATGAGGAAATTCCTTCAATATTGCAAATTTTATAGCCAACATTTGTGGGACTATTTAAGGCAGAGCAATCAGTTCCTCACTCTCTCTTCCCCCCATCCATAGTGAAATGTCCTGTGCGAGACGCCCAGTGTCAGGACAGCAACTTCAGCAGCAGCAGTAGAAGTGGAAGTTGCAGCAACAAAAAAAATAGACAGTATCAAAAAAAAGGATATCAGCAGCAGGAGGCGAAGAAGTAGAAGAAGGAGCACAAGCAGCAGCAGGAGCAGCAGGAGCAGCAGGAGCAGGGAGAGAAACGTGGAGCAAGGAACAAGAAGCGAGAAGTGAGAAGTGAGGAGCGGGAACGCGAAGAAGCGTCTGCAATGAACGAGGATAATATTCCGAGCATTGGCGATCCATTAAGTAGCCACATTAATGATACTCTGTGGTCAGAGGTCAATCTTGATGACATCAATCAAAGCGTGGAGCTGAACTGCCTGGTGCAGCAGCATCACGAGGCGACGACCTACGGCAACGCCAGTGACCATTGTCTCACGCAATTCGATTCGATACTCTGCTGGCCCCGCACGGCCCGCGGCACATTGGCCGTGCTCCAGTGTATGGATGAGTTGAAGGGCATACATTACGATAGTAGCAGTGAGTATGGCCATGGGATAACCTTTGACCTTTGTGGATTGAGTTTTCGTGTTTGCTTGTTTTTTTTGTTTTCTTTTTTTTTTTTTTTGGCTTGTAGAAAATGCAACTCGCTTTTGCCATCTTAATGGCACCTGGGCCCAGTATACGAACTATGATGCATGCGCCCATTTGCCTGCCCCAGAAACAGTGCCCGAGTTCGAGACCATCGTGGAGCTGCCCACCATCATCTATTACACTGGATATGCCATAAGCCTCGTCTCCCTGACGCTGGCATTGATTGTTTTTGCCTACTATAAGTGAGTGTGAAGCCGACCGTGTAACTGCTGGCTATTGTTGTACCAACTAACCTTTCCACTTTACCTCCTCTTGCCACATTGCCCACCGCTTACCATCTGCCGCCTCTCACCTGTCGCCTACCGCCTATTGCCTACCGCCTATCGCCGGCCGCCTGTCACCTGCCGCCTATCGCCTGCCGCCTTCCGTTTGCCGTCTTCCGTATGCCGCCTTTCGTATGCCGCCTTTCGTCTGACGCCTTCCGTATGCCACCTTCCGCCTGCCCTCTGAACTCTGTTCCGGTAGAGAATTGCGATGCCTGCGCAATACCATCCACGCCAATTTATTCTTCACGTACATCATGTCGGCTTTGTTCTGGATACTTTTGCTGTCCGTCCAGGTAAGACGTGCCATTGCTCTTTGGGCTCTTTGGGCTCCTTGGGCTCTTTCAGCTCTTTGGGCTTTACGCCTTATCCTTACGGCGATGGCCTTTTACCCTTCATTCATATCATACAGATATCCATACGCAGCGGCTTGAGCAGCTGCATCGCTTTGGTCACACTCTTTCACTTCTTCACGCTGACCAACTTCTTTTGGATGCTCGTCGAGGGGCTGTATCTCTATATGCTGGTGGTCAAGACCTTCTCCGGCGATAATATACGCTTCAATATATACGTGTCGATTGGCTGGGGTGAGTTTTATGTTTTGCCTGTCATTTCTCCATCTAATTAAGACGCCATCCCGCTGGCTGTGTGTGTGTACGTGTACGTGTGGTTAGGCGGACCGGCGCTGTTTGTGGTCACTTGGGCGGTGGCCAAGGGTCTGACGGTTTCCTATAACAATGCAACGGAGAAGGTGAGAGACGCTCACAGAGCCAGCTTGGGGTAGTCTCATTAATGGTATATTTTTGGCCAGTATGACATCAACTGTCCTTGGATGGAGGAGACGAATGTGGACTGGATATTCCAGGGACCCGTCTGTGCGGTGCTTATCATCAATCTGACATTCCTGCTGCGCATCATGTGGGTGAGTGTTGTCTGAGCCACTGTACATCCGACCTCTGTAACCTTCAGCACCATCACTCACATCCCGCAAACTAGGTGCTTATTACCAAATTGCGGTCTGCGAATACCGTGGAAACGCGTCAATACCGCAAAGCAGCCAAGGCTCTGCTCGTCCTCATTCCGCTCTTTGGCATCACCTATTTGGTGGTCCTGGCAGGACCTTCCGAATCGGGCCTAATGGGTCATATGTTTGCCGTCCTCCGCGCCGTACTGCTAAGCACACAGGTAAGTTTGTTTGTTCACTTTCTTTGTGCGTCACCGCCCGCCACCCACCACCCACCATTCACCATCCGCCATCCACCATCCGCCATCCTGTCAAAAACCGCCTAAAAGGCAGGCAGCATCATGGCTAAAATGTTTACTCTCATGTTCGGGCAGGGCTTTTGGGTGTCCCTCTTCTATTGTTTCCTGAACTCGGAGGTGCGCAATGCGCTGCGACATCATGTATCCACCTGGCGCGACTCACGCAACATCCAGCGCAACCAGAACAGACGGTGGGTATTGGTTCAATGTAGTTAGTAGGGACTGTAGCGATGCTTGATGTAGGCGAACTTTTAACCTCAACCGCTTCTTCAACTTGGCAGCTACACAACAAAAAGTTTCTCCAAGGGCGGCGGATCTCCCCGGGCCGAGAGCATGCGGTAAGTGAAAGTTTCTCAACTATTTTCCGGATTAATTACAAACACCTGTCGGCCAGGTAAACAAAGTGGGTACAAACGGTGTCAGCTAAGATTAAATTAAGATTAAATGCAAAGTAGTTTCAATATTTTCCATTTTCCATTTTCCATTTTTTACAATTTTATTATATATATTCTATAAAAAAAAAAACTCTCTTTGAATATCCTTTGATAAATATTTAATATATCCGCAAGGCTTTTATTGTATTTCTTAATGTGTGCTTCCCCTTCTTCTTCCCAAAACGTTTCTCTTCCTCAATTTAAAAAAGTTCTAAATGTGCCCCGAAAATAACACTGAAAATCTAACTACTAAGTTGCTGTTTTATTAAGTTTACTTCTTATAACTAGCCCATTAACTTCATATTATGGGCGTGGGAAGCGGGAATCGTGCGTCTCCTCGGCGACAACCACAACGATTGTGGGCCCACATGCACCACACAGCTTACATCGTGGCTCCACCAATGCCCTCCACATGCTGCCCACCAATCACACTGCAACTGGCAGCACACTCAGCGTCATGCCACGTGCCATAAGTCCCCTCATGAAGGTAAAACACCCTCAAGGCACATCATCCTTCAACCTTTCAACTGTCCTTGTGTTATGTGTGTTACCATATTTCCAGCACGGACTGGAGGAGAATTCCGTCTAAGGGCAATCCGGATTGACGTTTGGTACTGCGCACTGTACGGCGGGAGTCAAGATTTTAGCAAAAGGCATAACATGTTGCATGCATCTTAAGAGACTGAACTGAACTTTGATTTGAGTTTAATTTTCCCATCATTTCACAATGTGGAGCTGAACATCATGAGTTAACATCTCCTTTAAACTACGTATAAAAAATAATATAACTGTAAAAAAAAATAACTGTAAAAAAAATAACTGCTACTGTTTTAACTGTTGAATGTTGTATATGAAATCTTCGGTACATAAATAATCAATCCATTGTGTATATAGTTTATAAGAATGTATTATCCTTGCAAGCGACACTTGAAAAACTAATAAATTATTTATTTAATTGAGTGTATCCCAAGTTTTTCCAATTATTACATTTTTCAATTTCCATATTTTAGCTATTTTCCTGCATTTTGAATATCTTAATTTTTCAAGTGAAACTCTTATAAATTTGCATAGGACCGAAGGAAGCAAAAATTTTAAATCCCCAAAAATTGTGTTCACATCAAAGCAAATTTTGTTGCGAGTAGCAACAAGGATACAACAAGGGGAAAATTTCTTTTAATTGCATATTTGGGATCTTAGAGACCCTCCTGATGGGCACACAACATTTCTGCCTGCCACCCAAAGTTCAATTTTGTATCTTTTCAAAAGGAGTCCTGCAAAAATGAAAAAAGTTCCTGCATCGAATGTGAAAACAACTAAAAAACAGTCGAGGCATAAAAAAAAATACCAGAATTGGTATTTTATTGGCGGTAGTACTTAAGTTGCTTGATTTAACAAGCAGGTTGGAAAGTAAGTACCCGGTGCTTGGAACGTCGTTTGAGTCCTTATGAATAAGGCATTGTGAGAAGTCAAATGTCATAAAAATGCATTGCACTACGACAATAAAATTCAAAGCCTATAAATATTGCATGAGCGTAGGAAACAAGGATAACTCCGATGAATCGGGTATGCCTGACTTGAAGGAAGTCACAAATCAAATTCAGGAAACGGACATATATCCTGGAACACAGAAATACTTGTATCCAATTTATACAGATTATCCAATTGTTGCATACTTTGAAGCCTTTGTGGTCCACAGGACACTGTGGATTCACTGGAACTTCGTTTGATGCGGCTGAAGCTCAGCCAACTGTCAACTGCCAACTGCCAACTGCCAACTGCCAACTGCCAACTCTCGCTTCTAGCTGAACTCTTTCTCTGGAATCGTATCCTTTTATGATGCCTCGCACCAGCGCTTAACGGTCACAGGGTACTTGGAGAGCATCAAAATGGTAGATATGGAAACTGTTGGTGTAGATTTAAGGAAAATATGAATGCAAAATAGAGATTGCCACTGGCAGGAGCCGCACGCTGTGCATAAATGTTTAATGTATTTGTGAAATATGCACAAAAATGGTAACCATTTTTTGCCACATTCTCTGGCCGAACGCCCGATGCCCCGACCTCCCGACCTGCCGCCCACCCGACCTCCCGACCACCGACCACTAACCACCGACCACCGACGGCGGAAGTGAAGAGCCAACGTGGCGTATGAGCAATGTACTAAACGCACTTCTCAGCATAGCATCTACTTAATGTAATGCGAAGGTTGGGGCTACAAATGGAAAATATAGTCGCTGAGTGAAAGTTCGCCGCCTTCTGAATGCCAGAGGAGCAACCACAAAAAAAAACACTGGAACAACAGCACAACAAAAGCAACAACACAACGAAGGCAACAACACAACAAAAGCAACACAGCAACAACAATAATCATAACAGTTAAAGGGGGCAGCATAAACATTTATTGCGGGGCCAAGTGGCCTGGCGTACAAATGGGTTTCAGCATTTGTGAACTTTTTTATGCAAATAAGTTAAAATAAATAAAGATTTTATATGCACAGACACAAATTGCAAAAATTTCACTTGCACTTTGCCAACATTCAACATTCCACATTCAACATTCAACATTCCACATTCAACATTCCACATTCAACATTCAACATTCAACATTCAACATTCAACATTCAACATTCAACATTCAACATTCAACATTCAACATTCAACAATCCACATTCAACTTTCAACTTTTCACATTGAACACATTTCATAGTCAACATTTGGCAGTTAAAATTGCCAACTGACTTAGGGTCCTGCTGCTGAAGGATATGCATTGCAGGCTCCACCAATGCTTGTGTAGTAGATGAAGTGTAAAACTTATGGCACTTTGCGTACATGTCAAATGCAGTGGTCCTCAGATGCCAGCAAGGACACCTGTGAGCTAGCAATGGAAGGGAGTCCTTTTAGGGGACATAAAATTGTGAACGCAATTGTAACGTCTTAATTAACCAAATTGTGCGGCCAAGAAACTTGGCCCAACATTGAGAGTATGAAATGAAACTCAATTAAAAGTCGCTTAGACGCTCAAATTGCTTCCATCTGATTAAGGACCAAAAATTTTCCAAAGCTTTAATTAACTGACTTCTGAAGAGCATAATTTAAGTTGCCTCATAAACAAAAGTGAGTCACTCACATTTGCAGCATTGCCTTGCCTTGCCTTGCCGACATTAACATTTCGCTTGGCAGCAGTTGGAATGACATTAAAGGTCAACATTGTGGCAAGTAGCAGAAGCAAAGCATTTCAAAGACTTGCCCCAAGGCAAACCATGAGCCATTCCATTGTGGCAGCAGCCTCCACCTTTAACCAAAATAATTATCTCAATTCCGGGAAGCTCACTGAACGCAGTTTCAAGAAAACTTTTCAAAACCTTAGCCATTGTCTACCCGAAATCAATTAATATATTTTTGCTGGAATACCCCATACCCTGTAAACATGAGGTGGCAGGACTTTAGGGACTCAAAGGAGTTTTTATATTATATAAATTTAAATTTGACTGTAACAAACTTGGATTTAATAAACGGGAAATTAAGTAAGGAATTTCTGTTAGCTAACATTATGTTAACTAAAATAATGGTAATTAACATTATGTTAACTCACATTCTTTTAATTGCATTCTGTGATTATATAAAAAGTAGTATATATAAAAAAATATATAAATAAATATATAAATAAAAATTTTAATTCGGTTGAAACTAATTTGACAGGAAATTAACTATGGAATTTCTGTTAAATAACATTCTGTTATCTGTGTGCTGTTAATTACATTAGCAAATATATAAAAATAAAAATATAAATAAAAATTTAAATTTGGCTGACTAATTTTAATTTTACTTAACAGCAGATCAAATAGGGATTTCTGCTAACTAACATTTCTGTTATTTGTATGCTGTTAATAACATAGCAACTGGGTAACTGCCCGTTCAACACTTCGCAGTTAAAGTCCACATAATTCACTTTACGCATTAATAAATCGATTTTATAAGCCGCAAAGTTGTTAACTGGAAAGTGAGGAAAATTGAATCTATTCAAATTTTGGTCTTCAGTTCTAATTAATGAAAATTATGTCGGTTTTCCCTTATTTTTAATTCGTATTGATTTAAATCTATTATCCACTTTAAACAAAGATTCGAAAATTTCGAATTTCTAATTAAGACCACAAACTAACTACGATGATCCGCCGATTAAATTGGTATTTATCCTTAAATGTTTTACATCTTCTTTAAGAGTATCTTAAAGTCCAACAACAACTCCAAGTTGTTGTTTTTGTTGCTGTTGCTTTTGCTGTTGCTTTTGCTGTTACTTTTGCTGTCTAACATTATTAATTGAGCTCTAATGTTGGCAGGTTTAACCAAGAGCGGCGCTGATTTATGGCACGCCTAGGCGAAGCTATTCTAATTATGTTCTAACTCGCATATTTATATCTGCCTTGAGAGAGAGAGAGAGGGAGAGAAAGTCCTTGCCGAAGGAAAGTAGCAGAAAATGGGAATAAATAGAAAAAATAAAATAAATAAAATAAGTAGAAAAAATAGAAAGGAGAGGGCAAAATAAGTAAAAGTAGGAAAAAATCAAAAAATTGGAGATATTCCAAGCGCATAGTTGGCGACTCATTTGGGGAAATCTCTTTAATCTCAGGCCACAATATGATTTTCGTCTTACGGGTTTTATGCTTGACTGGGTCAAAAATGTGGCTTGGTTGATGGTGGAGGATGTGGCAGTCGCCTTGTTGGCTGCCTCACTGCCTCACTGGCTGAATGGCTGAATGGCTGACGACAGACAGAGGCAGGCATTCCCCAAGGCTCAGCTCGTATTATGGCTAATTAAATATTTGTTCTCTGACCAAAAGTCGGTTCTGGCCGTGGTGAAACCTTCCGCTGTATTGCAATCCGCTTCGTGGCTGCTGCTGACAAGAGCTTCCCGTGCGCTTCCCCGACAACTTCCCGTGCGTTTGCCGCGAGTTTCCCGTTAACGCTTTAAAAACAATTTCCGCTGGATATTCAATAGAATATACTATATATGCTGCTCTCTATAATATAAAATAATAAATAATATATATAAATATATATATATATATAACTATATATATATTTATAAATATATAAACATAAAATATGTAGAAAGACAGCTGCTGCGCTGTGGGCCGTGCCGCATGTTGCACAAGCTGAAATGTTGCAATATTCAGTGGCTACTTTCCCATAAAGTTACCTTAATTGCGATGGAAAAAAAGCAACTCAACTCTAAAAGAAAGTAAGGAATTCGAGCAAAGTTTGCAGGACTACGGAACACCCTTTCCTTTTATTAATTTATTGATATAATTTTATTTGAAAACTTTTCGAAGGTTACAAAAAATTACTTGCACTTACATTTATCTTTAGCCTGGCGATGTCCTTTGAGAAATTTGATAATGAAAATGGATGTCAATCAGGGATATAAGTGACCTTCTGATACGCCATTGAGGCAGGATACTTGACGCACAGAACTTTAACTAAGTTGTCGTTATTCCAAGGAAAATCAATCATAAAATCGCGCCAAAAACACTTGACAACATTTCAATTGCTGAGTTAATTGATTGCTTGCAACTGACAGGAGCAGCAGCAGCACTTTCAGCATCTTACAGCAAGGACAATTTCACGGATTTTGTTTGTGTGCGAAAATGAATTGTTTTGTTTTTTTTTTTTTTTTGCTCTTAAGGGTCCGGGCGGAAGCGTTAATCCCCTCACACATTGCGTGTAATTATGCAGTTAATTTTTAATTCATTAATGCGAAATTTCAGATGATTGCAATGGGTCAAGTGTTAAGCCAATTACATATTTAAGAGCCCTTTGAGCTTCGGCAGCAGGACTCGCCATGAAGCTTGCAACTTTAAAGGGAACCAAGTCGAATTGCCGCCGGATGTTCAGGAGCTATCGGGCTTTCCTGTGTTCCATAAGAAAAACAATTATTGACACTTTAATGCCATTGGGTGTTCCATTTCAAGGAACTTTCTTTGTGGCACTCGCGGTACTTGGCAATTTATTCATATTTCGCACAGCTGCACCAACATCACTGCGTCGAGGCAACAGCAGTAGCAGCAGCAAAGCAGAAGGAGAAAAAAAAATACTAAGATAGATGCCATAGCTGGGAACAGAAGTACTGGAAATCGAAGCAAAAGCACAGGGGAGAAAGTATGACAGCAAAATTTGTAGCATACTTTTCTGCGCGATGTACAGCAGACAAGCAACTAGCTTCTTGGAAAGGCAACTGTGTGGAAAACTGTGTGGAAAACTGTCGCAGGCAGACAGACAAGCAGAAAAGCTGTTTGTTCCCACTAATTGGACTCTTAACAAAATGAAATAACATTTTCCAGAGCAACAAGTCAGCTAAATATATTACAAGGATGTTTAATTTGCACATTATTATTTCAGTCCACGTTTCAGGTCAATCCGTTTACCCACCATCAACACCACCTGACGTCTGACGTCTGACGCCTGACGGACTGAAGGACTGTATATATATTTAAAAGAAATTGAAAACAAATTTTTCATATTATTAAACATTTACTTAAACATCCTTCTGGGTATTATTTTTCCCCCTGCTTGAGCGCCATCGAGGAGGCGGCATGTTCAGTGCGTTGAGGCGTGCAGCGTAGGCGAAGGGCAAAAAGCGAAGTTTACATTGAAAACTTGGGCAACTCTTTGAGGGTTGTTTGTGTAAACCTTTTTTGTGGTTTTATATGAATTTTCAGCTCTAAAGAGAAAAGTTGAGGAGGCCTCGATTAAACACACACACACACACACACACACACCTAGTACAGAGAGCAAGTAAGGTGGATTGGGCTGAGATATAGAAAAGGGGGAAGATTTTCTCAGATGAAGTTTCTGTTATGTTTTGCTGGTCATTTAATTGGTATTTCCAGGGAAGGCAGAAAGCCCAAAGTCCAAAAGCAGATACTGAGTGCCCACAGTTCATACTTGAGGCAAAGCACTTTTCACATTTCACTTCTCACTTCTCACTTTTCACTTTCCACTTTTCACTTTCCACTTTTCACGTTCCCCTTTTCCTTCTTTCATTCCTCTTTCGACTTTGTTGATTCGAGTGTTTGGGAATGCGGCTCAAACTTGCAGTTTTTGGAGTCGCCACAAGAGCAAATGCTTTTGCCCCTAAAGATCAAGCGTGTGGCAAGTGAAAAAAAAAAAAAGTTTTAGCCCGGCTGACAGATGCTGTGAGTCGCAAGTTGCAACATCTTTTGCACAGTTGCCTCCCCCCGCACATTATCAACGCTATTTGCGAGGAAAGCGGAAAAAGTTTTCCATTTTCTTTTGCACGAAAACCTAATTTTTCAGCATCAAAAGAAAACAAATGCCGTCCGTAATTTCCGGTTTCAAATTCGTTTATTTTACCTTTTATTTTGTTTGCTCCTCCCTGCCAGTTTTGTCCTTTTCGTAAGCAACAAGTCTCCACACACACACACACACACACCCACACACTATCATACACCTAGCCGGTATTTGAGTTTGACACTCGTTGAAAAGTTTTCGGCTAACCGGACTTGACATCTTTTCGTCCGGCCAAACTTTGTCCTGTCTTCCTGTCGTTCCGTCCTGCTGCCGTCCTTTCGCCCTGATGTCCTGTGTCTAATTCAATGAGAACTTTTTAGCTGGACGCTTGCTTTCTTCTAATGGCAATAATGCAATTTCAATTTCTGCCTGATTTTATTAACGCCACATTTTTGGGGCACCTTGTGCCATGTGCCTTCAATTAACAGCCGAATCCGCACGACAGGTGGAGATCAGAGCCATGGCTTGTTGGCCAGGCCCAAAGCAAACAGCGCAAAGCGTCACAAACGAATACATATTTAATTGTGTCTCTTTAAATATTGGCAAGTCCTCGAGAGTCAACACAGTAACCAACGATGCAAACGGACATTGTTCTCATCGTCCTTGTTTGTTGTTGTTGTTGCTGTTGTTGCTGTTGTTGCTGTTGTTGCTGTTGTTGTTGTTGCTGCTGTTGTTGTCGTTGTTGCTGCCGCTATTGTTGTAAATGTATTTTTTGCTGTTGTTGGTCACTGGCTTTTGGCCATTAGCATTGTGGCAGGTGTGGTAAGTGCCCGGCCAGCAGCTGCTACTGACAGAAGCAAAAGGTTTTTTGTTTCTCCTTTTCAATACCCTAAGCCAATCGGACCGGGGGGTGGAAAGGGTATATCGAAGCCATGTAACTTGAGTAAACATTGAGGCCCAGCCGAAGGCCTGTTTGGCTGCCCAACTGCCGTATGTGAAGGGAAATGTGCCTAGGGTATTCCTCGGCGGTGCACTTCAATGCCGTAGACTTCAGACTCGTTTTTGGGTTAAATTTATCAGAAACGCCGTTGCTGTCGCATTAGCAAAACTGTCATTTTAATTGCAACACATTTGTCAACGGGTCGGCGAGGCGAGTGCGTGATTTACAGCCGAGAAACTCTTGACTTGATTGCCAGGCTTTGTGGCTAATGGGACGAAAGTGTTGTGTCGGAGTGTTGGTCATTCAAGCAATTTATCAATAGCTTTCATCAAATTCCAGCTTCAAGCTCTCCATGGGAATCCATGGCAATTCGTAACAATTGCAGGACCGCCCCAAAATGTATGCTACACAATATTGAATTTTGAATCTTTAAATGCTTCTCCTCAGACAATGGGGCGTATAAGTACTTTGACTTTTCACTGCATTCGTTCGGTTGATTGACTGTGAATAAATCACACCTTGAACAGTCGTCACCTTTTGTTTGCGCGAGAAGGACGAGAGCAACACGAGCAACAACAAGGCAACACTTGACATGGCTGTCAATGATATTTGACAAGGGGAACGCCTACTTAAGCTCTCACTCACATTTGCTCACATCTATTATTAGAATTTTTCATGTGAAAAGCGATTTTCCTCGTAAGTACAATGTGAATTTAATTTTCGCCTCTTGCAAATGCTTTTTACACTTCTCTCACATTTCCAATTACTTCTCCAAGTGGAGTCCTAGAAGAGGAAGCTGAAAGCGTTCCTTGTTCTTGTTAAATTCTCGTGGAATTGTCCTGTGCCCCTGCCTCCTGATTACACTCAAGCATATCGAGTTCTAAAGGGAATCCGATTCTGTTGCATAATAGTCGTCAGCTTAAGACATTGATGCTGCCTGACACATTGATGGCAATCCTGAAATCAATGCTGGCTCCGCCTTCAATTCTTTTCCCGGTAGTGACTCGATAATCCAACGGGTGTTAGCGCCTCGCACGGAATGACTGCTTCTTCATTATATCTCAGTTGCTGGAAGAGCTAGGGATCAAATGGTGAAGACTGTGCTATTATCTAATCAACTGGATGTCCTGTACCTTGATGCAGTCAGAACTGAATCGTCGCTCCGGACCTTGAATGTGCACTTTGACCGATGGATTCAGAACCTCCCAGTACAGTAGTCTTAACGTAGGATGTGGATAGTGGGCTAGGCTTGGATGTATGCAATGAGACCTTTGTAGTGGCTAGAAGCACTCACGACTTCCATTCTCTTGACCACTCAGCTTGACGTCAGCTGTGGTCTGTCCTATCGTAGCTTTGGCCATTCGGAACATCAAACGGAATTCGATGCACTGATAGAGAAACGACGGCTGAAACAAAAAAAAAAAAAATCTGTATTTTCTGTAAACTTCTGAAAACAGGACAGGACACGCGTAGGCGGTTTCCTCTTTGGTAGAGGCTCAGTTCGGGGAAGCTTCATCTATGTGCCGGCCACACATTGTGCCTACCGGCGGATTTATGTTGACTCGGCACGCATTGCTCCTGTATCGATACAGGCAGGTCCTCGCTATCCACGTCCTTTGGGCAGCTTTTACTAATTAATAGCTCCATTGGGGGGCACACATCCATTGCCCATGGTCACTACTATCACTACCTTGCGAGCAGCTGCCACGTCTGCACGCTTTGAGCTGCGACTCGGGTGGTCGTCGCTTCCATTTGCCTGGTGGGTGCTATGTTATTCAGGACATCTTTACGGACAAACACGACTCTGTGGCTTGGCCGTTCCAAGTATCCTTAGACGCCCACTGGACCACTCTGTATATTAGACGTTGCCTGAGTGCAAACTCTGCACATGGTTTTTTATGAAGGAGCAACGCTTCGGCTCTGCTGATGCCAGGAGTTCATTTCATATCTGCTTTCACATTTGTTGTTGCTTTTATTATGTGTGGGTTTTTTGGCCCTCTGTGTTTTTTTTTGTTGTTTTTGGTTGCCTTTTTTGGGCGTTTTAAACGGCTGTCATGGCAGCGAAAAGTCTGAGATGTTCACACAAATTTAAGACGCCACGAATTCCTCTGGCCATATGGGAGATTGCGCTCCCGAATATGAAAACAGAATTTTATTATTTATTACCTGCACCTTCCAGCGGCTGACAAGTATTCCACCCATCCGGGCGAGCACCCAAGCGAGGCTTTAATATGGGGTCCTGGGCACAGTTGACGTCAATGTCCGCTCAGTTTTGTGGGCGGAAGCTAATCAAAACTCGCTTCAAGGCACCAACCGAAGCCTGTGTGACTCTCGCAGACAGAGATTTCTGTAGAAGTTGGAGCTGAAGCTGAAGCTGGAGCTGGAGCCTGTAATTGATTCTCGACAGAAACGGAGAAGAATAACAAGAATCGAAAGAAAAACAATGTCCTTTGCACGAGTCCTTGCGGTTACCAACTGTGGTAAGCAAATTGTGAATGCCTCGGAACGAAATAAATGGCTTTAACTTTACGACTGAAGCATTGCGTTTGAATTTGAATTAAAATTAGAATTTAAATTTGTCCCCTCACAGACACCACACATTGAACCCCGCCACGAAGGACTTCGATGCGTTTTTTTTTTTTTTGGGGGTTTTACGAGCGGACGCAGCAAATTTTTAGTTACACACGCCAAGTGAGATTCAGCCATTTAAGGATCTATATGGAACTGAAAGGGTTGCATGTCCCTAAAAATTTGGCAGCTGTGCAGAGTCCTTGTTACAGGGTATCCTGTTAGGAAATATCCTGAATTTTATAGCACACATTGACCTTTCATTGTTTCGCTTGCTTTCCTGCGGCTTACAGGACCTTTATTGATACTTGGCTCGGCAAGTTTTTTTGGTCGTTTTTATAGCAGTCGCCTACCCTTCCACTCAACTCAAAGTGGTTTTCCTTGCAAGCCGCTTTGCTTGATAAATGCTAAGCCTTTCACGGAACAACCAACAGCTACATAGACAGAAGAAGACAACAACTATGAGTACAGCCACTCCAGCAGCAGCTGAGACAACAACAACAACAACAGCAACAGGAGCAACAACAAGAGCAACAGCAACACAACAGCAACAACAACTACAGCTACAACAATAAACGCACAAACAAAGACCAGCTCTTTTGCATTCTGAAAAAAAAAAAATTAAAATAAAATAAAAAAAAAAAAAATAAAATATGAAATAAAAAAAAATAAAAAAAAATAAAAAAAAATAAAATAACGCATAACAAAAACAAGAACAATGACAATGACTGCAAAAGTGTTTGAAGAGTGAAAAATTCGCAGTATTTGTATAGCAGTTGCAGCTTTTGTCGCATGGGACTTGCGCAATTTCCAACAACAGCAACAACAGCAACAACAACAACAACAACAACAGCAACAACAACAACAACAATAGCAACAGCAACAACAACCACAACAATCACATAACGAGAAGACGAACAATGGCATCAAAGGAGAAGAAAATCAGCAGAGCAAAAATAAAACAGCCATCGGCAGTTGTCGGATCGGTTTATCGCTCAATATCCGCTTATAGAAGGGTAGGAGTGTCGACAGTTGACAGGCTCGTCAAAGGGTGTCGCATACAGTTGAACGTTAACTCGAAAAGAGTTAAAAAAAAGTGTAGCATACAGCTGGGCGTTCAATATAATTGCTAATAAAGAGCACACGGCGCGTGCCTGCGATGTCCTTGACAAATAATTCAAGTGAGATATGGTAAATCGAATCAACTGAGTGTGCGTGTGTGTGCCTGTGTGTGCGTGTGTGTGTGTGTGTGTGTGCGTGTGTGTGAAATTGCAAATGTTACACATCAATACAACTCAAAAATGACTGAAAACTTTAAGCTACATAAGTGCCTGTGTGTGTGCGTGCGATCCTTTGTGTGGCGCCCTCATAATCACTATGGCAGCCAACTCACATAGGAAAGTAATTGGCCAGGCAGCTTAAGAGTATTCAACCCTGCTCATTTGCTTGACAATAGTGGTAAGTGTGTGTGTGTGTGAATGTGCTGGTGTGTGTGTGGTAGGGACAGGATAACGCGATAAGTATCACATAAAGCTAAATGGCAGAGACCCCAAAACTGTGCCTGACAACAGCATCACCATCACCACCGCCGCAGTCACCACCACCGCCGCAGCCACCACCGCCGCCACTGCCACTGCCACCGCTGCCAGAGGCACCGCCATTTGGAAATGGGGCAGCCTCTGGAGTAGAATTAAATCATTCGATAAGATTATGCATACAATGGTATTGCCAGGGGTGGTAGCAGTGGTATTCCTAGGTGATGGTCCCGAGCCCAGGACTAGACCCAAAAATTTCTATGTAAATTTATTTGCTTGCTGTTTTTATTAAATTTCTGCTCCGAAGGACTCAAAGCTCTGCTAATGATACTCAAAAGTGAGCTAATGAGTCAATAAGGCAATTTGCCAGCTAGCCAAAACCGACAGAGAGACAGACATTGAGACTGCGAGAGACCCAAAATATGAAGGATATATAAAACGAAGGATGTGCATTAATATGAATCTTATTACTCAACTTAATTACTTTAATGCGGTGCTTATGTGAAGTGCCTGGGTTTTTGGCTGGAAGGACAGACAGACAGGCTCTGGCTGTTCCGGCCACTGACACTTGTGTTTGGGTTTGGGCCTGCCGCCTGCCGCCCGTCGCCTGTAGCCTGTAGCCTGTGCTAGGCATTTCGACAAGCCAAGCCTAGAACATCAATTGCATTGCAGCCCATGAGCACACACGCACACTCACACACACACACAATCGCATACACGCACATCACATGCTGTGACCTTGCGTGTTTGCTTTTACCTGCTCTGGGACATGGACACCTGTCTGCGCTGCAAATGTCAATTAGTTTTTGAGGCAAATGCAATTAAATTTGTGTACACAGCTGCTGCACACACACACGCATAATACACATATACATACATGGCCGAACGTACGCATAGACACTGAAACAAACACTGGCAATTATTGCAATTGAGCCCTTGAGCCGCCTGACAATTAGCTTGAGTGCCTGGGATTAAGGACATCCATACATCTCCTGATTTATACAAGTATCAACTTTTAGTTTAGTGCCGCGAAGTCGTTAATCAAAAATCCTTTTGTGTCCCGGCTGGCAGGAAAAAACATTAATCTAACTTTTATATGTGTGCACTCAGACTTTATTTCAGCGAGCGCGGGGTGGGGGTAGAGGTGGGGGAAGGGGGAAGGGGTTTCCTATTATTTATATTATTTTTTTACTTCTATGGTCCTAATCCTACTTTTTGCAATTCAGAAGGTCTCGTCAAGGCTGCCCCCTAAAATTTTCGTTGGATTCGTTTTCGCTTTGGCGTATGGCATTCATTTCAAGGACACACATGTGTGCCTCATATTTCCAATAATCCTGCAGCGACTTTAAGTGTCAGCATGGCTCATTTTTAAGACTAAACGTGACAATGCCAAGGTTCAATTGGACAGCAGCAACAAAAACAGCCAACATTTGGTTGCAATAAATGGAGGAGCAGAAATAGTTGAACGTATTGCGTATACGCACGGTGGTCCGTCCTTCATTCGGTTACTCAGATGCTCAGACACTTGATATGGCAAGGCAATTACTGCACTTTATGGACAGTCACTGCGGACTCCATTTTGAAGCTCAGTCTCAAGTGCGTGTTCTCGAGTATGTTTCGGTTATGTGTATGTGTGCGGATGTGCTGCTGCATGTGTGTGCGAGTGTGTGTGCGTGTGTGCGAGTGTGCGAGTGTGCGAGTGCTTGGCATTGGCATTAGGCCTTTATAAGCTGTCACAACAGCTGACGTGGCTCTCGTTTCGCACGCCTGTGACATGCATACTAATTAAGCAGTTAGCGCAAGCTTTAAACCTGAAAGTGTGTTCTTAAACACTCTCGCTCACACATACACACACACACAGACACACACTTACACAACCTGTCACATACAGTGTTAAATGGATTTTCGAAAATTCTGCATAATGAAGCTAATCAGGCACAGAGCGCCGACAGGCTTAGTGCAAAAAAAAGTAAAAATGGGAAAAAAATTGAATTTGAATTTGAATTAGAAATTGAAATGCGAATGTGAATGCGGATGCGGATGCGAGTGCGAGTGCGGATGCGAATGCAAATGCGAGGCAGTTTCAGTTAACATCGTCACCTGTCAATTGGCACATTTGCATATTCATAATAGTCAAACTCGAGGCACTTGAAAGCTACGGTTAAAGCCGTTCAAAGGACTCTAACTATGTCCTTTTGGCCGTTGCCTTAACCTTTTCAACTTTAAAATTAAACATCCGATAGAGAATTATTTTGGCAGTGAGTCTGAGCCATGGATTTGCTACACTTTCAAAGCAAAGTATGCACGCGTGTCTGTATATGTGTGTGTATGGGTGTGTATGTGTGTGTGGTTGTGTGGTTGTGTGGGTGTGTGGGCGTGTGTGTGTTCTGGGTTTATGTATTCAACGTTGGTGACAGTCTAAAAACTTTTTTGGCGCCCGATGTCAAAGCGCCAAGTCATTTCTACTTGTTTACGAGTTAGACAGGTGAATGTCGTCCTCCGTCCTCCGTCCTCCGTCCTCCGTCCTCCGTCCTGCGTCCTCCAGATCCAAGGCAAGGATCTGGGCTGCTTGGGCTTAAGCCAGCCAATACCAAGCACGTTCCTGATAAAGTGCAAATCTGGAACCTGTCGTTAATAGAATTAACGCCTAATCAGTGTCTGTATTAGTCCTTATCGCCGGCATGACTTTTAACAAACTGAATTGAAAATCATGTTCATCGGGACAACTTTTGGTCCTGCGATAAAAACTTTATTTATTATCGGGAAACTGATTTCAATTACATTAAGTTACATTTTCTGTGTACATCTCAGACCAAGGATTGGTCCTTTATCCCGCCCACAGACATCAATCCTCTGACCACTCGTCCCTTCAATTGCTCGAATCCGTTCCATAGGTTAACCAAAGCGCATTGATTGCATTTTTGGAGGTCACAGTTCACCAATTGACCAATTTATATCCATGTGTTGCTCCTCCTCCTCCCCCTCCACCTCCTCCTCCTCCTCTTACTCCTCCTCCTCTTAGTGTAGCTGCAGCTGCTGCGGGCCCCATTTGATTGATGCACTTTGCTGGGTTTGACAAAGTGTTTGGCATTGAAGTTGACAGCTGAGCGATGCTGCAGTTGCCTCCTGGACGACGGGCATTGTAAGGAGCAAGTTGCTGGCTTAAATGCCAGTTTTGAAATATCCTTGCGCATTGTGGAATTGTCATTGCTTAGTGGCCTTTGTTGAGAGCCTGAAAGTTGTGTTCACTTTTCCACTTTATATCCTTGGAAGCTCATGAAAATTGCCCGTGTCTATAGATGTAGGATGCCATTTGGAGAGGTTCGTCCCTTGTGGATTTCCCTTCAACTTGAATTTCTCGCTTGCCTGCTTACATAGAATTATGTTGTGTACACAAACATGAAGTTTGCTCTTTTCATCCTGTTGCTGCTCATCCTTTCCCCGCCTCCAGCCTTAAGTCGCCTGCTGTTTGCCGCCTGCCGCCTGCCACCTGCCTGCCGCTTGCCGCCCGTCTGCCGCTTGCCGCTTGCCGCCTGTCGCCTGCCGCCTGACTGCCGCCTGCCTTCCGCCGCTACCCACCTCAAGTGGGCTCCACTGGCTGCTCTGGATGTTGCAGCATCGGTGGCCGCTAGGCTTTTGAAGTTGTTTCTTTTATATTTTGTATTTTTTATCCTGAAATACATTGTAATACATTGTCAGAGCGTAAGGAGCAGAAGTTGTTCCTGCAACAAAGGAAGTCAACATGGCAATAATACCAAAAATAAGCAATGCCTGTTCCTGTTCCCGGTCCAGTTCCTGTTCCTAAAGTAGCAAACTCAGGATAATAATAATATATAGGTGATTTATTTTAATTCCAAAGCTGTTGTTGTGTTCCTTAAGCTTAAATGAAGTACAACTTTTGTGTGCTCCTGGAAAAAAGTTGCTCCTTTAAAAGCAATTAAACAATTTACATAATTCATTCCGGTGTCAGTTGTCCTTGGGACCCGCCTTCCGCCCCAAAGCCTATTTAAGGGAGACATTGTATGAAATTTAAACATATTTATTATGTAAATGGCAGGCAATTTATAATTTTAAACCCCTTACCTCTGATCCTGCACAGGAGTCATTCATTATGTAAAACACTTATTGAGCTTTCAATTAATGTCTGCCAGTCAGTCGGGCGGGAGAAATATTTTGGAATTTAATGCAACAATGGGAATTGTGTCAATCAATTGCCGGTGGCAGTCAGCCAGGTATCCAGCTGATAGCACCAAGTTGCAGTGGCAGGAGCAGGGACAGGAACAGGAGCAGTGGCAGGAGCAGGGGCAGGGGCAGGGGCAGGGGCAAGGCTCAAAATAAGCGCTTCAAAATGTTGCACAATTTGTAAGGGAGTAGAAATTTTGTTGGCAGAACCGTTAGCCAATTAAATGGAAAACGGTGCCGATTTTAACACCAAAGACAAGCACAACAAACAATATTCTAGCCCACACGAGAGCCACGCCCCCCACCGCCCGCCAACAACGATTTTGTTTGTTTAACTGCATGACTGGGTTAAACATCGCGTGGCCATCGCTTCGAGTTCAGGTTTATGGTTGCGTCTGCGTTTGGGTTGGAGCAGGGGTTGGTGTAGGGGTAGGGGTTATGTGAGGGGCTGGGGTAGGGGCTGCGAGAGGGGCTGCGGGAGGGGCTGAGTTGGGGCTTGGACTGTGTTTGGGTAGGGGTTGTGTTAGAGGTTGGAGTAGAGGCTGCGGCAGGGGCTGTGTTTGGGTTGGGGTTGGGACAGAGGTTGGGGCAGGGGTTGGGACAAGGTTCGAGTCTGGTGTTAAGCTTCGCTCCTCCAATCCTTCGGTCTCTTAGAGCAGCTCTTCCGCTGCTGCTCTTTGCAATTCCCATGCCAGTTGCCGGTTGCCGGTTGCTGGCTGCTGGCTGCTGGCTGCCGGGAACTCCCTGCAACTTTTAATTTGGAAAATTTGTAACAAAACTTTCTCTGCTGTTTATACCCTGTTCCCCGTACAGGAGACAGGATATGCTGGCTGTGACTATGAGCAGAAAAACTTGCAATATCTGAGAGCCAAAAAAAAATTAATGTAGTCATCTGCTTAGTACAACATAAGGTAAGAAACAGAAGTTGGACATTTCAATGGTAAGCGATCCTAGAGTTCCGTTCAGTTAGTCCTGGACTTGGAGTTATGGAGCAGTCGATCGACTGTGTGTGTAAAAATATAGTTTATTTGCCTGTACTTTTCCTTTGTCCTTGCAGTATTTGTTTCCTTGTTTTGCTTCGTGAAGCTTTCAGTTCACAGCTCGACTCATGGCAGACATGTAGCGCATGTCCTTCCGCAACAATTTCAGTACTAAATGCTTGGTAATTTTAAATGTTTGTCTGGTGTGTCACGATTTTACGAGCTTGACCGCATGGAAAATTAAATGAGAAGCTTTGTGGCAAGGGAAGGTGACTGAAAACTGTTACCACAGACCAATTTCGAGGCAATATCTCGGGCCATTGTCTGTGCCACAGTGACACGGAAATTGATACAGGATATGTTACTATGGCTACCCAACTGTGGCTGCCCGGCAATCAAATGTGAATCCCAGGACAGTTTGCCTTAGGATTTTTTTATACGTTTTCCTGCATTCCATTAACTTGGCTGACAGGCCATGGCGTTCGATCGACCGTTAATCAAAAACATAACTGGAATATTGGTCGCATCTATTCCCAGGCTCATATTCATATTCAGAGCCTCACTTCAAGGATTCATTGGAGCATCGGCTCCTCTCGTTAAGCCCAAATTTGTACAAAGGACAAATTTGAAATTTTAAGTTATTGAGCATTTTTTCATGCGTAAATCCGTCGAGAGTCCTTTTGCCTTAAAGTCGCAGGAGCTGCGCACACAATGCGATATAAATAACTTGAATAAAAAGCAGAGAGATGCAATTTGCTTTTGACATATTAAGGGACATTTGAAGCAATTGATATGTTTTTTATACAAGTGGCGTTTTTTTTGGGTTTTTTGTTTTTCTTTTGGCTTTTGGCTTTTCGTTTTCGTTTTCGTACACGTGTCCTTCCACGAAGAGCAACGCCCCCCATGCTGATACCCGCCAAAACGATGCGCATTTTGTTATCACGTCAACAGCAGCTGAGGGTCCTCCAGCGTCCCCATGGTCTTCCGTTTGGACAGCTGTGAAATATCTGTGGCAATCGCTGCGCGGTTACCACACACAAAATGAACTCTCAAGTGTTGCCAAATATTTCACAATTTCCGCTTAGATATTAAAAATGTGGCAACAATTGAGGCACAACAAATTTGAAAGACTTCCCGGCTGCCAACTCAGCAGCTTACCTGAACGCTCACATGGCACACACTCTGCGCGGCTCGACTCGGCGCGCCTCGACTCAGCTTTAAGCCATCCCAAGCATTGGGCATAAATCTTTGCCTAAGCTTCGCCATACCCAGAAATATCACCTGGTGTCCTTTTATGTGCGTTGTAATGGTGGGTGGTAGACAAATTTATTTAAAATTATGCCAAAAAAGAGCTGCGTCTCAATTTGTGTTTCGGATAAACAAACAAAAATAGAAGGTAAACACTTCAAATTGAATTTTAATAAGAATGTCCTGCCTGTCCTGCCTGTCCTGCCTGTCCTGGAAAAGAAAATCAAATGAAATATTTAATGAGACATTAATACGTAGCAAAGTCATTTCTAATTAGAATCCCGCAGATTCGACCCCCAAACAGTGTAAATGTGTGTCCTTGTGTGTGTGTGCCTGAGTGTGTGTGTGTGGCAGGAGAGTCACTGCCGAAAGGTGGCACCTTGCAAAACAGAAGACGCTTCATATTTGAATAGATATTAAATTCTGGCGTGGCCTTCATTTTAAATGCAAATCAGTTAAAACGCAACCACGACGAATGGCAATTGCCTCGGGCAATCAATATGAGAAGGTTGCCAGGGGCGTTACGGCAGCTTCAATGTTTCCATGGATTCACAATTTAAAGGCGGCCACCTGCCACCGACCGTCTTAGGGCGTTGCCCCGACTTGCCACATGTTTTAATGAATAAGGCAAATGTATGGCAAAATGTTTCCTTTTCTTATTTCTTATTTTTAAGAAGATATTAGGAATCCGAGTCCTGAACTTGGCCAGGAACAGTTAACGGGTTGTGGCAGCCAATACACCCAATGTATACCTTCTTTTTTTTTTCTAAATATCGAGCAATACACACAACTTAGCCAAGTTATTACGAAGCAGAGAAATGCACACACATTTCCCTTCCTATAGCCACGGGGCGTATGCGCAACGTTTAGTATGCGAATGGCTGCAGCTTTCTTTTTTAATAAATTTCTCAGCTCCTTTTACCCTTTCGCATGGCCATTATAAAGCTCAAATGGCATATGCAACAGGACACACAAAACATTCCGAAGATGCCCCCGTCCGATACTTACTTATATAAAAAGGCTCTGGGCTCAATTTTCTTGTGGGAAAACTTCAGCTGTGGCACGTTGCAAGCAGTCGATAAGCCAGACGATTGAATGTAAGGGTATTAAGTCCTTGGCATGTGCTAACGGCATTGCATAGTCCTTCCTTACTAGCTTGATAAACATAATTTGTTGTACACAATGCAGCTGCATACACAATGGACTCCGGACTGCAAATTGACTTTGTACTGAAACGGGCAACTGAGAAGCTGGAGGAGCTGGAGGAGCTGGAGAAGCTGGAGGAGCTGGAGGAGCTGGTGGAGATGGAGGAGCTGGATGAGCTGTGGGAGCGGTCGATGCTGCAGGAGTTCTTGGAGAAAGTTTTCATTCACTGCTATTATATTATTATGATTATTATATTGTTGTCATCATTAAGATCCTGACATGCATACGAAGTGTTTATATGTATGTGTATGTTGTGTGTGTGTTGTGTGTGTGTTTGGGATTGTAGACAAGCGGCATTAATTAACTTCAAAGGCAACAAGAATGGAAACAGCGTAGTTTGGAATTATACAGATAGAGAGAGAGAGAGAAAGAGAGAGAGAGGTAGAGAGAGGTAGAGAGAGAGAAAGAGAGAGAGAGAGAGAGATATAAAGAGAGAGAGAGAGAGAAAGAGAGAGGGAGAGAGGGGGAAAGGGGGAAAGGAATACATTTATATAGAGAGCAAGAGAATGGAAGTTCGAGGAATAAACACATAGAGCACAAAGGATCCAAGGAAGCATCAGCAATGCATTAAAGTGGGAAAGGATGCTGCTTACCACGTCAAATCGGGATGACAAGCAAGGATATAAACATGTTTCAAATTCAGATGGTTTATTAGGAATTGTGCAATTGTCCTGGCGGACAGACGGTCTGGCTTCTCCTTCTCCCGTTTGTCTGCTATGCAATTCCTTCAGTTGCACTTAAGGAATGGATGTCATCCTCTGAGGACTTTTTTGTTGAAATCTGAATAGGAAATAAACATAAGGAGTGCATCAGTTGCACATTTGGCAGCACTCGCATCTCATGTTGTATTTATGCAGCAGTTAAAAGTGAAGTTTGCAGTCGGCTAAGGGTCAAAGGACGTACGTGAATTTGCTGTACACATTCATGGCAAATTTTTGAGGCAGGACACTGGGGGCAAGAACGCCATAAAAGTTTGAAATTCCTTCACAAATTTAATCAAAAGCCTTTACTCCTCCCCTCCTCCACTCCGCCCCGCCCCCCACCGCTACCTTCGTTTAGTTTTAGCTTTAAATTTGTGCATGAAATGCATTTAATAATTGCAACACCGTGGGGCATACGCCCTTAAATTTCTGCATACTTGGCATTCAGCGCATTACTCGACGTCGTCATTTGCTGCTCCTGTTCCTGGGCGTTTACCCATCAAGTCGACCATTCATAAAGGCCAAAGGGCATACCGTCCAGCAGGAGAACCCACCAGATCGGACATTTTGATTCGCATTTGCATTCCGAATTGGGGCAACAGCTTGACGCTTTAAATATGACCAGCAACGGGGCAATGGGGCTGAAGGACATGGTAGGACGGACGTGGCACTTCAAGCTTACAGCCATGGACTAGACTTAGCTACTCAAATTCTGGCCAGGCACAACAACAATTTATGAGCATTTAGTCGCACAGACATTTCCATTAGTTATCCGAACAGAAGTTATGTGTGTGTGTGTGTGTGTGTATCCGTCCATTGTTAGCTTCGCTCCAGCCGACAATTTATCTTCATTTGCTTTGTTGGCCAAAAACAAAGGACGAGAAAAGTTACTAGCAAAAATCTGAATTAGTGACTGTAACTGATTATCCAATGGCAGCTAACTGATTGTCGTGTTTGGTTTGGCCAACTAAAGTATTCCTTTCAATATGATGGAATAACATTTGCCAAAGTTCGGTAGTCCTTAAAGCAAACTTATCACTGCTTAAGCCCCCCCTCCTCTGCCACGGAAAAAAGGATAATATATATAACAATAGCAATAAAATAAAGTTGATTACATTTCGACTTGAGTAAGTGTGTGTGTGTGTGTGCATGTGTGTGTATGTGTAAGCTGAAACATGCTAACACTTAGACAGCTTACTTGTCGCCTTAGAGTCCTTGGAGAGCGCAGCAAGGAATCCCACACTAAAAGACAATTTAATGTCTTTGGGCTCATTTTCCAAATTAAGAAAAGTTCTTCTTGTTGTTGTTGTTGTTTGTGTAGGAGACAAGGCGTTAGTTAGAGCAACTTGCGTGTTTAATGGCCATCTGCATATGCCACCACTACGTTCCATCTCCCACACCCCACGTTCCGCCCATGAGAAGGACTCACACACGGGGCTGTGTCACGTTCGGTTCCGCTGTGACAGGAATGGCAAAAAAAAAAGAAAGCAGAAAAAAAACGTAGGAAAAACAAAGCATTAACTGGGCTAAAACGCCTGCACGGCAGCCTGGCAATGACTTTATTTGGCTTATGACACTGCGGCACATGTGTGTTTGTTTATGGAAAATGCGGGGGAGGGGGGGTTCATGAAAGGGGAGTTCATTTAAATGGAAATCACTTGATATTTACATTTGATTATCGGACGGATAGTTGGATTTCATTGCTGCCAGCGCCAGTGTCCTGTTCGCTGGCAAAAAATGCCGTTGAGTTCAATTGCATTACACTTAATGATTTATTTTTTTTTTATTTTTTTTTTATTGTTTTTTTTATTTAAAATGCATTTTATTATTCATTCATTTTATTGTTTATTCATTTGTTTTTTTATTTTTATATTATTCACAACACACACGTACGCTCACCCGCACACCCACACACCCACACACCTGTACACCCACACACCTGCACACCCACACACCCGCACACCCGCACACCCGCACACCCGCACACCCACACACCCACACACCTGCACACCCACACACACAGGCACACGGGTCGAATGTTTAATTAGTGTTTATTCAACCTTTGTGTGGATTGAACTCATTCTGCCCCACTGCCTGGCCGCAGGGCGATGTCATGTGGCGTGCCACCATATGCCACATGCCACCCCCTTGGACAGCGGCGTAAAACTCAATTACGTTACGGCTAAGCCAATTTGTCGCTTCTCCAGTGGCAAATTAAAGAGGTAACCACAGATGGAGGTGCAACTGTAGCCAGAATTGCAGCTGCAACTGGCGCTACATTTGATTCCTTCAGTGCTTCGAGCCCTGCACAATGCGCATGCAACGTGTGGCAAGTGCGACTTGGACTGTCGTTAGCAGCCACTAGATGGCCATAAAATGAAACCACCATCATCAGCGAAGCGGCGAAAGCGTCGACAGCAACAGCAACAACTTCTACTCTAACTCCTGCTGCCATTTCTTAACCCAAACCTTGCCCCAGTACCCAGATGTCTGCTCGTTGGTTGTGCGGTCTTCGGGGCGGGTTGTGTGGCTCACACATTGCGGTTGTACTTTTCAAAATGACATTGCCACTTTGGAGCAAGCTGATAATGATGATGATAGCACATTTGCCAAATCAATTTAGGAAGCCTGCGCCTGTGTGTGCGTGTGCGTGTCGTGTGTGTGTGTGTGTGCGTGGCTGTGGGCGGAGCAATCGGACACATAAGCGAGATTGTCAATAGAAAAGCAGTCAACAACATTTCCAAAATGAAAATGAGATTCCTTTAAATTAAATGAAGCAACAACAACAACAACAACAACCACAACAACAACAACAACAACAACCACAACAACAACTCAATATTAAAACAATTTAAGTTCCATTCAGTAAAAAATTGAGTACAAAAATTTCATTTCGTTTATTCAATAAATTTTCACATCAAATTAAAACTTGTTTACAGTTAGAAAAAAACACAAATTGATAATTTTATTTACTACTCGCTGCATTTTTTTCTGAATTGGATTTTAATTTAGTTTTGACGTCGTGCTCCATCCTCCATCCACTGCATGCAGTAGGCAGTAGGCAGTGGGCAGTAGGTCCAGCCAGCCGTGAACCCAAAAAAATCCTTAGCGCCATTTTGTTTGTGCTGCCGTTTCTGGTCCGTTAATTAAGCGTCATGGAAAAACGCATCAACGCATTAATCGTGACGCGATGTTGTTCCACCAGCGACGTGGCTCGTGGCTCGTGGCTCGATGCTCTAAATGTTTGTGCATTTCAGTTTGGTGGCAAAGTATTTGCATACTGTGTCCTGGAGCCGCTCCGCCTGTTCCGCCTGCTCCGGCGCTGCTGAGTGTGGCTTGTGTTGTTATTGCCACACACAATCTCGTTGTGTAAATATTTGTGTTGTAAAAAACGCGGAGCAGAGCCATAAGGCACATACCCATACCATGGGTCGCCGAGAGTCAGGCCGGAGCTGTACACATATTGATTTCAGACGCATTTGGACTTAAAGCATACAAATGCCAAGTTCTGATTTTCGTGTCAGTTTAGGGATTTTAGATTTTTTGGCCTGGTCGAAACTGAATCTGATAACTGAAACGAAATATGAACCATTTTAATGGATCATTATAAACGTTTGTGGACAACTGACCACCAACCATTTTCATAATAAATTTATTACAAATGTCACTTTGGGATATAATTAATGTGCTCCATTTGTCCGCGTAGACAGGGAGCGGGAGCAGTTGACCAACGGATTGTCAATTCAAAGGACACCAATGAGAGTGAAGAAGAGCACCAAGACGAAGACGACCAAGACATTAAATGAAATATGCTTTATGAGACTGAATGAACGGAAGGGTAACCATGTGAAGTCATGCCGTACAAATAGTTTGATTTACTGCCTGCCAAGCGCAGCAAAAATTATGGATAACGGACAGACGGCACTTTGGTCTTCGTCTCATCTTTGAGTACAAAAGATTGCATCTAGATGAAAATGAAATCATAAATTTGATTTCGTGTAAAAGTCAGTCTCTATCATGTAAACAAGTTAAGATTGCTTGATGGTTAAAGGTTTCATTTAAATGGGGCCAATCAGTAAACTCCCTGAAATGAATCGTTTTTTAAACTTGCTGAATGCTCGAAAGTCTCAATCCAATTAAATTATTTTAATTTAAACGATCAAAAGGTCTGCAATGTATTTTACAACTTAATGAAACCATTGGGAACCTTTTCGAACGACGCAACGATGCTATGTCTTCCACACGAACAGTTTGGACCACTCAGCATTTACGACGTGCCAAAATCGCAAGGAGAAAATCAGGCAGCCATAAAACCTCTAATGAATGAATGCCGTTAAAGGTTCTAGCATCCTAACGGGTAATAAATTTACACATATGGATTACATGACAAAAGTTAAGGTTCAATTTTTTAATGATTTTTTTTTTTCATTTTGTTTTTACTGCTTTTAATGCAATTGAACATTGCAAATACACTTAAATTACACAATTAGCAACAATGTTGATTTTGTTGCCCGTAAATTGTTACATTTTCATATATATATATATACGTGTTGCATATACTTATAAGAACTGTGTTGGTTTGCAAATGCAGTAAAGTTCACATACCAACATACCGCATTTAGATTAACGGTTGCTAGTGAATAGATGTAAGATTGTTTGAGGATGTGGGTGTGTGGTCTTAATGTGTAGTCTCAATTATGATCTCGTGCGTATCTAGATCCGGCACCGAAAACTTCATCGGCAAGTAATCATCTGCATGCATATGCGACAATTGATTAACTTCTAGTTGGGCGCGCTCATGCTCCTCATGACATTTGCCCTCATGTTTCTCATAGTCCCCAAACGTTTCAAAAATGGCACGACAAACCATGCACTCAAAGAAACTACTGCAATATAAGAACCAATTTAAATTAAAAACGTTTATGCATTGAGCTTGATAACTTACGGTTTCTGCTCAGCTTCGAGACGCTCGCGTGCCAAAGCTGTAGCCGCTTGTATTGCACCAGGCACATCAATATCTACGCCTTCCTTGATATGCGACTGTAAATGACGCTTAAAATTGGAAAGCTGTGTAAATCCCTTGTCACAGTAGTTGCATTGATAAGGCTTGGCATTTAAATGACCCAACTTGTGCTTCTTAAGGTTAACCAGCTGCGAAAAATAGCGACCACATCGTTGGCATCGAAACGGCTTTTCACCAGTGTGTGTCATTTTGTGCCGCTTCATGTTGCTCTGCTGGGTGAATGATTTATTGCAAAAGTTGCATTGATATGGACGCTCGCCACTGTGTACAGTATAGTGTCGCTGAAGGTTAACTGCCTGTGCAAAGGCTTTGGAGCATATGTTACAAACAAAAGGTCGGACGTCATTATGCACCTTCATGTGACGGTCCAGATTGCCACTATTGCAGAAACTCTTAGAGCACAGCTTGCACTCATAGGTAGTTTTGTTGTGGTTGTGCACTTCCTGCCTATGCAACATCTGGTCACGCTTGCTTTTGAATGTCTAGACCGGAATAAATGTGCTTCGTTGTTAATAAAAACAAAAATATTATCTCCTGCATGTGAAACTTACGCGGTCGCATCGCTTGCAGTTAAACTGATGGACAACTGTTTCATCAAATTCCACCGGGATTCCCGCCATTATGGGCGCTGCTACAACATCGATCCGGTGCCAAAGTATATACTTTAACAAGAAAATTATATGAATTGCTTTCTATATAAGCAAATATTTAATAAAACTTACTTTGATCTACCTTATTCTCTATGTAATTTTCGCGTCTCGTAGAAAAGTCATATGGTATAAGAGATGAGAGAAAGAAAATAATACATCGGCATCACAATTTAACGATGTATGTCAACTATCGAAGCTATATCGATATATGATGATGTGTCTTTGCAGTTGTGTACCGGTTTGTTAAAATATATCGTTGCTTATTGATATTGTTTATTATTATTTCAAATGTTTCCGATTTGTTAAATTATTTTAATCCATATTAAATATTACAATATAATTAATAATTTACGATTATTAAGATAAAGCTAAGTTTTTCACATCTGATATTTTATAGCTAGATATCGAAAGCAATGTTTTTAAATATCGATAGCTATTTTGACGCAACCTACAATTTGTATAAATTCTAGAAGCAACTCTTGATGTTGGAACGCGATTTATCGTAAACAACTTGCAGCCCTGGTTGAAGACTAATTATCCCTTTGGTTATTGTCAGCTACAAATCCTGCCCAGCGCATACAAATGCAGAGATAACTAAGAATTTTGTTTGTTTTGTGAGATAGAGACGTAACAAGTGCAATGGCTACCTATTCCAATCAGCACTGGCTGCTCTCGCATATACGCAACTCGTTCATATCGACGGACGATACGGGCATTTGTGAGACGGTAATGCTGAGTGACGATATGCCCAAGCATTACCTGAAGAAATTTCAAACCACCACCAATTCGTCAGATGCCCAAAAGCGAAATAATCATCGTGGACAAGCAACA
The DNA here is from genome assembly GCA_035044505.1 of Zaprionus lineosus. Classification (NCBI taxonomy): domain Eukaryota; kingdom Metazoa; phylum Arthropoda; class Insecta; order Diptera; family Drosophilidae; genus Zaprionus; species Zaprionus lineosus. The sequence goes on from JAWNNX010000677.1 coordinate 880,132, forward strand.
CAACAGCAAAATCATAAGGCGCAGTCCAAGAGCACAGATCCAGAAGCACCTACACAAAGGTCGGTACCTTTAAATCATATGATGCCGCCTAGAATTGCGGATCCGCCACTTTCAGAAGTGGATTTTGTGTGTTATCCAGGTCTAGATCTAAGCGACGATGAGGATATGGACCTGTCAACACACTCGTTTGATATACAAATGTATCCTGAGGTTGGTGCCCATCGCTTTCGTTCCAACACAGCACAAAAACTGGAAAAACTGGACATAGCCAAACGAAAGGCTGCTCGAATAAAAAGTGTAAATTACAATGAGGAAGTGCGACCGCCAGATCGTGAAGATTTCTTTGAACGGAAAATTTTAAAAGAATTTCCCGCCGAAACACCCTCAACTTCGAAAAAGGAAAATAAAAAAACCAGCGATGATGAACTCTCCGACGAGGGAGTGAAGAGCAAATTGTCTGAGGAACTAGCGAAAAGTCCAAAACAAACACAAAATCGTTTCATTCAATATGCTTGCTTTGATGGCACAGCCCAAGTGGGCATGCCCACAAAACGCATCAATGTGTATGTTAATATGCTGCCCGAGCCGGAACGTAACTATCCATTAAAAATCTGTGCGCTTGCTACGGCCAAAATTATTGAGGTTATTGGTCTAGTTTGCTACAAAACTACCCTACAGTATCCAGATGCAGTACAGTTGAAGTCTGTACAGCACTATGCGCTATATATGACAGAAGACAGCGATGATATGGAAGACTTTCCACCGCTGGACAATCGTGAACCCTGTTCAAAGTTTGGATTTTCGCATTTGACGTTAGCGGAACGTCGACCTGTGGTGCCGGTAACGAGAATTGATTACCATAATCACTTAGGTACCAAGTCCATGACATCGGAGGAAGGAGTTGTGACGGTTTCGGATGCAGTAAATGCTTTACTTAATATAAACCTGAATGGAGATGTGACGGACGCCGCTCAAAATGGCAGCAATGCGGAGGACAGTCCGTCGGACCATGTTAAGGAATATGAGCAGCGTTTGCTCAACCATAACGATATGCTGGAAGCGCCAATGCATCGCTCCTACCGCGTCAACATTATTGATAAGCGATTCTTTAAGTCCGACGTAACGCTTAGTGTGTCTGGTGAGCGCATCGAAATCGATCAGCAGAAAAATTTGTTTTGGGGGCCAAGGAAGTCTGTGTCAACGTCAATTGATTTGGTGGCACACTGTGAAATTGTGGAGCAACGACAACTTAAGGCACTACTGCGTATCTGGCTGAAATCCAACTCTTCTAGCAGTATATCAACTAGTTGTACATCTGCACCAATTACTGCCAGCATAACAACGCTGAATAAGGGCAGCAGCACTGGCAATGCTGGTGCAGTGGCTAGCTCTGGAAGTCCAGGACATTATCCGTTGCACGGTTCCGGCTCGCCGTTTGGAGGCGCCAACGTACGGTTTAAGCATTATGATTTTGATACGGATGTGCATACCGCTGAACAGATAAACAACAAGCTTAACTGCATTTTGGAAATGCGCTCCAGCGACATACGACGCGAGTTCCTGCACCAGCGCGTGCGAAAACAGGAGAAGCAGCAGGCCAAGCGGCATCTTAAGCTGTAGTATTTGTTCCTATGCTGCAATGCGCCTCGAGCTGCTTGTGTGCGTAGCGTGCAGTAGCTGTTACTTTGAGGCGACACACTTGTCCCTCCCCGCCCGTTGTCTTTGTATTTTAGTTGCTAACCTATTAACGTGTGTTGCACACGTTTTTTTTCATAGTCTATAAGTATTTATTGAAACACTTAAGTAACTAAAACCAATCCGAAGTGCAAAAATAAAATAGCATTAAAGTTCATAATTATGTTTATAGTCAAGTGGCGCTATTATCAATTACTTTATTACTGTAAATTGTGTAATTGCAGCAACAACAAAAGTCGCAAGCTGACACTGAAAGCTTTGCCTTCGCCTTTAGCTCTGTAAACTTGACGAGTGAACTAGTACTTTTGGGCATGCAAACGGCATGAAAATGTAAGGCAGCATCTCAGGCATCAGGAAAAATTGTGGCGATTACTGGTGAACAGCTTACATATGAAATGCAGCGTCGGCTCTTTTGAAAGAAGTTCTACTGGGTCTGCTTTTACTATAAAGCTCTCTTTACGTCTTCTTTGTTGCCTCTCTCGTGCACTCGGCTGCATATAAACGATCAATCGCTGAGTTGCTTCCGCATAAGCTAATTTGAAGCGTTTTTCTAGCGTTTTTAGCGCGATTAGCGCGTTTTATTTCCGCTTTGCGCGGCTCGTTGACATTGCAATTTTGTGTAATCAATGTGCAATTAATCTAACAGATCCCCAGACGGGGTCGAGCCTGACTAACCGCTATTGTTATTGTACTTATGAGTTTATTTTGTTGTTTAATTTCTGTTTTATTAATAGATTGGCAATGTCAGACATAACTGACGACGTGTGGTCGGCCGAAGGGGTGGTTGCTGTGGCGTGCCTAATAACAGCTGTTTAGCATAGTGCCGTTAGATAAATTGTATATCAATGTGTTTGAATAGAAAGAAAAAGCACATATAAGCAGTATTCAAAGATCATGAGTTTGTTATTGCCGTTGACTGTTCTAAGGCCAAGGTTGGTAACGAAACGAAAAACAAAATCTCACAATTGCGATTTCTCTGGCAACAATTGACATTTGAGGTCAGCAGTTCTAATGGCGATGATGTTGATTTGGATTTGAATTTGGATTTTGATGATGATGTTGCTGCTAACTGGCGTGACCATATAAAGTGATACGTTAACAAGTTAATGCAATGCAATGACTCACAACTCATTGTTTTTGGTTATATTTCCATGAACTTACATCTCACTCAAAAGATACTCTGTTTGCGTATGCGATTGTTCTCCGTTATGCCGCCCTCCAGTATCACATCGACGCTTTGGGTTGTATTGGGCATATAAAAGGATAGGTTCACTGTGAAGTTGGTCTCCGGCAGGAAGGCTGGAAAGTTGTCGACTGCACTTATGTTGTGGAAGTAAAGTGGACCCTTTATATGAATTCAAGCTTAGGAATCAAATACAATTTTTTTAAGGGTATCTTCATACCTTTTCAACAGGACATTTCCTTCCCACATTGCTGCTCTTCCTCAGGTTCTCGTAAATAAACTGCACCAGCTTATTGTTCGCCATGCCATCCTCCAAAAAGGCACAAGTATTGAATGAGTAGTCTATGAGCATCATGTTAGTTTTTTGCAATGGGCGTGGCACTTGCAACTTGCATCTAGTCCAGGAGTTTGATACTGGCTCTAGCAGTTGCATGCCAACGCTCAACTTGGAGGCATCCTCAGGGCCTGCTATGCAGGTCAGATTAGTTACAATATCCCAGTGACTTGTACACTCGAATTTGAACCAATGCACAATGTATCGCGGTTTCTAAAAGAAGAACACTTGATTCTCAAGCTGCCATTTAAATTCCTCAAATAAAAATGAACTCACGCGTGCCCCATACGAATCCGGAGGCCAAAAGGCAAACAGGAAGATCGCAGCCCAAAAACTCACACGTTGAGTTCCCTTCATTTTTACAGACCAACTAAAGGGAGCTTAGGCAATCAGAAGTAAATTTGATGAATATTAAATAATTTATATAATATTAGGAACATGATTAGTTCCATACGAGTGAGTTCATCACAAGCCATCTGGGTGTCCATCTCTTTGAAGCTAATGTACCATTCAATTTAATTGCTTGTATGTACACACATCTCTGTGTATGCACAGAGACCTTAGGACCCCATGACGTATGCGTTATAAATGCCCCAAATTTTGTCACTGTCTCTTTAAGAGATTTGTGCCTAAGATAAAGGAGAACTCCATAAAGCAATTTATGTCATGTCCAATCCCATGATATATGCGTATTTCTTGTAGCCTTGGCGTTGGCGGCTTCAGCTTCAGCTTCGGCTCTGGCTCCACCTCCGAGACCAAAGTAAAGTAAAAAAAAAAATAAAATAAAAATAAATAAATAAACAAAAGGAATTCAATTTGAATATCGCCTGCAATTTGTCAAATTGCCACAAAAGTTCAATAATTCTTTATTTTTTGTGTTGATCTCTGCAAGCGATCTTTGTGAATAGAATTTATAATCGGCAAGTGCATAGAGCGCAACAAATTACCTTCAGCATTTTATATTTTCATATATATTTTTTAATTTTTTTTTAATTATTTTCCATTATTTTTATTTTGGTAATGAACTAATTTTTCGCTCGCGAAAATATCTAAATTTCACTCGGAATGAGCCTTCCCATTTATTACCCATTATCAGAATAGACGTGTGCATGGACATGTATACCTGCACACACACACGCACATACACACATGTATATTTGTGTGTGCTTACTGTGTAGGCTACAAGGATGCAAATTGTGAGTGCCGCTGCTGTTGCAGTTGCAGCAGACGAGACATTGTCGCTGAAGCTAATTGAAAGTCAATAAATGCTATATAAATTAATTAAAAATACACACAACGGCGACCTTGACATTGAAAACGAATGACAGACAACAAACAACAACACCAACAGCAACAGCATAAGCAATATTAGCAAAATTACAACAAAAATAGCAACAACAACAACAACAACGACTACATGAAAAGTTCACTTATGAAAGTTGGCTGCGTGCTGGTCGCGGGTTGTTTGTATGCAGCAGGAGCGGAGGGGGGCTGGGGGTATTGATGACAAACTTGGCACGCATTGTGAACGGATTTTCACTAGAAACGGCCAGCAACAACAACTACAAACAACAACAACAAGCAACAAATTGTGCATTGTAAAAAGTGAGCGGCATAGCAAAATCTTTGCCGGCCCGTTGTCAATTTATCAATTGCATAAAATAATAGGCCTAGGCGCATAATTTAATGTCGCGATTTTGAAGGCCGCACAGGTTCTATGAATATGCAGATTAATCACGATGCAGCCAACACCAACACCAACACCAACACAGACAACAACATCAACACCAACAACAACAGCTGCAATGGCAACAATAAAAATTTAATACCAACAGCAGCCGCAACAGAAACTCTTTGGCTCCCATGCAAGTGGCATGTGGCATGTGGCATGTAGCATGTAGCATGTGGCATGTGGCATGTGTCACGCAACTGGACACTCAAAACTCAACGTTGATGCACCCGATAGAGCCTATCAGAGGTGCAGATAGCTAAGCTGCGCCCAATGAATATTTTTATAATTAATAAATTAAGATTGCAGCAATTAAACTATTAATTAAATAAATGGAATTTAATTATTTATATTTATCAATAATTTATTACTAATTTATTTAAATTAAATCTTTATTTATTTAAATTAAATTTTAATTTATTTAAATTGAGCAATTATATATTAATAGGCCTAGCTTAAATGCTGCCTAGTATTTTTTATAGGGTATCCCCTAGTCGCCAGGCATTCGATGCTCATTGCTAGGAACTCCCTTGGTTGTTCTTAAACAAACTGCATCCATCATTTCCGCAGGGGGGGGATCCAAAGTTGCGTGTCTCCCGATGTGCGGGGCGGGTTGGAAGTTAAACAGCTTAATTGCTGTGGAAAATAAACAATTGTTTAGCGTATAAATAGTTTCAATGTTAGGTTAAATATAGTTGCTAACTGTTAATAAGTGCCTCTCTCTCCCTCTCTTCCCCCCCCCCTCTCTCTCTCTCTCTCTCTTGGGAGCACAATTATGCGTGCAATTAAATAACATGGCGTTTAATTGCAGGCGACTTAATTAATGTAAATATTGAGTATTTTAGAAAAACGTTTGTTATTTTTGTAATTGTAGTACAATTAATTAAGACATAATTTTTTTAATATTTTTAATTTAATATTCGAGCTGAGTAATTACCATAAATGGGCAGCACTTAAATATATATATATATAGTATATATGTTTGCCCTGTAGTTTGCTTGGCAGCACTGCCCGGCGACAAGTTCCGCTACGGAGGCGATTACGCAACTTGGCTAACACTTTTATTAGTTTCTTGGCTGGCAATCCATAAACGCAAAATGTTTCCAAGTGCTTTACATTATTGCCATGTCTTTCATTATGGCCATAACATTTTGCACATACCAAGACCAACCCACACACACGCCCAGTCTTTGACTTAGGACCGCACGCACCGAGCACCAAGCACCAAGCACCAAGCGCCAAGCACCAAGCGCCTAGCACGCAGCTTCAAGCACCAAACGCTGGCCAGTTCCAGTTCCACTTCAAGTCACAGTCGGAGTTGGAGTTGGAGTTGGAGTTCGAGTTGAAGCTCGGAGTCGGAATTGGAGCCAGTCAGTCTCCATTGAGCCATTCACAAAAACGTTAGCAGGCCCAAAATGTTATTTTAATTGCACAACAATTTTTTTAATATTTTTTTTTTTTTTTTTTTTTCATTAAAGTTTTGTTAGCCAGGCCCAGTTTTGGCATAGGCCTAAAGGCCTAAAGCGTGTTTTATGGCCTTTATTCTCGAGCCGTTGCCTGACATACGTAACCCAATTCTGTCGTCAGCCAAAGAGTTGGACGTGGAAGAGAGTGGGAGATAGTTGGATGGATGTGCGGGAAAGAGATGGCTATACTGAGAGAGCTTCTTGCACTTTGCACTTGATATTTTCCTGGGACAGTCGGGCGGCAATCGTTTAATTAAACTTGTGCAAGGCAAATAAATAAAATGTGCCCAGAAAACTATATGAAAAGCCAAAAAGAGAAATATATCACGCCATTTGTGGAGGTCAACTGCAGTCAGCCAACCCAGAGACGAGCCACACACAGCCACAGGTCCGACAACCTGTTCCACATGCTCAGATCAATCGTCAGTGACGACGGCGATGGTAGCGAAGGCGATGGTAGCGACGGCGGTGGTGACGGTGACGGTGACTGAGACGGGGACTGTGATGGTGACTGAGACGGGGAGACGGAGGCGGCTGCAGCTTTCGTATCGGTATCGGTCTTGATGTTGGCTTCCTGGCCAGTGCGCGCTTTCTGATTACAATAAAATAAATTGCGCTCCGGGTGAGTCAAGGTTGCAACGAGGCGACGCCAACGATGTTGTCTGGAAGCTTCATTAATGAAGTGCCGAAACTTGGGCTCGTTGCCGGCACAGGCTTAGGAACAGGCGCAGGCACAGGCACAGGCACGGACGAAGTTGCATGTGGAGCCTTCCAGACAAGACACTTGCAACCAGCACATGATACGGTCAACCGGTTCAAGTGGATGCCACGGCTAAGTCGTGTTTTAATGCAGGTGGTGATTGCAGCTTGTGGCACAGACAAAAGGCGCTCAGCTTCAAGGTTGCAACGCCCTTGGCTGTAACCAAGCCAACCAAGACCTGAACCCGAGTCCCCGCCAACTGAACCTGTTTACCGCTCGTCAAACCAAAAAAAAAAGGTTCTGGGTTACTTAACGATCTCTTCCCGGTGTTCTCATGACCCAATTTTCAGACTTCCAACTTGCAGCGGCTGTCAAGTAATTTATCTACAATAAATCATCATCATTATCATCATCATTACCCCCAGAAAGGATCGCTTTATGTTTTCTGTAAGCCCTTAAAATCACGCAGCTTGAGGCTTGCACCTTTGCAACGTTGCCTGCCACATGAACAATAACTGTGCTTCGATAATTTCGTGATTCTTTAACATTGAACTTGAGGTGAGCAGCATTAACTTTTATATTTTGTACAACAAATTAAATGTATATAAATTTATTTTTTTTATTTATTTTTTTTGGGTGCCGTCGTGATGTTGATTTTTTTTGCTGTTGTTGTTGTTGCTGTAGCTGTCAGTTTTGGGCCTACACGTTGCCCCACGACGCTACCCGCCACGCAATCTAATGAGCCGCCTGGTGACTCACGCTCTCTGGGGATGGGGTTTATGATGTGACATAATATATACACACAAGTCTATAACCTGATTACATAACGAATATTCCAGTAGCTAAAAAAAAAGAAATGTTTTACACCCAAAACTATTAAAAACTATCAAAAAAAGCCCCAAAATATTTACCTTTTTTTTAAATAGAAATTTATTGATAATTAATTATTATTATATTATATCATTATTATATTATAATAAATATTAATATTAGCTTGACTTTTATTTATTTTATTTATGAATTTTATAAATTTGATTTCTGCCTTACACCCAAAACTATTAAAAATTATCAAAAAAAAACCGTAAAATATTTGCTTTTTTTTTAAATAGAAATTTATTGATAATTATTATTATTATATTATAGTATTTTTATATTATAATTAATATTAAAATTAGCTTAACTTTTATTTATTTTATTTATGAATTTTATAAATTTGATTTCTGCCTTTGCAGTTTTTAATAATTTAATCTCTAATTGAACTTTAATTGAAAATTGAAAGTGATTCAGGCTTTTCCTCAAAATATTTTACCCTAATTACACTTGGCTACAAAAACTGTTTGGCCAACTTCACGGATGACTGCGCTGGCTAAAACATTTTTCGCATTGGCTTAATTATTTTTAAATTTTTGATAAGTCAATGATTTATATATTTCGATTTTCAGCTCTTTGTTTTTTTCTTTTTTTTTTTTTAACGAGTTTCTACTGCGCCGCCCGTCAGGGTTCGATATCCTCTTCGTATTAAAGACGGTGAAGTAATCCCTGGTTGACGCAAAATCACAAATTTTTTAAATTCCGATTAAAGTTCTCGGTATGTTTTTTTATATTTTATTTTAATTCTCATTAATTTAAGTACTTAATTTGTCTGTTTACGTCGATGCGTTTGGGAAAAACACACAGACACCGCGCTTGATGTTCATTTGTTTTATTATCCACACACAAGCAAAGTGCTAACCAGCTGCCTTTTAGTACGACTCAATTCGATTCGCAGTGATTCGGATTCAGATTCGGACTCGGATTCGGAATCAAATTTGAATCGATTCGCAGCAGTTCGCAATTTCAAAAACTTTGCGTAGGCTCAAGTATTTGATTTCCAAGCAAAAGTTTTCGAGTACGACGCGTGCAAAATGTCAACGGAAGGACAAACAATAACAGCTAAAAATTAGAGTGTAAAGCAGCATAAGTACAAGCAGAAAAACAGCAACAACAACAACAACAACAACAACAACAACAACAATATATAATAATAATAATAATTATAATGATCAAGCGGTGATCATAAGCAGATCGCCATCGACTGCGCCTGGATGACCCTGAGACCCACAAAGCGTAGGCATAGCCAAAACATGACAACAACAACAACAACAACAACAACAAAAACGATAACACCTGAAAATGTGTTTGCAAAAAAGTAAATAAATTTATAATAAAATTAAATGAATGCGTTAGCAACAGCAACAGCAACAACAACAACAACAATCAAACAACAATATGACAGGCAGCGCGTACTTAGAGCCAAAGTGGCTTTTTAGACCCAATTGAAGTTTGGGCCAACAATTGAGCTGCGGACCAGGTCTACTCCAGTGCTGAGTAGCTATGACCTACCCCAAAAATAAAAAAAGAATAGAAAAAGAAAAAAAATCATAAATTTTGCCAACTTCCTAGTTTCTATTTGGAGATTAATCTATCTGTACGTTTTGATTGGCACGCCCTTTTCCATACTTTTGGAGGCTGCTGGCGAGCAACAAGCAACAAATTACAAATCTACACAATACACAAAGTTTTAAAATTTGCTTTTTTTTCCTAAATTTATTTTTGCTCTTTTTTTTCTCATTTATTAAATAAATCATTTGTTTTGTTTTCGGGCTAAAGAAATACTTGAAGCTTTACTTTGCGGTTTTCTGTCTTTTACCACAAGGCCAACTCGCTTTGGATGTTGTTCCTGTTGTTGTTGTTGCTGTTGTTGTTGCTGTTGTTGCTGCTTTGTTTTCACTGCTTGGAAGTCAGGCAGTTTTAAGATCATAATTTACTTGTGGGCAATTCAAACTCTACGACCACTCGAATTCAAATGGCCAACAAACGCCTGTCGTCAATTGCCAATTAATGGACAGATGGCCTTATCCCACAGCGGCAGAGGCAGCGGCAGAAGCGGCAGAAGCAGCAGCGGCAGAAGTAGCAGCGGCAGCAGTAGCAGCGGCAGAGGCAGCAGCGGGTGAAGCGGCAGAAGCAGCATTGGCAGTTACAGTAGATGCAACGGCTGCCATAGCCGTCCCAACGGTATAAGAAATCACATTACGCATACGCCGTGTATCTGCACTGAAGAAGAGGTTCTTTCGACCCGCTTGTAATTGGATTGCAAACTTTTGTTGTGCACTGTGCGCCCTTTTCGATATATTGTATAATTTTATCGGTGCACTGAGTAAACACACTTAGACGACAACTGATGCAACACCTGGTACAGTATTTCACCTGTGTGAACGACCAACTAAAAGGATTAAATTGCAATAGCCGCTCATATTTACGCATATCACCAGCCCCGGAGGGGGAGGGGGCGAGACGTTGTCGTGGGTGCGCCACACTTGCAGCTGTTGCACTAGAACATTTGCCACAAAGCGAAGACCAAACGAGAAATTATATGACAGGGCGTGGCAATGTGGGCGGTGCAAGTGACAGGTGAAAATTCAATAACCTTGTTGCAAAACAATTGCCAACTCATAAGACCGAACAGCTCACAGGCGGAATCGTCTGTCAGCGACTCGACTCGACTTGACTGATAGACAGATAGATAGGTAGACAGGTAGATAGATAGATAGATAGATAGATAGATAGATAGATAGATGGATGGATGGATATATAGATAAATAGATAGATAGATAGATAGATAGATAGATAGATAGATAGATAGATAGATGGATGGATGGATGTATAGATAGATAGATAGGTATATAGATAGATAGATGGATAGATAGTCACTTAGATCGATAGATAGATAGATAGTCATTTAGATAGATAGATAGATAGATAGATGGGTAGATGGGTAGATGGATAGATGGATAGATAGATAGATGGATAGGTAAATAGATAGATGGATGGATGGATACATAGATAGATAGATAGGTAGATAGAAAGATAGTCAGATAGTCACTTAGATCGATAGATAGATAGATAGATAGATAGATGGATAGAAAGATGGATAGATAGATAGATAGATATATAGATAGATAGATAGATAGGTAGACGGTTAGATAGATGGGTAGATAGATAGATAAATAGTCAGACAGTTACTTAGATAGATAGATAGATAGGTAGATAGATAGATAGACAGATAGTCAGATAGTCACTTAGATCGATAGATAGATAGTCATTTAGATAGATAGATAGATAGATAGATGGGTAGATGGATAGATGGATAGATGGATAGATGGATAGATAGATAGATGGATAGGTAAATAGATAGATGGATGGATGGATACATAGATAGATAGATAGGTAGATAGATAGATAGTCAGATAGTCACTTAGATCGATAGATAGATAGATAATTAGTGCGTTACTGGGTACTCCATTAGCAGCCACTCATTGGGTAACCCTCAGAGAATTGTCATTGGCGGAACTTCCTGCTTCCCCATAGATAATTTTCAATATGCTGGACTCGCGTTTGTTGCATTGCAATTCGTTTGACGGCGACGGCGACGGCAGCTCGGATGCAACAAGGTCGCCAATCGACGTGGCATAGCAACAACATTAAGTGACACTTGGCTACAAAACACGAAAACGTAGCTAAACTCAAATGTATATGCGCTGAAACACTGAATAACACTTTCCCAATTTTCGCGCAACAAATTCAAAGCGGCGAACGTTGCGTATGAGCAACGCGAACAATTCCCGATCGTTCGCTTGCTCAATGCAAACGAGCTGCAAAGAGTTACAAAAAAAAAACAAAAAGAAAAAATAAATATATAAAAATTTGCAAATAAATCGGAAGCACCTCGCGGTGTGCGTATCTGCATCTGTATCTGTATCTGTATCTGTGTCTGTATCTGTATCTGTATCTGCATCTGTGTCTGCATCTGTATCTGTGTCTGCATCTGTATCTGTATCTGTAAGTTGCCAGAACAATTTATAAGAAATAAAAATTCAAAATACAACACAGGCTGACAAATGCAGTGAGCGAATGTTGTTGCCGTACTTGTTGTTGTTGTTGTTGTTGTTATGGTTGTTGTAGTTGTTGTTATTGTTGCTGCCAACGCAACAAGTTTCGTGCGCTGCTTTGTTGCTCTGTTGCCAATAAGTTGTCGCCGTTGGCGTCGTCGTCGCAGTCGACGTTGCTGTCTCTTTGCGCTGTTGTTGTTGCTGTTGTGTTACTGTTGTGTTGCTGTTGTGTTGTTGTTGCTGTTGCTGTTGCTGTTGTTATCGGCTTCGTGCGTACTTGGACCGCTCAATAACGTTCGCCGCTGGCACCGCTGGCACCGCCACCGCCGCCACCACTATCGCTGCTGTTTGGTGCTGCCGCTGCTGTTGCCGCTGCTTTTGCTGTTGCTGTCGGCGTCGCTCCCGCCGGCAGTCGTTGTAAATACGAAAAACAAAAATAAAAGCAACAAAAATTAAACGAAAGCAGAGGGTATTTAACCGACCTCAAATCAATTTGCAATTTCAGTCTATCTCCGCGTTGCAGCGTTGCATGAACTCGCGACCAAAACGGATCAACACATAAAGCGGCAACAAACTGTTCAACAAAAACAACAACCAGCAACACTCCACGGCAACAAATAACAATAACAACAGCAACAACAACAACAATAACAACAACAACAAAAATAATAAATAACAACAACAACAACAACAACAACAAAAGCCAGCAAACACTCAGCGACACTTCGAAGAAAACGGAAATCATTAAGAAATTTAATCGCACGGGCAACAACTGAATAAACGGAATTAAAGTAATAACAACAACAACAAAAGCAACAACAATAACAAGCCAATAAAAACCTGAATGCATACGAAATTGTAAATTGAAATTTTATAACAATTTGTTTATCAGCAATAGCAACAACAACAACAGCAACAATTGTTGCGGTGCCGTTTTTACGACTATCAATCGGTTTCGGTGTCAAGCGCGGCCTAGAAAACGAATATCAGAAACTAAAAAAATCCCAAAAAACTAAAATATACAATTCGAAAAATAATCAGAAAGAATTCCAAGCACGTTTAAGGGGCAGACTGCAGAATTACGCAAAAAAAAAAAACATAAAAAAAAAAATAAATAAAATAAAAGTAAAACTGAACACTCAACCAGGGCAACCACAGCAACAACAACAACAACTACAACAACTACTACTACCACTACAGGCAGCAAACAGCTGACGTTCAATGAACGGGCAGAGCTTGGAGTAAATGCAAAACAGTGACTGCCAAATGTAAGTGCACAGGCAGCAGCTGGATCTGAACTTGAAAGTGAAAGTGAAATTGGCTAGACGCAGACAAAGGCATCGGCGCATTGTGACTCAACGGAGCGGATAAAGATAGAGATAAATAGACACAGATACACCACTCTACACACTCTCCTTACTCTACACACTCTACACACTCTACCCACTCTACCCACTCTACCCACTCTACACACTCTACACACTCTATAGACTCGGCTGGAGATACATTTGTGCTTGAGTTTGGTTTTCATTCGTGCAACAAGTACGAGCCGCTTTTGCTGGAGTGCCAAGTGCTCAGAGCATCAGCCAAAATGTGTGATCAGGATCAGTCGAGTCCCAGCAGCAGCTATGAGATCAAGGCGCCCCAGGGGCATACCTTTGTTGTGAGCCCGGTGGAAGCCACAGTCACGCCCACAGCCACAATCGAAATGGCACCTGAATCGCCGGCAGAAGCCCAGGCAACGCCCATACTGACAGCAGTTCCTGTTATGAAACCCGTTCCGCCCCCACTGACCAATTTGAAGGAGATGCCCGAGCCGGAGGAGCTGCCATGCTGCAGCTCGCAGGCGGTGGTGCCATTGTCCTCATCGCTGCCCTCCAAGCTGCTGCGTTTGCATGCCAAGCGCTCGCAACAGGCGCTGCTCCAGCAAATGGAGTCACTGGACTCGCAGTTTGGCTCCGGTTCCGAGGACTCACCCTCAAGTCCCAGTGCACCGCCGCTGTCACCCTTGCCACCCTCTCCCAGTGATGACAAAATGGACGTGGGCATGGGCTCGTCTATTGGTGACTCAGAGGAGTCGGAGGAGGATGATGAGCTGAAGCCGCTGGCCGTGGATAATCACATAATGCACGACTCGGACTCAGCTGGCGAGCGGCAAACATCCCCTCCAGCAGTGCCGCTGAGCGAGGCCAACTTGGAGAAGTTCCGCAAGCACCACATGGATAACATTTACCTACATCCCAACTTTAGTTTGGATGCCTCACCGCCTCCAGCCGTGGCACCAGCCAATTCCCCAGTTCTGGAGACACGGCGGGTGCATCGTTCGTTCCTCAGCATGAAGAAGCCGGCAGAGGCAGAGCCAGAGCCACAGGAACAGCCCCAGGAAGAAGAAGCCTCCGATCTGCCCAACGAGATCGACACACTGGATCCCGCATTGGTGCCCAGTGAAGAGTTGGCCGCGGAAATTGCCGACGCCGTGGAGTTCTACTTCTCAAACGAGAGCATCCTCAAGGATGCCTTCCTGCTGAAACATGTGCGTCGCAACAAGGAGGGCTTTGTCAGCCTGAAGCTGGTGTCCAGCTTCAAACGCGTACGGCAGCTTACCCGGGAGTGGAAGGTGGTCGGGGATGCTGTGCGCCGCAAGTCACAGAAGATTGAGCTCAACGAGCAGGGAACCAAGGTGCGTCGCATGGATCCACTGCCCAGCTTCGATGAGACCATGCCCTCGCGCACAATAGTGGCATGTGATCTGCCCATGGACAAGCTGACCATTGAGAAGGTCTCGGATCTGTTCTCCAAGTGCGGCGAGATTGCCCTGATACGCATATTGAAGCCGGGAATGGCCATTCCCGTGGATGTACGCCAGTTCATGAACAAGTACCCTGAGCTGCAGCAGAAGGAATGCGCGCTGGTTGAGTACTTGGAGTCGTCGTCGGCACGGGAGGCACGTCATCTGACCGGACCGTTCCAGGTGTTCGAGATGGTGGCCCCCAAGAAGAAGACGGGTAAGAAGGCGGCTGTTATACAGATAGCGGCACCTGTGGCCCGGATGGTGGAGAACTATCGCTACTACAACGACGCCAACTGTGAGCGAACTCGCGGTGGCAGCTTCTCCGGAATGCCCAGCCACGAGGCAATACATGATCTGCGCTTCAAGCTGAAGCGCAACAACTCGGACTTCCAGCCAAATTACTACCAGCAGCAGCAACCACAGCAGCTGCATCACCACCAGGCACCGGTCTATCATGGCCAGAGCCATGGCTATCAGCACTACCAGCCACGTGGCAGCATCACAATGGATCAGCCGCCATCGCCGGGTTTTTTCGGGTATGCACCCAGGCGCTACAGCAATACGTCCACAATCTCGGCCAACACGGCTGCTGCCTTGGGCGAGTCTTCACATACGCCTTCTGCTGTCGTCGCGTCTGGCAACAGCAATCCCAATCCGGTGACCATGGCACCAGTCAGCAGCCTTCAGCGCCGCCTCTCTAACTGCTCCGAGCAAAACTATGGCCCAGAGTCGACCAACCTTTCGATGTCGCGCCGTGCAAGCAACTGCTCGGAGGCTGGAGCACCGCAGCGACGTGATTCCAACTGCTCCGAGAGCTGTCCTTGCTCCAGACGCGTCTCTGACTTTGGACAGTCGGACGCCTACCGCAAGAGCTCTGTGTGTTCCAATGGCAGCTGCCCAGGCAATGGGGAACGACGCTTCTCCAATGGATCCATGCAGTTCGAGCGCAGCTTCTCCAATACCAGCGATGGCAACGGCTTCTATCGTCGCCAGTCCAATGACTTCAACGTGGAGCGAGAGCGTGAACGTGAGCCGGATCAGCTGGTGGGTGGTGGTGGTGGTGGCTACCAAGTGTGGCCACGTCGCTATTCCAATAACTTCCAGCAGCTGAGCAGCAAGCTCGCCGCCTACGACAATGCCCAGTACATTGGCGGACGTCGCATCTCCACAGATTCCGGTTACGATCGTCGCTACTCCTTCGGCTCTGAGTACGAGGGCTCACCGCGATCCCGCACCGGCAGCTTCCTAAGTAACTACAAACATGGCAGCGGCGGTGGCAGCGACTTCGATGGCCAGCCACGTTCACGTACTGGCAGCTTCTTGGACGGATCGCCTCGCTCCCGTTCCGGCTCCTTCGCCCAGCGGGCCGCAGAAAGTCTGGTGCGCACACCCATCGGTCCAGATGGCAGCAAGGGATTCGGTCAACGAGCTCGTAAGTTTGGCCAGACAGTGTCGCCCGTCAACTAACATCAACGACCTTGGGCCACACACACACACACACACACACACACACACAATTGTTAACTAATTTTAGTGGGTGAATCTTGTTAAGCGATGTGTTTATTATTACTGTGAAATTATCTAATTATCTAATTATCTAATGGCTGTTCACTGTGATGCTGTCCAACTTTGTTTGTCTTTCTGCCGCAAGCAGAACTACAACTACAACTACAACCACCACCACCACCACAACCACAACCAGAACTACAACCACGCCTTTGTCTATGCCCACGCCCACATCCATACACCCTTCTAGCCCCGAAAGGCATAAGCAAAGTTCTAGATGAAAATAATATAAAGAATTTGTAGATTTCATAAGTTTCACTAAATGAATTTACGTTGATTGTGTTACGACGACAAATGCGACATTTCTTCTGCACTTGCCCCACTGTGCAGCTAACACCCCATCGGGCTATTGGCTTCAGAGCGACACTGCCAGTCGAAGGTTTAGGCTCTTCAGTTTTTCCGCCTGTCAATTGGCAAGCAAAATTTACTTTTTATATATATATTTTATTATTATTTTTTAATATTTAAGGATTTTTTTATATTTATAAGTATTACAGAGTTCAGAAAGTTCGCAATGCAAAGGAAGTAGGAAGCTATGGGAAGGATAATAATTGCAGCAGAAATAATTTTTAATTTAATTTTTGGATCTTTTTCAAATTTCCTTGTAACTTGAAGTTAGGAACACTTTTGTTTTATGCCATGAAAGGATCCACACGGATCTTGGCTTGTGGCCATAGTTCAATCAAATTAAGGATATTCATAAAGATGATCCTTTTGTTATGGAAATCAACTTAATTAGAGTCTCAGGTTTATAGCTTAGAAATTGTTGTTTAAGCAGAAGAAATGTCCCATTTTTCGAAATACTTAAAGTTTATTATTATTATTGTTATTGTAATTAATTAATTATTATTATTATTATTATTATTGTATTTGATATAATATTATTTTGATTTTTTTATCTTGTATTCACACACCTAATACCTTAGTTAAGTAGCTTAATATTCTAACTATTTGTATGCGATATATAGGCATATATATATATATATAGATACTTGGTTGTCCTTTGAGGATACAGCAAACGGATTAATACAGGAGAGAATAAAAATATTTTTCATTTTTAGCTTTTAATTTTGAACTATTGAGCATAAATTGTACTTTATGTGTCTTAATCTTAAATTAGGTGCCAATAAAAATAATCTATTTTATTATGTACAACAAAAGGCGGCAATTAACATTTAAACAATTGTGTAATATTGATTTATTTTGAAATACATTTTTTTCCCCAAAATCAAGCAGAAAAAAAATTAAAAAAAAAAAAATAAATATCTGAATCTCACAAAGATGATGAACTTGAAATGAGCTACAAAAGAGCCACCAGCCTTGTGGGTGCCTAACGTGAATTTGTCAAATTTTGCCAACTCACGGTCTATGTGAAAGATTGCGTAATATAAGTCGATACATATAGCTATATACATATATATATATATATCATATATATGTATATTCGCCCGTACATAAATATTTTGAAATTGAAAGCAAAAATTTGCAACTCAAGCGGCGGCACTCGAGAACCGTTCGAGGCGAAGGTAACTAGGCCAGCACATAAAAGATACGGATACAGATACATTTTAATTGTTTAGGCATAGATACAGATACATACACATACACGGACACAGGCACAGACACAGATATAGATACATAAACGTATAGAGACAGACACCCCCGTGTGAAAGCAAAACGGTAAGTAATCAAATTTCGATTGTAATTTTGATTTTTGATTCGCCAATTCGACAATTCGCCAATTCGCCAATTCACCAATCCGCCAATTCGCCAAATTCACAAATTTGCAAATTCGCATTTATGACTTTTATAATTGCACCGCGATAAGTGACACACGACGCGTGACGCATGCGACTCAAAGACTCTAAGACTTCTGTTCCAGCCCCGTTTCCACTCGCAGTCCCCCTTCCACTTCCACTCCCATTCCCGATCCCATTCCCGATCCCATTCCCGATCCCAATCCCATACCCAATCGCAATCCCAGCACAAATCGCAAATTCCCGTTTCCATTACAGCTGGAATCAGGTTCGAATCCGTGATCGAACTGGGTTCAGATTCTCGTAATTGTGCATAAAGCGGCCGTTAGCATTTTTGGTATTTTCCTACCAACTTTTTGGTTTGTTTTTTGAGCCTCACTCGAAGTACTTAAGGCCCGGTACTCGAATCTTAATCGTTGGCCGTGTGCGTGTGCGATTTTTTTGCGGTCCCAAGGTATTGGCGTGTTCAAGTCGAGTTTTTGTTGTTGTTTTTTTTTTCCTCTTCATTTGTTTTTTTTTTATTAAAATATATATTTTTTTATATATTGTATTTTTCATTTCGCTTTTCGATTTTGCTGCTGCTCTGCCCAGCGCACGCATTGCTCCGCCCACTCCACCAGCCAGCGCTGAGGTGAGCCCAAAGCACACCAAAAAAAAAACCCGTTTAGAGCCCGCAAAATATTTGCGCTGAACTAATTGTCGCACATTTCTCAACGCGTGGGCAAAGGAGCTATAATCCAGCTCGATGGGTAATTTGCCACACGAATGTTGCCATAGGCTCCACTAGCCAACGGGAAGCTGTGCGTGCCGCTTGCATAACTCTAATGTAGTTTAATCTACCGCCAGATGGGCAACAACTTGGGCATGCAACTTGGAAGCCGTTGGGGCAGGCATGGGAGTAGCTTCGGCTTCGGCTTCGGCTTTGGCTTTGGCTGCGAGCTAATTTATATTTATTTATTAATGCATATGCGCATTTGATCGTCGCTTCCGGCTACAGTACACTTAAGTATGGTCACTAAAATTAGCTGATTCACACAAATTATGCTAATTACCCGAGTTGCTAATTTTTACATACAACGAAGATCTCCGAAAATGAAAGTAAGCGCTGAGAACGCAAACTGCTGAAAGCCTGCAGCTGAAATCTGAAATCAGAAAACTGAAAACTAAGTAAGCGACCGGTTAGGGCACTCGAAGGTGGCGATCGGTATACAAATGAGATGGGTTGATGCCCCAATTGAATTGAGGCAGAGTTTGGGACAAATTTACAGGCATTGTACATTTTATGAGGACTCCTGCGGTCACAGATGAAATCTGAGCTGGCGAGCTCGCTGCAATTGTGCGATGACATAACCCAAACCGTGACTGGGATGAGTGTGTGCATTGAACTGTGCTGACAGCTCCAAATTGAGCTGTTCGATTGTTCGTACAGAATGGGAGAATAATGATGCTATGACTGACACTGAAGCTGACGCTGATGGTGACCTTGACATGCGTCTCGCTTTTGGCACACACAATGCGTTATCCTTGGGGCAGCTAAAAATGTCTCAAAGCGGCAAATTCAATGAAATCTTGTCGCGGTGCGTAGAATATGCCATGTGGCAAGTGTAGCTGTAGCAACAACCTTGACCGTCATTCAACAAGTCTCATGTATATGACCTTTCGATAACTCAACGACAGGCAATAAGAAATTGAACTACGACAACGACTACAACTGCGACGACGGCTCACACGGCGTATACGCATTGCCCACTTCCGGCACTCAGCAAAGGTTGCCTCTTTTGTTTATCTTGTCATGTGCGGGGGGTTTTCATTTATCTTCAAGTTCAATTGCTAAGAGAACTAAGCAAGCACTCAAAAACAACAAGAATCTAAAGTGCGTAGAAATTTCCGTACAAACAAACAGCATTAATATGCACAATTAGTCTGCTTTTATTGATGAAATGTTCGATTCTGAGGCTGATATACACATATATAAAACAACAGCTGTGTGTATATATTTCAATTCAAATTGCATAAACAATTGGCAGTCGTAGTGACCTTAGCACGTTCTCTCTACACAAAATATAAATCAAGAATTATTCAGAATTACCCACATAAGTTAACGTTTTTAATATATTAACTGTCTACAAGAAATTAACATTTTTTAATTAATTCTCAAGGAACTTCAAAACCACGAAAGATCATGTTGGCGTATTTTCTTTTTTTTTCGATCTCTTATTGATTGATTTGGTTTTGAAAAGAATTTTGAATGAGAAGCTTTTTGACTGTATGTCATCATTTTCAAAGTCATCAACGCTAGTTCAGATTTTGGTAGATGAATCCGAAATTATTCTCGTATGCATTTTATAAGAAAAATATATCCCTAAAAGTATGCAATGAAAACGTCTTATTAAAAGCTTCAAATATTTTACCCAGTACATAAACCCTTGGATACTTTAAAAGCAAGTAGTTTTTTATATTTTGACCAAAAGTATGCAACATTTTTTTTTGGCAAGAAAACAATAATTTTTTCAAGTAGCTACAAAACGTATACAACTCCGACAAGTCCCAACGTGGAAACAAATCAACTGTAATAACCACTACTCAAATCAAACTCCGACAATGGAGCAGAAGAATTAATTTATTTGTCCATAAAAACCTAAATGTAATTTGTAACAACTTATTATTTTTCGATTTACATATGAATAAAAATATAATATAAAGATAATACGGATGACATAACTTTTTAAGATATAGTTTTCTTTGGTATGACAGGACTTTTGAAGGTCATTCTTCTTAATGTTTTAAAGCGTTGCATACTTTTCTGGACTCGTCCCTCACAGGACATTCAACAACTTATCGATTTTTGAATGTTCAAAGGATCACCAGCTGGTTTATTTGTAATTTCGCAATTGCTGTGTGCTTGTCAGTGTTGCAAAGGCTCGAAATAAGCTGGTGATTCCTTGAACATTTAAAAATTGAACATTTTTTAAAGGTCCTGTCAAGGACGAACCCAGAAAAGTATGCTACTCTTCCATGGGACATTTCTTGGTTGATTTTGCGCCCTTGCAAGATTGGCAAGGACGCAAAACTACTTAATTGCATTGCCTTTTTATATTTTAGAGCGTAGCATACTTTTCTGGATTCGTCCTTCACAGGACATTCAACAACTTATCGATTTTTGAATGTTCAAAGGATCACCAGCTGGTTTATTTGTAATTTCGCAATTGCTGTGTGCTTGTCAGTGTTGCAAAGGCTCGAAATAAGCTGGTGATTCTTTGAGCATTCAAAAATTGAACATTTTTTAAAGGTCCTGTCAAGGACGAACCCAGAAAAGTATGCTACTCTTCCATGGGACATTTCTTGGTTGATTTTGCGCCCTTGCAAGATTGGCAAGGACGCAAAACTACTTAATTGCATTGCCTTTTTATATTTTAGAGCGTAGCATACTTTTCTGGATTCGTCCTTCACAGGACATTCAACAACTTATCGATTTTTGAATGTTCAACGGATCACCAGCTGGTTTATTTTAGTTTCGCAATTGCTGAATGCTTGTCAGCTTTGCAAAGGCTCGAAATAAGCTGGTGATCCTTTGAACATTCAAAAATCGAAAGTTGTTGAATGTCCTGTGAAGGACGAATCCAGAAAAGTATGCTAGCTCTTAAATGGCAACATTAAGTAGTTTTGCGTCCTTGCCAATCTTGCAAGGGCGCAAAATCAACCAAGAAATGTCCCATGGAAGAGTAGCATACTTTTCTGGGTTCGTCCTTGACAGGACCTTTAAAAAATGTTCAATTTTTGAATGCTCAAAGAATCACCAGCTTATTTCGAGCCTTTGCAACACTGACAAGCACACAGCAATTGCGAAATTACAAATAAACCAGCTGGTGATCCTTTGAACATTCAAAAATCGATAAGTTGTTGAATGTCCTGTGAAGGACGAATCCAGAAAAGTATGCTACGCTCTAAAATATAAAAAGGCAATGCAATTAAGTAGTTTTGCGTCCTTGCCAATCTTGCAAGGGCGCAAAATCAACCAAGAAATGTCCCATGGAAGAGTAGCATACTTTTCTGGGTTCGTCCTTGACAGGACCTTTAAAAAATGTCTCAATTTTTAAATGTTCAAGGAATCACCAGCTTATTTCGAGCCTTTGCAACACTGACAAGCACACAGCAATTGCGAAATTACAGATAAACAGCTGGTGATCCTTTGAACATTCAAAAATCGATAAGTTGTTGAATGTCCTGTGAAGGACGAATCCAGAAAAGTATGCTACGCTCTAAAATATAAAAAGGCAATGCAATTAAGTAGTTTTGCGTCCTTGCCAATCTTGCAAGGGCGCAAAATCAACCAAGAAATGTCCCATGGAAGAGTAGCATACTTTTCTGGGTTCGTCCTTGACAGGACCTTTAAAAAATGTTCAATTTTTAAATGCTCAAAGAATCACCAGCTTATTTCGAGCCTTTGCAACACTGACAAGCACACAGCAATTGCGAAATTACAAATAAACCAGCTGGTGATCCTTTGAACATTCAAAAATCGATAAGTTGTTGAATGTCCTGTGAAGGACGAATCCAGAAAAGTATGCTACGCTCTAAAATATAAAAAGGCAATGCAATTAAGTAGTTTTGCGTCCTTGCCAACCTTGCAAGGGCGCAAAATCAACCAATAAATGTCCCATGGAAGAGTAGCATACTTTTCTGGGTTCGCCCTGACAACCTGTGTCCAATTAAATCAAGACCTTAAAAATGTTCAATTTCTGAATGCTCAAGGAATCACCAGCTTATTTCGAGCCTTTGCAACACTGACAAGCACACAGCAATTGCGAAATTACAAATAAACCAGCTGGTGATCCTTTGAACATTCAAAAATCGATAAGTTGTTGAATGTCCTGTGAAGGACGAATCCAGAAAAGTATGCTACGCTCTATAATATCAAAAAGGCAATGCAATTAAGTAGTTTTGCGTCCTTGCCAATCTTGCAAGGGCGCAAAATCAACCAAGAAATGTCCCATGGAAGAGTAGCATACTTTTCTGGGTTCGTCCTTGACAGGACCTTTAAAAAATGTTCAATTTTTGAATGCTCAAAGAATCACCAGCTTATTTCGAGCCTTTGCAACACTGACAAGCACACAGCAATTGCGAAATTACAAATAAACCAGCTGGTGATCCTTTGAACATTCAAAAATCGATAAGTTGTTGAATGTCCTGTGAAGGACGAATCCAGAAAAGTATGCTACGCTCTAAAATATAAAAAGGCAATGCAATTAAGTAGTTTTGCGTCCTTGCCAATCTCGCAAGGGCGCAAAATCAACCAAGAAATGTCCCATGGAAGAGTAGCATACTTTTCTGGGTTCGTCCTTGACAGGACCTTTAAAAAATGTTCAATTTTTAAATGTTCAAGGAATCACCAGCTTATTTCGAGCCTTTGCAACACTGACAAGCACACAGCAATTGCGAAATTACAAATAAACCAGCTGGTGATCCTTTGAACATTCAAAAATCGATAAGTTGTTGAATGTCCTGTGAAGGACGAATCCAGAAAAGTATGCTACGCTCTAAAATATAAAAAGGCAATGCAATTAAGTAGTTTTGCGTCCTTGCCAATCTTGCAAGGGCGCAAAATCAACCAATAAATGTCCCATGGAAGAGTAGCATACTTTTCTGGGTTCGTCCTTGACAGGACCTTTAAAAAATGTTCAATTTTTGAATGCTCAAAGAATCACCAGCTTATTTCGAGCCTTTGCAACACTGACAAGCACACAGCAATTGCGAAATTACAAATAAACCAGCTGGTGATCCTTTGAACATTCAAAAATCGATAAGTTGTTGAATGTCCTGTGAAGGACGAATCCAGAAAAGTATGCTACGCTCTAAAATATAAAAAGGCAATGCAATTAAGTAGTTTTGCGTCCTTGCCAATCTTGCAAGGGCGCAAAATCAACCAATAAATGTCCCATGGAAGAGTAGCATACTTTTCTGGGTTCGTCCTTGACAGGACCTTTAAAAAATGTTCAATTTTTAAATGTTCAAAGAATCACCAGCTTATTTCGAGCCTTTGCAACACTGACAAGCACACAGCAATTGCGAAATTACAAATAAACCAGCTGGTGATCCTTTGAACATTCAAAAATCGATAAGTTGTTGAATGTCCTGTGAAGGACGAATCCAGAAAAGTATGCTACGCTCTAAAATATAAAAAGGCAATGCAATTAAGTAGTTTTGCGTCCTTGCCAATCTTGCAAGGGCGCAAAATCAACCAAGAAATGTCCCATGGAAGAGTAGCATACTTTTCTGGGTTCGTCCTTGACAGGACCTTTAAAAAATGTTCAATTTTTAAATGCTCAAGGAATCACCAGCTTATTTCGAGCCTTTGCAACACTGACAAGCACACAGCAATTGCGAAATTACAAATAAACCAGCTGGTGATCCTTTGAACATTCAAAAATCGATAAGTTGTTGAATGTCCTGTGAAGGACGAATCCAGAAAAGTATGCTACGCTCTAAAATATCAAAAGGCAATGCAATTAAGTAGTTTTGCGTCCTTGCCAATCTTGCAAGGGCGCAAAATCAACCAAGAAATGTCCCATGGAAGAGTAGCATACTTTTCTGGGTTCGTCCTTGACAGGACCTTTAAAAAATGTTCAATCTTTAAATGTTCAAGGAATCACCAGCTTATTTCGAGCCTTTGCAACACTGACAAGCACACAGCAATTGCGAAATTACAAATAAACCAGCTGGTGATCCTTTGAACATTCAAAAATCGATAAGTTGTTGAATGTCCTGTGAAGGACGAATCCAGAAAAGTATGCTACGCTCTATAATATAAAAAGGCAATGCAATTAAGTAGTTTTGCGTCCTTGCCAATCTTGCAAGGGCGCAAAATCAACCAATAAATGTCCCATGGAAGAGTAGCATACTTTTCTGGGTTCGTCCTTGACAGGACCTTTAAAAAATGTTCAATTTTTGAATGCTCAAAGAATCACCAGCTTATTTCGAGCCTTTGCAACACTGACAAGCACACAGCAATTGCGAAATTACAAATAAACCAGCTGGTGATCCTTTGAACATTCAAAAATCGATAAGTTGTTGAATGTCCTGTGAAGGACGAATCCAGAAAAGTATGCTACGCTCTAAAATATAAAAAGGCAATGCAATTAAGTAGTTTTGCGTCCTTGCCAATCTTGCAAGGGCGCAAAATCAACCAATAAATGTCCCATGGAAGAGTAGCATACTTTTCTGGGTTCGTCCTTGACAGGACCTTTAAAAAATGTTCAATTTTTAAATGTTCAAGGAATCACCAGCTTATTTCGAGCCTTTGCAACACTGACAAGCACACAGCAATTGCGAAATTACAAATAAACCAGCTGGTGATCCTTTGAACATTCAAAAATCGATAAGTTGTTGAATGTCCTGTGAAGGACGAATCCAGAAAAGTATGCTACGCTCTAAAATATAAAAAGGCAATGCAATTAAGTAGTTTTGCGTCCTTGCCAATCTTGCAAGGGCGCAAAATCAACCAAGAAATGTCCCATGGAAGAGTAGCATACTTTTCTGGGTTCGTCCTTGACAGGACCTTTAAAAAATGTTCAATTTTTGAATGTTCAAGGAATCACCAGCTTATTTCGAGCCTTTGCAACACTGACAAGCACACAGCAATTGCGAAATTACAAATAAACCAGCTGGTGATCCTTTGAACATTCAAAAATCGATAAGTTGTTGAATGTCCTGTGAAGGACGAATCCAGAAAAGTATGCTACGCTCTATAATATCAAAAAGGCAATGCAATTAAGTAGTTTTGCGTCCTTGCCAATCTTGCAAGGGCGCAAAATCAACCAAGAACTGTCCCATGGAAGAGTAGCATACTTTTCTAGTGTTCGTCCTTGACAGGACCTTTAAAAAATGTTCAATTTTTGAATGCTCAAAGAATCACCAGCTTATTTCGAGCCTTTGCAACACTGACAAGCACACAGCAATTGCGAAATTACAAATAAACCAGCTGGTGATCCTTTGAACATTCAAAAATCGATAAGTTGTTGAATGTCCTGTGAAGGACGAATCCAGAAAAGTATGCTACGCTCTAAAATATAAAAAGGCAATGCAATTAAGTAGTTTTGCGTCCTTGCCAATCTTGCAAGGGCGCAAAATCAACCAATAAATGTCCCATGGAAGAGTAGCATACTTTTCTGGGTTCGTCCTTGACAGGACCTTTAAAAAATGTTCAATTTTTGAATGCTCAAAGAATCACCAGCTTATTTCGAGCCTTTGCAACACTGACAAGCACACAGCAATTGCGAAATTACAAATAAACCAGCTGGTGATCCTTTGAACATTCAAAAATCGATAAGTTGTTGAATGTCCTGTGAAGGACGAAGTCCAGAAAAGTATGCTACGCTCTAAAATATAAAAAGGCAATGCAATTAAGTAGTTTTGCGTCCTTGCCAATCTCGCAAGGGCGCAAAATCAACCAAGAAATGTCCCATGGAAGAGTAGCATACTTTTCTGGGTTCGTCCTTGACAGGACCTTTAAAAAATGTTCAATTTTTAAATGTTCAAGGAATCACCAGCTTATTTCGAGCCTTTGCAACACTGACAAGCACACAGCAATTGCGAAATTACAGAATAAACCAGCTGGTGATCCTTTGAACATTCAAAAATCGATAAGTTGTTGAATGTCCTGTGAAGGACGAATCCAGAAAAGTATGCTACGCTCTAAAATATAAAAAGGCAATGCAATTAAGTAGTTTTGCGTCCTTGCCAATCTTGCAAGGGCGCAAAATCAACCAAGAAATGTCCCATGGAAGAGTAGCATACTTTTCTGGGTTCGTCCTTGACAGGACCTTTAAAAAGTGTTCAATTTTTAAATGCTCAAGGAATCACCAGCTTATTTCGAGCCTTTGCAACACTGACAAGCACACACCAATTGCGAAATTACAAATAAACCAGCTGGTGATCCTTTGAACATTCAAAAATCGATAAGTTGTTGAATGTCCTGTGAAGGACGAATCCAGAAAAGTATGCTACGCTCTAAAATATAAAAAGGCAATGCAATTAAGTAGTTTTGCGTCCTTGCCAATCTTGCAAGGGCGCAAAATCAACCAAGAAATGTCCCATGGAAGAGTAGCATACTTTTCTGGGTTCGTCCTTGACAGGACCTTTAAAAAATGTTCAATTTTTGAATGCTCAAAGAATCACCAGCTTATTTCGAGCCTTTGCAACACTGACAAGCACACACCAATTGCGAAATTACAAATAAACCAGCTGGTGATCCTTTGAACATTCAAAAATCGATAAGTTGTTGAATGTCCTGTGAAGGACGAATCCAGAAAAGTATGCTACGCTCTAAAATATAAAAAGGCAATGCAATTAAGTAGTTTTGCGTCCTTGCCAATCTCGCAAGGGCGCAAAATCAACCAAGAAATGTCCCATGGAAGAGTAGCATACTTTTCTGGGTTCGGCCTTGACAGGACCTTTAAAAAATGTTCAATTTTTGAATGCTCAAAGAATCACCAGCTTATTTCGAGCCTTTGCAACACTGACAAGCACACAGCAATTGCGAAATTACAAATAAACCAGCTGGTGATCCTTTGAACACTCAAAAATCGATAAGTTGTTGAATGTCCTGTGAAGGACGAATCCAGAAAAGTATGCTACGCTCTAAAATATAAAAAGGCAATGCAATTAAGTAGTTTTGCGTCCTTGCCAATCTCGCAAGGGCGCAAAATCAACCAAGAAATGTCCCATGGAAGAGTAGCATACTTTTCTGGGTTCGTCCTTGACAGGACCTTTAAAAAATGTTCAATTTTTGAATGCTCAAAGAATCACCAGCTTATTTCGAGCCTTTGCAACACTGACAAGCACACACCAATTGCGAAATTACAAATAAACCAGCTGGTGATCCTTTGAACATTCAAAAATCGATAAGTTGTTGAATGTCCTGTGAAGGACGAATCCAGAAAAGTATGCTACGCTCTAAAATATAAAAAGGCAATGCAATTAAATAGTTTTGCGTCCTTGCCAATCTCGCAAGGGCGCAAAATCAACCAAGAAATGTCCCATGGAAGAGTAGCATACTTTTCTGGGTTCGGCCTTGACAGGACCTTTAAAAAATGTTCAATTTTTGAATGCTCAAAGAATCACCAGCTTATTTCGAGCCTTTGCAACACTGACAAGCACACAGCAATTGCGAAATTACAAATAAACCAGCTGGTGATCCTTTGAACACTCAAAAATCGATAAGTTGTTGAATGTCCTGTGAAGGACGAATCCAGAAAAGTATGCTACGCTCTAAAATATAAAAAGGCAATGCAATTAAGTAGTTTTGCGTCCTTGCCAATCTTGCAAGGGCGCAAAATCAACCAATAAATGTCCCATGGAAGAGTAGCATACTTTTCTGGGTTCGTCCTTGACAGGAGCTTTAAAAAATGTTCAATTTTTGAATGCTCAAAGAATCACCAGCTTATTTCGAGCCTTTGCAACACTGACAAGCACACAGCAATTGCGAAATTACAAATAAACCAGCTGGTGATCCTTTGAACATTCAAAAATCGATAAGTTGCTGAATGTCCTGTGAAGGACGAATCCAGAAAAGTATGCTACGCTCTAAAATATAAAAAGGCAATGCAATTAAGTAGTTTTGCGTCCTTGCCAATCTCGCAAGGGCGCAAAATCAACCAAGAAATGTCCCATGGAAGAGTAGCATACTTTTCTGGGTTCGTCCTTGACAGGACCTTTAAAAAATGTTCAATTTTTAAATGCTCAAAGAATCACCAGCTTATTTCGAGCCTTTGCAACACTGACAAGCACACAGCAATTGCGAAATTACAAATAAACCAGCTGGTGATCCTTTGAACATTCAAAAATCGATAAGTTGTTGAATGTCCTGTGAAGGACGAATCCAGAAAAGTATGCTACGCTCTAAAATATAAAAAGGCAATGCAATTAAGTAGTTTTGCGTCCTTGCCAATCTCGCAAGGGCGCAAAATCAACCAAGAAATGTCCCATGGAAGAGTAGCATACTTTTCTGGGTTCGTCCTTGACAGGAGCTTTAAAAAATGTTCAATTTTTGAATGCTCAAAGAATCACCAGCTTATTTCGAGCCTTTGCAACACTGACAAGCACACACCAATTGCGAAATTACAAATAAACCAGCTGGTGATCCTTTGAACATTCAAAAATCGATAAGTTGTTGAATGTCCTGTGAAGGACGAATCCAGAAAAGTATGCTACGCTCTAAAATATAAAAAGGCAATGCAATTAAGTAGTTTTGCGTCCTTGCCAATCTCGCAAGGGCGCAAAATCAACCAAGAAATGTCCCATGGAAGAGTAGCATACTTTTCTGGGTTCGTCCTTGACAGGACCTTTAAAAAATGTTCAATTTTTGAATGCTCAAAGAATCACCAGCTTATTTCGAGCCTTTGCAACACTGACAAGCACACAGCAATTGCGAAATTACAAATAAACCAGCTGGTGATCCTTTGAACATTCAAAAATCGATAAGTTGTTGAATGTCCTGTGAAGGACGAATCCAGAAAAGTATGCTACGCTCTAAAATATAAAAAGGCAATGCAATTAAGTAGTTTTGCGTCCTTGCCAATCTCGCAAGGGCGCAAAATCAACCAATAAATGTCCCATGGAAGAGTAGCATACTTTTCTGGGTTCGTCCTTGACAGGACCTTTAAAAAATGTTCAATTTTTGAATGCTCAAAGAATCACCAGCTTATTTCGAGCCTTTGCAACACTGACAAGCACACAGCAATTGCGAAATTACAAATAAACCAGCTGGTGATCCTTTGAACACTCAAAAATCGATAAGTTGTTGAATGTCCTGTGAAGGACGAATCCAGAAAAGTATGCTACGCTCTAAAATATAAAAAGGCAATGCAATTAAGTAGTTTTGCATCCTTGCCAATCTTGCAAGGGCGCAAAATCAACCAAGAAATGTCCCATGGAAGAGTAGCATACTTTTCTGGGTTCGTCCTTGACAGGACCTTTAAAAAATGTTCAATTTTTGAATGCTCAAAGAATCACCAGCTTATTTCGAGCCTTTGCAACACTGACAAGCACACAGCAATTGCGAAATTACAAATAAACCAGCTGGTGATCCTTTGAACATTCAAAAATCGATAAGTTGTTGAATGTCCTGTGAAGGACGAATCCAGAAAAGTATGCTACGCTCTAAAATATAAAAAGGCAATGCAATTAAGTAGTTTTGCGTCCTTGCCAATCTCGCAAGGGCGCAAAATCAACCAAGAAATGTCCCATGGAAGAGTAGCATACTTTTCTGGGTTCGTCCTTGACAGGACCTTTAAAAAATGTTCAATTTTTGAATGCTCAAAGAATCACCAGCTTATTTCGAGCCTTTGCAACACTGACAAGCACACAGCAATTGCGAAATTACAAATAAACCAGCTGGTGATCCTTTGAACATTCAAAAATCGATAAGTTGTTGAATGTCCTGTGAAGGACGAATCCAGAAAAGTATGCTACGCTCTAAAATATAAAAAGGCAATGCAATTAAGTAGTTTTGCGTCCTTGCCAATCTCGCAAGGGCGCAAAATCAACCAATAAATGTCCCATGGAAGAGTAGCATACTTTTCTGGGTTCGTCCTTGACAGGACCTTTAAAAAATGTTCAATTTTTGAATGCTCAAAGAATCACCAGCTTATTTCGAGCCTTTGCAACACTGACAAGCACACAGCAATTGCGAAATTACAAATAAACCAGCTGGTGATCCTTTGAACATTCAAAAATCGATAAGTTGTTGAATGTCCTGTGAAGGACGAATCCAGAAAAGTATGCTACGCTTAAATAAAAAAGCAATGCAATTAAGTAGTTTCGAAAGGCCTGTAAGGACATAGAAAAGTATGCTACGCTTAAAATAAAAAGCAATGCAATAAGTAGTTTTGTGTCCTTGCCAATCTTGCAAGGGCGCAAAATCAACCAAGAAATGTCCCATGGAAGAGTAGCATACTTTTCTGGGTTCGTCCTTGACAGGACCTTTAAAAAATGTTCAATTTTTGAATGCTCAAAGAATCACCAGCTTATTTCGAGCCTTTGCAACACTGACAAGCACACAGCAATTGCGAAATTACAAATAAACCAGCTGGTGATCCTTTGAACATTCAAAAATCGATAAGTTGTTGAATGTCCTGTGAAGGACGAATCCAGAAAAGTATGCTACGCTCTAAAATATAAAAAGGCAATGCAATTAAGTAGTTTTGCGTCCTTGCCAATCTCGCAAGGGCGCAAAATCAACCAAGAAATGTCCCATGGAAGAGTAGCATACTTTTCTGGGTTCGTCCTTGACAGGACCTTTAAAAAATGTTCAATTTTTAAATGTTCAAGGAATCACCAGCTTATTTCGAGCCTTTGCAACACTGACAAGCACACAGCAATTGCGAAATTACAAATAAACCAGCTGGTGATCCTTTGAACATTCAAAAATCGATAAGTTGTTGAATGTCCTGTGAAGGACGAATCCAGAAAAGTATGCTACGCTCTAAAATATAAAAAGGCAATGCAATTAAGTAGTTTTGCGTCCTTGCCAATCTCGCAAGGGCGCAAAATCAACCAAGAAATGTCCCATGGAAGAGTAGCATACTTTTCTGGGTTCGTCCTTGACAGGACCTTTAAAAAATGTTCAATTTTTGAATGCTCAAAGAATCACCAGCTTATTTCGAGCCTTTGCAACACTGACAAGCACACACCAATTGCGAAATTACAAATAAACCAGCTGGTGATCCTTTGAACATTCAAAAATCGATAAGTTGCTGAATGTCCTGTGAAGGACGAATCCAGAAAAGTATGCTACGCTCTAAAATATAAAAAGGCAATGCAATTAAGTAGTTTTGCGTCCTTGCCAATCTCGCAAGGGCGCAAAATCAACCAAGAAATGTCCCATGGAAGAGTAGCATACTTTTCTGGGTTCGTCCTTGACAGGACCTTTAAAAAATGTTCAATTTTTGAATGCTCAAAGAATCACCAGCTTATTTCGAGCCTTTGCAACACTGACAAGCACACAGCAATTGCGAAATTACAAATAAACCAGCTGGTGATCCTTTGAACATTCAAAAATCGATAAGTTGTTGAATGTCCTGTGAAGGACGAATCCAGAAAAGTATGCTACGCTCTAAAATATGAAAAGGCAATGCAATTAAGTAGTTTTGCGTCCTTGCCAATCTCGCAAGGGCGCAAAATCAACCAATAAATGTCCCATGGAAGAGTAGCATACTTTTCTGGGTTCGTCCTTGACAGGACCTTTAAAAAATGTTCAATTTTTGAATGCTCAAAGAATCACCAGCTTATTTCGAGCCTTTGCAACACTGACAAGCACACACCAATTGCGAAATTACAAATAAACCAGCTGGTGATCCTTTGAACATTCAAAAATCGATAAGTTGTTGAATGTCCTGTGAAGGACGAATCCAGAAAAGTATGCTACGCTCTAAAATATGAAAAGGCAATGCAATTAAGTAGTTTTGCGTCCTTGCCAATCTCGCAAGGGCGCAAAATCAACCAATAAATGTCCCATGGAAGAGTAGCATACTTTTCTGGGTTCGTCCTTGACAGGACCTTTAAAAAATGTTCAATTTTTGAATGCTCAAAGAATCACCAGCTTATTTCGAGCCTTTGCAACACTGACAAGCACACACCAATTGCGAAATTACAAATAAACCAGCTGGTGATCCTTTGAACATTCAAAAATCGATAAGTTGTTGAATGTCCTGTGAAGGACGAATCCAGAAAAGTATGCTACGCTCTAAAATATGAAAAGGCAATGCAATTAAGTAGTTTTGCGTCCTTGCCAATCTCGCAAGGGCGCAAAATCAACCAATAAATGTCCCATGGAAGAGTAGCATACTTTTCTGGGTTCGTCCTTGACAGGACCTTTAAAAAATGTTCAATTTTTGAATGCTCAAAGAATCACCAGCTTATTTCGAGCCTTTGCAACACTGACAAGCACACAGCAATTGCGAAATTACAAATAAACCAGCTGGTGATCCTTTGAACATTCAAAAATCGATAAGTTGTTGAATGTCCTGTGAAGGACGAATCCAGAAAAGTATGCTACGCTCTAAAATATGAAAAGGCAATGCAATTAAGTAGTTTTGCGTCCTTGCCAATCTCGCAAGGGCGCAAAATCAACCAATAAATGTCCCATGGAAGAGTAGCATACTTTTCTGGGTTCGTCCTTGACAGGACCTTTAAAAAATGTTCAATTTTTAAATGCTCAAAGAATCATCAGCTTATTTCGAGCCTTTGCAACACTGACAAGCACACAGCAATTGCGAAATTACAAATAAACCAGCTGGTGATCCTTTGAACATTCAAAAATCGATAAGTTGTTGAATGTCCTGTGAAGGACGAATCCAGAAAAGTATGCTACGCTCTAAAATATAAAAAGGCAATGCAATTAAGTAGTTTTGCGTCCTTGCCAATTTTGCACGGGCGCAAAATCAACCAAGAAATGTCCCATGGAAGAGTAGCATACTTTTCTGGGTTCGTCCTTGACAGGACCTTTAAAAAATGTTCAATTTTTGAATGCTCAAAGAATCACCAGCTTATTTCGAGCCTTTGCAACACTGACAAGCACACAGCAATTGCGAAATTACAAATAAACCAGCTGGTGATCCTTTGAACATTCAAAAATCGATAAGTTGTTGAATGTCCTGTGAAGGACGAATCCAGAAAAGTATGCTACGCTCTAAAATATAAAAAGGCAATGCAATTAAGTAGTTTTGCGTCCTTGCCAATCTTGCAAGGGCGCAAAATCAACCAAGAAATGTCCCATGGAAGAGTAGCATACTTTTCTGGGCTCGTCCTTGACAGGACCTTTAAAAAATGTTTAATTTTTAAATGTTCAAGGAATCACCAGCTTATTTCGAGCCTTTGCAACACTGACAAGCACACAGCAATTGCGAAATTACAAATAAACCAGCTGGTGATCCTTTGAACATTCAAAAATCGATAAGTTGTTGAATGTCCTGTGAAGGACGAATCCAGAAAAGTATGCTACGCTCTATAATATAAAAAGGCAATGCAATTAAGTAGTTTTGCGTCCTTGCCAATCTTGAAAGGGCGCATAATCAACCAAGAAATGTCCCATGGAAGAGAAGCATACTTTTCTGGGCTCGTCCTTGACAGGACCTTTAAAAAATGTTCAATTTTTAAATGTTCAAGGAATCACCAGCTTATTTCGAGCCTTTGCAACACTGACAAGCACACAGCAATTGCGAAATTACAAATAAACCAGCTGGTGATCCTTTGAACATTCAAAAATCGATAAGCTGTTGAATGTCCTGTGAAGGACGAATCCAGAAAAGTATGCTACGCTCTATAATATAAAAAGGCAATGCAATTAAGTAGTTTTGCGTCCTTGCCAATCTTGAAAGGGCGCATAATCAACCAAGAAATGTCCCATGGAAGAGAAGCATACTTTTCTGGGCTCGTCCTTGACAGGACCTTTAAAAAATGTTCAATTTTTAAATGTTCAAGGAATCACCAGCTTATTTCGAGCCTTTGCAACACTGACAAGCACACAGCAATTGCGAAATTACAAATAAACCAGCTGGTGATCCTTTGAACATTCAAAAATCGATAAGTTGTTGAATGTCCTGTGAAGGACGAACCCAGAAAAGTATGCTTCTCTTCCAGAGGACATTTCTTGGTTGATTATGCGCCCTTGCAAGATTGGCAAGGACGCAAAACTACTTAATTGCATTGCCTTTTTATATTTTAGAGCGTAGCATACTTTATTGGATTCGTCCTTCACAGGACATTCAACAACTTATCGATTTTTGAATGTTCAAAGGATCACCAATTGGTTTATTTATAATTTCGCAATTGCTGTGTGCTTGTCAGTGTTGCAAAGGCTCGAAATAAGCTGGTGATTCCTTGAACATTTAAAAATTGAACATTTTTTAAAGGTTCTTTCAAGGACGAACCCAGAAAAGTATGCTACTCTTCCAAGGGACATTTCTTGGTTGATTTTGCGACCTTGCAGAATTGGCAAGGACGCAAAACTACATAATTGCATTGCCTTTTTTATATTATAGAGCGTAGCATACTTTTCTGGATTCGTCCTTCACAGGACATTCAACAACTTATCGATTTTTGAATGTTCAAAGGATCACCAGCTGGTTTATTTGTAATTTCGCAATTGCTGCGTGCTTGTCAGTGTTGCAAAGGCTCGAAATAAGCTGGTGATTCCTTGAACATTTAAAAATTGAACATTTTTTAAAGGTCCTGTCAAGGACGAACCCAGAAAAGTATGCTACTCTTTCATGGGACATTTTTTGGTTGATTATGCGCCCTTGCAAGATTGGCAAGGACACAAAACTACTAAATTGAATGGCTTTTGATATTTTAGAGCGTAGCATACTTTTCTGGATTCGTCCTTCACAGGACATTCAACAACTTATCGATTTTTGAATGTTCAAAGGATCACCAGCTGGTTTATTTGTAATTTCGCAAGTGCTGTGTGCTTGTCAGTGTTGCAAAGGCTCGAAATAAGCTGGTGATTCCTTGAACATTTAAAAATTGAACATTTTTTAAAGGTCCTGTCAAGGACGAACCCAGAAAAGTATGCTACTCTTCCAGAGGACATTTCTTGGTTGATTTTGCGCCCTTGCAAGATTGGCAAGGACGCAAAACTACTTAATTGCATTGCCTTTTTATATTTTTGAGCGTAGCATACTTTTCTGGATTCGTCCTTCACAGGACATTCAACAACTTATCGATTTTTGAATGTTCAAAGGATCACCAGCTGGTTTATTTATAATTTCGCAATTGCTGTGTGCTTGTCAGTGTTGCAAAGGCTCGAAATAAGCTGGTGATTCCTTGAACATTTAAAAATTGAACATTTTTTAAAGGTCCTGTCAAGGACGAACCCAGAAAAGTATGCTACTTTTCCATGGGACATTTCTTGGTTGATTTTGCGCCCTTGCAAGATTGGCAAGGACACAAAACTACTAAATTGAATGGCTTTTGATATTTTAGAGCGTAGCATACTTTTCTGGATTCGTCCTTCACAGGACATTCAACAACTTATCGATTTTTGAATGTTCAAAGGATCACCAGCTGGTTTATTTGTAATTTCGCAATTGCTGTGTGCTTGTCAGTGTTGCAAAGGCTCGAAATAAGCTGGTGATTCTTTAAACATTTAAAAACTGAACACTTTTAAAGGTCCTGTCAAGGACGAACCCAGAAAAGTATGCTACTCTTCCATGGGACATTTCTTGGTTGATTACGCGCCCTTTCAAGATTGGCAAGGACGCAAAACTACTTAATTGCATTGCCTTTTTATATTTTAGAGCGTAGCATACTTTTCTGGATTCGTCCTTCACAGGACATTTAACAACTTATCGATTTTTGAATGTTCAAAGGATCACCAGCTGTTTACTCTGTAATTTCGCAGTTTCTGTGTGCTTGTCAGTGTTGCAAAGGCTCGAAATAAGCTGGTGATTCTTTGAACATTTAAAAATTGATAATTTTTAAAGGTCCTGTCAAGGACGAACCCAGAAAAGTATGCTTCTCTTCCAAGGGACATTTCTTGGTTGATTTTGCGACCTTGCAAGATTGGCAAGGACGCAAAACTACTAAATTGAATTGCCTTTTGATATTTTAGAGCGTAGCATATTCTTCTGGACTCGTCCTTTACAGGACATTCAACAACTTATCGATTTTTGAATGTTAAAAGGATCACAAAAAATTAAAATTATTAAATGCTTCACCCTGATTTTCTTTGAGTTGGTTTTGGTTGCAGTACCGTTAATTGATTTCCTATACTTTGAAATAGTTGGCTAGATTACCTTATAATTTTTAACTTTCATAAAGAGAAATATAATTTTCCAGTCCTTGTTTTAGGATTTACTTAAACTGATTTCTTAATCATTGTGTGTATATAAAATATTATTCTTCCGTCTAATATAAGCCCAGGGAACTTATAATATATTCTCGAACTCGAGGGTTACTCCTTGAAGGATAGCGCCTAGATAATTTGACCTTTTGTAAGCTTATGTTAAGTTGGCACTTTTATTTTGATGGGCAGCAATACTCCAAAAGATGGCACATTTTAAAAAATTCTTAAGGTACTCCTGCAGAGCCTCGGTGGCAGGAGATATGTTTTTGTCCTTTGAAGTGATGCCTATTGCGCCCATGATGGCTGTTTCATCTGCAAATGTTGCAATAAGGAATTTATCTACACTTTGCGGCATATTATTGGCATGTCTGCTGCATAGTGAGTCTAATGTATTACCAAGCAAGCTTCCGAGCGGCATACCGCCTCTTTTACTGCTGGAGGATTGACTATCTTGACCATAAAAAGCTCTCACTTTAGGTATAGTTGATATACATAGTTAAATACTTCGATTAAACGAAATTAGGGAGGCGGTCCAAATTGAAGCTCAGAAATAAGTTGATAACTTACAAAGCAATTATCTAGCCTATCTGCCCCTATGGCATAGAACTCTGGGGCACAGCCCGCCCAAGCAACCGTAATTTGATCCAAAGGATCCGAGAGAAGGCTCTAAGGATTATTTATAAAGCACACCTCTACCACGACAAAGCAACCATCCACTGCCAACTTGGCGTTCCCTGGGTCAGCAAGGAAATCACTAAGCTTAGCTCAAAATACTTAAAAAAAACTTGACAACCATCCTAATCTCCTGGCAATCAACTTACTGGATAAAAGCCTGAGAAGAAGAAGGATCCCTGGATCTCCCAATCATAGACGACCCAAACAATAAAACCTATACCTGTAATATACCTGCAACAATTCAAGCGCGATTGCTACCGTCATTATAATTTAATTATTGTCCAATAAATAGACAGATCCTAAATAAAATACAATCAAAAAAAAAAAATAAATATCGGAGGACTGTGATCAATTGTCATTTTATGTATATTTAAACGTATGTTCTATTTGTCCTCAAATAATGCCACCGATATGTACTTAATTTAAAAGAAGGATCGCATATGAGAATGATTTTTAAGAATTTGTGATCCTTGAAGCAGACTTGCATCCCTGCAGGATGTAGCAGTCGCGACACTTTGACGACATTTCGGAATGTCGACTTCG
This sequence comes from Zaprionus lineosus, assembly GCA_035044505.1. Classification (NCBI taxonomy): domain Eukaryota; kingdom Metazoa; phylum Arthropoda; class Insecta; order Diptera; family Drosophilidae; genus Zaprionus; species Zaprionus lineosus. The sequence goes on from JAWNNX010000677.1 coordinate 918,340, forward strand.
TGAACCAGGCCGTGGCTCCAAGTTGTGGTTCAGCTCCTGCCTCTGGTTCTGCTCCCACATAGGCAATAGTAGACATTTTTATATTCTAACTGGCGCCTGAGGGCGTACGCTAATTACGCCTAAACGGCACCAATGGGCGCCAACAGCAACACCAACAACAACAACAACAACAACAACCATGCACAGGAAATAGCTTGACGGGAATGAGGAAACTCTTGGGCATCATGGAAATCCGTGTTCGCTTTGTAGTTGATGGCCTTTGCGTTTAGTTGCCACATCGTAGCTAATAATAAAAGCTAATTAAGCATTACACTGACAACACCTGTAAGCTATCCAAGTGTGTGTGTGTGTGTGTGTGTGTGTGTGGATTTTTGGTGTTCATCTTCTGTCCCCTGAACACAACACTTTCAACAATAAATTGCCACTAAATGTCACTAATAAGTGTCTATTCCATGTGTGTGAGCTAGAGAGAGACAGAGAGAATAAGTGAGAGAGGGAAATATCATTTTCCAGCATGCAGCAAGTTGCACTTCTAATTAATTTATGATTTTCCTCACCGCATTAATCTCACTCAAGTGCCGGCGGCATAAGTGGAGGATGTGGGGCGCCTCATCAGCGCACGTTCCCAAATGACTTAATGTTGTTGGTGCTCGTCATCTTGTTGATGTTGTTGTCGTTGTTGTTGTTGTGAATATGGTTGTTGTGGTTGTAGTTGTTGTGGCTGTGGTTGTTGTGCTTGTGGTTGTGGTTGTTGTCTAAAAAATGTCATGCAGATGGTCGAGGGAGCGACGGCAAGACGAACAGACATCGGGTATCAGGCACCGGGCATTGGGTCTTAGGGCATCTCATGTTTTTCTAGACATTTATCATAATCTCCAAAGATGCACAGCGGACCAGTGAGACATGAAATGAAATTACGTGGATTATGTTGTGATCATGGGCAAATCTGTGGCATCTCCGATAGCAGTGTGCAACAAGCAACACGCAACACGCAACAAGCAACAAGCAACAAGCAGCAAGCAACAAGTGCAACAGTCCCTTTCCATCGTCATGTGGAATTTGCCAAAACACTTTCCTGGAAATTAATTAAAACATATGCTCATCACTTAGTACCATAAATCAGAGCGACGACAATTATCAGCTTCAATTTGTGCGTAAAACTGTTTGATATCGGAGAAGAACAAAAACTAGGAGCAGGCCCAGAGACAGGCCCAGTCGCATCCTCAATGCTATACCCAGGCCAATTAGCATGCCCCACTAGACGCACCCCAGACACTATTACTTGCAGCAGCATTTGGAGTCGGACTAACCCTTGCTTGGCCAGCAATTTGCCGCCACTTGAAGGGGGGAATTGGTTGCAGCTCATTAAAATGCCGTCGTGATTGCTGAAGAAGTCAAAGAAATTAAGAGAGCTGCTCCTCAATGCTTGAGGTTTCATCGATGCGTTGAGGTGGCAACACAGCAACTCCTCGGCTGAGTTTTCCACTTTAAGGCGATTTTTCCGCCTCCCTCCTTCAAAGATCCCTGATGTCAACTGTCGTCCACTGAGTAATTACAGCTAATTAATTGCCCGGCGCTGTCAGTTGCGCATTGTCTGCTAATTTTTCCAATTGCAACAGGCCACAAGTAACAGGCAACAATTAACGTGCAACGTGCAACGTTCAACGTGCAACATGCAACATGCAACATGGCACATGTAACGTGCAACTTTAATTGTTGCCATCAGCACGTGATTCGAAAAAATTGATTGTCTTCGCGGGATTTGATTTTGGTCATAGCCCGGAAGAAACACACATGGAAGTCGTACAACTCCCCCGCGGCCGCATCCTTCTGGGTGGACTCCTACTCCACGTGGTGGCCGTAAAAAACGTTGATTTAAACTGCATGTTTTGTAAATATCTAATTTGATAATTGGTTGTAATTTATGGGCTTCGTCTGCATGTACAAAACATACATAAATGACGCCTCTTACGCGTTCTCTGCCCTCGTTTCCCAGAACTCCCCACACGGAATGAGCGCACATTAAATTAATACGCATCTCTTTCTCATCTTTTTTTTATTCATTTTTTCAATTTTTTCTTCTTTTTTTTTTTTTTAATATAATTATTATTTATATCCATCCGTCAGCTTATAACGGAGGCATGGATATACGCGACGAGTCCCCAAAGATTATGAAGCACAACTTTGCTGGGGAAACTTTTCATGAATGAAACGAGGAAACTGCCAAATGAGGTAATTTCTTGAATGTAAAGGATCTTCAAATTAAGGAACATTATGTTCGAATATTATTCTTAAACGGAAACTGTATCCATCAAATAATTAACATAAAAAAATAAAGAGTATATATTTAAAGTCAAAAATCTCAGCAATAACTCATCTACAATTAAATATCGGTCCAATTCATTGTGATCTTTGGGATGCTGCTTGCCGGGCATAGGACTAGCCCAGATGGACGAAATGAGAGCAAGTCTCGTCTCGAATTGCAGTCCTATTAGTTTCTGGCACAATTAGCGTTAAGGCACCAAACAAACAAGACTAGAAATAAATCATGGTTAAGTTTCCGAAAGAGTTCAATGCTCGACCAGTGCCTGTAGGAACCGAGGAACTTGGGACTTGGTTCACCTTTGGCGTAATCGGAAACCCAAAATACACGGACACAGCCAATGGGCGTGGGAGTGTCTGGGAACAGATGTTTTGGCCAGGGCATTTGGGAATTGCTGTGGCTTCGCTTCCTCATAGACTCTGACACCCGCTGACTTGAATGCATCATTAGTCGACAGCAAAAAAAAAAAAAAGAAAAGGGACTAAAAAAGTGCTACACGCGACTCTGATACGGTTTCTGACTCCGAGTCGAAGTCGGAGACGAAGACAGAGATGGAGTCGTTGGGCCTTGATTTATGTTGCGTGCGCCTGACAAACACTTGAGAAGTGATGATTTATAATGAAGATGCATGCATTCATATTAATTAAATTCTGACACGGTTGCGCTCCATTTAATGTTAAATACCAGTGGAGGACGTCATGGACTACAGGCTGATACTCCACAGCTTCAAGTTAGATGTGGCTTTCGGCTGTGTCGGGCTTACGCAATCCTGAAACTTGAAACCCAAAACTGCTGAGGAGTGAACCCATTTTATGGATCTGGTTAGGAGCCATGGCTGCAAATTGGTAATTGATTCGGAATGCCAGTGCCAAGTTTTGAGGCTGAAGAAGCATCCTACGATGTGGCAGCGGAATTTAAAATATGGCAAGCAATAGTCGAATATTCATTAAGCGCAATTATGAAAATTAAGTTGTCATTTTGATTTGAATGTCGCGGCATGCGGCATGTGGCATGCGGCTCATAACCATATTCTCATTAAATTAAATCAAACTGACAGCCGGCCTGGCTAAATAGATGGGCCAGCGTCTGCTTTAGTGGCTGTGTCGCCCCTTTTATCCCATTCCTCCCCTCTTATCACGCCTAGTCTTCTCACCAGCTGCCGCTGCTGCCGCCGCCGCCGCTGCTCTCGCGGCTGGTGCTGCTGCTGCTGCTGCTGCTGGTGGTGCTGCCAATCTCCTGGCTGTACGCCCCTAACACTTCCATAGTTAAGCAGCAGCAGCGCCGCCGACTAATTAACGTGCTTTCACATATTTTGCTCAAATTGTGCATGAATAATGAAGACATTATCGCCCCTAGCGTTTACCCAACCCCAGCACCCTGTATAGCATGTGGGGTTGGCCATCAGCCAATTGAAAACTATCCTCGACGACGCCAATTTCTCATGACTGCCATCCTCTCGCTCTCTCTCCCGCCGGGCATCCTCTTTGTTGCCATCCTTTTCAGCTGAATTATGTGTTAATAATTTGGAATTAATGAACGTTTTACATGTTCTTCAAAGTCTGCCCAGCCACAGGAGGAATCTTCCGAATGCTGGTTACACGAGCGGCCCGACTGCCAAATGGCAGGTAATAAAATGAGACATAATGAAATATATGGGGCCAGGAATCGGGAAGAACCTGGATTCGGTTTAGAATTCTTGGAAAATAATGCACACACATTACAATTGAGGAAAATGTCTTCAGGAAAAGTGCCATTAGAAAGAAAAATTTATTAAAATATTTAAAGAGTTCGTCCAATTAAGTTTTAGCTTTAGCAGCGGGAACTTCTTGGTAGCCCGTAATCTGTATGCTCCTGAGTGCTTGATAGTCTTCTAGCTATTTTCAAGCTATGAATTATTTAGAATTGTAGCTGAACTTCTAATTCTTAATCCTTTCTTTAAAATTAGTTCTAATTTAGCCAACTTTTAAGAGACTCTCATAGCCTACGCTAGCTCTCAGCAAGGATATCAAAACTTGAAATTCAGAGTCTGATAAAAATCAGTTTCCTATTCAAATTGAAGAAATTTCGAAGTATCCCCCACAGACTTGAATTTTTTGCTGACATTTCAAAAACTTTGATCTTCGTCGAAATTTTCACAATTTGTATTCAAAGATCCAACGAGTACATTCATCTTTTGTCAACTCGCACACCCCCCCTCCCACATGATGAAGCCAATGTGTATTTCTGAGTGTGCGATTCGAATGAATAATTTTAGCGAAATTATTAAATATATTTAGCAGGCCAACGAATTATTAAATAGCGCTACTTGTAAACAATTAGCAAAAAATTATGACTTTTAATCATAGCGATCGGAGCGACCCGCGCGATTGAATACCCCCCTGCGGCATATACGAAAGAGTCACTAAACACGCCCACCCCAGCGCTGAGAGGCTGCGACATTTTTCACACATGTTTTAAAAATAAACAACAGATGTTTGGTTTTCCCGAAAGAGCATCATCTGCTGAGGTTGAGCCCAGGCATTTCTTTCCAATGCACGCCCAGAGATCTTGGCAACGAAAAGAGTGCGCTATATGCCTAGGCCACGCCTCCTGAAGAAATTTGGTCTTCGATACGCAGGACGCTTTGCATACTCGAAATCAAATCAGTTTTTCGAAACATTTCGTGGCGCGTTGTTGTCTCGGCTCTGGTCCAATACGAATCTTTCGATCCTCGTCTAAAATGAATGCCCAATCTGTGGTGCGTCGTCATCCGCACAGCTTCTCGATCGAACAGATTCTGGCCAAGCCCGCCGTGCATGCTCCGAGCAATTACGTCGACTCAACTAGCAGCTTTGAAGTGATCAATGAGACCCAAACACGACTCATACGCAGTGAAAGTGAACGTGGGAGCTGTGATGTGTCGCGTGTGTCCAGTCCGGCGACGTCCAGTTGCCTGGAGGATGCCCTAGACGATGGCAAAAGTGATATTGAATTAGCGTCGGATGATGGCAGTGGTGCGTATATAAAATTTGTATAATTACGGATACGTAATGACTGCTTCAGAGGCCGCGGAAAGGATATGGGTTTTCCACATAGTAAGAACTAATTAAAAGGGAAAATAATTAATATATTATATATTAAATTCAAAAATCTATAAAATTCTATATAAAAAAATATTCCTATTTTCAAACCATTTGTAGTCATTCCATGATAAATCTCTGCCAGAAATGTTCTGGTCATTCCGACCATAGATACTGTCCAGTCCCAGATAAAAGACAACTCTGACGTCTCTTGTTTTTTTTTTTGTCATTAAACAAATGATAAATTATCAGCGATCCATAAAAAAAAAAATGGAACATCATTCACTAATATCCATTGCTTGAGTGATCTCGTCTGTCAGGCACGCGATCCACAAACAAATAATCAGAAATTAGCTTGGGGGGCGTCATCGGATGCGCCGCCCGCTAATGATGCAAATGTCAAAAGTATCTGAAGCGGAAGGTAATAAACACGGCACCGGGAGATTAGCTTAGGCTCTCTGAACGGACGAAAGTCGGGGAAAATTTATATGACAATTTGTTTGCGGTCAGTCAAGAAAATGCGATGCCAAATGGCCAATTAGATGCACTGACCACATCAAGATGAGGCGATGCCAATTAAAAATTGAGCGTATAAATTGTAACAATGTGCAAAAGCGCCTTCATACAATGTGAGGATACAGGGTGCTCACCGGGCAGAAGCAACCTGACCTCCTGCCAATCAGATCGGCAATTGGCAAATTCAAATTAGCCACAAATAGTTTGGCACAGCTCGTGACAATGGCCGCAGTCGGTAGCAATTAAGGTTTCTATTTGAATAACATACCAAGTGGGATTCCTCTTGTTGCAGCACATGACGACCGCAAGAAGCGACCACGCACTGCCTTCTCGGCGGCCCAGATCAAAGCGCTGGAAACGGAGTTTGAGCGGGGCAAATATTTATCCGTGGCCAAGCGCACGGCGCTGGCCAAGCAGCTCCAGTTGACCGAGACACAGGTAAAGATTAACTTAACGATCATAAAAATGTGTATTAACTTTGGCTGCTCTAGATCAAGATCTGGTTCCAGAATCGGCGTACCAAGTGGAAGCGGAAATACACCTCTGATGTGGAGACACTTGCCTCACACTACTATTCGCAGCTGGGCATGGGCGGAATGGCACGCCCCATGGTTGTTGGTGATCGACTTTGGCTGTTCAGCCAAAGCCCCGCCGGACCAACGCCCATTCAGTCGATTATGTTAAATGGCAGTGGAGCTGCACCGCCGTTGCGTCCATACGGACCACCACCCAGTGGTGCCGGGCTGTCCCCATTGCATGGTGCGAGCGTCATTGAGAGCGCCAGAAATGCAATACTTGCACGTGGTCAGCCATTGAATTTTGCGTTACCCTTCGGCCTGGCCAAGCCCCCACCGCCGCCAGGAGTAGGACCCGGAACAGTTCCAGCCACCTATGTGCCGCGCTGCAAGCCATACGGCGGCAGCTTTGTGGACTACGCGCCGCCACATCCGCCACACAATGAGGCCTACTTGCAGCTGAAATACGCCACATTACAACCAGAAACAGAGACCGGCGTCAGCAATGGCCTGGCTGAGTTGGAGCGCGTATTCGGCGATGCCAATGCCAATTTTCTGCTCAACAAAAACGTTCCAGCTAACGGCAGCGGCACCTCATGTGCCTATGGACACGAAGGACTAGCGCAGGCGCAATGCAGTCGCACAGCCACGCAGTCAGAGTCCGAATGCAGCGACATTGACTGCGAGCAGCTGGACGAGGGAGAGGATGCTTTGGAGGAGTGTACATAGAAGGTAGCTAAGTAGTAATTAAAAAAGTTAGTTTGTAGTTAGTTATTATAAAGTAAAGGTTTATATGCCACACACAAAAATATGTTCATATAAATACATACGTCTTGCGGAAGCAATGAGTACGTTGTCTATAGGTCGTTAGCTATCACTATGCGACAGTGGCACACATCCGGATCAAGTGTGGCGTCTGGTCGAACGGGCTGAGTGTGACTGTCTTTCGAAATGCTTAAAGTTATCTATTGCTTATTGCTACGTTTCGTTACACATTGTGGGTCGGTTATTGGCTCTTTCTTAAAGTACGCATACACACTATGAACTTAAATTATAAACTAAAAATTATAAATTATAAATTATAAATTATAAATTATAAATTATAAATCATAAACTACGAACTATGAATTATAAATAACAAGATTCAAGTTACGAATTACAAGATTCAAGTTACAAATTACAAGATTCAAGTTACAAATTATCCTTAGATAAATCAAAATCACAAGTCATATTTCGAGCTCGTCCAGGAGTTGATGTTAATATTAAACTTAGCTTAATCTCTTATTGTTTAACTAAATGTCTCTCTGTACAGTGAATTAACGCAGAACAAACATTAGCATTAACAAAATGAAGGTTGCAACAAAGTCAGCGGCAGCTGCGACTATATACACTTTTTTCATTACTTGCTACTAGTTGTTGTTCCTATTGCTTAGCTTACAGAGTCTGACCGATGGAGTCTATGTTTGGAGGAGGGTCTGACTAAAATATATATATATATGTTACGCTTAACATAATAAACAAAACTTTAGTCTCTGAAGAACAATGCATATATGGAATAACTAAGAATTCGTTATTGGAGCTTAGCTAATAAATAAACAAGAAATTTTTCTAGTCCTATTTTTTGGTATTGTGTACAGTTTTAAGCCAATTTCGAGATTTCGGTTCTTCACGTTGTGTTCTATTGAGCAGGGCTTAAAAGTCTATCCAAAGGTAGTTTAGTGCTGTTAGCTCCATGTGAGGTCGTAGCCCTTCCAATTGACATTAGGCGCCAAATGCACGCGACGTTTATTGTAGTAAAACGAGACGATCCCATGATAAGCAGTACGCGGCACGCCACTCTGAAAACGCAAAAAACAAATTCAATGAAATCCATTTGGATATAAATGTAATCAAATCACCTTAAAATCATCCATTAGTCCAAGCATTTTGGTAATGCGCTTATACTGGTCACGATTGTTGTACTGCATGCGCACTGGTCCCTCAATTGCAATGAGATTGCGGCGTAGTTCGTCAAAGGTTACAAGCGGCAGCGTGTAGACTTGCTTCACGAACGAATTATCGTAATTTTCCTATAATCACAGCACGTTAATTAAATCACTTTCATAATGATCAATCACTATATAGATAGATGTGTTTACCTTTAGTAAATAACTCAAATTCATTTTACTGAACTTTACAAACTCCTCACTTAGCTTAATGTGTTTTAGATACTTATCGAAGAACAAACCGCTGCAAGGGGTAAAAGGTCATTAGGTCAGCGTTAATTGTTATATGAACCTAGGCTTGGGGACTTACTTGGACACGCCAATCTTGCCAAAGGTTCGTGTTCGTGAGATTTCCGGACGAATGCAAACGCGATTCTTGCGTTGCTCTGGATGTCGTATCCAATCATCCCAGAAACTGCAAGCAATCGTTGTTTTAGGAAAATAATAATAAATAAATCAATTTATTTTGGTACTTACGACTTGGGCCACTTCACAGACAGTTCCTTCCACAGTTCCTTTGTTAGCATCCACCCCAATCCGGGAAAGAAATCGGTACGGTACAACAGATCCGGTCTGCTTGTATCTACCACATTTGCTTTGCCGTTGTCGTTCCAGGCAGAGACACACCATAGGCTGGGGTCCTGCTTCAGGAGTTTGTGTGTGCCCAGGAAATATTCAAAGAAGTCGGGCGCCACATTCAAATCGTCTTCAACAATGACCACGTAATCAAAACCAATCTGAAACGTGGTATTTAGGGCCCAGCCATAGTGACGTGCTATCTTAAAGTATCCTTTAAACTTCTTCTCCTTGGCCAGTACAACAATATCGCTTTGATCCGGTTGCTCAATGAGCGTCACTTGGTCACTAAATGACATAATAGCCTCCTTGGTTAAAGTATCACCGCAATCCTGAAAAAAAAATATGAAGTTCTGAGTTTTATTATCTTAATTTTGTTTGGCTATAATTTACCTGGGACACAATAATAGGAAATTGTTCGACGCTTGGTCGGTATTGGATCAGATTGTCGAGACATTTGACAACTGAAACTCGGTTGCAGGCAAACACAAGAATAGGGATGACAGGCTCGCCGTTTTGCAGATATGTTTGAGTTGGAATTTGGCCTGATGTTGATTTTGGAGGAGTCTGTTTGTTGGGCTGCTCCTGCTCTTGCAGCTCATTTGAGATTTCGGCAGCAACAATGCTTATTTGTGGCGTTGTTGTCTCTGTATTAACTACATATTTCTCATTTAAAAATTCGATTAGAGTCTTTGCTAGTTTCTGGCTTTTATTATGCTCTGCTATCGTTTGTGGCAGCAGTCTTTTCACTAGTTCCGCCTGCTTGTTGACCATATGTGCATTGCTATTCCGCATCAGTACGTAGTAGGTTATAAAAGTCCAACTTATGAGAAAGGTAAAAACTATCAGTTGCACCTTACGCGAACGCATTTTGCGGATCTCTGGGTTTGCGGTGGGTGGCTACGGGAAGAGGGCTGTTGTGTCTATGTGCACGTAATCACAATTGTTTCTGACTCCCACTATTTTGGCATATGCTTGACGTGGCTCACGGCTTGCTGCCTAAGTGTTAATTGAAATTTTCTACATTTGTTGAAGCGCCAGGTGCGCTCATGTATTGCCAATGGTTTTAATCGGTGGGTGTGGAAGCTTTGTATCTGTATTTTTGTCTGGCTCCGTGGCTGTTTATTCTTTTGTTGCTGTTGCTGTTGCTGTTGCTGTCGTCGTTGATGCGTTGAGCACCAGCAGCCCTTAGAACGGCTCACGAATGCAAACTGTGCGTTGCCGTTCCTCCACATTAGCAGCGGCTGTGTACGTTGATGAAACGAGAAAGCGCGATTGGCGCGATGCGCACCAGTAGATAGCTAAAATGCTATATGCTTGGTTGTCAATAAAAACAAGCCAGCTGGACAAAATACATTATCTACGTACTTCACTAAAAATCACACGTTGCTCAATTGTAGAACGACGTTTGTTTGTGAGACTTAGCATGTGGTATTTCATACTGTTCTGACGGCTGGTCATACTTTTTTCAATCAGCTGTCTTGCCTGTATTGCTACCCAGCCCTGGAATTCTAATGTTAACTCAAAATGGCACTTAACATTTCCTATGTAAAGTAAAACAAACTGGTCACACTTTGCAGATTAATAGTACCGGAACTTGGCGCGTAATTCAAATTACCACCGTATTTTTAATTATTTCATTTAATCAATATTGAAACCTTTTTGGATTATTTAATTTTATTAATTCATTTAGTTTTAGTCATTAATTAAATTACCTTAACAGTTAAGCTTAAAAGACTAGTAGGTGCTTATGCATTAGACCAAGTTATATCATGTTATTCAAATGTTTAAAAGAATCACTGTGTTGTTGTTGATTTTGTAGAGTTTCGCTTTTCACTAAGACCGGCAGGATGGGAGCTTTAGCTGAGAACTACTTGTATTAAGATTAAATGTAATTATGTTTTATAAATGGCAGTTACATAAGTATATATTAGTAGTAGGTAGTACAAATATTATTCCTTTATTGCCATACACACTTCGCACACAAAGCTCCAACCTGATTATCATCCTGCCCGCCTTCCATTTGAGATTTACAATTGCCATTCGTTCGACTATTTACATGAGGCGCCAACACATCGCACTGATCAATGCCCAAAGGCTTAAAGCAACTGGGTTGACTGCACCAGAGCTCAGCTGTCCCAGCTCTCGTTCATCTACCACAAATGCCGGCACAGCGCTGCTGGCAGGTGTCTGCTCCATGCTGTGGCTCAGCTCGGCAAAATTGCCGCGACTATTGCGCGCCAGGCGCTGATTTGCCAGCTTTAATTCGCGCAACTTCTCCTCCAGCTGCAGCACCTCATCTACCATAAGACCAATATAAATCCATTAGTGGAATAATTAACGCTTTGGTTCTGCTTGAAAACTCACTTTTGTTAACACCTTCGATGTCATTGACTTGCAGGAACATGCCTAGTGAAATTTCATAGACCTTATTCGCAGCGCTGATCTCACGCTTGCGTCTGCCGAAGCCCACCTGATTGTTGGAGCAAGGAGTGCCCAAGCATTTGTCCAGACACACATTAACCGTAGCTCGGAACTGAACGTACGATGACTCAGGAAACTTGAATGCCTTGAATTTAGCACTCAGTATGTCGCCATCAATGGTATTAAAGTTCTCAAAGAGATACGGATCGACGGTGCAGCTAAAAGGATGGAGAAACCCTTGGGTTAGCCGGAAAGTTAATTTAATGACGATGGTAAATAATATACCCTTTGAAAATGAGCGTTTCAGAGGAAGTGTGCGTGTCGGTCACATCCAAATAATTGACTCCCAGACCATAAACCGGTGCTGAGTTCTCATCCAAGTTGATTTCCATGGTCAGCGGCGTACCCTGAAAGCAAGGAGAAGTTCATCAAAGTAATATAAAACTATATGAAGGAAACGCAATGACTTATGGGCACCTACCGATTTGACGGTCAAGTCTCGGGTAAACTTCTGGCCATCCTGGCTAACACCGATCGACAGACGTGGCTCCGGTGCAAGTTTTGTCAACGAGGTGGTAATCTCAAGATCTCTGCAAGCATACAATGATGGGCAAAATGAAAGCTAGTTGAATACAAATGTCGTAATGAGTAAATGCCCGGCAAATGCCAGACCAGAGTCTACAAAGTGCTATTCACGAAGGACTTGGCCAGTAAATCATAAATGCACAGAAAAACAAACATTGTAGTATTCCTTGGCGGCGACACGCCCTGCAATTAAATTGACTGTGCGGTTATTAGCACGAGCATCGATTTGACGGCTAATTACTGACTGGTAATGGCAGTCGGGCAACCAATGGATGGTGCATGGTGCATGGTGCATGGTGCACGGTAGACAGACGTCTGATTTATGACCACACAGTCTTGGCTATAGGGCTGAGGCAGGAGCTTAAGCTGAAGCTCGACTTGGAGCTGGACTTGGAGTTGGAGCTGTGGAGATGTGGAGTTGGAGTTGAAGTAGGAGTTAAGGCTGGGCATGGGAATGGGAATGGGAATGGGAAGGAGGATGGGAAGGGGGATGGCTCTTGGGATGGGTTCGAACATTTAATATGCCATAAAGTTAGCATAGATTGCACATAAAAATATGCATAGATGCAATTTGAGGACGTTGCATTTTGATGGGCAATTAAAAGATGTGCGAGCAGACGAAAAACGTACTCTGGTTCCTGAAAGCCCGCTGGCAGCACATCGCGTCTGACTACACCATGGTGCTGAGCCTGATGTTGCTGCTCCTGGAGCACCACTCGAGTTTGTTCCTGAGCGCCGTTAGTGCCATTCATCATTACATTATAGACTGGACCACTTGTGGTAACACATTTGACGCTGACAATCTCCTTGCTGCTGGCCGATTCAATGATGATTTTATGGTAATATACCTTTTTACCCTGCGGTGACAAAAAAAATAGAAAAACAAACGAGTATGGTTACGGGGGTTATTACTATTAATATTACGGCCAACGCTAGCTCTTGGCGGGGGTCACCTACCGTTAACTGGTTGACCATGCGCGTCACGCCGCATTCATAAAAGTCGCTGAGCGAGAGCCTAAAGACGGCGAGGGCGCCATTGATTTCGGGCTGACAGCGTACATCCGGATAACCCTTGAGACCCTCCAAGTAGATTTGTGGGCGTTCAGGATTGATGCTGCTGCCGCCAGTACTGCCGCTCGCATCCGTTGGCAGTCCAATCTCTACGCGCATCTGATCCTCGGAGCAGTGTACCTTGTGTGTGCCTGCAACAAAATGAAAAAATGCAAAATGGAAATTAAATTGCTGTCGCTCAACAACATTGTTTTCCACTAAAAGTGGGCTAGCATGTCGCCGGCATGGTGTAAACTGGCCAAACTGAACGAAACGCGCAGACAGCAACGCCTTCAATGTCCACAGCGGACATTGACGAGCTCAGCAGGCTCAGGCGAAGATTCAGGCGAAGATTCAGGCTGAGACTTTAGTGCAGACACAAGCATAGACACAGGTACAGACATGGCCATAGACACAGACACAGACACAGACATAGTCACAGGCTCTGACTCTAACCGGACCAGGTACTAAACAATTGCCGCATAATTACTATGGAAGTGGAGCGCGTTCGTTGCCTAAGTCTTTCGATGTTATTGCCTTGCTTAATAAAGCTGCAGGGCTACTTTGTATACCGTGCACCAATAAAGTAAATCGGGTATACACATGACATAAACCTCAACTACTTTGCCATTCGCCATTCGCCATTCGCTATGACTGATGGCTGCACAAATTGCAGGACATTTTATAGTCGGATGGACTCAATTGCATAGTTTTCGTTGGTGCAATGTACATTGTCGGCCCGGTCAGCTACAAGAAAAGCAAAAACCTGACATTAGCCCAAAGAGTCAGTTCAAGTCTCAGCCAAAGCCGGTCAGTTTGTCAGTTTGTCCATCAGTCGGAATGTCCGATCGTCTGATCGTCGAATAGTTGGGTCGTCGAATCGTCGGATCGTTGGATCGTCGACGAGTCTTCGAGACACACTCACACAGTGCTTTGGTTTAGTTTGGGCATGTGTTAGGCATTCGCCATGGCATAGTTCTGATGGTGCTTGACTGCATCTCTACTCCGCCACACACACACACAGGCACACACACAGGCACACACAACCGGAGAGTAGCAATCAAAATCCTATTATGGCCGAACATGTGTAGGCATTTTGAGAGAGTGTGCAAAATGATCGGCTTAAATGTTGGGGAGCCATTAGCCGGCGATCGAAGATCAGTCATTTTACACTGATCAGCAGCGCATTGCGAAGTAATTTGAATAATTTGCTCTAAGTACTTAATCTCGTTCTAATGACTGCGGCAACCCATACATTTCCCCAGCAGATTTCAGCAGAAACGCCACCAATTAGACTCTGGATGCACGAACCAGAACAAACGGCAGCCAAACCAGAACAAAGACTACAACAACAACAACAACAGCAACAAACACAAATCCAAATCCAAAAAAAAGAAAAAAAAAACAAATGAAAAAATTCTATGTAATTTAGTGAAATAAAAACTAAGTTTCAGACAGAGACAGACTCTGTGACTGAGACAGAGACAGGGGTAGGGGCAGGGGGAGGGGCAGAGAGTAGCCTAAAAAGTGTAGCGAAATTAGAATCATTTCACGATCACTTCACGTAAGACTCAAATTAAGAACAAGTGCTCTCCGCTGATGACTTAAATATGGGTTTGTCTTACTTTCACCCGTGGCCGATGTACACTTTATGGGCTTTCACCTGTAAATGACACTAATCTCTGGTTGCGGATTAGTGAGTTTGGCGAACTTCTGTGGCAGCCCGTGTGCCGTGTGCTGGCAATGGAAACGCTAACCTGATACACTGCTGCGCCCGATAATGAAGAACACTTAGATTTAATTAGCTGAGGAGAAAGAGAGTGAAACTGACCAGCGGGAAGGGAGGATATGGAAGGAAGAGGAAGGGATGGAAGGGGAGGGGATGAGAAGCGAAGGGAGAGGAGAACAGAAAAACAATAAAACTAGGAAATGGAAATTGCATTGTAATTAAAATGCGACTGCCGATGCCGATGCCATTGCTGCTGCCGTTACCATCTTAGTCACTGCTGCCCCCGCTGCCACCGCTGCTCTTACTGCCACCGCTGCCCCCACTTCAACCGCTGCCTACGCTGCAAAGTTGTAATTTAAGAGCCATTGCCAAGGTGGGCGTAATGCAAGCGGCGCCTGGGACAATTAGGGGACTGGCCACCAAACTAAGTACTTCCGCCACACTGAGAAACAAAGGCAAGCCAAGAGCATCAAAGATAGGGAACGCCTCACCGATGACGCTCCAAACTACGCGCAGACACGACAACCGCTCATTGGATTGAACATGAAAATGGAATTGCAATTGGAATTGGAAATGTAGAGTGTAGAGTGTAGAGTGCAGAGTGTAGAGTGTAGGATGGAAATGGAAATGGAAATGGAAACGGAAAACGTAATGAAGCAATTGAGAATCGAGAGCCTTCGAAGCAAAAAGACGTCACGCCCACGTGCAACAGAGTTGACCAGTTAATTGAGCCATGGAACTGCAATGGGAACACCAAAGTCACATAATCGTTGAAGCTCTGCTGGAGCTCTGCTCGCCTTGCTTTGCCAATGGCAAATACTCGTGACAATAATTGAATCTTAAACGTTCGGCCCTTGCCAATAGCCTGGAGCTGGAGCTGGTGCGGCGACGTCAATGTTTGCTAGCCACGCAAGTTTGTCGCCTCAGTCTTTTGATTTTCGCGTCCCGATCAAAAAGATAGGCAGACAGACCGGCAGACAGGCAGACGTACGGACAAGCAGACAGACATACCTACAGATTCAGACCGATAGACAGAGAGACAGACAGAGGGACAGATGGACAGACAGGCAGGCAGACAGCCAGTTAGACAGACAGACAGATAGACGCAGACAGACAGAGAGACACAGACAGACAGGCAGATACAGACAGACAGATACAGACAGACAGACAGACAGACAGGCACACACAGACAGACAGACACTCGCAGACAGACAGACACTCGCAGACAGACAGACAGAGGGAAAGAAAGACAGACAGACAGACAGACACACAGACAGAGAGAAAGAAAGACAGGCAGACACAGACAGACAGACACACAGACAGACAGACACTCGCAGACAGACAGACAGAGGGAAAGAAAGACAGACAGACAGACAGACACACAGACAGAGAGAAAGAAAGACAGGCAGACACAGACAGACAGACAGACAGACAGACACTCGCAGACAGACAGACAGAGAGACACAGACATACAGGCAGATACAGACAGACAGATACAGAAAGACAGACAGACAGACCACCAGACAGACAGACAGACAGACACACGCAGACGGAAAAACACACACAGACAGACAGACAGACAGACAAAGAGATAGACAGACAGAAAGACAGAAAGAAAGAAAGACAGACACACAGACAAACAGACAGACCGACAGACCGACATACAGACATCGATGCTAGGCAATTACAGCGCACAACTTTAATTGCAAACGAAGCATTTTTATTGAATTTTTACAACTCTATGGCAGGAATTAAAGTGTAGGAATCGCATTATAGACGGGACTGTATCAATGCCGCTGATTACAATTTATTTGACACAATTTTTATGGCTCGTTCAGCTCAGTTGGATGGGCACTCGGCACTGGGCACTCGGCACTCGGCACTCGAGTCATGGGAAGCATGGCCTGCAGCCTTGTTGTACCTTGAAGCCACTTCAGTGACTGTATCTCTTAAAGACTTAACCCACATCTGGTATGGCCCGAGCACATGGGCTCGTTGAGCCCAGTTGAAAAGGTTTGGTTTATTCTAGTTTTTAGTTTTTTTTTTTTGTTTTTGGCTTTTTGGCTTTTTGTCTTAGCGCTTGTTATACAAGAACAGCCAATTTGTGGCGGCCAAAACGAGCCACAGATCATCAACTGCCGCTTGACTGGGCAAACTTCTTGGAATCGGAATCAAAGAAGGTGCCATTAGCATTTAACCTGCAACATGACAAATCAAGAAAACGTGCAGCATACATGAACATGATCAGCAGACATACAGCATACAAGTACACTCCACACACACATACACAGACTGAGTGGAGTGGAGAGCCAAGGAGGTGGAACAGCAACCGCTGCAAAGCATAAATTTCCATTAACAATAAATTTAAAAGAAATTACATTAAAATGAAAATGACCTGGAGCGAAATTCTCAGGAAAAGCTCAGCACGGAAAGCAATGCGAGTGCGGTGGAGGGGGGATAGGAGGGAGACAGCGCAAGAAGAGGACGGAGCTTGCTGAAAGAGCAACATCATCATCAGCCGCCCTCCAGAGAGAGAGAGAGAGAGAGAGAGAGCCCATTTGGTGGTGGTTTTGCATGTGGTTCCATCTGGGACTATGTCATCTGCCTTCTTCCCATCTGTGCCCACATTCCCGCCCCCATTCCAGCTTCATCCTTTTTGTGTCATTTGTTCCTGCCACTCCACACTGCATGTTTCCACGCCAGGAAGACTCCGTCCCTCGTCTTCCTATCGACATCAACAGCCACGACATTTCGCGCTGCACATTTTCCAACAATTTGGCAACAAATGCGCGCGCCCATCCAATGAATGCACAAATCAATAAGAATCACCATAAGCTGGGCCGTGCCCGACGACTAGATACCAATGATGGGAGTCTGGACTCGGGTCTGGGCTTTGTGAGTCACAGCTCTGATGACCCCAATCCCCAGTGACTGTGGGGAGAGGCATGCGGCATACATCACTTGAAGATGCAATCAGTGTACACCTCCAGCTATGCCACATACTACAGGGTATGGTGGCAAATGGCGTGGTTAGAGCCACCAGACCCACCAATAGCCAAAGCCAACAAATTCAATTCATTGCCATGCAAATGGCATCGTTTTGCAGTCATCGCCAGCTAAGAAGCAGTCGTGAAAGGTGGCAAGACATCATCCACCATCTCGCAGCACCTTCTGTTCCGCCCACTTGCCACACCGCACCGCACCGCACTGCACCGCACCGCACCGCATGGCTTCTACCTCGCAGGCACTTCGCACTCCGCACCTCGTTGTCAGCCAATTTTGGTCAATTGTTTCATGGCCAAACCCAGCGCGCTGTGTGGCGACGACCTGCACATTGCATGGACATTGAAATCGGCGTCGTCGTCGTCGCCGTCGTCGTTGTTGTCGTTGTTGTCGTTGTCGCCGTCATCGTCGTTGCCGTCGCCGTCGCCGCTGCGGTCGTTGTTGTCGTCGTCTGCATTGCAAGTGCAATTGCAATTGGCAATTGGCAATTGCTGGCAAAGATTATGCAATTGTCTGACTCAGCGTCTCCTGTCCACGTTGAAGTCACGTTTGGATTTGGTGGCTGCCTGGAAGCTGCAGGTCTTTGCTTTTTGGCCAAAGTGTTATGCCTGGCGGCTGGAGAAAACTAAATTGAATGCAGAACCAACGGTAAACATACATGTTCGGGGTGCTGAGGGATGTAAACAGACTCACACACACACTCACACACACACACACACACACACATAAGAGTAGCACTCAAAAGTTGAGCACTCACAGCGATTTGTTCAGATTGCATTAACATTAACCCATGAGTGACTCTCACAGTTATGACATGGATGCAGTTGGAGTTGGACCTGGGAGTCGAAGCTTGAGTTGAGGTGCAGCTGTTTGCGGCTGCGGCTGCGGCTGCAAATAGAGCCAAAGTCGGAGCTGGAGCTGGAGCTGGAGCTGGAGCTGGAGCTGCGGCTGGAGCTGATAGCATTTTGTTATCGCATTTTTCAACAAATTGCCAGCAACAAAAGCAAGAATCTTGACACACACGACGCACGATTATCATCAATCTTGGCGAGGCGGCGGGCACAGGAAATACTGGTAATTTAGTTGCCCCAACCTCAGTTCCCGTGCCAGTTGCACTTGCAGTTGCACTTGCAGTTGCAGTCGCAGTCGCAGCAAAACACATCAGTTGCACTCAGTCAGTTGCAGTCAGTTGCAGCTTTTAGCAGCTGACTGCCGACTAGTTAGCGGGGTCCTGGCTCCCATCTCATTGACGCACAAATGACCAATTACACTTAACGGCGGTGCATAAAAAAATAAATTAGAAAACGTCGCTTTCGGCAGGAGGTCAGCGCCAGTACTCCCCCTCCTGCCCCCCCTTCCTGCTCCGAGGAGGGGGAGTAACAAAAACAACTTTGTAGCCAGTTAACAGCAGTCCCAATTTCTGTTACCGCCCACACCCACGCCCTCACACAGTGGGAGACACGGTAATGGCTCGCCTCTCCGCATGCTAAGCAGTGTCAATGTGTCATTGTGGCCAAGTGAATTCATCAAAAGGGGCGAGTCAATAAAGAAACTTGTTTGGCTGCCACCGTCGGTGGCAGTGGCAATGCCACAAGTAATCCAACTGGCAGACGGGCGCAGCAGATCTTTTGGACAGACGCACAGCCTCATATTGCAGACGTCGGCCGGAGTCGTTTTATGGCCTGGCCTGCAATTTAGCCGCAAATGTGATAATTGTTAAGTGCCCCGCTGCCAGCAGCTCTGCTTGGGGGCAGGGCAGAGTCAAGGTAGTTACTTGACTGCCAACTGTAATCACAGTTGCAATGCCAGTCACAGTCGCAGTCGCAGTCGCAGTTGCAGATGCAGTTGTAGTCACAATCCTAGTTTAGTTGTAGTTGCAGTTAGAGTCGCAGTCACAGCTGCAGTCACACTTTCAGTCACAGTCTGACTTTCAGTCACAGTCGCAGTCATAGAAGCTGCTGCAGCTGTAGCCGCAATTCCAGTCGTAGTTCGACTTTCAGTCGCAGCTGCAGTCACAATCAAGGTTGCAGTCATGCTCCCAGGCCCTATCACAATCACAATCACAATCACAGTCACAGTCACAGTCACAATCACAGATATTAGGAACAGTATCAACTGCACCAATAACAGTGCTAAAAGCCGACAAATCGTAATAACAGACTCTGTAGGGCAATAACAGTGAGTGAGTTATGCAAAGCTTATCGCTCGCGTTCCCATAACAGAAATATGTAAGCCGGAGAGATGTAATTACTGTTATGTTAACCGTCCGGCAGATCACACGATACACGGCGCAAAATGATAAAAATCTATAATCTTGAAGAGTGTCGGTCGCCTATAACACGACTATCATCATAACACCAGCTCCGTCCCGACGACTGCTACTCGATAGCCTCCCGTCTCCAGTCTCCAGTCTCCAGTCTCCTACCCTCCATCTCCTGCCTCCTGTCCCCATCTCCTACCTCCTGTCTTCCGCCTCCTGCCTCCTGTCTCCTGCCTTTCATCTCCTGCATTTTATCCCCTGCCTCCCGTCTCCAGTCTCCTACCTCCAGTCCCCATCTCCTACCTCCAGTCTCCTGCCTTCCATCTGCTGCCTTCCATCTTCTGCCTTTCATCTCCTGCCTTCCATCTCCTGCCTCGTGCCTCCTGTCATCCTTCAGCTGCTCCGGCAGCCAACGATCTGCACGCATTGGCATTCACGCACAGTGCCAGCCAGTTGTATGCGTACCAGGTAATCGCAAAATTGCTGTCATTTTATCTATAACGTCATTTTTTTCCCTCTCCCTCTCTCTCTCTCTCTCTCTCTCTTTCTCTCTCTCTTTATCAATACCTCACCCTCTGTCTGCCCCTCTCCCCGTCCCTCTTCCAATCTCGCTCTTTCTGGTTTTTGTTTGTTAATTATTTTAAATGACGCGATTGTGGGCTGCCATTTATAGATTTTGCCAGGCGATTGCATCATTCCGTCCGAAAGAGTTCAGTCATGGCCTTTGCAGCGGCCGCTCATCAAGCCGGAAACTAAGTGCTCCGACTGGCATCGCATTAAGGCCAAATGGGCGGCCATGAATTGAATAGCATTCGCCACACATCACCAAACTTCAGGTCTCAAATTCCCGATTCCGTGCCGCAGTCAGTGGCTCGAGTTTAGCTGGTCGGGATTGGAATGGGTGGGGAATGGAGAATGGGGAATGGAGAATTTGTGGCCGGGATATGTTTGTGATTCCGACACGGCCGGCTTAAACTAGACGCATGATTAATTGGCCAAGCAAATGATCTAACTAGGAGCTGGGATGAAGATTCGGACTTGAACTTGGCTCTGATCAGCGATGCAAAACTGTTGCCTCATCTCTCAGAACGGTAAAAATGCACTCCGCCAAACTTCCCACTTGGCGTGAACATTATGCGCAGCTGGCTAATTAAATTACATAACAGTTTGGACATGGAAAAGCGAAAAGCACAAACAAATGCAAAAGCCAACAGCAGCAGCAACAACAACAGCAACAACAACAGCAGCAGCAACAACAACAAAAACTAAAACGAAAACATCAAAACGCTTAGCCAAAAGAACCGTAAACCGAGCAGCCGAACAACCGAAGAACCGGGCAGCCAGGCAACAAACTGTGGCAAGCAGTGCGGCAACGGTGGCAGCTTCAGCTTTATGACTCTGGCAGAGCCAGTGGCTCAGACTATGAGATTGTCTTGGCTTGTGGTTAGAGATGGGGATGGAGATGAGGATGTAGATGGGGATGGGGATGGGGATGGAGATGGGGATGGGGCTGTGGTTGTGGTTGTAGTCAGACAGCTTGGACATGGACTCTAATGCTTAAGCGTCGGTAGTAGTTGTTGCAGCTTGTTGCATGCCGCAATACAATCTGCCAGCTCATATGGCAGCCACTGGGAGCACTTAACATGACGGCGCTGCTGTTAGCTTAACCAAGCACCAAAGCGCCGAAGCACCCAGCCAGCCATCCATCCATCCAGCCATCCATCCAGCCATCCATCCAGCCATCCATCCATTCAGCTACCCACCCAACTGCCCACCCAGCCGAGGACCCGGCTACTAACTGGATGGACTTAGTTACTAACTATTTGCATAGCTTAGCTCAACACTCAACTTGACATTCGTTGCATCCACCTACAAGTGGCAAACAGACACACAGAAAGCGCCGCTGCCGCCGCCGTCTTATCCCTCCTCCCATTGCTAACGCCTGCCCTACAACTAACTGACTCCCTCGTCCGCCCAGGCACTTACTTTCCCACTAGCTCATCCATTCATTCGCGGAGGCATTCATCGGGTTGGCGCTACGCGGTGGCATTTGCTAAATTGTCAGTTTCCGCTGTGGCAACTTGTGGGCAACCAAATTGCCGAGGGAAATTCTGAGGGAGTACGAGGCGAACTGGGGAAAAGCTGTGCGACCAGGCAATCACTTCTACATGCCAGTCACACATCCAACCAACAGCAGCAGCAGCACCAGCAGCAGCAGTTGGGACGTGGGGGCCCCCGGCCAAGTGCCGAAGTGCCAGGGAGCCCATCAAAATGTACCGCTAAGAGTCTCAACGAAAGGGAGTTGCAGCCAGTTGAGGCATTGTGTGTGTGTGCCTAAGTATGTATGTGTGCCTATGTATGTATGTGTGTGCCTATGTGTGTGTGTGTGTGTGCTTGCTTATAAAGTAATTTGCGAAAAATGCGTTTACAGTTTTGGGTGGCGATTGCTGCAGGTCGGTCCCAGCCATTCGCAAGCCGCCTGCTGGTTGCCACTTGCCGCATTGCTGCCTCCTAACTGTAAGCGGCCCAGGCGGTGGCACCAATGACTCTAGCAGCGGCAGCGACGGAGGTGGAGGCTACATATTCACTAAATGCCTCAAACATAATCATAAAAATTAATTTAATTTGCAACTAAATGCGGCATAGACATTTTACAGAACTCCTCAGACAAGACTCGTTTGCGTGCCCCAATGCCGAGGCATTCTAATTGTCGCCATCTGTTACAGCTCACTGTACCGACACACATACTCTCTACCCCCCTCTCTCTCTCTCTCTTTATCCCTCTCTCTCTACCTCTCTCTCTGTGCCCCTCTCTCTCTACCCCTCTCTCTCTGCCCCTCTCTCTCTCTCCTTTTCCCTGTGGCTACATGGACTATGTCATTCCCTTGGTAACCGCAGCTACAGTAGAGCCTGGCAGGAATAACTCTTAAGATTTGCCTGGCAAATGTCTCCTCCCCCCTCTGTTCAGTCAGCTGCTTGGGCTTAGGTTTGATTAGGGCATCTGAGAGTCGTTGGGGAGCTGTTGGTATTAATTAGCATTGTTGGCCGGTTGGAGCATTACCATTTTGGTGTGAAAGTGTTGTCCACCTCGGGCTGTCCACCTCGTGTTGTCCACCTCGTGTTGTCCACCTCGTGCTGCTCCTGCCATATTTACAATTGCAGCGAGCAGCTGCCCGGCAACAACTGCAACAGACAGACAAAAGTTGCTGCTGCTGCTGCTGTTGCTCCTAAGGCGTTTCTTACTGTTGCTGCTGTTGTTGTTGCTGTTATTGGTGTTGCTGCTGCTATTGGTGTTGCTGCCGCCTTCAGTTGGCGAATTAAACACGCCGTATAATTGCATTTCTCTTAATGTAATGGCCGCCGGTGTTGCCTTTTTACGCTTAATTGGCAATAAAGTTGTTGCCTGCAGTTAAAGCTGTCTATAGGCCATTTGTTGGAAATCAGCAAAAGAGACCGAGAGAGTGAGAGAGAGAAGAAGGAGGGAGAGAGAGAGAGAGAGAGCTAAAAGTATGATAGAATCAAAACGCAGCTGGGCTCAGGCTCTCAGCTCGCCACTTGTCGCTAATCATTTATCAAAATAATAAAAATAAAAGAAATTTTCATGCTTAACATCGCTGACACATTTCCAATCGAAGGGGAAGGGGGCGTGGAGGCGATGACACACAAAATCTTAAATGCCTTGGGCCCGTCCATTGGCCATGTAATGCGATATGTCCAAGAGACAGCCACTCGACCATTAATCAAACGCCGTTTGTGAGCGTGTCCAAAATGCCGGGGTTAGGGCCATTGGGCTTGGGCTTGGACTTGGGCTTGGGATTGGGCTTGGGCTTGGGCTTGGGCTTGGGATTGGGATTGGGCTTGGGATTGGGCTTGGGCTTGGGGTTTGGGCTTGGGGTTGGGGTTAGGGGGACCTTTGAACTGCGACCCAGTTGCTAATTACGGTCACGCAAGCGTTGGACAGGGGGCAGGGCAGCGTTGGGGATCGGAGCACAAAAATCTGTAAGCGGTGCCGTGGATGCGGTTTTCTTTTAATAAACTAAAGCGCCGCCAAGCCAAAGAGCAGCCAACGGGAAGGTATTCAAACTCTATCGATGGAGTGGACGGAGCTGTTGGTGGTGCAGCTGGCAGTGGGGTGAATGGTGTGGTGCTGGTGCTGGTGCCGGTGCTGGTGCTGGTCCACACACTTCACGTGCCAGTGGTGCGCATGGCGTATGGTGTATGGTGTATGGTGTATGGTGTATGGCGTATGGCGTATGGTGTATGGTATATGGGAATTGGTATATGGGACAGGAAATCTACTCAAGCCACTGACCAAGTGACCAGGCTGCACCACAGCGAGCAGACGGACAGACAGACAGAGGGACAGACAGGCAGCCACAAAATTTATTACATACGTGGATGCAAGTCTCTTCTGTTGCAGTTGCATATGGGGTATATGGGGAAGCTGCAAGAGACCGCAATATTTTATTTTGGTCATTTGCGATTTGCGTTGAATTAGCAGCCACGGCATTGGCAACACACCGAAGCAATGCCCAAATCGG
This sequence comes from Zaprionus lineosus, assembly GCA_035044505.1. Classification (NCBI taxonomy): domain Eukaryota; kingdom Metazoa; phylum Arthropoda; class Insecta; order Diptera; family Drosophilidae; genus Zaprionus; species Zaprionus lineosus. The sequence continues at coordinate 942,906 of JAWNNX010000677.1, forward strand.
GCCGTGGGTGTTTATCTATGGGCGGGGTATGGGCGGGGGGAGTGTGCAAGACTGTGACTGTAACTATGACCAGGGATGCGACTGCGACTGCGACTGCGACTGCCGTTGAAGCTAATGCCCAAATGTAGACTCTGTCTGGTGCGGCCGGCGACTGGCACACGGGGACAACACTTGGCTATTCTTCTTGGCCCACACCTGCAATTGACATTATTATTTGGCGGACCTTGCGTGAGGAACAGGCCGCAGGCTGCAGGCTGCAGCCAGAAGATAGAGCCGGGAGCCGGGAGCCTAGAGCCAAGAGCTGAGCTGGCGGGAGCGGAGCGGAGAGCATCTCGAGTGCGACAAGAGAGCATCATGATTTATAATTGTTCAACTGGGTCTCTGGGTAGACATTCCATTGCACGCATCTTGATAGTGCGTAGTTTATGGCCCGGGTCAGCGGATGGCCATCGCTTGTTCAACAGACTTGTTGAAACAGCATTTGTCTCGCGTTTTGTTTTGTTTTTGTTGTTGTTGTTGTTTCTGTTGTTGTTGTTTCTGTTGTTGTTGTTTCTGCTGTTGTTGCTTTGTTTGTTGGCTTCTATTTGAGACCCCTTACCTATTGCCAGTCGTCAGTGGCCCGTTGTCCGTTGTCCGGTGCCCGTGTCCGTTGCGGTTCCCGTTGCTCCTCTCTTCACTCTCTCCACTTGGCCGTGTTTTGTGCCGTCTTTGTTGGCCGTTTATCGGTTTTGGCCACGTTAATAACCGTTTTGGACATGCCAAGCGGCATTGTTAACAGCATTTCTTTTGGTGCGCTGCGCTTTTAATTGCCGACTGGGCGACATTGTAATTGAAATTCTACAGAAATTGTATTTAAAGCTAATAACACTCGTCAACAAGATTCCGGCTAATTAGAAAGTGGAGACTCCCTAAGAAGCTATCAATTTCTTCATTTCATCAAGCACTCAAAACTGTATTTTTATCCGAGGGAATCTAATAATTTATTCGATTGCCTTTGTCCGTCTGTCTGTCTGTCTGCTGATGATTCATTTCAATCATCAGAACTCTCAACCTTCCACCTCAGAGTGGAGAAATTAGATATTCCATTGGATAAGAGTTTTGAGTTTATAGAAAGAAAAAAAAAACTTTGTATTTAAATGTAAATTTCTCATTTTGAACGCCCATTTCCCACACACCAGACAGAAAGGAAGGTAGAGTGGTAGGAAGCGGATAGGGAGGTGGAGGGGAAGGGTTGGAACTCAATCTGTGGCCAACCCAATTGAAATGCAATCCAAAGGAAATCAAACGAAATGAAGCCAAACCAAAGGAAACGAAGTCTGGCCAATCTATGGAGCTTCATTTCGCTGCCATCGCATGGGTGGAGAGGGGGGAGGGAGGGAAGGGGTTGGGTTTGTGGCGCAGTCGCCGCTTTGGTTGGTGGCGTTTGGCGTTTGGATTGCCCTTGAAGTAAGAAGAAAAGCGAAACCATTTGGACGTTAAAATTATTTGCTTCCTGGATTCGGGATCTAGACCCTGGAATCTGTTGGGCAAGCAAATTGCAGTTCGCTTGATTTGGCCGACGGCCAAGTGGCCACCGATGTTGCCAACGTCTCCAAGCCTCCTCTTTCCACCATCACCTGGGCATCCACCTCCACCTTTACTTCTAAACTGCATCCTTGTTGTTCTTGGTTGTTGCTTAACTTTCGCAGGCATTCCGCTTGGATATGCATCTTGGGAATTTCTTTTCAATTACCGACGGGAGCTACTCTTTTTGCGGTTACGATTACGATTACGGTTTCGACTACGGTTACCCTTTCCATGGCCATGTAATTTGGCCATCAAACGCATGCATGTTTGATAAGCAGCCCGCGGGCCACACAGCCGCAGCTACAGCCAAATGAACCAGAGCCAAATGCATAGCCGAAGCTGAAGATGAAGCCCAAGACTTCGAGTAGCATATCAAAAGACTTAAGACACGAACTTGCTGGCAAACATTCGCCTTGTAGAAGTTTTGGCATAATTTCTCAACGATTTTTACGACTCTGCTCCAGTTTGATACACACACACACACACTTTTACAGTTGCACCACAAACTGGGCTCTGCACATGCCAGCAATTCAATAAATTAATTAAATTAACAATTTTTGTCACTGATCTTATCGGACAGCAAATGCCGAGTTTTCATTTTCGCGTTCATTAACTGCCCGAACAGCCGTTTGACTAACCAACTGAGCCGCACTGCCGCCGATAAGATCTAACTGCAAGGTGTACGTAATTACAACTCTACCAGCTGATCATAATGATCACAATGATGATGAGGATGATGATGCTGAAGATGATAATGATGCTGAAGATGATAATGATGCTCATGATAACGAACTGCTGAAAAGCAAGCTCGTAGTTCTTTTTTTATTTATATAAATATATTTTTTTTTTTTTTTTAGTCTCTAATTAAAGAGGCCACAGGCCGACAAACAAAAATAATTGACATAAAAAGAGAACATATGACATTAAGTGTTTATGTGTTAGCTCGCCTCTGGGCGTCTCTCCCCCCCTCCATTCCCTAACCACACGCCTCACAGTGCCCAGCACAGGCTCAGCCACCACTGTTATTATTGTCATTAAAAGTGCCCACAACAATAATGAGTAGCTTTTTATGGCCATATCCGTAGGGCAGCATCTACGTGAGTCTACACTACAAATTTTATGTGTGTATTCTTGAACCTTTATTGAATCAAGCGGCTTCAGTCGCTCCCGTATGCCCCGCAGGCACTCCAAGCTAACCGAAATTATTTATATATGCACCTGCGCCCCACAGAATGGGAGCTGCCCAGTCAATGGATGAGAAGAACCGGAAAATTGTTCATACTCCCTGCTACTCCCACTCTCTACAGGGTATCTTCGAGCTGTTCTTATGGCCAATTCCCTGGCACTTGTTAATTTTTACATTTGCTGCCGTTTTTGCAGTGTCATTGACTTTGGGAAACCGGCGATGTGCGTGCGTAAATTGTACACAGAGCGCCAGCCAGCCGGCAGAGGCGGCATGCGATAAACCTGATGACGACAACTATCCAACAACAGCAACAATACCAGCAACATCACCAATAACAACACAAGCAACAACACAAGCAGCAACACCAAAAACAACACCAACAACAACCACATCGCCGTAAACACCTACAATAAAAACATTAACAACAAAACAACACCTCAGCTCAGACGTGGCAGAAAAAAATTAAAAAAAAAAAAGAGCAACATTTACAGTCAGTCAGTCATTGTTAGGCTCGACCTTCGCAACATTCGCCATTTCATTTTGGGCGTCGCATGTAAATGGAGTTAAGCTTCTACGTTTGGTAGGCGTCGGACGTGAACGTTGCTCTGCATATGAAAGACATGCGGTCAGTGACCGAAATTAATTCTTTGGCCACTTTGGGCTTTAGCTTATATAATTTTTTTTTTTTTTTTTTGCATACAAATACAAACAGAGTTCATCTTCATTGTGTGCCATGTGATTTTCAAGTTCGTTGCCTAAGTCTTTTGTTTGGCCGCATCGCATCGCTGGCCAAGGATGTACGCAAATCGCAAATATTCTTTTCGGTCTACTCCGCTTTGTATTGTGATAAATGGATGGCAATCAATGCAATAACCTCAAGAGCCTCTCAGCGCTGTGCCGTCATCAATCTAACCAGAATTTTACATGCGCTCCATCAATGCCAACACGACTGTTGACTCCAAAGCCACCAAACAACAACAACAACAACTGCAACAACCACCATAGCTGCCTTCCCATTGGAGCTTCAATAAAAGCGCGTTTGGCTTTAAAAATCATGTGTAACGAATGGCAACAATAAAAGGAAAACGAACAAAAAATAAAAGAAGAAGAAGAAGATTATGAGGAAGAGGAACAGAAGAAGAAGAAGTCTAACTAAAACAAGCAAACAGCCAATAGACAGCCCGACATCAGCGAACAGACAACAAATAAATATGATTAATTTGCCACATGCAGTTAGATGTGCAATTTATCATGTGGACGGCAAATGCGAGGCTTCCACTGGCGCGTCTTCTTCCAGCAGCAGCAGCCACCTCCATCTCTATTGCCGCTGCATCTACCATCTTTCTATCGTCCATCTCCCGTTGCGGGTCAGTGCGTCTAATAGATTAAATAAATTTCGCATAAATTATGCAATTGTAGCTGGTAATATTTCAGGCCGGTACCGGACGCCCCCGGGTGCATGGGACTTACGCACCGGAGGATGAGACCGAGAATATCTCTTTTTTTTCTATTTTTTTTTTTTTCTGGCTTATTAATTTGCATGGGGAGCTGATCCTGTTCTGGCACCGCTGTCGCTGCCGCTGCCGCTGCCCGTTATTTGCATCGAGTCGGCAGCGTTTCAAGCGACTCTACGCACTGTTTGGTAATTAAAAACCCAACGAGCCACTTGGCCACTTGGCCAGTTCGATACATGGGACATGCAGACAGTCGGAACGTTGAACATTTGGACATACGTACATTGACTTTGCAGCGTAACGGTAAACATCTTTGGTCGGTTGCTTTGGCTGTCTTCCAGCTCGCGTAGGTTGCTCACAGGATTAGCTTCAGGTTTGCTTTTTACCGCGTGCAAAATTTACATAATATTTGCTCCAGATTCCATGCATGCACACACACACACACACACACATATATATATATATATAGAGAGACATACGGTTGGAACACCTGTCACCTGCTTTCACACGCAAAAAATAAAACCGTCCAAGTTTATGGCCATCATCAACGCTTATCGTTCTCCTCGGTCCTCATAAATATGGCCCGCCGCCATTGCCCTTGGCCCAAACGGTTGGTTGACAATTTGTTGGCCAATTCCGAGATACAGTGAAGAATATCAACACACGGCCAGCCAAGCTGTTGCCATCCAAGAAGCAATCCCAATACATTCCCCGCGTGGCTGCTTTCCTTTTAACAAATCGTAGAAGCCATAAAATTCAAGACATCGCACATCGCACATCGCACATCGCACATCGCACATGGCACATCGCAGGTTCCCAGTAGCCTGAGCAGCACTTGGACACGCTTTGAGTTCCCATGCCAAATTTGAATGCTGTTATATCATTTTGGGCCCCGAAGGTAGTTCCAGAGCGGGTAAGCCGCTTTTGTTATGTTTGTTGCATGTTGCAGTTGTTGCAGTTGTTGCAGTTGTTTCAGTAGTTGCAACTGTTGTTGCTGTTGCAGTTGTTGCAACTGTTGTTGCTGCAACTGTTGCCGCAGCCTAATACAATTAGTCTTGTGTAATACGCATGCCTTCAACTTCAGCTTCAGCTGCAGCTCCGGCCTCCACTTCAGCTACAGCTCCGGCCACAACTTCAGCTTCAGCTTCAGCTTGAGGCTCAGCTTTAGCTTTTGCTTTTGGTTTTAGCTTTTACTGGCTGCCCAGCTCCAGGTCCGGAGGAGTGCCAAACCCGTTAAGTGTTCGAGTGTGGCGGTATACAGTTAGAGTCTCAGTTGGTCTCTGGCCGCAGTCCGTGGTACGCAATTCGCGACACATGCCGCACACGACTCTGTTCCTCACTCTCCCTACCATTTACCCTCCTCCCCTCCCATCCCTCCCGCCTTCTCCACTGCTCAGCTCCTCTCTGTCTCCAACCTGCTCGAACTGTGGCCTGTGCCAATTGAAATGCCTTGGGAGCGCGAATTGATTGTGCGGCTAACCATGTACCCAGAAGTGGCAGCCAGCAGTTGGCAGCCAGCAGTTGGGAGTCGGCAGTCGGCAGTTGGCAGTCGGCAGTGGGCAGTCGGCAGTGGGCAGTCGGCGGTTGGCAGTCGGCAGTCGGTGGCCAGTGGTAGGTAGAAGTTTAAAGCCTTTTAGGCTTTCATTTTGGCCGCGTCGCTCGGCCTGCCACGCAGTATGTCAGATTTTGTTCTCTTTGGCCCGTTGCCAAAATGGTTGCTCTAACGGTAAAGAGCCAATCCAGCGCTGCATTTGACTTGTCTGCCTTCTGTCCGACTAATTAAACCGAACGAGGCGGGAGTGAGTTGTCCTTGTCTTGAACAATGGACAGAACTTGTTCCCCCCACTACAAATACAAATACAAATACAGAAATGCCCAGGACGTGGTTGCAGATCGATATACATCCAATCGGATTGTAATTCAATAAAAGACCGACACAAAGATGGCGTGCACTTGATGACAAATGTCTGGGTGCAGCGTGCACAGGAGGAGGAGGAGGGAGCAAATCCGCCGCAGATGCTCACAGGCGCTGCTCATGGGGCAAACAGAGGCCCTAAAAGCGAGCCGACGCCTTTCGATTTGCTCGTTGCTTTATCGCTGCCTTTTAATCTGCCAAAAGCCGCAGCAGACGCGCCTCTGCAGCGTACACGTTCATGGCCTGTTTTCTAGCCATTTTCTGGCTAACTCACAGCGGGCACTTAAACACCGGCCATCGGGTTTGGGGGGATGGGGGGATGCAACGCATTGTCTTGCGCAAACCCAAAGGCGACCTTAACCCCTTGACATGAGTCCAATCGACACTTGAAATGGACACCATTTGATTGACAGCCGCAGAGCCATAAAATTAACTAACTAAATTTAAGCCGTTCATCAACATTTAACTGTTCATTCCTAACCCGCCAACAATTTCTAAACCCAATTGCATTATTAAAAATTGATAGCCATCTGGGAATTTGGCAGTTAATAATTTTTATATTTGTGAAATTTAATCGCCACATCAGCGACTTCAATTATTTGATTAATTGCCCAAATGCGGAGATAAATTGTAAAGGAAATGTCAGTGCTTTGGGTCAACGGTACATCATGCAGTTGGCCACAATGGGTTAAGAGTTCAGAGGGGAGTGTGGCCGACATGGGGCCACAACACAACTGAACAGAATCGAACAGAATCGAACAGAACAGAACAGAACAGACACGAGTCTGTATGTCCGAGTGTCTGTGTCTGTGTGTGTGTTTGTGTGTCTGTGTGTGTCCGTATGCCTGTGTGTCTGTGTGTCTGCCGCGATCGCAGCTCGATTTTATTAGCTTAGCAAAAGGCTTTGATTGTTGTTGTTGTTCCGGCTGCTGCGCTTGTCTAGACGGGCAATTTTTCACACACACACATACACAGAAAAGCACACATACACGCTTACATGCATAAATACACACACATGAGCTGGACTTGCTCTAAAATTGGCATTTTTCACACACATAAGGCAAAAATGTAAAGCGAAGTCGCTTTGGCCCGCGCCTCCAACTCGAAACGCGAGACAAAGACAGCGGTACAGACGGAGGGAGGGAGAAAGGGAGGGATAGAGAGAGAGAGAGAGAGAGAGAGAGACAGAGTCAAGCGGTTTATTTGCCTTGTGTGGCATCAGCTTCATCATCATCCTGCGCTGGCCTGTCTGCTGAGGCTGGTTATGTACCTGAAACTGGCCTGCAGTTCGACTATTGGACGCGGTCTTGGATTTAAAGTTGGAGTCGAAGTTGGAGTTGGAGTCGGAGTTGGAGTCGAAGTTGGAGTTTGACTTGGTCTTGGACTTGGATGTAGATGTGGATGTGGATGTGAATGTGGATGTGGCAAACAGCCCGTTGGCATAATGTGGACGAGACTGGACAACGTTTGGCGCGCAATTTCTTTATTATTACGAGCATTTCGTTTGTTGTCCTTTTAGGCAGTGCCTGCGGTTTGGGCTCCGCCTGAAACTTTGTGGCAACTGTGGCGACTGTCGCTTGTCAAAGCTCACTGATCATTATTGTTGTTGTTGCTGTTGTTGCTGTTGTTGCTGCTGTTACTGTATGTTGTTGTTGGCTCTTTTGTGGCTAGTTTGGTTTATGTTGTGCCTACTCCCCCTCCCACCCTCACACACAATGCAATTGTCAATGTTTTGTCTTAATGCGACTGCCAGCTTGGGGTGATGCTTGTTGTTGTTGTTGCTGTTGTTGTTGTTGTTGTTACTGTTGTTGTTGTATGTCCGTTGTCGCATGTTATTTAAATGGACGCTCTTTGAGTTGAAGATTTACAGCTTAGCATCGCATCGATATATTATGCCACGGCAAGTTCGTTGTCTAAGTCATTCGTTTGACTCTGATTCGTTCTGGCCATAAATTAATGATGCAAGCACACACGAGGCATGCAAGTAAAGCCACACTCAAACTCACATACACACATGCACCAAAACTTATACACACACACACACACATTTACATATATATATGTAAATATATGCATGTATATTCTTACAGGTGGCCCTACACAAGGTCGCCGTCGCGTGCGCCGCTTAGCCAGCAATTAAACGAGTTAATCACAGTTCGATGATTCGTCTGTTGCTTTTAGCCTTGCATTTAGCCAGACCGGACAAGCAGGCGGATCGGGTGGAGCGGACGGCGAGTGGCGAGGCTTTGTGCACTCAGCTGTGAAGTTTATATGAAAAAGAAGCTGCAATTCAGTGAGATCATCGCGTCGATTCTCGAAACTCGGCCCCAGCCTTAACGTCTCACATGAATGTCTTGTGGATCTTCCCAGCCAAAAATAATTTTGGAAATAACAATGGCAGAGAAGTCTTGGCCAACTGATGGCAACTTTTACTTTTCCTAATGCAGACGAAATGAGTTTCGCTTTGGGAATTTTCAAATGCGGACACGCCCCACTCTGGCAGCCCAGTAATTTAGCTTTCAGCTTTGGCTGCTGTTGCTTTCTGTCTGACTGGCTGACTGCCCGACTGTCCGTCACCCCGCAACACCGCAACCCCGCATTCCTACCATCGCTTCTTAGTCTTTAGCATTTCCCCTTCTTTGCCCGCCAGCTATAAAGTTGCTTCCAGTCTGTCGCTCAGTTCTCGCCAGTCTCTAAATTCATAGCTGCCTCCCTCCCTCTCCACCTCCCTCCCTATCTCTTTCTGCCTCTTCTGTAAGCTACTGCCTTCTGCGGCTGCTACTGCCATTGAAAACTTGTACATATATCTATATACACATATATTTCAATATCTGTTTCTATATCTGCTTCGGTTTGGTGTACCTGCATTATGTTACTTGGCATCTCAATTGGGGTACCCGTTCGCCTACACGCGAATTGTCGCCAGTTTTTATCGCTTTATTTCTGCGCAATTTCTACAATTTTTGCCATTCAGAGTATCGCGTTTATAAATAGAGCTGCTCGGCTTTTCCATGGCAATGCTTATATGGCCGGCCAGCAGGTACTCACTCGCAATAAAGGCCAATGTCATGCGCTTATTGGCCGCGTGCTCCTCTTTGGCTCCTTTTTCATTCTCCGTCTTAAAAAACTCTTGTCTGGCTCAGGCGGATGATTGGCTTTTAATAAGCACCACTCCGGTCAGAAATACACACACATGTATATAAATAAAGTATATATTTATATATATGCACATAAAATATATATTTATATTATATAAATACAAATTATATATATGTATATGTATATGTATATGTACATCTGATGTATCGTATGTGGGCATAAATTTCTCATTTTTTATGCTTTGATATTATCTCCTGCCATGGCCAACATTGTGTTTATGCCCTACACTTAAACGGTTATTAAAACTTTGTCCTAAGGTGTTTAAGCTTTTCCGGTCAGAGCCGACACTTTTGTACCCTACGAGGCACTAAAAACCTGCTGCATTTTAATATAAACATTAAATTTAATTTAAGTTACTGTTTATTTATTTCATTTACTTATTTTATTTATTTAGTTGGTAATTTATTAATTAATTTAATTAAATTATTTTATTTTATTTATTTAATTTGTTATATAAATTAATTAATTTATTTTATTTATTTTGTTTGATTTATTTATTTTGATTATATTATTTATTTTATTAATTTTATATATTTTATTTATTTTTTTCTTTTTTAATATTTTTTTTATTTAATTTATTTTGTTTAATTTATGTATTTTATTTAATTAATTAACTTATTTTATTAAATTAAATTAATTTATTTATTTTATTTAATTAATTCTTTTTATATTATTTATTTTATTTAATTAATTTATTTATTTTATTTAATTAATTTATTTATTTTATTTAATTAGTTGATTTATATTATTTATTTTATTTTATTTCTTTATTTATTTTATTTCTTTATTTATTTATAATATTTATTTATTTCGTTAATTTATTTTTTTTATTTTCCTTATGTTATTTCTATTTATTGGGTTCCTAAGTCAAGTTCTAGGCACAGGTAATAATCTATTATTAACTTATAGCCACTTTCCGAGTTCCGCTTAAAGCTTCTTCACTCTCCGTTCAGGAATCGCAGCTTCTGCCCAGAAATATCAATATATCATCTAAGTTTAGTCTCTGACAAGGGTATTTCAATGCCGAAGATAGATTTTGGTGTTCCTCTCAACGTTTTGAGCGTGTCATGATGCCCTTTCTGTGTTGTTGGGGATTGTGTTGGCGTTTTTATTTTTTTTTTTTTCTTTTTCTTATTCTGTTATTTTAGTGTTTTGTGTTACTTTTTTGCCTTGTTTCTGTTGTTGTTTTTGTGTGCTGCTCTTTTGTTTTTGCCGCATATGTTTGCTGCCTCCGCAGTTTCTGTGTGGGGCTTTGCGGCGCGCTGCCCAAGCTAATGACTAATGTTAAAGGTTTCCTTTCGCGAATATGCATGAGTTTATGAGCGCTGCTTGTGGGTGGAGCCTTTGCTTGTGTTGTGTGTTACATAGTGTTGTGTTGTGTTGTGTTGTGTTGTGTTGGGTTGCGTTGTGTCAGCTTATAAGGCAGTCGACTTGAACAGGCTTTGAGTGAATGATGGCAGGGTTCATACTTGATACAGCAGAACCACTTTATTAGTCAAGTTTGTTGCAAGAGTCATTTTATTTTCGCTTGCAATAAAACTTGCCCTAAAAAACCGTTAAGTTATCTCGCATACAAACAGCAACTCGAGTGGTCGCCCCCGCGCATAATAAAATTGCCTCACAGCCCGCGTACTTCAAGCGAAAACGAGGTCACTTTTGCGGCGAAAAACACATTTCGTGTTTCATTGCTCACCAAATGACATCATAAGCAGCACACAGATTTACTTAGCTCGTATTGAAGCCGAGCTTTATTGCAGCTTTGCGAATAAGTTGGCCAAGCTTTTGCATTGAGAGACCATAAAAGCGAAAATAAGAGATCTTATCGAGTATCGAATGGAGCTTTGAAACTTACCCTTTGCATGTGCTAATCCGCAAAAGACGATTATCGCCAGCCACAAGGCGCACCACAACTGCTGCGCTGCAAACATTTTCGCCGTCACTTAAATTTGTATCTAATTAATCGAAACGGGAAGACGGACGGTGGTGTATTAATATTAAATTGCACAGGGAACAGAAACAACGGCACATGCTCCATAAGAGCCACCGCGCACATTGAATTTCATTTGTATTCTTTTCAGTTTCAAACACACAGTGCCGTATATATATACACACACACATACACACGCACGCACACACCGAAATATTATGAAACAATGCCGGAGTGCTAAAGAGAATGCCAGTCAAGTAGTGGCCAAGTCTGGTGGCCAACGGCTAGTGACGGCAGTTGAAAACTCAACAAATCAACGGCAAATAAAAACAAAACAAATACACACGCTCACGCTCACACACATGCACACTTACTCACAATCGCACTCACACTCACTGAATAAGACGTATTTGTCTTACTTAACGTTTCACAACGACGAAAACACGTCCAAGCCGTTCGCTGGTTGCAAAGTAACTGAAGACTCAGACTGAGCCCGAACATCACTTTGACTCGGCGCTCGCGCCTGCGCTTAACGTTCGCTGCTTTTGCTCGCTTTCCTGCGACGCTGTGGCCACTGTGCTTGGCTTACTCACAACTTCGAGCGTTTCCATGGGGCGTTCAAGAAGTTAAGATAAGGAGTTTTAAGTGCATAAATTTTACTTTTGCTTAAATGTATTACATCAAATTATAAAATATTATTTTATTTAAAGCAACAAGCTGTTTATATTTATGGCTACGAATATTTATGACTATCAGCCTGTACTTAATTTCTTGCATTCAACCTTCCAATAAATATTAATTATAGGAACGTATATAATGTTTTTAATATCAGCTGATTTGGCGAAAGGGTTGCCTCTCACGCTAAGAACGAGATAAGAATCTGCCGGTTGCCGCCGAATGACTCAAGCGAGAAAATAGAAAATGTGGGAGCGCTCGGGTTTTATAACCAATTACATAATTTTTCCATTGTTATTGTTGTTGCTGCTGCCGCTGCTGCTGCTGCTGTTAGATCTGCAGCAGACGACTGACATTATTGTCTCCGATGTTAGTTTTTGTTATTAAAGCAAACATTTAATTATTGTCGCCATCAACACAGCTCTGAAACTCAAGTTCTCAGCTCAAGTTACTCAACTTATCTACTTGCTCATCAGCTGATCCAAAATAATACTTCCCGATTATGCGGAGTTCACTGCACCAACAGTAGCTTCCGCTCCGTTCGATGGGATGATAGGGCTGTGAATTTGGATGGGTTCACCTTCAAGCAGGCAGAACCGTTCTTCGATGGTCATTTGGCGCAGTACAGCCCCCCGGGCAAGAGTACGAGAAGCACCAACACCAGCACCAGCAGCAGACGTAAGTCAAAGGCATAACCATCGGTGCTTGGACCGGATCTACAGACATTATGCCATGTTATATGCACTCAATTTCACACTTGTTGGCTGCGCGTGCTAGTCCAGATGCACTTTATGCTGGTGTGTATGCTTTTATTGTTGGGCCTATCCGGGCAGGCATATGTGAACACACATAGAGGCACACGTCTTGTTAGTTTTCCAAACCAATGACCAGTATAGTCACCGCCTTCGTCTCCAACAGCGCCAAAAGCTTGCGCCTATCATTAGGCAAGCTGGCCAAAGGAACGGCGCCAGGCAGGGTGGGCGGAGAACGGTTGCAAGTAATAACAACGGTAAATGACGTGCAAAAAGTTCAGCCAACGAAGCGCGCTAATCAAATTTGTTTATTTCACTTTAGTTAGCCAAATGCAATTAATAAATTTAGCTCGCTAGCTATGATAGCCACAAAATAAACGTAAGCTTTGATTGGAAAATATAAAAAATGTTCTGTTCAATGCCAAATCATACCATATTACAAGCTTTTACCAATTTTTGGTTACTATATTCTTTTACAAAATAAATGTATTCCTTTAACAAGAAGTGTATTAAGTGAACTAATTACATATATTAATTGTATTAAATGCAAACTAATTTTAAACGGGTATGATTGTTCTGATCTTATGCAATTCCGTTTGTTCAACCGGTAAAATGTATGCAGTCCGTGCTAAACGGTTAGTCAAGACGACAACCAAGAAGAAGTATGCTTTGACGAACGAACAATAGATGGCGCAATTGTTCGATGAATTTTTATTTATATTTTTCTGCAAGCTTAAAAAAGGATTAAACGAACATTATTCTTTCACAATATTTTTTTTTTTTTACAAGATAAAATATAAAATATAAAATATTTAAAACGATAAAAGAACTAGCAACATATTCGTAAGCAATATAATATTTTTATTTGATGAGTTATTACCATTATTTTAGACATCAAGTTAATATTCAAGGTGCTAAATATTCGCATTCTATAAAAATAATATTCTATCATTATCCACTATCTTTTTCCTTTAATTTTGTGTATTCGCAATCTTTAAATTTTATACACAGCAAACGAAGGAGAATTCAAAGCATACTACAAAAATGGTGAACCAAAAGCCAACGTCCGAATTTCTAGAGCTTGCACGGTGAAATATGCTTGTCTCGCTTGCACCCATCAGAATTTATCAATGTTCTAACGGAACTTTACATTTTTTCAAGAATTCATAGGAAAAAAAATATATATATAGAGATATACATACATACATATATATTTACATATATATATATTTCCATATATATATTTTTTATGTATGGAAGTACGTTTATTTGAAAGTACGTTTAATTAACAGCCATCTTTGAAGCATTATGAACTTGCATTTTAAGGCCGGGGAATGTGCAATTATGATCTATAATCCAAAACACACATTTGCACAAAGCACGGCCTTAAAATGGCTACATATTTAAGTAAAAGCGTCACTTCACATATTTATCAAAGGCCATTCAATAATTAAATATAACGAAATACAGTACTCATTACTAGGCCGGGATATGTGCAATATAATTTTCATGACATCTTTCAGCATATGTATATATTGTCACAAATACCGTCCTAATAATACTTACATATTTAATTTAACTGCAAAACAAAATCTGTTGTTTTCTATATAAAAAATTATCACTTATTTAGTCGTTAGAATATAATCTCATTTTCTTCGGCCGTGAAAGGTGCAATACTAGTAGTATAAATAAAGGATTAACACTTTGCACAGTCGAGAAACTAAAGACACACTTTGAGAATAAATTACTCTTCATTAAATCAACTATACAAAAAAAAAATTCTTTGGTACTTAACAAAAAAAAAAATTATTTGCCTCTTATCAAAATAAAAAAAAAAAACGTCTTTACAATCCGGAGGACAAAATAATTATGAGGAATTTATGAAAACGGCGAAAAGATTTCAAATGAGATTCTGTTATTCTAATGTAATGTTAAGACAGGGAGAAATCGATCAATTTCGATAGATTTTGATTTTAGGAAACAAAGGGTTTTAAACGTAGAACTGTTTTTTATTATTATATTTATAATTTTAGAAATTAACTGACAAATATATATGTACATATTTAGTTAAATTGTTGCTGTATTAAAAGTTTTGTTTGTTCCAATAGTTTTGGCGTCATATCCTGGTATAAGTTGGACTGCTGTTGCATCAGCGCATAGAGCTTAACTCTTTCATTTTGAATATGTTGACTACGTTCTCGATTTTTCTTACATTTAGCCATAGCTTCCTAAGATACACAAAAATAAAAAGTATTATTTTCTATTAAGATGATTACCTTAACTTACTTTTAAAGTAATTTCTTGCGAGATCAGTTGTTTTTCAATAAATCGTATACTTGAATCCATTAGACGCATACGCACAGGTCGAGTGCGTTCCGTTGGCGTTAACTTGTTTACATTCCTGAAATATGTACTTATATTCGTCAAATAATTCGTTTTGTCTTTATCAATTAGAGCTTACCACTTGGTACCATTATAGGGCTCAAACTTTTCCTTAAGTACTTCTAAAATGATTAGTTTTTTTCCTATATCATTGGCAACAAAGAACTTCTCGTTAACTTGAACAAGCACTTGGGCCATTTTGGAGCACATCCGTTCAATTAGGGTATCCTTATTGAGAATAGTGTTTTCATGCTCTAACAAAATCTCAGCAAATGGTTCTAAGCATGATGGACTTAAAGTAAAGCCAGATCAGCATGCGCACTAGCAGTTAAACATAAACAATAATTACCTTATGTCTGCAAAAACTTTCATGAGTGCTCTATCATAATCTTCTTTAACTTTAATAGCAATTGGACTGTTTCGATTAAAGGCTTCCTCAATATTTTGCTCTGACAATGGCGTTTTACGTGTCTGTGACATTTTGACAATAATTGAAAAATACAATAACAAACTTAACGCGGCTTCAGCTTGGGTAAATAGTGTGACCGAATACTTAAATGGCAGCTGCTCTCTATAGCTGTATTTAACTCTTATCGATAGCTCTTACAATGAGGTAGTCGATAAATTTATTACCGTGTTCAGTTATTGTTTACTTCTTCCTTACAATTAAAATATTAAAAAGTCGCAAACATGGGTAAAAGACAACATCAAAAAGATAAAATGTAAGCCAATTAGTCGTGTTAAAAGGTACATTATTAATAAAACAATTTTTTCTTTAAGGTATTTAACATACACAGAATGGAGCGAACTATATGGTGGCAAAAAAGTAGAATCATTAGAAAATGAACATATTAAATTTAAGCGCTTGCCATTTGGTAATTGCTGCATTACAATGGCTCCATTTGAGATTCCTTTCAGTGATGCCAACGGGAATGTTTTTGAGTTTGATGCGATATTGACATTTTTAAAAACGTTTAAAGTAAACCCTATCACTGGTCAAAAGATGGACTCCAAGTCATTGATCAGATTAAATTTTCATAAAAATGCAAATGATGAATATCATTGTCCAGCTTTATTCAAACCATTTAGCAAGAATTCCCACATTGTGGCCATAGGGACCACAGGAAATGTCTATTGTTGGGAAGCCATTGAACAATTAAACATCAAAACAAAGAACTGGAAGGATTTGGTTGATGATACACCATTTCAACGCAAAGATATAATAACTATACAAGATCCACAACATTTAGAAAAGTTTGATATTTCGAAATTCTACCATATACGCAAAAATCTTCGTGTTTTAACGGAGGAAGAGCAGCTGGAGCGCAAGGATCCCATGGGACGCATAAAGACAATGAACTTAGAAACAAAGGAAACATTAGCACAACTACAGAAGGACTTTCAGGAGCCTGCAAATGAAAAACCAACAAGCTCTAAACGCACTGCGGATAAATTTAATGCAGCTCATTACTCAACTGGCGCAATGGCAGCCAGCTTTACATCAACTGCAATGATACCCGTATCCCAAAGTGAAGCAGCAATTATAGACGAGGACATTGTCAAGTATGAGCGGGTCAACAAAAAAGGTTACGTACGTTTAAATACTAATTTCGGGCCACTTAATCTGGAGCTTTACTGTGATCAGACACCACGCGCATGTGATAATTTTATAAAGCACTGCGTTGATGGTTATTACAATGGTGTCATGTTTCACCGTTCCATAAGAAACTTTATTGTAAGTTTCATGCATCAATTACATACGATTCACCTCTTAATAATTAATTTATTTTAATAGATACAAGGCGGTGATCCCACAGGCTCAGGTGCAGGCGGAAAATCAATCTGGGGAAAATCGTTTGAAGATGAGTTTAAACCAAATTTGTCGCATACTGGACGAGGTGTACTTTCGATGGCCAATTCAGGTCCCAACACAAATGGTTCACAGTTGTAAGTAACTTCAAATCGACCCAAGGTTCTTGGTTAATGGATTTGCGTTTTGCGCGTGTTTTCTGTATAGTTTCATTACCTATCGCTCCTGCAAGCAGCTTGATGGCAAACATACAATATTTGGAAAGCTTGTGGGAGGCTTAGAAACACTACAGAAAATGGAGAATATCGAAGTAGACAACAAGGACAGACCCATTGAAGACATTATAATAGAAACTTCACAGGTGTTTGTGAACCCCTTTGAAGAAGCTATGGAATTGTTAGCCACCCAGCGTGCTGAAGAAGCTTCCAGTAAACAGGAAGCGAATGCAAAGTTGGAGCAAGCAAAGCGTTTAAACGAGCCCCTCAAGGTGTACCGTCAAGGGGTGGGAAAGTACCTTAAGCCAACTGTGCCTATCAAAACAGCTTCCCAACTTCAAGCAGCCACACATCTTGCAAAAAAGAAAAAAACAACGAGTGGTTTCAGTGATTTTTCAAGTTGGTAGAAATACAATAAACAATTTGTATTCAATCAATGCAGTGTTTATACAATATCCTTCACTCATTCATCTGTATCTGCCCGCTCGCGATTCAGCCAATTTTTCTTCATTTCCTGCAACTTTCCTTGACGTCTCTTACGCTCCATAGACTTCCTTTGTTCAAACATTTTTATTTGCGCTACAATTGACTGATCTCCATTTAGATGAACATCAAGTTTTTCCAATAGTATTTTACGCGCCTCCACTCGATTCTTAGACGCCAATCGATGCAGATGGCACTTAACGACAATACCGGTTGGCAAGTGTCGTAGAAATACACAGTTATTGGTCTTGTTAACGGCCTGACCACCGGGTCCGCTTCCTCGCATTAACGTTTCCTCTATTTCCGATTCTTGAAGAACTGGATACCGAGAATAATCCAAATGAGCGTTGGACGCCAACCGGCAAAGGTTACTGAAGAGCGGAACAGCTACAGAACGCAGCTTAAGCATTTTTAGAGTATGCGACCTTTTTTAAGCAACGTCTCTCCGCGCTGTAAAAATAATTATGATTTAAATACAACATATTTGTTATGATATAATGACAGTCGAACCTTAAAATTAAATTCTATTTCTTCGGGACTTGTTAACTGCCGATTTTTACGGAATTCGTGCCGCACTCGGCCCAGAAAGTAGTTTTTATCCGTGAGCTTCAAATGCGTTCCGTAATTAATTAAATGTTTATACAGTCGCAAAACCTGCTGCCGGGTTGGTGTGAACATCTTTTATTTAAATAGTACAATTCCAATCAAAATATGATGGAACCACCGGCACACATGTGAATGAACAGTGTTGGGCAACGCTAAAAAGTTGGGCTACCCCACTGACTGCTTGCTACAAATGAACTGAATCAGCTGTTTGGGTAAATAAACATTTTCAAATATTTTTGCTTACTTTATATATTATATATTATGTACATATGTATACATACACGCAATCACCTTAGAATTTATTATTTAACTCTATCTTATTTTATAAGTACGTACTTGTCGATCATGATTACAGTTTTCAAAACTATCAATAGTTTGTTTAATTTTGTTTACAAAACTTATTTTATAACTAAGTTTCATTTTTTGTAACATTCAAACAAATAGTACAGCGTTTGCCCAATCCTTGGAATCAATATCCTCGTCTATTTGCACGTTGTGTAAGCGGCTTAGCTCAAACATTTCCATCATTTGGTGCGCGATCTCCCGATCGACTCGCTCGCCACCCTTGGTCATTGTTAACTTTATCATTTCCTCTAAAGCTGCCTTGTCGCCTAACATTTCTACCATTGATTGTTCAAGAGGGTCGATTAAAACCATTATAAAGAAGGAAGAAATTCTTAGAGAATATGGAAGTAGCCTTATGTACTCCTTCAGCAAACTTTCCCGACTACAGATATGAAAATATTAATGAAAATATCGGTTAAAACGAAACATTGAAAATTACCTCAGAAAATCGGGAAGTGGTTGGTTAGAATGATCTTTGTAACTTTCCTGAAGTGCGGTGCAGTAATCATCAAAGATGCTGTCGAAGTTATTGTAACGGACATCGGCAAAGATCGATATACCTAGGAATATGGCAAGGTCCATCATTGGCGACGAGAGGCGCATTGTTTGATAATCAAACATCATAGTATTCAATGGCTTTCCCGTATTGTCTGTATCGTACATATAGGCAAGATTGTTTCTTAGAAAGTCACCATGACAGATTGTTGCCAGTGGTTCCCGAGGTGCCAATCGCTGCCGTCCGTATCCTACATAGTTGTAGACCATCTGTTGATATCTCTTAATAAATCCTTCGTCAACCTGTGGGGCATAGGTTCTGGCAGCGATGACAGCGCGTTTTAATGTAGCTTCTAAACTTTTTTCCCAATCTTCCATTAGGTTGTCTTTGGAAAATCGTGACTCTCTAAATTTGCTAGTTAACTCGTCAAAGCGCTCCTTCTGTGTGTGCTTCAGAGCATAGCCAAATCCATGGAACTTTCCCAAATACTTAACTAAAATGTAAATATTAAAAAATATAATGTGAGTGTTTAAAATTGGAGCATATCACATTTACCTGTGATGCGTGCATGTTCCAAACTTAATCCAACTTTATCCTTAGCCAAGCACCAGCCATCCGCCCCAAAATCGCCCAAAACTAGCACGGCGGAGAAGGGTTTAATCTCGCTATAATAATACTTGGGTGTACAGAAGTTGCCACCGTTCAGTTTCTGAATAAGAGGCAGAATCTCCGTATAGAAAACAACTTCGTTGTGGAACAAGTCATCGAACTGTATATCATCGTAGATCTCATCTGAAACTTGGGGTGTTTTCTGTGTACAAAAAAAAGTACAAGTTGTTATCTGGATGCTTTTATCGTGTTTTATGTGACGCCTCAAAATGCATTCCCCACCAGATGTCTGTTCTGCATATCCTTATAGTATATACAATACCTTAACGACAAAGTTTCTCTGCTGAAGTTCTCCGGCGAATTCAAAATTAATCTTCGCACGGTAGCAAATGGTCACCATGAACGCCTCATCAGATCCGATTGGTTTAATTTCAATGTCTCCCACCTTAAATGTGTCCAAATCTGATTCTTTGGGACTATCGATTAGTCGCCCACTCCGCAGAACCTCCGGCAATACAATCGAAGTTAACCACTGAATTTCATAATCGACGTTAATTGCCATTTTGGTAGTGCGGCCGAGTGACTGGAAACCGTTCGACTTCGACTATGAAATACAACTAACAATTATGAGCTATACACTGCTCGTTTCAAACATAGATCAGCAAATTGGTTTCTATCTATGTGTGTGTGCATGTGTGTGTAAAAACCCGAGCGGTGAGCAACAAATTTGTATTTATGGCGAATTCATTCGTATATCAGCTCGGGCTTGCGATTTCGGTCTTCGTGTACAAAGCACTTCATCCATGGCGAGTCATACGTGTTGATAATAATAGTATTTAATTAGATTAAAACAAGTTTGTCGAATTTGAATGGAATAGAAATAAACATTCATTTAAATAAATAAAAAAAGAAACAATTTTTTTTTATTACCTATTTAAATAAAATCAGAGAATGATTTTTTTTTAATACACACAAGCGGTTTGTATAAGTTTTTGACTTCCTACCGAGTGAATTAGCTAGAAGCGTTCTCGATCCAAGCGCTGGTATCAATGCCTTCGTCTAGTCGGATGTTGTGCTTATGACTTAGCTCGAACATTTCCTTTATCTGGCTGGCGATTTCCCGATCCACAATTTCACCACCTTTCACTCCGGCTGACTTGATGACTTCTTCGTCTGTTTGCTTTTCGTAAAAAAAATCCTCCGTCGCCTCGACTGGAGTTATGAGCTCCTGCAGAAAGTAGCACGTAATGACAACGGCATAAGGCAGGAACCTTATGTACTCATCAAGTAAGCTCTGGCGACTATAAGAAATATGGGATTTAGAATAGGAGTTCCCCTAAAGAACTGTTAAATCAATAAAATACTTTAAAAATGTTGGTAACGGTTGCTTCGTATGCTTCTCGTAGCTTTCGAAGAGTGAGCCACAGTAGTCGTCGAAGAGACGGTCGAAATTCGTCTGCCGTACATCGGCAAACAGGGAAAGGGCTAGGAACAGGGAGAGATCAATCATGGGTGACGAGAAACGCATTGTCTGATAGTCAAACATCATGACATCCAACGGCTGTCCACTGCTGTCCGTGTCGTACTTAAAGGCCAAATTATTTCTCAAATAGTCGCCATGGCAGAGTGTGGCTAGAGGTTCCCTAGGTGCGACTCGTTGACCTCCATACCCTTTGTAAAATTGCACCAATTGCAGGAACTTCTTTACAAAGCTTGTGTCCACTTGCGGCTCATACATTTTAACGGTCTTCTCCGCTCGATCTAGAGTTGCCTTGTGCTTAACCTTCCACTTTGTGCACACAGATTTGGCAAAACGAGACTCCTTTAGCTTTGTGGTTATTTCCAGGAAACGATCCTTCTGGTTGTGTTTCATGGCATAGCCAAGCCCATGGAATTCTCCCAAATACTTAACTACAAAAATAGAATCCTTAATGTAATACTTCGAAACTTGAAGCTAGTACTCACCTGCAAGTCGAGCATGTTCCAGACTTAACCCAAATCTGCTCTTGGACATGGTCCACCCATCGACACCAAAATCTCCAAGCACAATCAGTGCCGCATTGGGCTTGATCTCACTGTAATAGTATTTTGGAGCAGCAAAGTGACCATTGGTCAGTTCCTGGATAACCTCAACGATCTCCGTGTAAAAGGCAACTTCGTTGATGAATAGCGCGTGATACTGCAATGTGTCGTAGAGGTCCGGGGATACCTTAGGCGTTTTCTGTAGATAACGTAGAACATGATGAGCTTCTTAGTCACGTACTTATCTCTTTGATTCTTATGTCTACAAAATGCACTATAATCTATATATAGCATATATTTTATTACCTTCACAACGAAGTTTCTTTGTTGCCGCTCACCGGCGTAGTCAAAGCTGATAGCCGCCCGATAGCAAAGGGTCAACATTGCAGCCTCCTCTAGTGCAATCATATTAACTTTGATGTCCACGACCTGGAATGTGTCTGCCATTGACTCCATGTAGTTATCCAGTAATCTTCCAGTCCTGAGGGCCTCCGGCAACACAATTTCCCTCAGCCATTGAATTTCATCATCGACGACAAGCGACATTTTTTAAGACTCAACTGACCACAGTAGAAACCAACTGTGGGGAGATCTTATACCATCCCCCTTTATATAGGGATGTGCAGCGCCGAGGTGTTATCTCGGGAGATAAAAATGCTACAGTCACAGTGCAAGTAAAACATTAAATTTATATTTATCTTAGCCGCTTTTTATATTGGTTTAAACATAATAAAGTTTATTTTTAAATATTTTTTATTTCTATTTTTTTATATTTTTGTTTGTTTAATTATTATTAGCCAGCAAAATAAATTAAAACAGGAATTTAAATATAAATTATATAAATTATATAAATTATATAAATTATATAAATTATATAAATTATTTATTTTTTATAATTTTTTATCGATTTCGTTATTTATTAATAAAAAATTTCATCAATTTTAACCATCTCAAAAAATTTAAAAAAATGCTCCAGCAAAAATAAATAAAAGTACAGAGTTGTCCTTATTATCCTTTTCCGTTTTGCATTGTGCATATTAGAAGCTTACAATAATTTTTATTGCCATAATTACTTTAATATAAATATTCATCTGGAAATTCCTTTAAAAAGAGTATTTTATTTATTTAATTGGTTCGAGCTTAAACCAATCTGCACTCTAAGGTTTTTTTATTATTATTATTTTTTTTTTTTTTTTGTGTTAAATAAATATATGAAAATGTAACATGGAACCCTTTTCTATGCCGTCAGCTTGATCTGAGCCCAAATTCCCTTCCGATATTTTCAATAGCTCTGAAACCTCTTCCGGTATTCCCCGACTTAAATTAATTAGGCAGCATGGATGATATGGACTTTTTGTACAGCTCGAAATGTACGCAGACAGAGCCGCAGCCCCTGGTGAAAAAATATTCGTATTCCCCATTATGTTTTCCCCTAAAGATGATCGATAAAGATGGAGGGCAGCGTTACTGCTACGACGATAACAAGTGCAAGTGTCCGTGCTGTGAGATTATACGCCAGCGGCAATTGGCGGATAAAAACAAGGAGGTCTTTATACCCCATGAGTGCCTAAAGCTGAAACCGCCCATTCGACTAGCAAAGCAGAGACCATACAGATTGGAGGCCTACTATGCCTCCCCGGTAATGGCCAATATGTTGTACCAGGAACATTTAAGGATTACAAAGGAATATCCCCATTATTATATAGAGGATCTCTATTTCAAGAAGCAAGCATTCAAGGCCCCCACTCCCCAAGACAAGAGTACACAGACTGATGTAGTTCATGACAGGTACAGCCACGATTATTGCCCATGTCCAAACAAAAAAATCTGTTGGGACTCCCAAATGTACAAAACAGCCAAATGGAATGATAGCTAAATCCGAAAGAAATGACAGAGTTAAATAAAATTCCCTTTCTTAACAAATATTAAAACTATTTTTGGCTATGGCGAATATTAGTTTGAATGGTAGTAGGTGTGCAGCTAATAAACGACTAGTACATAGCTGGAAAGTAGCTGAGACGAAGCCAAGAAGAAACTGAGAGGTAGCTGAGATGTAGCATGGAATAAAATAATAGCAGAGAAATAGCTAGAGCGTAGTTAGTAGCTAGTAAGTAGCAGGTAAGTGACTGGAAAATAGGTAGTTAATTAACAGGTGAAAAGTAGTCAATATTTTGTAAACAGAAGCTATTAATTAAAGTAGTAGTATTTATATAAGCGTTAACTTCAACAGCACAGCAACACTGGCCAGGAGTTGTGTACTGCGAAGGTAGTACAAAACTAGTAGGTAGGAGGCAGCTAAGAAGTAGAAATAATTAGCTAATAAAAAGCTAATAAAGCAAGAGAGTAGTTAGTAGTAGTTAGTAGCTAGAAAGTAGCTGCCAAATAGCTGGTAAATTGCTGGAAAATAGCTAGATAGTTTATAGTAGTCAATAGTTATAACCTGTAGCAGTAGTATTTAAATTAGTATGAGCTTGAACAGCACAGCAACACTGGCCAGGAGTTGTGTGTTAACTTGACAACACAGCCAAAAACATTCGTTACAAAATTTTAAAATTACTCATTAGAAAAACGCCATGTTGAAGCACTTGAAAATTAAAAGGTTGCAGGACGCATACTCCTTACATTTTAAGCGCTGTGCAAAAACTGACGTTAACGTGACCGGAATCACCGCCTTCATGACGAAAGGGGAAATTCGCACAGAATCGGTAAACGTCTTGCCCAAGTCCAGGTATGGGGGCATCACCCATGCGACTCTCTTAGCCGGTGACACTATAATTGGACAGCAGGGCGCCAAATACGTGAAGGCACTGTTAACCAAGGCCCGGGTGCCCGTTGAAGTCCAGAAAATCGCTGTGGACCAGCATGGAGAGTTTTTTAATTCGGTGCGCAGGAATCGGGTGGCGATCCATGTGGATATCGTGCATGATGCGGTGAGTAAGAAGCGATCCCTCAAAATGTGCAACGATCTGGATTTGCATGTGTTCATGACGAATCTGCAAAGCTTTCCGGGATTCAACTGTCGCTTTCCCGGTGTAAACATTCAACTTATTGCCCAGAACAATATGGGTAACCATGCCGAGTTGGAGTACTCACCCGTTAAGGGCGTTGTCGAGGGACTCCACGTGGTGACTGCCGGTGACATCAAGCGATTCCTGAAGTTTGCCTTTGATGTTGTCCAAAAGAAGAAACGCCAGAAGGTTACTCTGGTGCACAAGAGCTCCGAGTGGCCACGCACCGACGGACTGCTGCTAGACATTGCCAATAATTTACAGAAGGAAAGGTTTCCAGCCATTAAAGTGGAGCCAATGCTTCTTGAAAAATGCGTTGGTGACTTAATGATCAGACCAGAAGAATTTGATGTAATCGTTACCAGTGATCTGTACGGCACCTTCATGGCCACCATTTGCAGTGCCATCTGCGGGGGCGCCAATCTCTTCTCGGCCATCGAGATTGGTGATCATCATGCGGTGTTCAAGCCCCTGCAAACGAAGCTCTCGCTGACGAACTACAAGGTCCTTAGCCCCTATGGGATTATATCGACCTGTGTGGATCTGATGTCTCATCTGGGTCATAATGATTGCGCCACCGCCCTGTGGAACGAAATGCTGCGCACAATGAAGGAAGGCCTCAAGACCAAAGACTTTGATGGCGGGGACCGCGGCGAGTACATCATATGCAACATAATGAACAAATTGCACTGCAACATGTTTGACGGTGACGACAACAAAAAATAATTTAGTTTTTTATTTTATGATTTTGATACATTAAATTATAAAAACTACTAAAAATGATCAAAAGTTGCGTCTCCAGTTAACTCCCTTGCGCTAAAGAGAAATAGAAAGGATAATGAATATAGTCAATTGGGTTTAGGGTTAAGCGACTCATGGGGCTCACCTGTTCGTCCTCAGAGCGCAAGCTACTCTCGTTCACCGTCATCTTCCATTCATCTACGAAGGTGACCTGCTCGACAATCGGCTTGAAGGTGACCCGCTTTGGTTTCTTTGCCTTTCCCCGCATACCCTTGCCCTTCTTCTTGCTGGGATACCTCATATAATCATAGACGATGGGCTCTGCGGAGATGCTCTGCACGAGCTCCGCACCTTCATTCTTACTGGCAGCCGCGTCCAACGGATTCTTTACAATATCCATACTTGGTTTTTAAATTTAGCTAACTCTTAATGTTTATGGATTTTAGTAAAAAACTCAAAGAATTATTATTTCCCGTATATGTGATAAAAATGATTATAAATTCAATGAACATTTCGAAGCTTCGACTTTTAAAAAAAATCTGAAATTTCTGATAGTTCAAGGTTCAAGGCTGGGAAACTCCGTAATCAGGGAAAAGTTTTTATGGGATTGTCAACTTTTGGCTGTTGGCTAAGGGATTGGGAGGACTGAATATGTAAATCTGAAAATGCTCTTCATATGTTATGATAATCATAATAATAATAGCCTATTATGGGCATCCCAGTGCCATAAACCTTAGTCCAATTTGCACGTACAATTTCAATAAATTTATGCGAAACCATTGCCAGAGGCAACGAGCAACAGTAACGTCTGTAAACAACTACATAAATATGCCCTAAAGAGGAAACCAGAAACCAGGACTAAGCTAGGGATTGGGACTGGGACTGGAGCAAGGCCTGGCTGGTAATGGAACTGAAAGTTGTGTTAAGCTTGGAATAGAAACTGTAGAGTTGAGAATATAAATACTTAAACTTGGTTAAGAGTCCACAGAGCACGGCAGGAAGAGGAGGTGGGGGAGGAGGAGGAGGAGGTGGGGGAGGAGGAGGAGGAGGTGGGGGAGGAGGAGGAGGAGGTGGGGGAGGAGGAGGAAAAAGGTGGAGGGGAAGAGACAATAAAATGTTTGCCGGAACTGTAGCATATTTGCAGGCGCCAAAACAAAGCGGTTACACACACACACACACACACACACACACACACACACACACACACACACATGGATAGAGAGAAAGGAAGATAAATAAATAAATTGGTACATGTGTAAGCCCCAGTCGATACTTTATCATCATGCAAATGGCTCTGCTGCCGGGCAATGTTAATAAGTACAATAAGCGACTGAGCAAACAGCAAACAACAAGAACAACAACAACAGCAACAAGAACAACAACAACAACAAGAACAAGACTAACAACCACAAGAACAATAAACACAATGTAAACAAGGAAGCCCCCGCCGTGGGCAAGAGTTTTGCATGCTAAATTATGGCTTCATTGGTAGAAGGCTCCATGGCTGGCAAGGATCTTGGGTTGTCCTGACCACATAATCCTTAAACAGACACTTGTAAAAGCTTTTCACACACACATATATATAAACACACACGCACACGCTGCAAAAGATAAACGCATACACACACAAAGATGCAAAAAAAAAAAAAAAGGAAAACAATTATTTATTTGCTTTTACACAAGGATTTATTTATTATACGACACTTAAAGCAAAGGACAATAAATGAATTAAATACAATTTGTTTAAAACTAAAATATGTGGCCGAAAGGAAGTCACTTGATGATTAATGAGAAGTCAGGCATTGCAGCCAAATGAGCCAATACATCCCAGTCCGCCCACCGTCCACCGCCCAACTCCCACTGCCGAGGGTATAGATACTGCAGTTGTCAACAGGCAGCTGCAGGTAAGTGCAGCCAAGTGTCTACCTGTCGCCAACTCAACTCCACAATCCACATCCGATTAGAGTCACTGCTCGGCCATTGTCAGCTCGTTGTTGGCTTTGGTTAAAGCATTTTGGACACTGGCCAGCTTGGCTTTGGCCGAGTTGCACAGCATCATAAAGCTGAACATGGAGAGCTCCAGGATACGGCACACACAATAGGCGACCACATCCACCAGGTGCTCCACTACGCCCAAGTACAGACACATTTGCTTTAGAACAAGTTTAGCTTACGATGAATCCTTTGGTTTTCAATTTGGATGGCTTCCTGTTTTTTTTTTTTTTTTATTTTTTACTTTCCTTTTTATCGCCTTGACAGTTAAATTGACAATGTTTATGTTCTTGTCCTTTTCGCTATAACAACACTTCGAATGAGGCAAATGTTTTCAGTCCTGTTGCTGCCACTGGATGCTGCTGCCCGAAGTGTTGCCTCGTCTTTGCTCGCATTTTCAGAGAAATCCTGCCGAACGAGAGGGACTTCCAATGGCGGTGCATGCGCACCACAAATGCCATCTCCGTGTTCCAACTTATCCGTTCCTTTTGTTCCTTGGCCTCAACTTCATTCGAAACGCCGACGCTGCAGCCTGGGGATGCGCGTTGACGTTTATGTGACATCCAATGGTCAACTGATAAGAGCTATCACAAGGCCCGTGGGAATGAACTTCATTTGGAATGTTCATAATGACGATAGCAACGAATGGAATTATAATTGACGTGATTTGAGTCCTTAATCATGTTCCTCTCAATGTGTGGATCCTTTATCAATTGAATTCTTTTATTTATTGCTGGAAACATTCTGCTTAGGCGAGCCCATTAAAAGGACAAAACAACTGACGCGTGTTCAGTAGCCGAGAGGCAAGCAGAAGGAAGAACCATCAAAGGACATCAAATGCTACTGCCATCCACTCATCATTCAGGAGTCTCGCAGCTAAGACAGAGCCTTGGCGTTGGCTCAGCCATATGGTGTTGGTAGCTGCAGTGGCGACGCAGTGCAACATATGGCCACTAGACGGGAGGTACACAGACAGACTCGAACAGAGAGTTAATTGGTGTGTTCCACAACTAGAAGCTGTCACTTTTTATTCCCATTCTCCCTATCTCTCTCTCCCATTTTCCCTCATTGGCTGTCTCACTCGCACCCTCGACTTCGTGTGCTGCTAAGCGTGAAAGTCACAAATTATAGAAAAGAGATCACATGCCATGATAGCGGCAATTTGGCAAGCTATGGACGCGTGCTCTGTTCGGGTCCGAGGTCGTGGTCTTGGGTACCGGTAAGAGCAGTACAGCATGAGAAAAAGGTCAAAGTAGTAGGCGTGAGCAAGCAAGAGCGAGGGATACTGAAATGGAGAGGGAGGAAGAGCAAGTGAGCACTTTTAACCCCTAACTGGCGGCACAGAGAGCCGCCCCTGTCGACGATCCTTCATATGGTAATGCCGAGGATCCAGGACCAGGAAGAGTAAGGGGTCATTTGCGGGCTACAAACACAAACTTGGTCAGCACGGCGGTAATAATATTTGTTGTTGAAATAGCCCGACGTCCGACGCCCGACGCCCGATGCCCGATGCTCGATGCCTATACAGAAGCGTTACCGACCTGATGCCTGATGCCTGATGCCATCCAAGACATCGAAGGGTGGCTTTACAGGCCGTCAGTTGGTCGGCTCGTGCCACTCGCACGTCTTCAGCAGTTGCGGCGCAACTTTCGAGCCGTGCAGAACTAGAAACCATGAGCCACTACTACTCATCGGAGGAGGAAACTAGCTCCCAGTACTTGGGCAGTCCGAACTACAATTTAACACTTATGCCCAGCACAACATCTCAGCCGCAGTACAACAACTTGCCATACATGTCGCCGGATTGGCAATTCCTGGACGCATCTTTGGAGCTACCCACTGTCAGCTATGAAGTTCATTCCCAGCATCAGTCTATGTCCGACTCCAAAAGTGAACAGTTGATGAAGAAACGAAAAGTCGGTCCCCGCAGCTTGAGCTCCCAGTCAACGGTCAACCTAAGTCCGACGGTGCAGAAGAAGAGGCGTCAGGCGGCCAATGCGCGTGAGCGGAAACGTATGAATGGCCTGAACGAGGCATTCGATAGGCTACGAGAGGTTGTCCCAGCACCATCAATCGATCAAAAGCTCTCCAAGTTCGAGACCCTTCAAATGGCCCAATCCTACATACTGGCTCTGTGCGATCTTTTGGATAACAATGGCGACGATGTCGATGTAGCCACCTACACGATCTTTGGCGGCAGTGAAAGTAGCTTTGATCTCGCTCCATGAACACGAATTTTATTTATCCATTGAATCTAAGATTTAAGGTTTGTGATTTTCTTCTGTAACTGTAACTTTAGTGACTTGTAATAAAATATAGAAATAAAACAAAGTTTACGAAATCCTTGACAATTTCTTTTTCAAACGACGGACAGACGGAACGAAGGAAAGTTTTATAGCTTTCAAGTGATTGGAATCAATTAAAAATTGGCCTGTCTTGGCCACGCTTCATTGGGCCGAACGTAACCAATAAATTAATTATAAAAAGTTCATTGATAGAAAAACAATAAGTCTGGTTGGTAAACCCCTAAGAGCATTTGGGAGTAGCTGATAGACCGGTGTCCTCACTACGCACCGAAGCGTAACGCCCCTCACATTGGGGTGCCTTATGCATCCTCGCGAACTAAAATGCAGTCGGCTATTTGATGTAGATATTTATTTGAATTTTGTTAACTGTCTGTGCTAAATGTAGAAGAGGGGTAACAGGAGGAGGTGGCTTGAGGACCGAAGCTTGAATCGTATCGTTTTGGCTTTGTTGGTGGTGGTGGTGGTGGTGAAAGCCTTGATCTTGGTCTTTTCATTACACTAGATTCTTCACTGGGCAGCGAGCTTGCCAAAGATTTGTCAAAGATTTCCAAATTATCTGCGCTAACTGAAGACGTGGTAAAAAAATGTTCAGTCGGTGGATGCAATACAACAATACTTCCAGTCAAGGCGCTCCTACTAAGGTCACTAAATACATTACTTTGTGTGTCTAATACGAAGGGGATATCGACATCTGACATTTGTAACTCTACTCTATCGTCACCGTAAGATTTGGCTTTCTCAATCGAGATTTGTATGCTCCCCTTCATCTCTGCCGACCTGATGTTACTCAAACTGATGTAGTTTTTTAACAAATTAATCGTAGTTTCGGCATCCTGGTGTGGCACATTAAATGAATACAATACTTCCAGTTTATCCTGTGGAATGACGTCATTTGGATGGCTCTCGATTAGTTGGCCTTTGTACACACTTTCGGAAAACATAATTGGGCCGGAACAACTTCTCATATTCTTCTTAAAGCACTGAAAGTTGAAGTTATTCCTACCGTCTTTAACAGAGTAAAGGCCTAAATGGGAAATCTGATCAAAGTATAGAATCTCAACTGATATTAAACTAACCTGTAGAACCATCTTCTTCAAGCTTGCTGCCCCGTGACTTGCTCATAGATCGAATTTTAGAATTTGTTGTTGCGCTTACTGCCCTTTTTCGTTGGGATGGGATTTTAGGTGTTTTTCCTGAAGTGCGTGCAGCAGACTTTTTGGATTTGGGTCTAGCAGTATAATTTTGTACTCTGCTTTTGTTTTGTCGCGGCTGTTGTTGTTGTTGTTGTTGTTGTTGTTGTTTAATTAAGGCTCTGTTATTCAGTGTCATATCAATATCTGTTTCAACGGCCACTTCCTGACGCGGGGTATAGGCTCTGTTTGATAGTGTTTTAGTTTTGGTGGATTCTTTATTAGAGTTACAGCAACATTTGCGATTTTTCTTACGCTCAGGTTCTTTCGGCTTGTGACCGCATTTACAGGAATAGTCAGGCTGAGAGCCTGATGTTAAATCTCCATTGCTTAAGCTGCTTGTGCTCCTTACTTTATCTCTTTGCCTACTTTTCCTTCTTCTAGTCTTTAGCTTCCTACTGCTTGAGCATTGACAACATCTGCTCCTCTTATCATCCACATCACTTAATAAAGCTCTTGTGGAACGTCTCTTCATTTCTTCTTTCAGAAACCTATTCCATCTTGAGCATACACACTCTTTATTTGAACGATGACCACGATTACTAGCTTTTTTCCGTGCACGCTTCTTTTCGATGCTTTTATCAGAACCGCTTTTGTCTTGTAGGTACTCATCATAATCTTTTCGGGAGCTTTGCTGATTTCCTCCACAATGGCATTCAGTGTCCCTTGAATCCATCGACTCTGAATTGTATGCAGATTCTAACATATAGCTATTGGTCGTTCGACTATTTGCAATATGATTACACATCGAATGTTTTTTGGGCTTAAGTATTGACTTTTTAAATGCATATTCATATAAAAATGAGGATTGATTACTGTTGGGCATTTTAATACCTGATTTTTTTGGAATTTTTGTTGTTTTGTTTTTAAACTGTTTAGATAATCTATTATACGAGCATTCATTTTGATCACTTGACTGCTCAGAATCTCTATATTTTTTCATCAAATCGTTGGACTTATACATTTTTTGAGAAGATCGCCTAGCGTGATTATCTAATTCTGAATTCGATGAACTTGATTGTTGCTTTTCATATTTTCTCTTATGGCGACGCATGCAGCAGCATGGGCAAGTTCGTTGATCACTAGAATGAAATTGTTGTTCAGGTGAAGTGTAATTTGAATGTTGTGCTCTTTTTGAGTATGAACTGAGTGGTTCTTTAAACGACATTCTGCGTTCTTGAATGCCTGATTCAGAGTTGGAGATGCTTCTTGCTTCTTGGTAAACTGAGTTCATTGCATTTTTACCATCATCGCTTTCACTTATGATACCTTTACTACAAGAACAATAAGATTCATTTCTTTCCTCAGCGACATCGCCCTCATAGTTTGGCCACTGTACTTGACTGTGCGAGAAATTAAATATAGTCGAGTACTAGTAGAATATTTGCATTTAAGACTCACCTTATTTTATCACTTTCATTACTATAATAGCTGTTCTGATGATATAGGCACGGACATTTACTCTCGCTGGGATAACTGCTATTACTAGAACCACACCAACAATCATTTCCGGCAACCACTCGATAATCGAATGATTGAGGCAGCCCGAATAGACTAGAATTATTTGGTATTATTTGTAACTGGGGTTCTTTGAGCAATGGAAAGAAAAGCTACAAATTTAAGACAGTGGATAAAATCATAAAATCAGTTATTGTAAAATATCACTTACCTCATCGACATTATCCTTAGCGATACTTTGTTTTGCATCCATTAAAAATGAGCAGCATTTGTTGTTATTGTTAAAAGGCTCACATTGGAAGTATTTTTCTTTGAAATTAGTAAAAAGCTCAACAATCTTATAGTTACAACTGAATAAAGGAGCTAGCAACTTCAGCTGATCGAACGTTACAATATTACAAAATAGTTGTGCCAATTGGTATGAATTTTCCTTCAAAAGCCGTTGAAAAAAGGCTGAATATTTTTGAATCCAAAGATGGTTATTATCACGGCCAGGAATTGAAATTTGTAATTTTTTATCCATATCGAAAAATTTATGTATTTTTTTTTCAAATTTTTATCACCTCATCTGCACTTTGAAACTTTACAAACTAGCAGGCCCGTACCACCTCTCTACCATAGTACGAATCTTCTTTTGGCTATTTTGACCAAACTATTGCATAACTTACAATTTCGAACAATATTTTGTATGTAATGTTTAATGTATGAGACACGACAAAAACATAATTTCGACTGTTAAATCTATATCTAATATGACAACATGTTCAAATAAAAAGTGTTGAGAAATGCGTAAATACACTCAGGGCTACTAGACGACTTGAAATCATTTGAACGTGAGTTACATTTCAATAATACTTTAGGTTATTGGAAAATATATATTAAAATATAAATTATAGCTAAAATTTATAACAAAAAAAATTAAATATTCTATTGACTGACGATTTTAAGCTACTTTTTAGCCAATCTTAGCGAGAAATCGGTAATCGGCATGCCACCTCAATTTATCGACTATTTATTCAATAAATAACTTTTATTTAACGTGAAATTGAAGCAAGAATCATATTCAAGTAGTCTAAATAAAAAGCAAGACATATGAAGTGCATTTACAGTGCTGCAAATCATTCCGGGCTAATAAACAACCGTGTTTGTTTAAAATTCAGGCCATTGCAGCAGCAGCAATAACAACAACTTTTGCATTCGATTGATTGTAATTTGTGACTAGTATCTGGTATAACCACAAAAAATTTTCACTGCATTTGGAGCCAGCAATCTTGTGCTACAGAAAATATTTAGAGAAACGGGAGAGAGCCGTAACGTTACTTTAAAAGTCATAATCAGTGATCGATGGCTTCGTCATCGTTGTTTTATTTTCTTTGAGTGTTCATATTTAAATATATATGTACTCATATAAAATTTTAACACTAAACAGCAAAGATTAAGTACCAGTAGCATTTCATTATTGTATGTGAATTAAAACATTTAATCTTAGTTAATTAATCCAAAATAAAAGCAGAAACTTAAAAATTGTGAAAAGGTGTTGTTAAAATAAAGCTGAACTGAAATGTCTGCGGAACGTGAAATACCCGCTGAGGATAGCATTAAAGTCGTTTGTCGTTTTCGGCCGCTTAATGACAGCGAGGAGAGGGCCGGCTCAAAGTTTGTTGTTAAATTTCCAAACAATGCGGAGGAGAATTGCATATCCATAGCGGTAATTAAGCAAGTTTAAATCAAGAACATAAATTCGCAGAAATACACGTATACACAGCAATGTGTACCATTTCGGTTCCGCGATGGTGACGTCATGCCTAACATTGTCTAACATTAGCGCAGTATAATAACCTTTCCTTACCGCCACAATTGAAACTTACTCTTACACATACATACCCATACATAACAATAATCTACAGTAAAGTTAAATAAATGAGCGAAAAAGAGTAAACTATTAGATATGCGTGCACATAGCTATATACACATGTGTTCGTGTATGTTTTATAACTAATTAGCGCCTGAATTGTTCGCGAATCTTGTGCAATTATTTTGTTTTGATTCCAAATTATTTTGAAATCCATCCATGGATTCACAAAAAAATATTCGCAATATAGTAAAAAATCAGCGCTCCATTGATTTTCCACGCAAAACAAACCAACTATCTAGAAGAAACTGGTATGTGTTTACATACCCACACACACACACTTGTGTGTGCGTCCTTGTGACTGTATTTGTAATCAGAGCCACCCACTAATGACTGCCCGGCTACTTGTCATACATTTATTCTTTTATGTGTATAGCGATATGCACGTTCTACCAGTCTACCTGTCTGCCAGTCTACCAGTCCGCCCAATCACTATTTTCCCTTAGGTAGATACTTCATATTGTTATGTATTCGGGCATATATCCCCATATACAAAACAACACCACTGAATGTTGCTTGCCACCAGCTGCTGCCACTCGAATGAGTCATGCACGCAAACTCGCAAAGCTCCACAACAACAAAAATATGTTTTGTTGTTTTATTGCTATAGGAATTTCAATTTTACTGAATATATTTAATGCCCCAAAAGCTAAACTGTCTGAAATGTGGCCGCCATGATAAAGTTAGTTATGTTTTGTTTGCGTGTGTGTGTGTGTGTGTAGTTGTCTTGTAGTGTGTATGCATATACTCTAGCCATAACGAGAGAAAATCAATTTTTTAATTGCGGTTAAAGATTAATACTTACTTAACTATTTTACCTAACTATTCATAATTACTCACTAAATTTTGAATGGAACTTAGTTCTAACATTTAAAATAACTTGTAGTACTAATACGGAATGCCTTTAAAGAGTATTTGTAAACTCGGTAGATAGTTTTTAGTTTTTATAATTGTTTTCTACTACTACTCTCTTTTCTTGTGTTTTCTTTGCTCGTTATTCATTAATTTGAAGTTCCACTCATTTCTAAAGCTGCTGCTTCTCAATGCTCTATGCTCATCATAATTACGATCCGCTTGGCGGCCATGCGTTAAGAAGTATTGGTTAAGCAGCAGCAGGGGTTTGGGGAAAAACGAATGTTGTGGCTGGCGAGGAAGACAAAAACGACAAAGTTTCACTTTATGTTGTTGAGTAATTTGTATGATTATATTTTTGTATTATATAGGGTAAAGTATATTTGTTCGACAAAGTCTTCAAGCCGAACGCATCGCAGGAGAAGGTGTACAATGAAGCGGCCAAGTCCATTGTCACGGATGTTTTGGCGGGTTACAATGGAACGATATTTGCCTATGGTCAAACATCCTCCGGAAAGACGCACACGATGGAGGGTGTTATTGGTGATTCGGCGAAACAGGGTATAATTCCACGTATCGTGAATGACATTTTTAATCACATTTACGGAATGGAGGAGAATCTCGAGTTTCACATTAAGGTCTCGTACTACGAAATCTACATGGACAAGATAAGAGATTTATTGGATGTGTCTAAGGTGAACTTGAGTGTGCACGAAGACAAAAATAGAGTGCCCTTTGTGAAGGGTGCTACGGAACGATTTGTCTCTTCGCCCGAGGATGTCTTTGAGGTGATTGAGGAGGGTAAATCCAATCGTCATATTGCCGTAACAAGTAAGTATCCAACTGCAATAAATATATTTTTGGATCCTTATTTATATGTCGTTTGTTTTTGTAGACATGAATGAGCATTCGTCCCGTTCCCACTCGGTGTTCCTTATTAATGTAAAGCAGGAGAATCTGGAAAATCAAAAGAAGCTTTCTGGTAAACTTTATCTTGTTGATTTGGCCGGTTCCGAAAAGGTTTCAAAAACTGGTGCGGAAGGCACTGTGCTGGATGAAGCGAAGAACATTAACAAATCTCTCTCGGCGCTGGGTAATGTCATTTCGGCACTGGCGGATGGCAACAAAACGCACATACCATATCGTGATTCCAAACTAACGCGTATTCTACAGGAGTCCCTCGGTGGCAATGCACGCACAACGATTGTTATTTGCTGCTCGCCGGCTAGCTTTAACGAATCGGAGACGAAATCTACATTAGACTTTGGACGTCGTGCGAAGACGGTTAAGAATGTTGTATGTGTTAATGAGGAGCTGACGGCCGAGGAATGGAAGCGGCGGTACGAGAAGGAGAAGGAGAAAAACGCACGCCTCAAGGGCAAGGTGGAAAAGCTGGAGCTGGAGCTGGCGCGTTGGCGTGCCGGCGAAACGGTTAAGGCTGAGGAACAAATTAACATGGAGGATCTCATGGAGGCTAGCACACCCAATCTTGAAGTTGAGGCAATTCAAGCTGCAGCTAATGCTGCACAAGCGGCGGCGTCTCAGCGGCTGACAGTTACCAATATGTCTGCTTCAGTGGCAGCTGATGAGCGCGCACGTTTGGCCACAGAATGCGAGCGCCTCTATCAGCAATTGGATGATAAGGATGAGGAGATTAATCAACAGAGTCAGTATGCGGAACAAATGAAGGAGCAGGTTATGGAACAGGAAGAGCTGATTGCTAATGCGCGACGGGAATATGAAGCACTGCAATCAGAAATGGCGCGTATCCAGCAGGAGAACGAGTCGGCCAAGGAGGAGGTTAAGGAAGTCCTTCAGGCGCTTGAGGAGCTGGCTGTTAATTATGACCAGAAATCGCAGGAAATTGACAACAAGAACAAGGACATCGATGCACTCAACGAAGAGTTGCAGGAGAACAAAACACAGTTCAATTCCACCTCCACGGAACTGCAACAATTGAAGGACATGTCAACACACCAAAAGAAACGGATAACGGAAATGCTTACTAACCTTTTACGCGATTTGGGTGAGGTTGGTCAGGCAATAGCGCCGGGCGATTCCGCAATCGATCTCAAGATGAGTGCTCTTGCGGGCACCGATGCCGCCAAAGTGGAAGAGGACTTCACCATGGCTCGCCTGTATATTAGTAAGATGAAGACGGAAGCGAAGAACATTGCGCAGCGATGTGCTAACATGGAGACACAGCAGGTTGACTCCAACAAGAAGATTTCTGAGTACGAGAAGGATCTCGGCGATTATAGGTTACTCATCTCACAGCACGAAGCACGCATGAAGTCACTGCAGGAATCGATGCGCGAAGCGGAAAATAAGAAACGCAATCTTGAAGAACAAATCGATTCCTTGCGGGAAGAGTGCGCCAAACTTAAGGCTGCGGAACATGTATCGGCGGTCAATGCCGAGGAGAAACAGCGTGCCGAAGAGTTACGTTCCATGTTTGACTCCCAAATGGATGAGCTGCGCGAAGCACATACCAAACAGGTATCGGAGCTACGTGACGAGATTGTCGCTAAGCAACATGAAATGAATGAGATGAAGGATGTTCATCAGGAACTGTTGTTGGCGCATCAACAGATGACGGTGGACTACGAGAAGGTGAAGCAGGAGGAAGCCGAAAAATCAAACAAATTGCAGGACATTATTTTGACCAACGAACGAAGAGAACAGGCGCGTAAGGACCTGAAGGGTCTGGAAGATACTGTTGCAAAGGAGCTGCAAACATTACATAATCTTCGCAAACTTTTCGTCCAAGATCTGCAGGTAAATAGAATTCCTTAGGATTATTAGTTCTTTGTACAGTTGAATTAATATAACTAATAACTGTTTTTATTACACAGCAACGCATCCGAAAGAATGTCGTAAACGAGGAAAGCGAAGAGGATGGTGGCTCTTTGGCGCAGAAGCAGAAGATCTCCTTCTTGGAGAATAATCTCGATCAGCTGACGAAGGTGCACAAGCAATTGGTGCGTGACAACGCCGATCTTCGTTGTGAACTGCCCAAGCTGGAGAAACGATTGCGCACAACAATGGAACGCGTAAAGGCGCTGGAGACAGCACTCAAAGAGGCAAAGGAAGGCGCGATGCGGGATCGTAAGAGATACCAGTATGAGGTGGACCGCATTAAGGAGGCCGTTCGACAGAAGCATCTTGGCCGACGTGGACCCCAGGCACAAATTGCCAAGCCCATTCGGGCTGGACAGGGTGCTATTGCAATTCGCGGCGGCGGTGCCGTCGGTGGTGCCACAATGGCCCAGGTTGGTGCTGTTAACTCCTAAAATCGCCGCCCAGTTAAGTAAAGTTTCAGTTTAGCTCCGCTTTAACATAACTTAAAAAAATTGCCTTCGCTTAAAGAATGTGGTTTTTCGATCATGTGCAGCGCTTTAAATATATACATATATAAAAATATAAATAATTAAATAAACAAGAGGAATAAAATGGAAATTATTAACAAAATTTTACAAACAAAAAACCCACAGATATTTAAGAACACAGTAACGTTTAAGCATATTTATAAACTTTTCAAATATAAACTTGATGAATAAAAGTCGCAGACAATTGATGTCATTGTTTTATTTATTTTACATTATGAGAAACTTGCAAGCCTGTTGCCTTTCTTGTCATACATCATGATGTTCAAACTTACAGCCGCATGTTGTAGCCTACTCCATCCACGTTTTGTCGGTCACAAAGAACAGGTGCACATACCTGCCATTCGTACCAGACCTTCTGAGGATCGACACAGCGCCAAAACTGGATAGTTATTGTTTCGCCAGCTTTTACAGTGCGTGGGCGCTGAAAAGATTTAAGCTTAATTAGCGAGCAGTGTATGTAAGGACTCGATAGACATACCGTTGGGAAGAACATTGGGAACCACGAAAACAAGCCGGGCGTATGGGTCAGGGGATTGATGCTTAGGATTATATTTTTGTAGAGCACCGTGTCAAAGTATCCGCCAAGGCCGTGTAATACACAATCTTTTTTAACAGTGAATGAGAGCTCCTTGTGACGCGTATTGTCAATATCCTTTTCCCGGTTGGGATGTATAAACTCAAACAGAGACTGAGGCTCATCAATGTGATATATGTTCTTGAGGAGCGTTACGTATCCGCAGTCAAATGCAGGCGTTGTTGTCAGCTGACATACATTGTTATGTAGGATAGCGGACATGATGGGATTGATGTAAGACGTTGACTTGCAAGGTATACTAATGCCATTGTTCTTGAGCAGTTTTAATGCACCATCGAGACACTCGGGTGACAGCTCGTTATCACCAATGGAGCCAAGTAGTTCTGACACAAGAATATCGGCAAGTTCTGGCGGTGAGAAATCTCGCATATCCTTGGAAAATATGTGAACATCTAAAAGTCGAAAAACTATAAGATAGAAGTACTAAGATTAAGAGATAGATGAAAATACCTTTTCTTGACCAGATTGTCTTCATCATATGGGAAAGTGTACGAATGGCGCTTGGGTTCTTTTCTATAATATAAACACGAACTTTACGTTTTGTTATCTCAGCTGCATTAAACACAGCACGCGCCAGCGGACCGCGACCACCGCCCAGAACCATGACTACCGTCTGCACACGAAATATTAGGAAATTTAACTAGTTTCATTGATAAAAGTTAATGCTCTTTATGCTCACCAGTTTATTCTTTGAATCCGCATCGCTGACACGATCGAGTAGCGCTTGTTGGACTGCGTCCTGATAGAGCTTATACTTAACTGGATCTTTTTCAAATATTTCATAGGTGTAGCTGTCCAGGTTATCAGAAAGTGGCTGCAGAGGAATCTCCAATATATTTTCATAGCTAAATAATAAAGATAACTAAATCTTAGGCTGAAAATTATTATCATTGATTTAAATCACCTATTTAATTCGTGGTTGTCGCAATTATCATTGATAAGTTTTCTTACGTAATCTGAATACTGGGCTATAGATCTGTCGTGGGGACTTGTGGAGATTATTATATTGGCACGAACTGAGATGAAGTGACCTATTATGACCTGCCATTCCTTGCGCAGTACAAAGAAGTTGGAACGATTAAGCAAAAATAAACTAGATGGAATTATTATAGCTTCGACGGGTTCACCCAGCCAACGTCGCACGGTCTCGCGGTTGGGCTGATCTGCGTTATTGAGCTCCAGGACAACCCTCACTTTTGGACTGTGGTTCACAGCAAAGCGCAAGTCGTTCCACCAATTCCATGGATCAATTTGTTGCGCCTCTTCTATTTCACTTTCTGTTGCATCTTTGTGATGTTCAAACGTCGCCATCTCGGGATTTGTGATAGGTACTTGAATAAACCAGGTACCTACAATATAATTGATAATTAATTATTACCCATTTCTTTGGTTGCACATACATACATTTTGTCATTGTTTTGATAATATCTGCCAAATTATCATTCTTCGGACCCTTGATACGGTACATAATACTGCCGTTGTTCTTTAAGTGATCTGTCCATGTGACATCTCGTCGTAAAATTGCTTTTGAGTACTCCCGCAACTTAGCATTTGGTGAATCAACTTCAACATCTGATAAAATAGAAATCATTTTACAATTCCAATCAATAGAGTTCAACACAGTAGCTGGATAAGTGGGATCGGTTTCCATCGGATCCATGGGAAGCATGTTGGAGTTAATGGATGTGGCGACCACATTGTAATTGTTTGCATGTGCTTTTTGTATTAACTTAGGTATGCTACTGATTCCTTCCTGATGTAAACACATATAGTAATTCATTTTGTATTCTAAAAAAGCGTGCACCAGCTTTAGTGTGCACACATTC
This sequence comes from Zaprionus lineosus, assembly GCA_035044505.1. Taxonomy (NCBI): domain Eukaryota; kingdom Metazoa; phylum Arthropoda; class Insecta; order Diptera; family Drosophilidae; genus Zaprionus; species Zaprionus lineosus. The sequence goes on from JAWNNX010000677.1 coordinate 983,777, forward strand.
GAATTTCTATGTTGACTGCCAATAATAATATACAGTGTGACCGAATATAAGTGTGTACCTCTGGTAAGTTCAGTTTCAACAAATCGATTAATTGATTTCAATAACTGGTTCAAAAGAATCAAAAAATGAACAAGAGGAGATCTGTATTTACGGCGACGAATATTTAACGATTAGAATGTAATTGATCATAGTAATGTAAGAGTAGTGTAATAATATGGCAAACCGTGATGTATTCTCCAAGATACTGCCAAATGTCAAGTTGGCAACACGTTTTGATGCAGATGGACGCGAAATTCAGGTAACTACACCATGCCATATCCGAAAGTAAACAAATTAATTAATTATGGTTGTGTTGGTGTTTAGGTTGAACGGAGGGAAGACACGGATGCGGCTGCGAAGGAGCTGGATACATTTGATATGCTAGTAGCTGCTGGTTATTATCGGGCACGAATAAAGGGCTTGTCGTCTTTTGATAAGGTTGTAGGCGGCATGACGTGGTGCATTGAATGTTGTGAATATGACGTTGATGTCGATTTGCTATTTCATGAAAACCAAACAATTGGCCAGAAAATGTAAGAGCTTATACCGTTTACCTTATCTGTAATTTTACGATATTTTTTATTTATTATCAGTGCGCTAGTCGAAAAAATAGTTGCAGTGCTGATAGACATGAAATGCCCACACAGCCTCGAGCCCCACCAGGTACAGGGCTTGGAATTCCTTGCTATTCATCCAGTCATTCAATGGCTAGTAAAGACGTCTGTATGTTTGGAAAAACTAAATTTATATTGTTGGAATAATTGTCATTTACATGTTACCAGGTTGCAAACCGGGAAGAGCGTGGGCAGCGATTAAAAAGGTTTGCCATTGGTCAGTTTCACAATGACTATCAATATAAAAGTGATAAGGACAACTTGACAAAGATTCGACTTGCCGCGGCCAACATTAAAGTCGTACAGGTAAAACTGCTGTCTTCTGCTTTGGGCTATTAATATTAAACCTACTACAACAGGAACTGTATAGTCCGAAAAGACTTTATGAACGTGAAGAAATCACAAGCGATGATGATGCATTGCGGGTTCGTCTGACTTTAATGGAGTACGGAGATACGGGACCAGTGGCTAAGCAAATCATGAAAGAAAAAACTGACTCAAATGCAGATCCTTTAGAGGTGCTTTTCCGCAATTTGCGTATTGTCCATATCCAAATAATGTTTCGATTTCTATTTTAGTCTGATCTTGAGAAACGACTCAATAAACTTTCTATTGCTGGATGCGAAAATTCACCGGCAAAACGAATTGATGTAGATTCAAGTGCTCGAAATGCCTTGCAGAAGCATTATGTGGAGTTTAAGTTGGAAATGGAAACAGATGCTCAGGAACTGAAATCACAAAATCAACAAAAACGCTTGGAAGCAGCAAAGATAGCTTTGGAACACAAAATAAAACGATACTCCAAAGAAAATGAACAGTTGCAGTCGACTGTCGAGCTTCAGAAACATCAAACCTCCCAACAGGAGGAAAAGCTACAAACACTTAAAGCTGAACTGGAATCATTTAAAAAAACCGAAGCGGATGCAGATCCTGCGTAAGTTATAAATATAAATCTAGAATTATATTCGAACTAATCACTTCCGAAATTCTAGCCTACTGGAGAAGATACGTGGGCTTCTGCAGCAACATGATGAGCTAAAGAAGAGTGAAGCAGAGTTCAAGGAAAGCTGCCGCGCCGATCTTAATGACTTACAGCAGCAGATAGAGTACGAACTGAACTTATGATTCTGGGAATAGAGAATAATTAAATACGTTTTTTACAGCGATCTGGAGGCGTTTAACGCACAGGACGCACAAGCTCAAGCTACTGCCATTGCCACGGAGCAAAAACGATTGCATGAACTACGACTGCATTTGGCCAAACGGAATCGCGGTATTGTCGCCATTGAGCGCAAACTAGATGCTATTCCAGATCGCACAGAATTAGCTCAGTACCAGCGGCGCTTTCATGAGCTTTACAACGAGATGAGTGCCAAGCACCTAGAAACAAAACAATATTATACACTTTATAACACACTCAATGACAAGAAACGTTATTTGGAGAAGGAGTTGTCGTTACTGAACTCCATCTGCGAAGCATACAACGAGGGAATGCTAAGTCCACATGGACGTGAGGATTTCATACGCCAATTCGAGTCCATCGTCGATGGCGTAAAGAGTGCACAGGATAAAGTTCGTCATAAATACAATGAGGAGCGAATGCGGCGCGATGAGTTCAATGAGGAACTTCTAGGGTTACTCGAGCTGCAGCGTCAATATGCGGCTGCCATCAAGCAGCTCACTCGGGAGTGTCAACGCTGCGACCAACTGCAGCAGCATCTCAAGTCAATTCAAAAGCAGACATGTCAAAAAAAGAATCAACCGTCATAAGCAATATATATACATATTTAAATAGTTAAATGAATAACAATAAAATTATTTTTATTTAGTACACAACCAGTTTTATTCAATTCATTTAGTTTCGAATTATCAAGTAGTTTTTGGCCGCTGTTCGGCTTCGAGTTATCAGGTAGGTTTTGGCCGCCGCTCCTCGCGACGAGCTTGACTCGTCGGTGTAAATTTGGCTTCTTTCCGACTGACAAAGTACTAGGCAAACAGAAGCCATCAGAAGGTTGCGGAACTGCTCCGATTTGCGTTATTAGCTCAATATTGCGTTAAGGTGCTCCATTTTGCGTTATTGACCTGCGTATGTATATGCGCGCTTCGTTTACATTTCCAGTGTAGTAAGTTGCCTCTGAAAATGGATTAAAGAACTGCGTTAACATTGCTCTATATTGCGTTTACATTTCTTATGTTGCGTTATGTTAAAGGGTACAGAGACAACTTATCCATAGACATGAAAATGGACTCTCTCGCCCTGTTAAAAAAAAGAGAGACTATACGAGATTGGACCCGAGCGTAATTATATGAGTGAATAATGAGTGGAAACTAAAACTCATTCAGTACTGAGCGCAATGCAGAGTTGTCGGCTGTTGCCGACTGACTTAGCTCAACGATACGAATATAGAAACAAAAAGGGAAAAAGCATTGTGCCTTCCTTATCGCTTGCTGGCGTAAGATTTGTACAATTCTTGATCGCTTTGTTTTGATTCTGTATGAAGTTGAGCAACGAGGCATCTTGTGTCTATCCTCTGATAAACGCATACCAATGTAACTTTTACACCGTAGAAGCGAGTAATAGTATGTGTGACCCATTGCCGAAAAATGATTTTTGAAGCGATTTAAAAGAGTTTTGTTACTTTTCGTGGCCCCTGAAAAACGACCGCGCGATCGTATGATACCCTAGGGCCGAAGCAATGCATAGAAATGAATTAATTTGGCCCTGCCTGTGACATACGCACGCTTTTGTCTATCATTTCCCTTAAACTTCACTTATTTAAAGGGCAGCCCAAGAATATGAAGGAATCGCTTTTGCTTCGTTTTGCTGATTTTTAAGTGATCAGTCAGGCAGAAGCCTCTGAATGAATGAGATGTATCTGCCTGAATTATTAATTCTTGTTGATCAAGGGTTACTTTATGATGTTACACATTTGTGACAAATATGTTTTGAACTAATTATTTTACTAACTAAAATATAATTAATTTACTAATTTCACAAAATAAAATATTTGCATAATTTGGAGATGCCATATGCTTCAATTTGTTTCTGAGATGTTAGCAAAAATAGCTTAATTTGTATTAAATTTAGTTATTATTTGCATTGGATCTATCTTCAAAGATCTGCTTCTGCATTTGTTCTTGATGGACAAAATATGTGTGATATTTGTAAACACCACTTCGTCTACTTCGGCTACTCAAGCAGTCGCTCAGCATTCAGATGTGCGGAAGCAAGACAAAAGACAAAAGGCACTCAGACTCTCAAGCTCTCTCTTTTTATTTTGAGTGGGTTCAATCTCGGTTAGGCTCTCTTCAAAATGTTGTTGTTTACAACAACTCCATTTTCATGTCTATGGATAAGTTGTCTCTGAGGGTAGTAGTCTCTGTTCTCGTTAGTTTTTAAACAATAAATCTTATTTTAATAATAGGAATGAGCGCGAAAAATACAAAATTCAAAACTGACTATAACAGCTCTCAACTGAAAAATATTAAATAAAAAATTATTACAAATCAAAGCTATAAATACAAAATTTTACTTAAAACGAGGTATATATTTTTAAAACATATTGATTAACTAATTTTAAACTGTTACAGTTTTGTTTATTTCTGCTGCTCAATCTTGAGGGCAATTATTAAAATTGATATTAGTTAAATCATAATAAATTGAGTTGCACGAACATTGCGAATATAAAGTATAGTCCCCAATTTAAAGTATTCGTCATGCTTAACTTTAACCTTTTGCGAAGCGAATAACAACCAAAGGGTAACCTTCCCCAGTATCATATTTCATAGGGAGCCATTTATGTGTGTATTTATGGAATAACTGTCGTTCTTCTGTCACTGCAAGCGCAGTTTATATTCATACAGAAGATAAAGCATCTGCTGTACGACAAAAAAATTTGCATATCGCCAATGGTGTGTAGGGGTTCTTGCTTTCGCATTGCAATGTCAACTGGATCTAATTAATATGCAGGCCGCTAAGTCGCGCTCGAAGTTCTGCAATCGTAATCAGAGCCACTTCACATGGCGCATCAGTTGTTTCAATGCCTGGCAGCAGCTTGACTCTTTGGCTTTCTGGCTTTCTGGCTTCCTGGTTGCCAGTCTGCCTGTCTCCTAATGAATATCCTTGGTTTATAAAAACCCAGCGGGGCGCTGAGCAATTGCAATTAAATTTCCATGCAGTAATCAATTTAATTCAACAAGTTGGTCTCCGACTAAGCTGGTTGGACAGGTAGGTGCCTGCCTGACATTGAGACCAAGTAGAAGTCTGAGGGTTAATACACATCTATGGCAGAGCCTTAACCCACTTTAAGCCCATATATTTGTGTTTTTTTTTTTTTTGTTAACTTGAATGACAAATATTTAACCTTGGGGAGTGCCTTTGGCAGCTGTGGGTCCGTTTGAAGCACAATATGTGAGGCCATGTATGTGTGTGTTGGTGTTTGATAATGAGCTTTTCAATGAGCTGCAAACGTTTCGTTCTGCCTTATCACACACACAGATATTCGCACAGAAACACACACAAGCTTATACGCAGACAATCGACACAGTGAGGCATACACTCATAAAACCAGTCATGCATTACATACTCACTGGCGGGGCAAGATGTGGGGTCACCTGGTTAGGTTCAGTGTATGGGAAAAAGGTCGGGGCTGGAGCGAGGACGGTGACTCCTGACTTCCCGCATTTCCTTATTTGTATTTGCCTTGGTATTCTATCCATATACGCAAATACACATGCACACACACACACGCTAATGTGCCGCTCTTACAGTACAGGACATAAGCCAACAGAGACACACACACACACACATGTAGACAACCACACAGTCACACATACTCGCATACAGTCACAGGCATAGGCCCTGACAAAAGTCAATCAACATATTTGTTCGATTGAAGGGAACACGCCAGGCAAGCGTATAATCGATTTGAAATGTGTTTGAATAACAAATTACTAAAATTGTGACTGCTAAGGGTATTGTATCTCAAATTCACACACTTTCACTCTCACTCTAACTAACATTCGCACACTTACACACACGCACGCACACTTGCAAGCAGAATTCACATTCATATTGCATGCTTTTAGGCTCGCCATATAAATTAAATTTATGCACAGCTTGCAGCTGGCGCTACACATTCTGTGGCCCGAATTGAGGACACGTACGCTTATCAAAAGCTGAAACAAGGACCAGGCTGTTTGTCTGTGCCTGACTGCCAGAGTTAAACTAACCACTTGTTGGCATTGACTTCTGGGTTGGTGACTGAACTCTGGACTTGAACTATTGAACTTTGAGACAATGAACATATGAGCATTGGATTATCGTTGTGTCTTTGTAATGCAAAAACGCACACACACACACACACACACACACACAAACAAAAATGAAAATGAAACTGAAAATAAAAATAAAAAGGAAAAGAAGAGAAAGAACCCGAAAAGCAATAATCGTCAAACAAACATATACATATATAAAAATAATCACACACGTACACATTTAAGGCTGAACTCTCTGTAAATGATGAGCTCAAGAAATGGCAGGCTAAACAGTTGACCTTTAGCTTGAAAGAAGCTTGTGGGTAAATAGTGTTAAGAACCTAAGGAAAACTCTTGCCGTTTAACGAAATTATTAAATTTTGTAATTGAGATGTTCCCATCGAAAACTACAAGAGATGAACTTGCCTCAGGCAACCTTAAATGAAACTATCTGAAAAGTCCCAGAGCATCGGTTGGCTTGGACAGGACACAGACAGAGCTTGTAAACCGACATTAATCAATTTCAACAATGTCGTCGCCATTGCCCGATTGTTTGCACTTGTATTTCCAATGTTATGCGCTTCGCTTCGATTTTAGTAATTTGTCAATGTGTCAGTTGGTGTGCAGATGGGGACCTGGGGATCTGGGGTAAATTGCTTGAAGGCGGGTTAATAAACCAGGCTCAACCGAAACAGCATTTAAACATCAATTTAATTAATTTATGTTGTCATTTGGCTAAGACATTGGCACTGTGCTCGCCTGGCAACAGCTGTAAAATGTCTGGCAACACTGCTCGCCAGCATCCCAATCAGAATCCGAACAAAATGACAAGCAACAGGTTGTGCGGCAGCATTCACGCACAGAAAAGCTCCCATCAAAAGCTTTAAAACGTTCAAGGCATGAATGAAAAGCACACACATACATATCCATGCATACAAGCTCTGCCTTTGACACGTCTTTTATCGGCTCTGCTCGGCTGCTGCTGTCGCTGTTGACGCTGCTGCTTATGTTGGTGCTGCTGTTGTTGTTGCTGCTGCTGCTGCGAGTGCTGCTGCGAGTGCTGCCTTCTATGTATTTGCATTCGGCATTGGTTGTGCGTTCTCCCACAGGCGCTCATTGCGCTGTTAGACAGGCATGCGAACGTACACGGCGCGCAACGTCTCTGCAGCCGCTCCGTTCGTTCTATCCGTTCTGTGTTCGCCGCCTTCGTTATCCTGTTCTCCTGTTCAACTTTACGCCATTTTAGTTTGTGTGTTGCGCGCGATTTTGTTTCGCATGAAAGTCAACATTTGAATTTTTCCCCAATAAAAGTGCAAAAATCAACGTCATTTCCATGGAGCAACTTTTAATAGCCATCCTTTCTAGTTAACAAACACAGGGACAATTCGTGCGCGCGTGTGTGTGTGTGTATATCTCTCGTTCTTTGTATGTGTGTTTGTGTGAAAAAATGCGCGGCATAAAAATACAAATTTAAATTTCATTCCAAATTACTTCACGCATTTAAATAATTATGATGCCATCACAAGTCTAAAGTCGGGAACACTTCAAGAACTGAAGAAAAACATAAAAAAATTATAAATAAGAGAAAACAGAATACGAAATAAAAAATAAAAAAATAAAAAATAAAAAATTTAAAAATAAAAAATATATAAATCAAAATATAACAAGGGAAAAAGATACAGGCGCCGCGTTCAACGGAGCCAAAATTAATAGGATTACGCGACGCCTGACAGTTGCCGGATTAAAACAACAACTCAAATAGGAAAAAGCAAAGGTAAACCTGTCTTCCTTTTTCTAACAAGTAGCAAGTGGCAAGTGGCAAGCAGCAAGTAGCAAGTGGCAAGTGGCAAGTGTCTGCCTCGCAACAGGCGCCGCTTTCTTCTGATTCTTAGAAAAATTTCAAATTTTCGTGGGAAGCACAGAAAATGCATAATTTTCAATATTAAGTGATGGGATAATCTGAGCAAACTTTGCCAGGCATTAAAGGAGTTACGTTAGACCTCCCAAGGATGGCGACAAATCTTTTTTTGAAAAAAGGAAGTGCACACAAGGAGGCATTAAGTTGGGTGCAACTTATCCATTGAAATGTCGCACAGCTAGAATCCTGTTTAATGTACGTGTTGGCACGTGTTCGCGTCCTTCTTTCGCCGTGCACAATTTGTTTGAGCATTTAAGTATCCTTAGACACATTCTAACAGCCGATAATGGCGTGATTTCAATGACATTTCAGTGTGCGCCGTCGCCGTCGTCGTCGTCGTTGTCGTCGTCGCCATTTGAAGTGGACGGCCAGGTAATTGTTAACTATAAGTATAGATATATATTAATATCTGGCTTGGTACCATATTAATTGGCATCCGCTATCTGTGCCCCGTACATAAAGTGCGAAAGAGGCAGAGGGAGAGGGAGAGCACGGATGGGCTTGAGGATGGGGGCGGGACGGGGTGGCTAACTCCATAAACATCGTATTTTATTAAACCTCCGAATCCATTTGCGTTATTGCGTTTACGTGCACGAATGTTAATTGAAGTATCTTCACCTTCCCCTACCCCCCATCCCTCTCTCTTTTGGGAGAGGGGGCGCGCGGAATTTAGCTGGAAAATACAGAATATATATATAAATATAAATAAAGATTAGATAAAAAGTTCCCTTGAGTGGTTTTCATGTCGATTAAAGGCAACTCATGAAATTATTAGCGCATTGTGCAAGTGTTAAGCGGGAAAATGAATATTCAAAAAAGGTGACGGTACAGGAAGTAGCAGGGTTTGGGAGCAACGTTCCTCTACACCCCTTAATACACTCATTTCAATATGTACGTGTGTGTGTGTGTGTGTGTGTGTGTGAATGTGCTTTAAGCATTAAGGCAAATTACGCACAAAATAATTGACATTAGCATATTTTGTGCGACTCCTGACTGCCAGCTTCAGCCTCCACCCTCAGTCACCAGAGTCTCAGCCTGCAGCCTCCAGCCACCAGCCACCAGCCACCAGCCTTCCGTCTCCTCGTCTCCCCGTCTCCGGCCTCCTTTTGTCTCTGCCTGTACTCCTATCAATGCTCCTACTCATCCTGCATCGCCACCTGACTAAGCGATTGCCAGCGCCAGACTTTTGTTTTGATTGAGAATTTTATACACCGCACACACATGGCGTATACGTGATGTGTCGCTGCGCGTCATGTTATAAAGCGTCTAACTGCCAACTCGCCTTATTTGGCGACACATTCAGTTCGAAAGCCATATTTCAATTCGATACCCATTAAACCTGAATAAAATGGGTATAATAAAGCCATGTGCATTTCTTTGAAGGACGACAGATGGCAAAAGCTTTCAATTGCGACAGCAAGAATCGAATCTAAAATCCTTGTTGCCTTCTCCATTCCATGGCATGGCACTCAACCATTCGATGCTTGGCAACCAAAGGGTATTTCCCAGTGGTTGACAGCACGCATAGAGAGCCATCAAAATGATATTTATTAAATATTTAATTTGATCGATTCAATCGATGAATTGAATAAGTCCGCTGCAGGTCCTTAACTTAACTCCTGCCAGGATCTGAATTGTGTTTACTTTTCATAAAAAGTGTTTACTTTTTAAGTTGCAATTGAAAAAAAAGGCGACTGTTAGAAGTCCCTTCCTTCCTTCCTCCTACCCCTCCTCCTCCTCCTCCTCCTTCTTTCCATTTTTTCCTCTGTTTGTGCTTATCTTTCACTTTATCTGCTGCCATTCAGGACTCTCATAATCCCATACAAGTGAAATGTGTGTAAGCGATTCCTTTGGGGCATAAACACCACAAGCGCGCAGCTCGCCGCTCGCAGCTCACAACATGTACCACACACAGCGCCATTTAATCATTACAAATGAGTGGCATACACACACACACACACACACACACATACACAGGCATATACCGATACACACACTGGCACACTGACACACACACTCACACAGTCACACGTCATGTCAAATGATTGGACTAAGCGTCAGAGCTGAAATAAAAAGGAACTCAGGCTAAATCCTCGAATCCTTGCCTCGTTTTGAAGTTTCACATCGTCCTTTGTGGTTGGCGTCCAGGCGTTAATTGCTCCGATTTGCCCCGGGAGCGTTTTATGGCCGCTTTGATTAGTGTTATGAGCATAAATACAACTTGGGCATTCGAGGCGGGATGCTGTTGTCTACACACACACACACACACACACCCATTTATATATACATATATATATATATGTATATCCACTTAAGGAGACACACACACACACACATACACACACTTACACACTTACACACAGTTAAGGCGAAAATTTGTTTGTCTAATGCCGAGATACGAGTATTTAATGGCTCTGGGCCACTTGGCCTTAAAAACTTGGTCAAGTGTTGTTGCTGCATTTTATCAAAGTCAAGTCTCTGCTGTTATCTGCACGCAAAATGTTTGCAGCTGAAGTTGATAAATGGATTTACTTTGATTTTATAGCTAAAAATCGATGTGGCAGCGCTCCGTTGTTGCTCAGCGGCTATCCTCATACCTTACGCCAAGTCCTTGCGATTTGAATGTCAGAGTGGCACGGCCGTGGCAAGGATCTACCCGCACACACCTTCAGTCAGACTCCAAAACACACAATGTACCGTCTTTATTTTTACTATTATTTTTATTGTTGTTGTTGGGTTTCTACAATTTCTCTATTTTTTCTATTTTTTTCTATTTTTCTATTTTTTTCTATTTTTTCTATATTTTCTATTTTTTCTATTTTTTTCTATTTTTTTCTATTTTTTCTATATTTTCTATTTTTTTCTATTTTTTTCTATTTTTTTATTTTTTCTATTTTTTTTATTTTTTTTATATTTTTTTTCTCTATTTTTTCTATTTATCTTTTTTTTATATTTTTTTTTCTATTTTTTCTATTTTTTTTCTATTTCTATATTTATTTTTATTTTTTTCCCTTTTTGTATTTTTTATTGTTGATGCGGTCAAAGACTTTGCCACTGACTCATCAGAAGTGCAGAAACACTGAGATTCGAATGCTGCGGCAAAGGTTTTATTTGCCCTTTTTATATTTTAGGGTCTGGGGCGGAATCTCCCCCTCCTCCGCTTGGCCAACTCAAATTGCACTTAAAACTGAAAGTGCCTGTGGCGGTGCGGGGGTGGGGATTGCGATTGAGACTGGAACAGGGACTGGGACTGAGACTGGGACTGGGCCTGGGCCTGGTGATGGGAGGCAACAAGCATGCAATTGGTAAGACAACCAAGGACCAAGGATGATAATCTATGACATAAAATCACGCGATACTAAACCAACGCCAGACAAAGGCAGAACGCACAAAGGATACTTGTAAAAGCTGCAGTCGTCCTGCTGATGCTGATTTTTTTCTCCTTCCACTCAAGCCTCACGCTCCACTCTCCCCTTTCCACTCTCCCCTCTCTACTCCCTACTTTCTACTTTCTACTCTTCACTCTCTACTCTCTTTCTCTTACTGTTACTCTTGCGCCTTCTCTTTCGCACTCGCTGTGAACTCGAGTGGAAATTATATAAAGAAAATTTGTACGTCGCTTAATTTTTCGCGCACGTTTTGATTATCTGCAATTCACAATTCACAATCCACAATCCACGATTTCCATTTACATTTTGGCTTAATTCGAACATGAAAATTCTGTTGAATTTTTCGCCTTCACCGTGACTCACATTTCCAGCTGGACAGCAACCATCCCTCCCCCTCCCCCGCATCAGATACACGCTCCTAGATTTGTCTGAAAATTTCCTTTTTTTTTTTGCTGCGCTGTCGCTTGTATTTATCATTTGCGCCTCATTAGTTTGTGTCTATGTAGCTTGTGGCATATTAAAGGACATTATTTATATACTTTTGGACCACTGGATCTGTTCAGTGTTCACTGTACAGTGTGCACAGTTTATGTGTAGCATTGAGGGTCACGAACTTCATTCAACTTATGTTGATTTTCCCATTGAATTAAATATCGAAAAGTTAAAGTTCATCAAGAAATTCGAGGCTTTAAGGACGAAGTCTCCTCGCGTACTAACTAATTGAAATGGAATTCGAAATAAATTTATAGCTTAAGTCATTTGAAATTGTCTTAAACAACCGCAATTGCCCTGTAAACGCAATCAAGTTCCAAAGATCGTGTTGGCTCATTTTTTATTGGCGGCAGGGGGTGGGGGGGCAATGGCAAGGGGAAAGGGAAAGGGAAAGGGAAAGGTTTGCTGAATCTCAGACAGAATTTCGAATCAGAGCCAAACTATAAAAATAAAACATAAAAGTAAGCTACGTTCTATGCTGATTTTTATGGCCATGTCAACCCATCAAAAGGCGCCCGAGTGACTCCCAGTGAATTCCTTGGTGCGCAGCTTCTCGTTGGGCATCAAAGTTTTTGTTGCATACCTTGGGGCGCGGCCGACAGGCGTTCAACTTGCGAGCTGCTTTAATTGCTTAATTACGTCCGTAGTTCGACCACGCCCCCCATAACCATATCCAAGTGAAGTGGGCATTGGCCAAAGAATGGTTTTATGGCCAGCAGAAAAGCGTTTATGGCTGCAGCTCAGTTCGAGATTCCTGAATTGCCCTCAAGTGTTTAAGGCAGCGTCATTAATGTTATTCTACCTCCTGTGCTTGCAGGTTCCTTGGGTTTACCTGTGCTGTGCCGTGCTGTGCTGTGTACCTTTGCAGCTTTTGGTTACGTCATGTGCCTGGAAGTAGCGTAGCAGCATTGGATGCCCCGCGATGTGGACTTATATGATGGCTGCCGCCCGCGGAGATCGGGTCAATACAATGATGTCCACCAGACGTCGCCCCGAAACGGAGTCCCCCAAATACGGTTACAAGTAAGTTGATAGCAAAAGTTTGCCTAACACATAGATAGATATATATATATAAATACACTGGACTTGCAACCCTTTGCACAGCCTCTCCCGTCCCATGTATCGCACTACACGCTTTGTTGGCCCCGCGACCTCAGCACCCGCCCAGCTGCCCTATGGTGGCAGCAGCTCAAGTTCCAGTTGCACAACATCTCACCCATTGCCAATGCCCCACGAAGAGATGGAGATAAGCGGTGGCTTATACGCGCCTTTTCAGCCCACGGCCGTTGTTACCACGGAGGGCGTTTGCCTGCCGCGCAAGCATTTAATTGCCAACCAAACGGCGATTCCATTACCCATGGGCCCAGATAGCGAAGACCCGGAAGAGCAGCAGCTACACTATCCGCGCAGCAGCTGCAGTGCGAGCAGCTGGCACCATCGAAGGCATCGCATCGAACTAAACAATGACAACAAAGACGATGACGACGACGACGACGACGACGAAGACGACGATGACGACGATGACGATGATGATGACGATGATGGCGATGAAGTTGGTGTTGCGGGACCGACCGCCAAGCCGGATAAGTATCCCAATGTAAATGGCCATGAGAACCCGGAGGAGGCGATTGCTCCAGCTGACCAGAGGCACAAACAACCCACGGAGTCGCATGCCAGCGATGCCAGCTATCTGGAGAATGGCCGCAAGCTGATACAAGTAAGTGACGCTCTCGTATCACAATCCTAGTGGCTATAAATCACACGGCGTATGCGTAATTTAATATGCCAGCCACATTAAATGAGGCCGAGATAAACAGCCATAGATACGGGGCATAAATGCAGACACTTTGCCTATTTGTTGCATTAATTTCCATCTCCCTGTACGTTATCCGTATACGTATACCATACGCCGTATACCGTATACCATACGCCGTATACCGTATACCATATACCATATACCGTATACCGTATTCCGTATTCATTTTCATTTTCATTTTCATTCTCTTTTCCATTTCCATTTCCATTCCCATTACACTCGAGGCCGTCCTGTCTATTCAATTATGTGGGCCGTAATTAAGTAATTGCGCTAATTGATTGACGCCATCGACAAGGACCACACAATGGGGCAATGACAAAGTTTATGCTGCGGGCACAAAAGACAGACACCACACGATATACTCCTTACATTTATTACGTTTTCATTTTCCTACATTTTCCTACATTTTCCTACGTTTCTCCTTCATTTTACCCACATCCACCCACATTCCATTTCCCCATAGATCTTCATGCAAATGAACTGCGGACCTTCATAAACTTGACCTTGCCTTAAATCGCGTTTTAATTACTTCCTCTATTGTCACGTAGCCGACGCGTCGGCCGACACCACAAGCTTCGGGCAACGAGCTGCCAGCTCCCAGCTCTCAGCTCTCAACTCCCAGCTGGTAGCTCCAAGCTCCAAGCTCCAAGCTCTACCTTGTCGCCCCCAAGAGCTGCTTGCCAGCTGACTGCCACTTTCGTGTTCGCAGAAATGTTTATTAGCACGTGTCAAGTTACTCAAAAAAAGAATAAAAAATAAATAAAAAAAACAAAAACAAAAAACAACAAAAAACAACAAAAGAAACCAAAAAAAAATATACAGAAAAAAGATGAAAAAGAGTAGTAAATGCGAAGAAGACGAGACGACTATACCCTAACGGAATGGTTTAAGGACATTTTCCAGGCATCAAACTAATGAGGTTTTCAGCTGTAGGAAAATCAGACAGCATTTCCCCCCAACGAACGATTCTAAGAAAATGCACAATTTTCCAAGAAAATCGAATGTAGCTGAAAAATAACGAGATGAAAATAAAATGTGAAATAAAAAATAAAATAAAATACATTAAATGAAGAAACGATATATATAACCCATATATCACTTTACACATCACTTCAAGCACTTCCAAGGAAGTCCACGTGTAGGTGACTCTCGGCCTGGCTGCAACCTTCGAATAATTACATTATTTGGGCTGTCCTCTCGTCTCCCTCAAGAAAGGAACAGAAATAAAAGTCTGTTTAGAGCTTAAATTGAGCCTGAGGCTATAAATAAGTAAGAGGACAGATAAACAGTGGGAATGAGGGACAGCGGGACAGTGGGACTGCGGACCGAAGGATACTTGCCCAGTGTCCAGGCTGACCCGGCCAGCTGGTCACGTAGGGTGCGGGCTTTGAGGACGCTGCTATCTTGGCCGACGACCAATTTGATAGATAAGAGCAACCACTGAGCCACTGAGTCAGTGGCTCCAAGCCACTGGCAATAACAGTGATGGCGGCAGTGGCAGTGGCAGTGGCAGTGCCAAAGTGACGTGGAGACGTGGAGGCAACCGCAGAAAGTGAAACATTTTCAATGCCATTTCATAAATGACACGAAAGCGGCAAAAGGAGACTCGCAAACTCAATGAAACAATAACAAAAACGATGGCAACGTCTCAGTGGGGTGGCTTCAGGGGTTGCTTCTAAACTCCCCCCCCCCCCCCCCCCACTCGCCACCACAGCCCGCATAACGTCGACCAAATATTGGCTTGGTTGTTGTAATGCTTTTGAGGTGTGTTTTCCGTTGTTGGCCACTCGACTGTGGCACAAAACCGCAAAGTGCGGCAACAATGCCACATGCCGCATATAAATGATACCATATACTCAGAGAGTACCTACACACACACACATATATATATATGTATGTATGTATGCAGAAGTTCTGAATTTTGTAAACTTGAAGGTCCGTCCGTTAATCCCGTGGCGTCCGTTTGATAGTTTCAGTTTGATTGGAACTCGAGCCTCGGGTTGAAGAGCCTTCAATTTGGTCAGTGTCAGCGGCCATTAAACCGATTAATGAGCTCTATTTGCCTGCCATACCTTTTAGGTATTTTGTATTTTGTCTCCTCGGAGTTTCGTTTCTTCTTCTTTTTGTTTTTGTTTTTGTTTTTTTATGGGCGGTCTCTTCGATTTGGTTGGTTCGGTGTCTGTTTTGCTTATTGTTTCTGTGCAATTTGAGCTGCCAGCAGGACACCCAGGATGAGCAAACAAACGCCGAATGGGACAGGACATCTTCTGTCCCCAGCTCCCCCTTTCCCCCAACATAGTGTCCAGTGTCCTGTGGCCTTCCTGCTGACAGCAGCGCGTTTCATTTTTCTACACTTTTTTTTTTCGCTTAGTCAATTTTGTACAATTTTTACCATCGACAGTTGCGCAAAAAACGCGTTCGCCAACGGCAGCAAAAAACGACATAACTGAAAAACAGTCAAAAAAAAAAAAATAATATAAATAAATAAATAAAAAAACATTTATGTAAAACAAAAAAAAACAAAAAAAAAACAGGCCAGAAAGGAACACAAGGATACAGTAAAAAGTAAAGTCTTGGCTGCTGTTTTAAGAAGTGACGGCGTTTAACAAGAAATTTAAATCACACATACGCCACGTGTGACACGTGCGAATCAAATGTCAACTTTTGCATTTTGTAAACATTGCCAGCCAGCTGGACCCTGGGATTAGTCAACAGCCCAGGAACACGGGTAAAACAAGTATTTAGAAACAAAGAAAAGGAGAGAGGGAGAAAGAGATAGAGAGGGGGAGAGAGAGAGAGAGGGAGAGGCAGAGGCAGGCAGCAGGACATCTGGATTTCGGTTTTGATGAGGGTCCACATCGGACAGTTGGAAGTCATTTAATGCGACTCCTTGGGTGACTTCACTGGGTGGCAGCATCGTCAGAGTCCAGCGCTGGAATTCTGAGTTGGGGCTCCCTACCCACCCACCCCTCCACCCACCACACCACCCCCGCCAACCACACCGACGGTGTCATCGATAAGCCGCGTTGTTTATGGTCGTAGTCAATCTGCGGCACATTTGCATAATTTCCCACGTAATTCAGTGGTGCGAGGAGCGACACAAAAAATCTGAACAAATAACAAACAACAAATTTTTTTTATCAGATCAAAAATAATGTTTATCAATAGGCAATGATAAGGCCCGGGGGCTGCCTGCCGATGGCCAGTGGCCAATGCCCGAAGGCTAATCAGCTGATAAGCAGGCAGGCTGTCAGTCAGTCAGCCCTGAGCACCGACCGGGGATTAAATATTAAAATGTCAAATTGGGTATTACGCGTACTTTGCAATTCGAAACTAAATTTGTTAGTCCTTAATTTAGTCCTGTAAATACTTGATACTTAAATGAATGAACTGGGGGGAAGTGCGGGACAGCGGGAGGTGAGGAAAGGAAAGGTATTCATAATTTTAAATTTTAAAGTAGTTGCTCCCAAAGTTTGCCTTCCCTTAAAGTCCAATTATGTGCACAGAGTCCTGTTCCTTTCCCTTTCCCCCTGCCCTTTCCCTTCCCTCGCTGCTCCCTCGGCAACAGCCTTGTGATTAGTTCCCTTGGAGTTCGGAGAAAGTGTCAAATTGTAGACCATTTAAGGGATGGGGCTTCAAATTCCATCACTCAAGTTAATTCCCGGTGCTTTAAGGTGCTCCTTTAAGAGCCTTGCCCAAGGAATCTAATTGGGTGGGTAATCAACTGAAAATTTGATATAAATTTGAAATTCAGCTAAGCTGATGGGCTGATGAGCTGATGAGCTGATGACCTGACGAGCTGATGAGTAGATGAGTAGATGAGCTGCTCGGTTATCCCAATATCCACTCCATTATCCCTCCTTCCCTTCATTTAGTGCCCCATTCGAAAGGCACCAGGAGATACAGGACAAAAGGACATGCATATACAAAATGATGGATTTGTTGGTTTGAGGCTCGACAAGCCCCAAGACATTTTCTCTGCTTTAAGTGAAATGTAAATCTTTGCTTTTAGCACCCGCAACACAATCCCCCACCCCTCTCCCCCTTCCCAGCTGGGGAAGCACTGAATCAAAGTTGGATACTTCCGATGGAAGAGTCTCGATTACATCCACAGTCGATTTGCATTGAAAGTTAAAGTTAAAGATTTGCCCCCGCACCCCAAAAGCCACGTGCCTTGTCGACCTTGTCTCATATTTGGAAGGGGACTCAAAGCTTGGCCAGCATTTCAATTTCTGGCCCATTGGTCATTTCTGGCGCTTGGGGTTAGGAGGAGACGTTTAAAGCAATTTTATTTATATAGAAGCGCATAAAGCACACGCATCCAATAAACATCAAGAGCGGCGCTTGATTTGCTTAGCATAATGTCGATGGTGGTCTATTGTCCCCCTCTCCCCCCCTCCCCCACACACACTCCACTGGAAGAGCAGTGAAGTCCACTGGAGTCCACTAGAGTGGCCCACCTGGCAGCTCGTGCCGCCATTCCACCTGTGTCAACACCTAACGGACGCCGGGCAATTATGGAAATTTATTGTGCAGCTCACGCTGCGATGCTCTGAATGCCAATCAGGCAGCCAGCCGGCAGGTGGGTGCCTGCCGAGGGGAGGGGGGCAGCGAGAGGGGTAAGCCGAGTGTTTTGATTGTATTTCGTTTTCGTTTTCGATTTCGATTGTGACGGTGACTATGACTATGACTGTGACTGTGACTGTGATGGTATTGGTGATTTTGATTTTGAATTTGATTTCAAGTACAAGAGCTGCGAATCAGTTACATTGGCTTTTGGCTTTAGCCTTGCGAAAATAAATGCCTTTTCAGCAATGCAGCCAAGCGATGAGCTCATCATCATTTGTATCAACAAAACGCTGGTTATCCATCACGAGTAACCAGTTATGCGGCGCTTCCTTCCTGCCTGTCTACCTGCCAGAAAGTCAGCCGGTCAGCTAGGCAGTCAGCCAGCCAGTCAGCCAGTAAGCCAGTCAGCCAACCAGTCAGCCAGCTAGCCAGGCAGTCGCTCAGTCCGTCTTTCAGTCAGTCTGCCAGCCAGTCAGCTAGGCAGTCAGCCAGTCAGTCAGTCAACCCTCCAGCCAGTCAGTCAGCCAGCCAGTCAGTCAGTCAGCCAGCTAGCCAGTTAGTTAGTCAGTCAGTCAGCCAGTCAGCCAGCTAGCCAGTTAAGCAGTTAGTCAACCAGCCAGGGAGTCGGTCAGATAGTCAGTTAGTCAGTAAGCCGGTTAGTCCACCAGCCAATCAGTCAGCTAGGCAGTTAGTCAGTCAACCCTCCAGCCAGCGAGTCAGCCGGTCAGTCAGCCAGCAAGTCAGTCAGATAGCCAGCTAGGCAGTTAATCAGTCAGCCAGCCAGCCAGTCAGTCAGTCCGTCTGTCAGCCAGTCAGCCAGCCAGTCAGTCAGCCAGCCAGGCAGTCGGTCAGCTAGGCAGTTAGTCAATCAACCCTCCAGTCAGTCAGTTAGCCAGCCAATCAACCCCCCAGTCAGCCAGCCAGCCATTGGCTGATATTAATTTATGCTCGGGTTTTCCCGTGTGTAAACACTGGCGGGCGATCTATCGGCAGAGCGATTAATTATCGATATGGCCGGGCAAGCGGGTGATCGGTAATCGTCCCTGTGCGACAACTTCAGCTTAATTAAATGATGGCCAAGCAAGTAATTAAAAAGCGTTTACAAAACGCGCACAGCTCAAGCTCAAAGTGTCATCAATCTTGTCAAATTGCCGTCAATGCACACAGTATCCTCTCCTTTATCTACTATCTACTATCTACTATCTACTATCTATTATCTACTATCTATTATCTGTTATCTATTATCTTGTCCCTCCTTCGGCTATTCAGCATTCTGAATTCTATCCATCTGTCTCCTTCTCTTTGATTCCCAATTGGCTGTGCCGCCGCCACACCCAGCGAGTTGAAAGAAGTGCACGCGTTTTGTCCTCTGGCCGCGTCGCTGGCAATGAAGGACCAAAGCCACTTGGGACTTTGCGGGTTAATTAATTAAACGCCGTCGACGTCGCTGATGTCGGCACATGCAAATTAAGAAAATTGCAAAACACAACAAAAAACACTTAGACAACATTTTGTATTGACAACAACAGAAACAACGACCACAATAATAATAACAACAACAATACAAACAAATAATAACAACAACAACAAACAATAATAACAAACAACAACAACAAACAACAACAACAAACAACAACAGTTGTCAGTTATTGTGTATGCCTGCCGTGGCCAGTGGCCAGCTGTGTGCGTTCGTGACAACGACGTCGATGTCGACGCGTGCGGTGACGGCGACGCCGACGTCGCTGCTGGCGTCACTGCTGCTGTTGTCAATGGCATTTGCAAAGCGCGCATCGAATTTTCAGTGTTAACGGGCAACTCGACGCCGACACGCATGCGCAGTGGGACAAGATAACGGCTAACGGTAGACGACTAACGGTAAACGGCTAACGGTAAACGCTTTCAGTTGCAATTAACTGTTATATTAAAGAAGCAACTGTAACTGCAAGTGCAAGTGCAAGTGCAAGTGAGAAGGGGAAGAGGAAGAGGAAGAGGAGGCAGTGCGGCGACACTGGAGGCGCCTGTGGATGCGACATTTCAAAGTCAAAGCCATGGTGCAATCGTTGGATATCGCGGCAATTGCGGGGCAACAACAACAACAACAAAGCGATGTGGTAAATAACCAAGTGGAGACCATACAATACACATGTATAAATGTATGTGGGTGTGTGTGTGTGTTGACTGACCTTCATAGCAGCTGGGCGCAACGGGAGGCGTGGCATTGCATTGTCATTAGCATTTTGCCCAAAGGACCATATCCAATGCGGCGTATGAGTCATATTGAGTTTAACTCATGCCCAAGCACACACACACACACACATACACACACTCAGACATACGCCAACACGCGCTTACACACACATACGCGAACACACAGACTCACGCTGGTGATAAGGCTTAATGGATTAACCGCTGCCAGCGACTGATACGCGTTTATTAGCCTGTCAAGAGCACGCCCCTAATCTCAGGATGCACAGGACGAGCGCGAAACAAACTGAAATAAGCATCACGTGTGCCTTTGCCTTTGCAGGCCAAAGTGTGTCTCAGCCATAAACTTACAACATTCTTTTATATGAACAACAAAATACACATATCCCACACACAACACACACACACACACACACACACACACACACCCACACCCATACGCACACAGGCATACCCACACATTCAAAGAAATGGGAAAATGTATATTTGGTATTTATCTAAAAGGAGAGAAGGAGTAACCCCTTGACTAACCAAAGAAAACTTATTTCATAGTAAACTAAACGTGCCACCCCCCATGACCTTTGGGGCGGGGGGTGTGTGCACACTGTCATCGCGTTGCCCGAAAAGCGGCACTCAGGCAGCAGCAATCAATTCAATTGATGATTGATTAATTATTCACAAATTGTGCCAAATGAATGAATTTTATATATGAATTAATTATTATTCGATGAACACATAAATCATTTTAAGTCGTCCTTTCAAATGGGAAAATTTTTCCACTTGACAAATGATTTCTCAACCACTGTGCCTAAACATTTGTCTGTATTACATAAATCTTATGCCCCGCCCCCAACTGCTCGACCGCCCGACCGCTGCAGCTGCTCAGACATAAGAAATTTAAGGGCAAAACTCAGAAGATGTTGACCAAGTTTTAATGCGGTTACCCTGACCCACGGACAGGACACCCGAAAGGACACACATCCTTACTGTGCGGCCATTAAAACGTTTCAATTAGCGGTGCGCCAGTTGGGTGCAGCGCCTCCAAATGGGGGTCAAGGCACCATCATCATCATCATCATCATCATCATCATCATCGTCATCCAAAAAGATGAACTCTCTGAAATCTCTTTAATCTGAATCCTTCCAGGAACCAGGCAAGCGTAGCAAACCATCGGCACTGAGGCGAACGTTACAGGCCCTGCGGCAGCGGCTGACCAAGAGGAGTCGTGCCAAGCCGCCCGATTGGTTTCTCGAAAAGTTCTCCAACACCACAAACACGGACAAGATTGGCAAGGATGCGGCCCTTTCGAGTGAAATCCGTGGCAGCAGCGCCCTCTGCAATCGCCTCTCCGTGGATCCCACACTGCAGTCCCACTACAGGGTGAGTGTTTGGCTTATCCTTCTCATCTTAGTTCCTTGCATTCAATGGCTCATATCGTGGTCAACAACAGTGGCTCGCTGTGGTCTCTTTGGCGGTGCTCTACAACATCATCTTCGTGGTGGGTCGCTCCGTGTTCTGGGAGATCAACAAGAATGCTCCGACCGTCTGGTACACCTTGGATTACCTGTGCGATTTCATTTACCTGCTGGATACATTTGTCCACATGCATGAGGGTAAGTCTCAAGCTTTTGGCAGACAGCCGAAGAAAGAAAGAGTGGGGGGGGAGGGATATATGGGTGTGGGTGTGGGTGTGGGTGGGAGCAAGAGAGCTGATTATGCAAATGAGTCCTGAGACTTTATGGTCTTTGCTAAGTTGCCACAGACAATGGCAACTAAGCGCCTTCCAGCAATGCCATTTGCTCCACATAAACAGCACCCATCACGTGCACACATGAGTGTTAATGTGTGTGTGCCTGTGTGTATCTGTGTGTGTGTGTGTGTGTCTGTGTGTATATATATTCACCTACCTTGACATTTTCAAAATAATATTCAGACGTGCCCAAAAGGTTGAGTCGTTTTGTGGCTGCATCAAAGTGAATGTCAATTACAAAAAAAAAAAAAAAAATCAATATTTAAAAAAATACTTTAAAATTATAAGATTAACAAATCTTAGAGAATTATTCAATTTAAATTAACGAACATTTTTAATATTACATAAGCTATTTTAAAAATGGATTAAATAAAAATAATCTGCAGATAAATTTAAATAAAATCAGAAAATTCCAAATGGCAAAAATATTATAATTTTTAAATTATTAAATTATTATTATTTTTTTAATTATTATTAAAATTATTATTTTTATAAATTTATTTATTTTTTTTAGTTGTTATTTTCAAAGTTTTTATTATTTAAAATTCTTTAAATTATTATTTTATTATTATTTCTCAGCATACATATTTTTTTACCATTATTATTTATACATTTATATATATATTATTATTTTTTATTATTATTATTATTAATTACATATATTTTAAATTTGTATTTTTAAAATTATTTTTTTTATAAATTATTTTTTTTTTAAATTATTATTTTTGTAAATTATTTTTTTTTAAATTATTAATTTATTTTTTATTATTTTGTATTTTTTAAAATTACTTAAAAAATATATTATTTTATTATTATTATTTCTTAAAATTAACATTTTTTTAATTTTATATTTTTTAAATTATTATTTTTATTTTTTTTACATTATTATTTCTCAAATTTTTTATTTATTTAAATTAAATTATTATTTTATTATTATTGTTTCTTAAAATTGCAACATTAAAAGACTATAATTTTTTAAATTATTATTTTTAAAATTATTATTTTTTAAATTATTATTTTTTAAATTATTATTTTTTTAGGTATTTTTTTTTTAATATTGAACAAGAATTTTATATTTTGGATTGGGCGATATTTTTGTATTTTTTTTGGAAAAGCCCCCAAGCTGTAAAATTAATGAAAATCGAGCAAAGATTTTAAGTCTGTGCCGCAATTCGATTCTCAATCTATAGGGGAAATATTTTACTGGCGTAATCCTTAAAAGTTTGTAGTACAGTAAACTAAAGTAAGAGGATTAGTTAGTTGCGAGGATATCAAAGTTTTAGCTTTCCATGAAAAATAAAGCTGCAGCAGCGAAAGCGCCGCGAACTGTGAAACGTCGCGCTGCATGTGGCATGCAAAACAATAACTGAGGAAGCAACAAAAAACCCATACAACCACACACCTACATACCCACACACCAACACACTCACACACACATATATGGCACACACACACATGGCACACACATTGGAATGTAGTAAGCACTAAAAATGCGTAGGCGACTAATCCTTGTGTCCTGGTTTCAGGTTTCCTGGACCAAGGTCTGCTGGTCCGGGATGCATTCCGACTGCGTCGGAACTACATCCACACAAAGGGCTGGTATCTGGATGTGTTATCGATGCTGCCCACGGATTTGGCGTACATTTGGTGGCCGCCAGGGACATGCTCCAGCCTGTATCTACCCTGCCCGGTGATAGTGCGTCTGAATCGGTTGCTGCGTCTGCCGCGTCTCTGGGAGTGGTTTGACCGCACGGAGACGGCCACAGGATATCCAAATGCGTTCCGCATCTGCAAAGTGGTCCTGGCCATACTGGTGCTAATCCATTGGAATGCATGCATGTACTTTGCCATCAGCTACGAGATTGGCTTCAGCTCCGACTCCTGGGTGTACAATCTAAACGGGACACGAAACAATACGCTCCAGCGCCAATACATCTACAGCTTCTATTGGTCCACGTTGACCCTGACGACCATCGGCGAGACACCAACGCCGGAGAACGATGTGGAATATTTGTTTGTGGTTGCTGACTTTCTCGCTGGTGTCCTTATCTTTGCCACCATCGTGGGTGAGTCTCAAATGCTACTCGACACCTCGACACGACATCCTCTGTCCTCCGTCCTCCCATTCACTCGACACTCAGGCAGAGTCATCATCCACCATCCACCATCCTCATCCGAAACCTTTTCCAATTTGGGACTCTGTTTATTTTGGCGCATTGTTTACGCAAATATTTTGTCTGATCGTTTAATTGGTTGCAGAGTGACATCTGTGACATCAATGGGTATTAATTTACAGCCCCCCACGCACGTCATGGCCAGTGGCAACGACCCCCGCGTTCCACAAAGTAACATCATGTATCGCCGCCCCTCATCCAACACTCTGGCTCCACTGCCCCCTCCCTGTCCCGGTCGCAGTTCCAATTCCAGTCGCAGTCACAGTCGCTGTCCCAATCCAAGTCCAAGCCCCAGTCTTAGTCTCAGTCTCACTCCCACCCCCCTCAGTCCTTTTTCTGTCCTTGCCGCTCTCCCTATCCCTTGGCCTCTCTCTGTGTTTGTCCCTGTCCCTATCCCTCTCCCTGTGACTGTCCCTGTCCCAGTCACTCTCCCTGTCCCTGTCCCTGTCCCTGTCCCTTCCCCTAGCCCTGTCCCTGCCTCTGTCCCTGTCCCTGTCCCTGTCCCTGTCTTTGCCCCTGTCCCTGCCTCTATCCCTATCCCTATCCCTGTCCCTGTCCCTGTCCCTTCTCCTTTTACAGTTCATGTTCGCGTCCATGTCCGTGTCCTCCATGTCAACCCACATTATTCATTACGCTCTTCTATTCAGTTCAACGTTGTTTTGTTTTGTCCTGGGTCCTCGGTGTGTGTGTTTGTTGTTGATTTGTGGATGTCGCCGCCTTCACATTCACATTCACATTCACACTCACATTCGCAGTCACATTCGCAGTCACAGTCAGAGTCGCAGTCACAGTCGCATTCGTTTCGCCTTTTTGGCAAACGTGCCTTTTTATCATTTCTGTCGTCCTTCTTATCGCTGCCATTACCGGGCAGCTGGAGATGTACTGTCCGGATCCGGAGTTTGTGGGTGGCATGCTTCGGTTGGTGGGGGAGGGGAGGTCTCTCATCCAGAAGAGCGTCTGACATCTGGGCAAACAAATTTACTTACCATGATGAATGCAAAGTTCAACTCAGTGGCATATTTTACCCCATATTGTCAGTCCGTCTGTCCGTCAGTCCGTCACTCTGTCTGTCCGCCTGTCCGTACGGGTTGTCCGTCTGCATGTCAGAGCCTGTCAATTTTTTTGCGCACCGGAAGTACCGCCATTAGTCGCCTTTTGTGCCACACGTTGCGCGTCCTCTCAACAATTTACGACCCAGAATGCGGCATGCCTCATCTTGAGTGTCCCACAGCGGATATGACTCTCGAAATTAAAATGAGCCACTGCCATAACATCCCCCAAAATTGGTTATATATCCGTTTCATTGCTCGTGTCCTTTAGGTAACATTGGCTCGATGATATCGAACATGAATGTGGCCCGCGTGGAGTTCCAGAATCGCATGGACGGCGTTAAGCAGTACATGGCCTTTCGACGCGTGGGACACGAGCTGGAGGCGCGGGTGATACGTTGGTTCGCCTACACCTGGTCCCAGAGCGGCGCCCTGGATGAGGAGCGTGTCCTGGCCGCACTGCCCGATAAGCTGAAGGCCGAGATCGCCATACAGGTGCACATGGATACGTTGAAGCAAGTGCGCATCTTCCATGACACGGAGCCCGGTCTGCTGGAGGCTTTGGTGTTGAAGCTGAAGCTGCAGGTGTTCAGTCCCGGCGACTACATTTGCCGCAAGGGCGACGTCGGCAAGGAGATGTACATTGTGAAGCGCGGCAAGTTGTCCGTGGTGGGCGACGATGGCATCACGGTCCTGGCAACCCTTGGCGCTGGCTCTGTGTTCGGTGAGGTGTCGGTCCTGGAGATTGCCGGCAATCGGACGGGCAACCGAAGGACAGCCAATGTACGTTCCCTCGGCTACTCGGATCTCTTCTGCCTGGCCAAACGCGATCTGTGGGAGACCCTGGCCGACTATCCCGAAGCCCGGTCGACACTCACACAGCGTGGCTGTCAGCTGCTCCGCAAGGACGGGCTGCTCGACGAGCAGATATTTGCTGGTAATTGACGCCAACTCAATTTGGGCCACTTCCGGCGTCACTAACGCACTTCCGTTTCCCCTCCCCCTCCCCCTCTTCCATCCCCCAAACTTTTCCTATTTTGCAGACTCACAGCGCGTGCACGACAGCATCGAGGGGGGCATCGAGAAGCTGGAGCTGTCGGTGGAGAATCTTAACATGCGTCTGGCCCGCCTGCTCGCCGAGTACACGGCCAGCCAGGCGAAAATCAAGCAGCGTCTGGCCAAGTTGGAGCTCAAGTGAGTGTCAAAACTTGTTTGCTCCGAGCTGCAGATCCCAAAATTCATCATTTTTTTTACTCTTCTCTCTGCAGCGGCCACTGTGGCGGAGGCAATGGCGGCGGCGGCGGTGGTGCTGGCGGATTCAACGGTGTCAGTGGCAATCTCGGGCACGGAGGCCGAGATTGTGAGCCACAGACGCGCGCACGCAGCGGACGTCTCTATTCCCTACAGACCAAGCGGCGCCCACGTGCACGTCTCGAGGCGTCCGCCAAAAGCGGTGAGGCGGCCAAGCAGAACACCCTCTAAGCGGGCGGAGGGGCGGGAACGGTGAGCACTAGTCACGCAGGCAGGCAGGCAGGCAGGGACATCCAATGGATATGCCAGAAATGGCGATATTCCAAATGCCGTGCATTCCATGCATCACATCCATTCCATTCCAGCCGCACCTCCCCCGCACGGGCCGACAAGTTGGCAGGATAAGTGATAAATGCACTCAAGGATAGTTGAGGGAGTTGCTAGTATGGAAACCGATGCTGTAGATTAAAAAGTTTCTTCTGGCGAGAGGGGGAGGTGGGAGGTGGGAGGAGGGAGGAGGGATTAGAATTAGGATTAGGGGGTCAAGGGGGGGGGGGCTGAGCAACTTGGCTGGGCGCCAGTTAGACGCGCATGTAAATCAATTTTTAATTTTTACAATTAGTTTTAGGGCGTTGCGCTGAGGGCAGGCGAAAGGGGGCAGGACGCAGTGGAATGGGGCGGGGCAGGAGTAGAACAAAGGATGCAAAATGTCTGTCAAAGTTTGGTTTTTTACGCGACTTTATAAATTTGTAATATGATTCAAAAAACTGAATGTGCCTCAAAGTGTGTAAAAGTAGATTAGTTAAAAGCAACACAACAACAACAACAACAACAACAA
This sequence comes from Zaprionus lineosus, assembly GCA_035044505.1. Lineage (NCBI taxonomy): Eukaryota > Metazoa > Arthropoda > Insecta > Diptera > Drosophilidae > Zaprionus > Zaprionus lineosus. Next base: position 1,011,138 of record JAWNNX010000677.1, read on the forward strand.
AAAGAACAACAACAACAACAAAAGGAACAAGAAGAAGAAGAAGAAGCAGCAACTTCAACAATAACAAAAACAACAGAAGCAACAACAACAAAAAGGTTTGGGATGAAAAATGTATCCCTACAATGATTTCATATAATCCAATAACGATCCATGTATATAAATATCCTTGCTGAGCAAACATTCTGAATGCGACTCGGCAATAGTCCAATTTTATAAGAAACAAGGATTTTATTTTTCTAGTATTGCTAAGATCCAACTATAACGTGTAGGTAACTGTACAAAAAACAAAACATACAATGCACATGCAACAAGGACAGTCACCAAAGGACATCTGTTGAAAGGACAACGCATTTCCCATTCGTCACACTTGAATGCATCCTTCTGTTTGTAGTGTGGAAGCAGCCAGAAATGACACGACAGATAAAAGGTCCTTACCCTTACCTTTAGCTATCAATATATTAAGGAAAACTATATTATATATAATATATAATATATATGTGTATATGTATATGTATATGTATATGTGTGAATGTCCTGCAGGCGGATGGCAGGAGAGAAGAACCATGTTAACATTTTGAATCAGCGAAACGCTTCCAAAGCCAAATTAATGAACAAATCGTAAGACACACACACACAAGCACACACACACACACACAGACAAATAGCCAGACAACCCACACAAATACACAGACACACAAAGACACAGTTGATAAATTGTATTTTTATATTAGAACGGTAAATGTTAAATGTAAGCAGAAATATAAATGAATAAAAACTGAAAACTAAAGTCAAGCATTGTCAATTGGCAGACAGAAAGACAGACAGACAGACAGACAGAGAGACAGAGAGACAGACAGACAGAGAGACAGAGAGACAGACAGACAGAGAGACAGAGAGAGACAGACGGAGACAAGGGCGGGCAACAATTACGCGAATTACGAGAAGAGATGCAAACGCGCTGACATTTCTCTTTGTGCGTGTAACGCGGCGTATGAGTAATTCGTTCAGAATAAAGCCAACAAATGGAACGTAATGTGAGGGAAACTGAAGGAATGGTACAATGACAAAAATAGGGCGGAACATGGCTGGGCGGGACACAGGAAACGGAGAAGTCATTCAATGAATCGTACAAAAGTCAAAGTGAAAGTGAAAGCCACGCAACCCAAATGACGACCTCATCCTGTAAATGCAGTAAAAAAAATCAATTTTTACGAAAGGCGACAAAAAAAAAAAAAAAAACCGTAGGAAAAAAAAAAAAGTAGAAAAAAAAAAAAGAAGCAAAATAAACCTCTTACAACATTGAGTGGCTGTAGGATGTCGTTTCCGTTGCCGCTCCCGTCGTGCTAACCAATCCACCAATATTCAGTCAGAGCCACTCAATTCCACCAGCCACCCAACCCACCCAATGGCAACCAGAAACAACCAGAGGCATCGAGAGGCAACCAGAGGCATCGAGAGGCAACCAGAGGCATCAAGAGGCAACCGGCGGCATCGAAGGCATCCAGAGGCACCCAGAAAGCACCCAGAAGGCACCCAAAAACCACCCACAGCATGAGGCGTCATATCGCCGATTTTATTTGTTGCCAGGACACGTGAATGGAGCTGCGTTTGGAACATGATTGACAATAAAATTCCTATATATATATGAACATGGAAAATTTTAAACATATTTCCAGATTGATGCACATTATGGAGACGTTAATACATCACGAGGAGTTGCCAACGACTCAATTGTCAACTTTGTGCTCACAAAATTCATAAAATTATCCTGATTGTGTTTTCTCCACGGTTTCAACTATCGAAAACACAAACTTTTCTTATTTGATTTTATTTTCAGTATATTTTTTTTTTTTTGGCTTTTTTAACCAAACAAACTTTTTGAAAGCAATAATAAAATTTTTGCGTTTAATTACTCTTTCATATTCCCCCTCTACCTCTGCCTCTACCTCTACCACTCACTCTCCTTCTCCTTCTCCTTTTCGCTCGCATTCAATCTTCACATAAAGCTCCAAAGAGAAAAACTCACCACCCACCATGTCTGCGGTGGGCGATGAGGAGGTGCGGTACCTCCGCTGCTTGAAGTGCCTCAAGGTGATTAACTGTTCGCGCTATAAAACGGAACGTCTGCTGTCACATGTGGAGAAGGATCATCCGGAGATATTGGAAAGGGCCAACGAGAAGGTGCAAAAGTTGCATAAACTTGCCGCCGAGTTTGGAATTGACAATAAGTGTCTGTTGGATATAAGCAAGATGACAGGACTATCGGAGGATCAAATAGCGGACAAGGCAGCGGAATGTAAGTACCTGATTATCATTTTTGGACTCCATACATTGTTCACTCCAATCCAAAGACTTGGCCAAGCAAGAAGCGGAGCGTCACATTAAGAATCCTCACAAAAAGGATTCTGTTTCTGACTCGAATTCGAATCATCGTCATAGCCACTCGCAAATTTCGGATCCCATGAAACAACCGAAAATTGTGGACTCCAAGGAGAAGAATAAAAAGATTTATTTCCGCAACTCCATTGAACGTTGGGTACCCACCGAAGGAGTCATCTACTGTCCCAATTGTGGCTCAGCTCGCTCCCCACTACTCAACACCAGCACCGAGTGTCCTTCCAACAGCGGCTGCCTCAGCCATTGTATCCTCAATTGTTGGCCCTTTTGCTTTTTGCCCTGTTTGACTTCGATGGACAACAACGAGTATTTACACTGCTCCAAGTGCAAGTCCTTTCTCGGTGTCTATGATCGTGAAAATAACTACATTCGCCCCAATCGCGAGTTTTTGCCTTGCAAAGGACAAGCTATTTGACAATCGAAACAATTTTATTTTTTTTATAAACCCAAAAGGTGCTTGGGTATAAAATAAAAAGCTCTCTTAGCCAATACAAGAACCATGAAATTTCCTCATTGCGTTGCAAATGGCGCTGCCACCAAAGTTTCGGTTTGGGTTTGTGTCTGATTTTGTATTTGACCATGAAATTTCCTCATTGCGTTGCAGTTGGCGTTGCCACCACAGTTTGGGTTTGGGTTTGTGTCTGATTTTGTGTTGAGTTCTGGTTCTGGTTCTGGGTTTGTGACTGCGCCTGGGCCTTCGCGTCACGCTTGGCACGATCCTCTGCACGTTTTGCCAGCACACGTTCCCGGCACTTTTGGGCACGAACTGCACAGTCTTTGGGTTTGGTCTTCAGTTTCATGTCATCCACAGCCGCCATCCTTTTGGCAGTCTTGGAGATGCACTTCTCGTAGCAGCCAACGGACATATAGCGTCCAATAAAGCAACCACAGTTGCTGCAGTAGTGATTGATATCCGCCAAAGCCGTGCAGCTTTTGCTGAAGTTGATGTCATGCGTTTAGATAGAATCCTGATTTGGATCTTATCATAGGTCAATGACTCACCATCGCCAGAATAGATTGAAAAGTCGCTGCATCAGTGTAGTCGCCTGGTGCTGCACAACACTCCAGTCGAAATGGTCACATGAGGGACAATTGACCAATGTGACCTCCTTTCGCAGGTATCCCACCTGGGACTTGCTCGAGATGCTTATGGCAACCACTTGTGGCTCTTCTACGCACATGGTGTGCGCTCTACGCTGAACGGCGGGTAACTAATCCCAACTACGCCCCACAGCTGCCCAGCCACCGGACGACGTAGGAGATTCTAAGAGCGCGACAGAGACAGCAAGAGAGCGGGAGAGTAATATGAAGAGAGAAACTCTCGCTCTCTTTCTCTCTCTCCCGCTCTCTCTCTCTCTCTTTGACCCAGTGAACGTTTGTCTACTTTTCATGGCTCCCATGACCTGAGCGTAATTAATAGACACATGGACGGTCATAAGCAGTTTTTTATTGGACAGTAAACATCTTTAATTGGTCCTCCCTCACAGCTGAGGTCGTCTGTAGACGCCGAGATACTCTCCACAGGCACCACAATGATGCCGCCTGGTGCAGAGTCGCGGCCAGGAGCGGACCAGGCGCGTCTTTGCCGACACCTTGCAGTAGGGGCAAGTGATCTCACGGGCTCTGGGACCCACGGCAAAGTAGACGGGATCAACGGGTGCTACGGATGCTGCGGGTGTTGCGGGGGAAGATTCCTCGGCCATGACGACAGAACAATGTGAACGAGAAGAGACAAGGCCGTGTGTGTTCCTCCGATCGCGTGCCAATGTATACTGATCCACTAGACTGGAGAGAGATCGACGAGCTGCTCAGTGCTCAGTGCTGCGGGAGCGTTAATGGCTTTTTATTTTTGTTTATTTTCAGCGAAAATATTTCAAATATTTTTGAGTTGTTGGAATAAATAAAAAAAAAAAGTAAGAGAGGGAGAAATACCGATCGAGGGCCGAGGCTATGATTGTGTATTTGATATGATTTACAGAGACAGACAGTCAAATTAATTAGTCCGGGTGGAGGGGTGTGCTCATTGGGTGGCCCTAGATTTGATCTTGAGTGGGGCACGTCGCTTCATGGCGCGTCCAAAGTACGAGCCGCAGTTGCCGCAGTAGTGACTGCGATCGGTCTGCTTGCAGGGCACAATGTAGTCCATGCAACAGCAGCAGCAGCAGGTCCTGCAAAAAGTCAAAGATGAGCTCAAGTGTCCAAAGGACTTAGGCGGATGACCTACACAAAGAGACAGCCAACAATGCGATTAATCTCAGTGGCCCACCATTTGAGATCATTTTGGATCACACTCTGATCCTTGATGCCGCACGAGGGGCACTTGATCAGCACCGACTCATGTGGCAGATTGAGAAATGTGCCCGGCAGCGGCGTGGCAAAGTTCTCATAGATCTCGCGCTCCTTCTTAGCCTCCAAAGCCTTGGCGGCGGCCACCTGTTGCTCCTCAGTTGTTGCCATCGTTGTCAAAGCTGAACCAACGGAACGCCGCAGCTGAACTGAAAGCGAAATGTGGTCAAAGCCAAGGGGCAGCCTCTTGGCGGGCAGCAGCGAGACAACTGAGAGCCACAGCAGCCAACGGGAGAGACAGAAAGTGAGAGTGAGAGAGCGGGAGCGGGAGAGAGAAAAGAGAAAGAGAGAGCGAATGCGTAAGAGAAGCTAAGAACCGGTCGTGTTGATGAAGGCGTGGGTCTAATTAAATTAAAACAAAAGCAAAAACGAGCGAAAATATTTGGGAATTTGCGATAGTTTTTATTTGATTAATTTTAAATTAATCAGATTTGTGGATTAAGTCTGTACTTTAATTGAGATAAATGAGTAGTAAAAATAGGCGATGATTTGCGGAATTTGTGTTAATTTAGAGTCGATTAATTTATGATTAATCGGATTTGGTTTGGATGCCAAGTTTGCCACCGCAGCGACTACAGTAGAGACCCTTGGTGGTCCACTCTCGATTGCAGCCTAGCCAAGTGCTGACGCAGCAGATCCAGAAAACGGGAAAGATGCTGGGATAAGGATAAACATAAGAAAAACATAACTCAATCGTAGGCCACAGATAAGAAGGATAACCCAAGGCTCACCAAGAGAGCAAACTGAGGCAGCAGCTGACGTCCTTGCAGCCAGCGGCACGCATAACCGACGCTTCGCTTCTCTCCCGGCACAGCGGGCACAGAACCTTGTACGTCGAGGGCCCTGGACTGTAGTACCGCAGGCGCGGTCCTGTCGGCGTTGCCGGAGCTGCCTTGTCCAGCTGTGCGACCACAGTCCTCGTCTCCAAGCCACTGTCCGCCACCTGCTCGTCTATGTAGGGCACCAGCGAGGCATGATTGCCCTCAACTACCACATTGGCCACAATGTTCCGGGCCCGCTCCTCGGCCGTCTGTGCCGGCAGCAACCTGATCTGCAGCCTCTGTGTCTCCATTGCAACTGCCAGAGCAACAACAGCAACGGGCGCAGCCAACGGCAATCATTGCCCTCAGAGCGAACATAAAAGCTAAGAGAGCATCGCAGCTGCGAGCGGGCACTCTGGGCGTATACGCATTCTTTGGGTCAGATGTGTGTGTGTGTGGTTCGCGTGGCCGCATAGAATATGCTGTGATGTCATCCACTGCTGGAGCTATAATATTATTATTCTATGTGGGACGCCAAGCAGAACCAACACCAGCTGGGGGGTGGGGGGTGGGCTACAACGGAGGCTAAAATCAGATGTTGTTTATTTGCTTAACAAATGAGAAACATTTCCGAGCGTCTCGCATATTACGAAACACGATCGACCCATTGTCTGTTCGATGTTTTCAAAAATCACTTCAACTGACAGATTCGAAAATCAAAAATCACTTTATGTTTCAAAATTTGAGTTTCGAAAAGGGAATTCACTTGAGATCGCAATTTCCTTGCGGAGTGAAGTGCCTCAAGAGAAGGCGATCAACTGTGAGGTTCAATTAAGGTACAGCCAGTGGATGTGTGTTCCACAGAAGATATAACAAAATTTTCAAAATTCAAAAATTCTTAATTAAAAAATAAAAAATAATTTTTGAAATAAAAAAAAAAATAACAACAGGAAAAAATCATTTGGCAACAATCTTTCCAGTTCTGTTTTTAGAATTTTTAGCTTTTTTAATTAAACTCAAAATTCTACTTGGGATATGCCAATATATATATATATCTATATATATATATATATATATATATATATTTATAATTTATGTATATATCTACATTAATTGTTATATTGAAGAAGAAGAATTAATTGTTATATTCAAGAAGTGGAATCCAAGTTCATAGCTCGTTTTTTATGCTAAAAGCAAAGGCAGCAACGCGTTCAGCGTTTTTTTCATCGCTTTCAAAATTCAAAATAATTTGGATTTTGACTTTTTTAATTATAATTTATTTTATTTAAATTTTATAAAATTTATATTTATGAAAACTGCATCATTGGCTAAAAATCAATTCAAATATTAAACACGTTTCGTTAGACGAACTTTGAGGCCTCCGTCGGGCACCAAAACTGGCGCCGCATCAAAGCGGAATTTAACCTCCTTTCGCGGGGCTGCAACTAAATCGAAGTTGGACAGAACCTTGGCCACGGCGACCTTGGTGGTGACCTTGCCCATGCGCAAGGCTGCAAGAGAGAGAATATTAAGGGAAGAATTAGGAAGACGGATTTAAGGAGGTTCGAAGCTCAAGGATCTACCTATGCAGTGCCTTGGACCCTCGCCGAAGGGCATGTAGGCATTGGGGTCATAGTCCATGGCGTCGGGATCGAAGCGATGGGGATCGTAATCATTGGGATTGGGGAAGTAGTTGGGATCACGATGGATGCCAAAGAGTGATATCAAAATAGGTGTACCCTTTTTGATGGTGTAGTCCAGACCATCAACCGGAAAGTCCTGGGTACATTCACGATTGAGAAAGGGCAGGCCAGGATATTTTCGTACAGTTTCTGCGGCAAGGCGAGATGTAAGGATGCAATCAAAAGGAATCACATATAAATATACCCGAAATACACTGATCTAAGAATTTCAGATCCTGCACAGCTTCATAGGTGAACTTGTCGCCACGTTTAAGCTGATGGCGTTCCATGACTGCATCCAACTCCTCCCGCACCTCTTGCAGGAGACTGGGATACATGGCCAGCTCGTAGAGTGTAAAGGCAGACGCGGCGGCTGTTGTCTCCGAGCCTGCTATATAGAAGAGAAAGGCTTGGGCTGCTATCTTCTCAATGGACATGGCCTTTAGCTCCTCCCGTGAGGTTTCAATGTTCCAATTTTCATCATCGTCGTCCCCGATTTTTCCCGTGTTGCGTAGTCGGATGAGCAACTGCAACAGATCCTTGCGTAATATATTATTATTCTCCCGGAACTCAATGGTGTGCTGCATGATGTCCCGCAGTTTTCCAAGGACCTTGTGCTTATAGCCCAGACGATTCATGAGCTTGGCAACTCTGTTGGTATTCATAAGGAAGATCGATCGATATCTCTGGGAGGATAATGATGACGATGGTACTCACGGAGGGAACATGAAGGAGGCCATATTATGGAGTTTCAAGAGGAATCCTTCCTCAATGAGCAGCGTATCACTGACAGCCCGGAACTCGTTCTTGGGATTGGTGAAACTATCGATGTCCAGGCCAAAGATCACCGATCCGATTATATCGATGGCGTACGTTGTGAGCTTCTCCTTAATCTCTATTTCATCATTGGGGGACTTCTCCAGAACATCCGCCAAATGCTGGACAAGCCTATCGCCCACATCGTCGATTGTGCCAAACATTCCCTTGATCTTGCCCGAGGTGAATGAAGGCGCCAGCTTTTGGCGCAGACTCCGCCAGGCGGCGCCCTGCAGATTGAAAAGATTCGCCGACAATGGATCATGCTTCTCATCCACATACAAGCCACGATCATGAAAGCTATTGAAGCCGCTGGTCAAGATCTGGCGGGCGATTTGTGGATCTCGTATCAGAAGCGTCCTATTGTACATCATGTAGATGCCCACAATCTTGGAGCTGTGCCGCTCGTAGACATCGCTCAGGGCGAGGCCAAAGCCGCGCCGTCGTTTCGCCACCTCATCGAGTACACCGAACGGAAACTTGGCCGGCTCCTCTTCCACACCCTCCAGCTGCCAATAACTATACCTACGCCTTATCCATTCCGCCAGCGACGCCATGGCGATGAACAAAAACAATACGAAAATCATGGACAACGGATTCACTGAGTGTACCTCCAGCAAGAGACTTTCGCGAACTGAACAACAGGTTTCACTTTCGAGGAGATATAAATGGAAATATTTGAGGGGAGAGGGGGGAGAGCGGGAGGGACCTCAGCGATAAGAAGCCCTCGTCCGATGCGCAGGCGGAGATTGCGACACACACACATTTTAAAGAGACTCAAGACTCAATGAGCGAGCTTTGGGGTTGGTTCTTTGCAAGTTTGCAGAACGAAGCTTTTTATTCAAATGAACAACTAGTTCGGTTCAATTGAACCGCTGGCTCACACTTCAATTTATTATAAAGTAGAAATTCGAATTGCGGGGAAGTCTTGGAAAGCAATCAGATCTTAGGTTCGGGCAAGTGCAGCTCGCTGCTTGCCCAGCTTCTGCTCGTCCAGCTCCTCCTTCTGCACCGTACGGAAGCGCTGCCAACGCCCATTGTCCTCCACCTCAGAGCGTTGCATGCGGAAGAGGGCGCGTTTGTACCAACTCAATGAGATGTGGCGTCCAATGAAGCAGCCACAAGAACTGCAGTAATGATTGACATCGTGGCGTCCGTCCCAACGTATTGGATTGCTAATGGGACATGGATATAGAAATAACTTATCGAATGAAGACTTCGAGACATCTGGATGACTACCTACCAGAGGAGTAGCCAATTGATGCTGCAGGCGAGTCTCTGAAGGCAGGTAACTGCTTCGAGCTCGATGTGACTCGTTTGCAGTTGCTGGCAGGCGGGGCAGACGAACTCTAGGGGATCGGTGGGCAGATGACCAACCTGTGGCACAGCGGAGATCTCGTCATATTCACCGGCACTGCCGTCCAGACTCTCTGTGCTGGCCATTCGATGACAGCGACGACCGCAGAGCAACTAAAAGAGCCTTCCACCAACATATCCAAATGCCAAGAACAAAGATCGCAGATGAGAGAAGAGCGAAACTGGGAGAGATTCCGATGACATGAGTGTGGAATATTTTGGACAGCAAGTGGTTCCAACAACAACAACAACAACAACAACAAGTTAAGAGGCGTTGATAGAAATAAATGTATTTCTAAGATATACATATATATATACATATTTGTGTATGTGAGTGTGTGTGTGTGTGTGTACATTTAAAAATTGGCAACAACTGTGAATCGCGTTTATTTATAGCCCCACCCAAAGTGGCTAAAGTGTGGAGCTGCAATGACCACTAGACTGGACGCCAGTGGAAGCCCAGATGACCACCGCAGCTGCTGCAGAAGAGGCGCTTGCTCTTGAGGCGACTTTGCAGGCAGGAGTAAACGAAGCTCAGAGCAAAGATGGGGAAACAGCTGGAGGGAGGGGGGATGGAAACAGAAAGCAAGAAGTGATTACAAAATCAGCTCCAAATGTAATTGAAGTCCTTACCAGGATAGTGTGGAGAGCAGGCAGCTGAGCTGGCCCAGAGCGCCGCTCATTTGTACCGTCTCCGTGCGTGCCCGTTGATGACAGAGTGGACACTGGACATGATAGGTGCTGGGACCGATGCTATAGAAGCGCAGCTGCGGCTTCTCCGGCTCCCTGGTCAGCTCCTCCTCCAGCTCCAGTGTGGCTGTGGCGCCCGAGATGCTATCCAGCTCCTGCTCCAGATGAGCCAACATTTTCGGCTCACTCGACATTGCGACTGGTCAAAGCAGAAGCCAACGCAGTTCTAGTCCCTCCAATGGGAGAGCAATGATCAGATTAAGAGAGATCGAGAGAGTGAGTAGCCAAGTGGATGAAGAACAGAAGAGAGTCGGAGAGCCGGAGAGTGGGAGAGCCGGAGAGTGGGAGAGCCGGAGAGTGGAAGAGCCGGAGAGTGGGAGAGTGGGAGAGTGGGAGAGTGGGAGAGCCGGAGAGTGGGAGAGCCGGAGAGTGGGAGAGCCGGAGAGTGGGAGTGTGATGAGGGAAAGCAAAGAATGTTTCTCTTCAAAACAAAAATAAAAACAATAACAATAACAATTCCGGATCAACCTCACACACAACAAGGTCAACTGACGCTTAGGAGCAAAATAAAATTAAGAAAAAAAAAAAAACACTAACAAACAATTCAAATTTAAAACTAATGTGTCAAAAGCGAAGAGGCGCTTCATTGGCGCTTCCAGGCACCCAACGTGTGGCCACAGTTGCCGCAGATGACGTTGCAGTCGTCGTAGGAGCGTCGCAGGCAGCAGGGATACAGGGGCAGGAGGGCAAAGCAGCTAAAAGATGATCAAAAAGATCGATTAAAGAAAAAAAAAAAACGATGAGCAACACCACCGATGGCCGATGGCCGATGGCCGGCGAGTCCACTTGATATTCACCACAAGGTCAACAGCCGCTCCAGACGCACGCCGCGCTCGTGAAGACGCTCGTGGCACTTGGGGCAATACATTTGCCGCAGACAAGTGATATGGTTGGCCGATGGTATCGATGGCGGCGATACCTTCCCGGCGAGCTCACCCGTCGAATTGGACTTCTTACAGAAGTAAAAGTCCATTTGCTTATCCCCATCCCCGCAATGTGCATCTTCATGTTGACCCAGCCTGTGGTTTGATTCGTTCCGATCATCGAAGAGTTCATCGAATGTGGACATGGAATCTTTATTGGCCGCCTGCGAATCGCTGACATTTAAGTTGATCTCCACCAGCTCTGTATCCGAATGCTCCACACTGTGTGGTGTCTTGCCGCTGAACATCAGTCGCCGGCTCATGTCTCCCAACTGTGCGTCGTCGTCAGCCTGTGGCAAGTTTTTTGTTTTTTGTTTTTTTTTTTTTTTCTAAGTCTTCTCAGTTTTAGTTTTGAATTTGGGTTACGGAACAAACGGAAAACAAAGCGTCGGCCAACTGTTTTCCAAGTGCCTCAATTGTAATTTTAAAACCAGTTGCCTTTACTTTTAGGTTTTTTTTAATTCTTTGTTTTTTATTTGTCAATCTTCATTTTTTTTCTATTTTCATGTTTAATTGTTTATTTTTTGTTTTTAATATTGACTTATTGTTTTGTCTTTGGCATTCGATCTGATATTTGGCTTAAACTATTTTCATGGCTAAGACGTTAGCAGTTGAACTTGAAAGCTTCAAAGCAAGCAAAGCTTCAAATTTATGGGGGAGATGGGAGAGCTTTCTCTGCTTACTGAGGCAAAGCTCCACTTAAGCCAGAAGCTCGAACTTCCGATAATCTCGCAAAGCTTTCAAGTCTTTGCTCCCAGAGAGAACCCCAATCATAGGCCCCCGTCTCTCGGGGGATAACCCGAGTGTGTGTGTGTTTGACATCTATCAATATTTACTTCCCGTGGGTACATCTGTTTCTTAGCTCCCTGCGACGTTGCGTTGTGTAATATGAAAATACCCCTTCATTTCCCTTATTTGAGCTTCAGCCTAATAACGGGAATATTCACACCTTTTTCACACCCACAAAATGTTTACCTTTTTTTATAATTATTTTCATATTTATTTTTGACAATTTTGACAAGTTTTTTTAGATATATATATTTACTTTAATTTTAATTTAATTTTTTAGCTTATTTATTTAATATATTTACTTATATATTATATATATATATTTATTTATATATTGTATATATATATTTATTATTTTATTTATATTATTTATATTTATATTATATTTATATTTATATTTATATTTTATTTATTTTATATATATGTATATATTATATATTTATTTATTTATTTATTTAATTAAATAATTATATATTTATTTATTTAATTATATATTTATATATTCATTTATATAACTATTTATTTATTTATTTATATATATTTATATTTATATATATATATATATTTATATTTATATATATATTTATTTATATATTTATGTACTTTTATAAGTATAAAATAATTATTTTTTACAGTGTAGCAACTGTTGATCGTTCGCTGCGGTTTTCTTGGAAGCAATACTTGAAATTCAGCCGTTAAAAATTGAATGCAATTATAATTTTAATTCAACTTAATTTTAATTAAATAATTTAGATACCAGATTAATTTTTTGCATTTTTTAAAAATACATAAACTCTGAGAGCAACAAGTTAATATATAAATTAACAAAATTTACCTATTTTAGGTAAATAAATAGATCATACTTAAAAGTTAATTAATCATACTCCGTGTAATAATATCTTAAATAATAATATTAGTTAATACCTATACTATTTTGATGCATTGTTGTCGAGCCTTACACATTTCCTATTATTTATCTTATCATTACATTGATTAAGTTTTATAGTAAATAAAGCACCTTTGGATCGTGGCTATTAATAAATACATAAAACAATATTTCCCATTCAGCAATTGTGGTTCCAATCTTTACAATTCGCTCCGATATTGAACATATAATTCACAGTTATTCAACTCCGAAGCTGTGGTGAAATACGTCAAGTGCAGTCACCGACTCGACGTGCGTCCGACCAACAGACGTCAACAGCTGTCGACCGCCATGAATCATTGCCCAACCACAAACAGCGATACTTAAAGGGTGAAGTATATATATTGTAATTATATACATATATATACATATATGTATATGTGTGTATATGTGTGTATGCATGCACGTGTATGCAGATAATGACGATAAACTTCCAAAACTAATCCGCAAAAATAGCTCATATATTGCCACAAGGTGCTAGACGCTAAGTCGCAATCAGCTGATAAGGCAACAAGTGAGGGGCCGGCGGGGGCCAGGCGGAGCAGCAGAAAAACCGCTAAAAGGTGGACGGTAAAATATACAGACTTGACTGCGCTGCCTGAATTCGTAGTTTAGTTGAACGAAGACCAGCGAGTGGAGCAGTTGAACGCCTTAGCGGTGCAGCCGAGAGACTACATTAAACACAAACAACAACAATTAACACCTCAAGCAAAAAACAACAACAACAACAACAAAAGCTGAAATATGGAAAAACAACCGCCACCGTACAGTGAGATGCAGCAACCGGGCTACCAGCCGGCACAGACGTACCAGCCGTACCCGCCGGGGCCAGCACAACCATATCCAGCGGGTCCGACACAGCCACCTCTGTACCCACCAATGCCACAGCCACAGCAATCTACAGTGATCATACAGACAACGACCGCCCCCACACTTGTGCCCATCGGTAGTGGACCGTCACGTGTCCGCTGCCCATCCTGTCATGCAGAAATAGTGACCACAGTCAAGACCTCACCCTCAGGACGCACACATTGCTGGGCTCTGATTCTATGTCTATTCGTGTAAGTCTCTAAAGGATTGCTGGAGATTTCAATTTGACTTTCAAGTGACAAGTGACAATACAGATGCGTGCAAGTCTCCAAAATGATTGGAGAGCTACAAGCTTTGTCTCCAATTCGCATATTTAAAAGTCAAGTGGCAATTGTGCAAAGTGAAGCTCTGTGTATAACAGTTCCTTATCGTTACGTGTGAGTGCGTCCAACTGTCAGTGTGTCTCTCTCTCTGTGTGTGTATGTGTGTGTGTGTGTGTGTGTGTGTGTGTGTGTGGTAGTGTTTGCGTTTCTTTGTTATCGCTTGTAGCCGTCAGGTCGATTGCGATAACAAAAGAATAACAAGCATTTGGAAGCTCCATTGCCAACGTTTCACTGAATTTCTGTATTAAGGCACTTCAAAACAATGTGTGCTAATGATAAACCCGTTATTTTTTATTAACAAACTTTTTACTTTCTTTTCATCTCTCCTCCCCCGCCCCCCGTTAGCTGCTGGCCTTGCGTGTGTCTACCCTACTGCATGGACTCCTGCCAAAACGCCGATCACTACTGCCCCAACTGCACCTCCTACATAGGCACCTTCGAGAATTGAGCCCCAATAAATAAATACATATATATATATATACATATACACATACACATATAGACAGATAAATCGTGTATATAAAAGTATATAGCAAGCGTTGATTATATTTCGATTAAGCGAATTATAAAAAATAAATTTAAAATATAACAATTAAAAAATATTACGTATACGTCGTTGTTTTCCTTGTATGGAGTAATAGGGGTAACGGTCTGTGGCAGCTAAATGCCAGTAGATTCGTGTTCCGAATGTATGATATAATCTCAAGCGGTTCAGTTATTAAATGAAAACAAGTCTAAAAACAATTTAAACAGAACAAAGACCAGAATTTACTTATTTTAAAGGTGACTAAAGGCGGCTAAAGGCGGCTAAAAGTAAAGCTTTGAAACTGCCGTTGAAATCCGCACGACCTGCGTGTACTCTAAAATAAATTCTAAAAATCCTAAAAATTAAATAAATTAAATTTCAAAATTTTATTTAAATTTTATGATTCTGAATTTAATAAAAAAAATATATATATAAAAAAAATATATATATAAAAAAAATATATATATATAAAAAAATATATAGTTTCTTTTCCGCAACTTCTTTTGAAGGCCACGAGAGTTTGATAACTTTTGCCATGAGATTTAGATAATTTATGAGGCATTGCACATTCTTAAAGCTTGCCTTTATTTAAATTTTATAATGCTTGACTTAATTTAATAAGTAAAAAAAATAAAGGCAATCATTCATTTCTATTTTCCAACTTATTGAAGGCTTATCAGCGCGTGGACCAAACTGAGTCACCTTTGCAGCAATAAAAATACAGTGTGATTCACATTTCCAGATAAGAGCGACAGAGATAGAGAGTACTATATAAATACACATATGTACATAGATACACCCACACATAGGCATGCTTATAAATACCACGATCTATGCGATAATTCGGAATCAGATTTAAATTGAACCGAGTCTGAACCGAAAATCGAAAAAATAAAACCCCCCTCTTTTTTTTAAGTGTATTTTCGGTTTATCAACGCTATGGCAACACTTTTCCAGATAAGAGGCCTCCGTATGTGACATTATCATTGCGAGGCCCGTAGTATGTATAGGGCCAGTCAGTCAGTAAGTCAGTCGAGTCGAGTTGAGTTGAGTTGAGTTGAGTTGAGGCAGAGACACACAGTTACAACCTTTGGAAACATGAGTAACCAACATTATACACCGGCACAGACGTACCAGCCACCACAGCAGGTGATCATACAGACAACGACTACATCCAGTTTGGTGCCCATTGGGAGTCAGCCCTCCCGTCTGCAGTGCCCATCCTGCCATGCGGATATCGTGACGAATGTGAAGAGAACGCCCACAGGACGCACACATTGCTGGGCCCTGATCCTGTGCCTATTTCTGTAAGTCCAAAGAATCTCCCACACCCACGCCCATTGGGTGCGACTCATGACTCATGGCCGCAAAAGTAGAGCCAAGTGAATCACATGAATCACATTCGTATCGCAAACTTTTCTTCTTTTAATTCATTTATTTATCATTTGTTTGATTTTCTGATTGCGCTGATTCTTGTGACATGCCTTTAAAATGAGTGTTACTCTCTTCCCTTTAGTTGCTGGCCCTGCGTCTGTGTGCCCTACTGCATGGACTCCTGCCAGAATGCGGAGCACTCCTGCCCCAACTGCGGTAGCTTCATAGGCACCTACGAGAATTGATACGCACAGAGGAGGTTGGGTTGATGGGGGGGGTCACGAATTTTATGAATGCAAAACTTGAGTCTGTAATAAAAATAAACTGTGCATTTTAAATGCGTAAACAAACCACAAAAAAAAAAAAAAAAAAAAAAACGCTTCCTTGCCTCCACCCGTGTAACTTTTATATTTTTTGATAGGTCGTTGAAACGACGACAATCAAACATGAAAAACATATCTATATCTCTCCATTTATGGACCCAATAAAATCTCCAAATTTAGGTGGAAACTAATCAATGGCTTATCAATAAAAAAATTAAATGAGATAACGGGACTTATGATTAAGAGAAATGGTATATTAAAGTTGCAAACGATTATGGGACTCAGTTGAACGTTGGACAGTTAACGGAGTGCAGCATAAAGGTACATAATAACAATCATATAAGTGAACATGGAGGACGGCAAGTCTACACCAAATGCTGAAGGTGCTCAGAAGGTGCCAGCAACCGAGATGAGTCTCTCACCTGCATTCACGTCACAGCCCCAATCAAATGCTGAAGGTGCTCAGGAGGTGCCAGCAACCGAGAAGAGTCTCTCGCCTGTGTTCACGTCACAGCCACAGGCCGTCTATCCCACACCCGCCCAGACCTACCAGCCCTATCAACCGTATCAGCCGTATCCAGGGGGACCCACCCAGCCACCGATGTATCCACCCATGCAACAGCCAAAACCCCAACCCCCATACGCTACAATAGTCGTTCATAGCGTACATCAAAACTATGCGAGGATGGGCAATGAGCCGAGATTCATTAAGTGTCCAACCTGCCAGGCGGACGTGACGACGATAATTAGAAATACGACTACGTCCCGGACACATACCGTTGCACTGGTGCTCTGTCTAGTTGGGTAAGTCAGTCTACTAAACCTTATATAATGCGGAGCATTCACAAGGAATGTGTCAATTAAAAAAAAACACAAAATTAAGGCGTTACAATCGATAAGGCTTTACGAATCATTTAGTATTTATACCTTTTGCCAATAATCTAATCTCGACCTTCTTAACAGCTGCTGGCCTTGCGTCTGTCTGCCCTACTGCATGGACTCCTGCAGGACCACGGAGCACTACTGTCCCAATTGCAACAACTACATTGGCAGAAATGGTGGCTAATTGGAGACGATCGATGGATGGATGATTGAAGGAGGCAGTCGACCGGGGCCTGGGCCATTGTCGGCGTCGGGATGTAATGATCGAACATACAGTATTTTATTATGATAAAAAACAACATATAAAAATTTGTTTGTAACCCACGGACTCTGAAATAAGAATAAAAGTAAACAAATAAATTGCACTTAAGAACGCTTTTTCTTGTCCGAAAGAATTTCTTCGAAGAGTTATAAAATAATATGTTATCAGCATAATATATATATATTTCCTCTCTGCTCTAAGTACAAGTGCCCAAGTTGTTTCACACTCGAGTTAACATGACGTCAACGCATTTTATACAAGTGTCTCAAGAAAATCCAAAATCTTTGTATTAAAAATAGTTTAGATTGCAATTTTGCAAGTTACACTCAATTCTTTATTTATCTTATGTTTGTTTTTTGTTTTTGTTAATTTTATTTGCCTACAAAAGGAAATAAAATACTAAAATATTACTTAGCGGACATAAAAACAGTGTCTGTGCGAAGAGACTGGCGGCTGTTGTTAAGTAGTCATAAATAAGTGCAGTTGCCCGCAGCAATGTTTACCTATAAATTATGTAGCATACTTTTAGGCACGACCGCTAAACGAAATTTTTTTGCCTTATCTTTCAATTTAAGTTCGTTGAGGCAATGTAAATACGAAAATGCAGAGTAAAACGAGACCAAACTGGAGGGAACGAATTTCGAATTTCATATTTTATGTTTTGATCCGCATTCTTTTTATGTTTCAGTACATTTTGGAGATTCAATTCTACTTATTTTCTCTTATCTCTATGTATTCTTAAATTTAAAGACGCACAAATAATAATGCGTCATTATATCATAAACACAGTACATACAGTATATAAAAGATTGTTTAGGATCAAATGAATAACTCTGTTTGCTTATGCAGCACTAAAGTTCATCTTAGCTTACTTGGATTTTAAGAAATCGAAGCCAGAGCACTAAGAACGCAGCTTGCGTGAATCGTCTAATAAAACGAAATAAAATATAAACAATAATTTCAGCCACGTCAACACTTATCGTCCCGACTGCAATTTGGCTCTCGTTTATCAGCTGGGGCCGGCAAACCGACTAAGCAGGAACTCGAAATTGACTCAACTTTGAGTTGCATAAACTTAGTTTTGATATCACCGCTTGGGAAACATTTTTTTGCTGTTTCATTTTCTTTCTTAGAATTTGAGCTTTGCCTCGTTCCGGCTCCTCTCTTTTACGCCATCTATACAGTCGTCTCGCTCTCTTCGCCGTGTCTTCTTTAAAATATCGTTTGCTCATTTGTGTCACTCGAGTTCTGCTGCTTGAAGAAGTTGCCGGTTGTTTCGTTCTCAAAAATAAGTATCAAGTAAGATAAATTTGCAAAAATGTTCACAATAATTACAGAAACGCCCAGAGTTACTTCCGCTGTATTCTTATTGAAATTTACAGAATATATTCCCTGAAGGAAACCAATATTTGAAAAAGTGATGGCTGATTCAAATTATAAAAAAATTAAATCTGAGCAATCGCCACCAGCGTACTCGGACATTGAAAATCATGCGTATGGAGCAACTGCTCCTGTAACCGAAATAAATAATAGTGTTCGCAACTATCAACCACAACCACCCATCCCAACTGTAAACGTGACCAACATAACTGTCGGTGCCGGTGGGTTGCATTGTCCCAACTGTAATGCTAATATTCGTGTGCGTACGGAATACCATGCAACAGGAAAAACTTATTGCCTGGCAGCGTTTCTTTGTCTCTTTTTGTAAGTGTAAACAAAACATGATGTTTGTGTATTTTGACTCGAGTTTTATTCTTTTCAGATGCTGGCCTTGCGTCTGTCTGCCCTGTTGTTGCAACTGTTGCTATAAGACCAGCCAATTTTGCCCCAACTGCAATAGTTGCTTGGGCAGCTTCTAAGAAGTCAGCATTACAGATAAAAACATCAACCAAATACAACAAACATTCAAACTACATACAAGCCAATACGTACATACATTTATAATATGTATATTAATATGTTTATATGTATATACATATATAAAAATACATATGTACATACATACATATACATATACCAATGACGTCGTAATTAGTAATTAGTAATTGACACAACAATAACAAAATTCTTTTTGTTCAAACAAAAACGTGCATCGACTTCAGAACTCAACACACTTCCCACACAAGCAAGCTACTTTTCACGCATGCATGTATGATATATGTATGTACATAAACACACCACACATTTGCACATGTGTTCACTGTATTTGCACGTTGGCAACTTTGTTGCTTTGAGCATAGAAGCAAGTCGCCATCATTGTTGCTGAAACATAGAATCTGCAACAATGTTTCGCATTATTCAGAGCGGACCGGTTGATACGGTGCTCATCTTACAGTGGTACAAACAATAAAATATTCCAAAAAGTTAACATTTGATTTTAAATATGTTGGCTATGTGAAAAAAAGTTTTTATATATATATTTATGTATTATAATGCAAGAAAATCCCAGTTTAAATAAAGTTGTACCTTTTGAATTCGACATAATTTGCAACAATTGAAAAACGAACTATTTTAACTATCTATCAATTTATAATTTATAATTTATAATTTTTGGCCCATTGACATCAATGAGATGTGAGAGAGAATTGATCTACTGTAACACATTTGAAGCACCCGCGGCAAACTTTGCTTTTCAAAACGCTTCATCCACGTTGAGAGCCTCAGAACACATTCGCTACGAAAAGCGACAAGAAGTGCGCGGAACGAATCCTTCAAAGTAATACCTTTTTATAAATAAAAAAAAAATATATAAATAAAAGTAAGTGAGCGGCAAAAATGGATAGAGAAAAAACATAATTTAACTGTAAATGAAGTCTATAATGGAATTTCTATAAAGAAAATTTAATTAATTAATATATATAATTTATATATATATATATATATATATATATATATTGTTATATACATAGTTTGATAGTTTGCCGATTTTTATATTTGAATAATTTAAATGTTTGTGTGTGTGTGTGTGTAACGTGAAGATATTTATGATAATTGAATGGGTTAACGCACCGAAAGGCTCATTAACGTGTTACAATGGGACAACGGGCAGTTGTAAGCGCCAAAAAATGACAACGCGCACTACAAACCCAATTAATTTGGAGGACACACCCACGAGTGCCATCAGGTTGCCACATTGTTTACAGATACCCCAAGGGTGTGCGCCGCTTTTGACGGCAGCACATGTGAATTATGTTCGTGAATGATCATTACCTAGATGACGACAATGATGATGATGATGATGATGTTGAAGATTGTGGTGGTGGTGGTGGTGTTGATGTCGATGTCGATGTCGATGACGACATCGGCGTTTGGCTTGAGAAACAAATTATTCTGCCTCAGCCTGCGAGCAACATTACCAACTGGATGATATCAGAGTAGACACGATTAGGCGGAAGCATGGGGGGGGAATGAGTTTTATTTGCTTGCCACATGCCATGCCACAGCAATTAATGACAATTAAATAATATAATATAAATACCAAATGCAAGGATTACCCGAATACCGCGCAACCACCGACCAACCGCCCACTTCCCCATTTATCATGTAGTTTTTAGATGAAAATCGAGTGATAAGACTTTAAAGTCAACACGCGATGCGCACGGTGCAAGGCTCATGGTCTGACCTTCAACCCTCAATCGATACTCAACTTGTGGAGTGGACACACGTTTAACGACTTTCCTGCATTTCAGGTGCAACAGGATGTCCGCAGTCGTTGGTTCAACAGCTAGCAACGTGGTTTGCCCCAATTGCCACCAACAGGTGACAACACGGACGGAGCCAAAGACAACCACTAAAACCCACATCATAGCATTGATTCTCTGTGTCATTGGGTAATCATATGAGCTTCTTCCTCCCACTCACTCACTCACTCACTCACTCTATCTCTCTCTTTCTCTCTTCCACGCCCCATTTTGGCTCTCATTCAGCTGCTGCCCATGCGCCGCCTGCTTGTACTGCACGGACTGTGCCCGCGACTTGGATCACTACTGCCCCTCGTGCAACGCCCTTGTTGGCAGCTACCAGCGCTGAGCAGCTCGGCTACAACCAAGATGAAATTACAACCAAGATGAAGGGTTCCACTGCACCGCTTGGATTTTATAGTTTCTTAATTTCAACCTCAATATGCATTTATTATTGAACTACAGTTTTAATTTTATAACGATTTAATTTAATCAAAAGAAAATATTTAATAAAAATACTTTTATAAAAGCACCAAAGATTATAACGGTACTTGTGTTTGTTATGCTCCTTAATGGAGCTTTCCTTCACATCTCTAATCGATTCAGTATTAAAATGAAAGCGAATTCCAAGTGTTCATCAATTAATTTTCCATTGACGTAGACATGGCCCTGGCATGGGGCTATAGCCGCGGACGACTCTTTCCTCAATTTGTGTACATAGCCATTTGGAAGATTTAAAATACATTAGTGGCTCCTCCAAATGTGGCATGCCCCAAATTAAGACACGTGTGCGTCACACACACTTAACAAACAATGGAGCCCGCCAATAAATCAAGGAAACGCCCAAAGGGTTTCGAGTTGATCATCAGAACAAAAAACATTTAAAACTACGACAAATGAAAAACCGGGAATGCCCCTAGTAACAAATACAATTTCAGCAATGCCCCTAACAGCAAATAGAATTTCGGGTATGCCCCTAGTTACATCAAAAAAAAAAAACAAAAATCTCGGGAAAGCCTCTAATCTAAATTGTTCACGCAAATGTGCGATTCCCCAGTGGACGAGGCAGTTATTAGCATCATGCAAAATTAAATATGGAGTAAAAAAAATGTTAAATTAATGTTTAAACAATTATTTCAATTGCTGAAGGATGACGAAATTATTTTAAAATTTCTATTTTGCTCTACATTGAAATATAAATATTTTTACTGAATGAAAAATACTCAACAACTTTACTACTTGGGTAAAAAATGCTACTAAAAAATAAATAAAAAAATAAATAAAAAAAATAAATAAAAAAAAACTAAGTTAAATAAAATAAAAATAAAATAAATTAATTAAAATAAAATTAAATAGATAAATAATTTTTTTTTTATTTTTTATTTATCACATTTCATTAAACAAAATTTCCTTAGGGAATATTTATCTTAAATAAAAAATATGTGTAAAAAAAAAACATACACATGTACATATATACATATATGTGTATATATATATATATATATATATATATATATATATATATATATACATATATATATCTGTGTATATATGTATATAGAAAGATAAATACGACATGTGCGGAAACTACGTACGTTTTCACCACTCACACACACACACACACAGCTACCACAAGCAGATATGCGTATGTGTACACTATATATGCATGTATATAATTATATATAATTTGTATATATGTATATATATTTATATATATATATATATAGTATATGGAGCAGCCAAAGAATAGCTTCAGAACAATTCAGCTGTTAGTCTCTTGGCGAGCGTCGGACGTGGAAGTTTGAACGGACGACGAGGCAGCGAAAGGAGTCATATCATATTTAGAGTTAAATTCAAGGCAAAGGACAAAGCATCATCAATTGTTATAATGGAATCGAAATCTAATTTATATCCCGAGGCACCGCCGCCAACATACTCGGATGTGGGTCAACATCCCGTAATGATACCAACGGAGATGTTGACGTCACACTCTCCGGCAGTTATTGCTGTGCAGCAACCCGTGGTTTATGTACAAAGTGAGTAAACAGTGGGACGTAACGTTGTATTGATTTAAAAATTATCATCAATCCTAGATCCGGTTCCAAACAATTTGGGACGCATGTCAACATCGGTCACTTGCCCCTCATGCCACACGCAACAGATGACAAATGTGAAGTACGAGGCTAGCACCAAGACGCATCTCTTTGCTCTGGTCATCTGTGTCCTTGGGTAAGAATTCCTTTCTATTGATTCGAAGGCCTGAATAATATTGTTATACTCTAAATGACTTCCCTAACTCCAACCCCCTCCTCTACCAAACCACCTCCCTACCCCACACAACTCCTTCCAGCGGCATCTGTTGCTGTTGCATTCCCTACTGCGTCGACTCGTGTCAGAGCGCCACCCACAGTTGTCCCCAATGTGGCGCCTACGTTGGATCCTATCAAAACTAGGACAATTATCCACATCGCTGGAATAACGGTTCTACAACTATATATTATATTTGATATATGTATGTACACATGATTGTTATACGATATACAACATTACGGGGAATTATTCCTAAACTGCACATTACATCATTCATTTTCGAATTTTCTGTAAGTTTTCGAAATATTTTCCACATATCTTCAAAAATGAATTTTCCTCGGAATATCATAGTTTGTTCTCGAAAAATTACGAATTTTTCAATTTTGTTTATACTTAAGACATGAAATTCTTTTTTACTTAATTAAAATAAATAAACAAAATTCTTGGATCTCA
Source organism: Zaprionus lineosus (assembly GCA_035044505.1). Classification (NCBI taxonomy): domain Eukaryota; kingdom Metazoa; phylum Arthropoda; class Insecta; order Diptera; family Drosophilidae; genus Zaprionus; species Zaprionus lineosus. The sequence goes on from JAWNNX010000677.1 coordinate 1,034,886, forward strand.
AGTGTTAATTAAAAATTTCAAAAATGTTTCTAATTTCCAAATTAAATTAAGAAAAAGTAAAATAAAAAGAAGTTTTGACTCAACAATATACATATGTATGTATTTTTGTGTGTATGTACGTTTGTTTGTATGTGTTTGTGTATGTATGTATGTATGCATATGTATGTATGCATATGTATGTATGCATATGTATGTATATATGTATACTAGTAGATGATGATTCTGACCAAAGAGCATTGATACAAAGTATTTTAAAATGTTATTATAATTATAATGACCTATAAATATTTATATGTGATTTAAAAATGTAGGGCTATAGGGACCTTTAATTATTCCCTGAATAAATAAGTTCCAATATTAAGTAGTCAATAATTATTTAAAATCATATTTGGCCTCAAGAATGAATTTGCGGGTCTCACAAAATTTTACAAATTGTCGATTTGCCACAGCTGCAAGAACTTCTTCGTCAGACTCTGATTCTAATACCAACATATTAAGCTCCTATAATACGAGCGCCTACTGGTAGTGTGCAAAGAGCATTGATACAACTAGAGATGAATTAAGGAAACGCGTTGAAAAACCGTGCGCCGACTTAAGCTCGGTATGGAATTGGAACAGGCAAATGTAAACAAAGACAATCGTTGCTGTCGGGCGCAAAGCCAACTGTGTTGATATTTTGTCTCCTTCTAACTTAGGCAGTTTGTCCCTTGACTGATATTTTGTCTTCTTTCAAGAAGAATGGGCAAAGCAAGGGCTCGCTTAAAATTTTCTACCTACTGCCAGTGCCGGCACAGCACACACTAATGTAGTTCCTTCCTATTGCTACACAGCCTCTTTGTTAGTATGCGAGTGCGAATACAAGAAATTTTAAACAAAACAATATTTGCTACAACTGCTAAGCAGACACTTGCCAGATTTGACTAGCTTGATCATTTGACAATGTAAAGGAGTTTAATGTCTATTATTTCCTTCTGAGGCATCCCAATACTAGAAGTATTTTAAAATGTACTTATAATTATAATATCCATAAACATTTATTTCCCAATTTAAATGATTTTAATATATAGGACTATAGGGATCTTCAATTATTAGTTGTATCAATGCTCTTTGGTATGTTTGGCCTGCCGCTGATCTTCACACTGTTGCACTTGCGTGTATGACGCAGCGGCATATTTGCTAGTATTAGTGCATTGATACAACTAGAGATGAATTAAGAAGTGGAACGATGGAAATGAAATTGAAAACTGTACGCCGACTTAAGCTCGGTAGGGCAAAGTGAAAACGAAACGAAAAATCAGAAGCAAAATCGTAAACAGAATACAGAAAAATGTATTTTATCTTCTGCCTTTGGCTAATCATCGCCTATTCTGTGTTTTGATCCGTATTCTGTTTATATTTCAGCATTTTGATCACCCTCTTCAAGAATATGTTTAAAATGGAGTGTAATATGTTGTATCAATGCTCTTTGGTCTGACTGTACGTTGCCTCGTACCGTTATCTGCCACGCTCGAGACAGTAGAGACGCATAAGGACCAATAAAACGTACATAGCAAATACATATTGTATGTAGATTCTGCGATGATTTTACAAATTTTATTTTTTTTTTTATTTTAAAAAATGTTTAATAAAAAATTGGCAGCTTTTTCTATTTTAGAATGACTCCATTTCGATTATACTTCCCTGAGTGTGGGATATGTTGATAAGAGGGCGCAATTTGTTTTATTAATAGATCACTGGTTTATGCCCGTATATAGAAAATGCGGGATTCCTTTTTACTTATGCCCAAAAATTTCTATGCTTTGCAGTTTTAGATCAACATTTGAACCTGGAGGACGTTGAACGACTTTTAATATATAGTAACAAAAATAATAATTGTCAATAGGACGAAACGTTAGAACGTAAGAAAACGGAAGGATTCTTAAATATGGCTAAAGTCGGTGCTAAACCTACCACAGTGACATGCCCCAGATGCAACTTACAGGTTGAGACGACTTTGAAGACGAAGTCTACAACAAGGACCCATTTGCTTGCCTTGCTACTGTGTGTCCTGTGGTAAGGAACATCGAACTCTTCACCGATTTCTCATATTCATATTTTATCCTTTTCTCTTCCAGCTGTTGGCCCTGCGCTGGCTCCTTGTACTGCACAAAGTTCGCCCGCAATGTCCATCACTATTGCCCCACCTGCAACACGTTGGTGGGCACCTACGCGAAGTGATATATAGGCAGTAACCCGTGCATATATACGTACATATACATATGTATATGTATACACATATACATATGTATACATATAAATATATAACCGTTTTCTATATGTAATAAAACTCTAAATGCTTTAATAAACACAAGTCTCGATTTCGGAATGCATCAAAGCTGAATCAAAACTCAGAATTCGATGAGGGTAGGATTAAAGATCCCTTATTAATCAACAAATTTGATTTATTTACTTTATTTGCAATCAATGCGCAATTCGATCATTTTTAATTTTGTTTATAAATTGAGAATTCTGTCTGACTTCCGACTCAATTCTTTTCCCATGTTTACATTGCATGCTTCTCGAAGATTCTCCTTCTGAATTATTCTCCTTGCTGTCTGGGCAGGTTCCCAGACTTCGTTACTGGAAAAAGCGATCGACTTTACAATGAAAAATACATATGTATGTTAAAATCCTTACAAAGTAAAGTCTGAGCCCTAAGGATACAACACGTAAAAATGTAATATATTTCGAGGACTACAGTTTCTAATCCTGAAACATAGCAGCAAATGTTGCCAGAAGTTTTGTAGGGCTTTTGCAAATGTTGCATCAACATGCAGATGCTGGCAACAGCATTGTTGCTGGTCCACGATAACCATGACATTTAACGAAGGCGACTCTCTGCCCGAACGCATTTCTCGAAATGCCGAATAAAGTTTAGCAAAACAGACGCAGTCGTTAACCCCTGCGTAGACAACGGGTCCAAGTATGCAACAGGTGGTCCCCAAAACATAAATTTGGGAATGTTTTTCGATGTTGATTTCAATCAAGTACATTATTTGGATACAAAGGAGTTATTTATGGAACACAAGCTACAAATTTACGTCACTTGCCCGCATAACGGAAATATAGTTCATTGGGTATGTAGGTGACACAATACCGCAAAGCTTAACACCAAAGGCACAGCAAGAAATGAACCTCTTAATCAGTCGAAAGAGCTTTTAACAAATGTACAGAAGAGGAAGAAGAAGAAGAAGCAGAGGAACCTACCACAGTTCGGCGCGCCAATGACTTTTTATTGATAAGAGCCGATGGGTGCGTTACAGACTTTTAGTGGTCAATATTTTTTTGGTGTCGAGCGTCATAGTTCAGTCATAGTGCAGAAGTAATGGAACGTGTTTATCCACAATCGCCGCTGGAGATGCCCATGGATAACGACCAGCATGAGCTACTAGCAAAACCATTACCACCCAGCTACGAGCAAGCGGTTGCCACGCCCGCTGAGACAACAGGCCCAACACCAGCGGCCCAGACAACAACACATCACACAGTGATCGTACTTCCGAACTCCCCTTATGGTCCGGAACCACAAGAAGTGGAGTGTCCATATTGCCACAACTACACACGTACCCGTATTGTCTATAAGCCAAGTTCGCGCACACATTTAATTGCGGCACTCTTGTGCCTGTTACAGTGAGTAATCATAATGCCATAAAAACGCATAAAAAATACAAACATACATGACATGTACATCTGTGTGTGTGTGTCTGTATGCGGATATGTCATAAATGTACATGAGTTCAGTTATCTGATAAAATTCTTACTATCATTACTAGACTCTATTGCTGTGTGTGTCTGCCCTACTGCATAGCCAGCTGCATGAACACAAACCACTATTGCGGCATGTGCAACCACTACCTGGGCACCTATAGACGCAACTAAATGGCTTCGTTGGACGTGCAATTGAATATCCACGCTTATGGTGACTTTCAATAAACCAACAAAATAATCATATCGCGAATACTTAAGATAAAATTAAATGTTCCCCAAAATGTCGGTTGACTTAAGATAATTTATTTAAATACAATTTTATTTATGATCACTTCGAGGTGTTTGCATTGCCGAAAGCTTTTAAAAGTTTAGAAAAGCTTTTAAGCTAACCAACAACAACAGTTCTCAAATTGCTTAAAAGTGAAACGAAGTTTGGCAACGCATTAAACAGCTTATCCTCTCTCGCACGCTCTCCCTCTCCCTCTCATTCTCTCTTTTGCTAATTTCCCTCTCATTTTCTGTTTGCCAACTCTCGGCAGATCGGCTGTTTATTTATCTGGTTTTTCACAAAAAACACAGTTGTGATTTTCTGCTGAAGCCCAATAGACGGAAAGCAGAAAACAAAAATATAAAAAATAAAAAATTGAAGCGGACAAACTGTTGATTAAGCCATCGGTGGAGCTTGACGCAACTGCGAATTCCGAATTACGAAGCACACGAAGCTTTTGGCTGGGATTTTAATTGTTTTACTTATTTATTTGGTAATAAAGAACCTGTTGTAAAACAGGGCTTCATCTGAACTTCGTACCTAAGGCACACAGTCATGGATCAAAAGCGTGCCATGCTCTATCCCCAAGTGGATGTCAACATACCCAGCGCTCCACTGCCAACACCAACACCAACACATGAGAGACCTACACCTGATCTGACAATCCCCGTTGAGGAGCCGCCATCATACGATGTAGCAATTGCAGCACAACCCAGAGCGTTCGAAGTACCAACAGCAGGAACTATGGTGATTGCACAGCCAGCGCACCAATACCATGAGCCCCAAGAGCGTCAGGAGCAACAACAACAACTAGAACCCACATTTGTTCCAACAAGTAAATACAAAATTTAACAAAAACTATTACAATTAAATAGTTTCAAAAATTTTAAAACAGTTCCCAACAATTTGGGCCCCAATCCATGCCGAGTTTTATGTCCGTCGTGTGGCGCCCAAAAGACGACACGCATGACACACACCGCCAATTCCCGAACTCATCTTGCAGCTGGCTTAATTTGCCTTGTTGGGTAAGTGACAAATTATTCCACTTTAATATTTACAATCTTAAAGTGCTCTAATCGTTTTAGCTGGTGTTTCTGTGCATGTTTTGTACCCTACTGTATGAACAGCTGCCGCACAGGTAATCACTACTGCCGCAAGTGCAACACTTTCCTCGGCGTCTACAATCCCCAAGGAGTGCGGTAAACGCAAGGGATTAAAATAAGATGACAAAATCAACTGATGTGCATGATACAATAAGATAGGACAGATAACAGTTAACTGTGTATATAAGCAATCAGATATCATAGTTAAATAATCAAAATTTAAATCAGCTCCTCGCTTTTATATATGTATATGTATATGTATATGTGCAGATAATTATATAAGTATGTGTGTATGAATTTATAATATGTAACTAAACATACAAAACTTAACTGTATGTATGTGTGTGTATCAATAAACGTACTTACTTGTGACGTCTCCTCTGCTAATGGCCGCTAAGCTCCAATTTTGGTTGACTGCGTGGGAGACGCGTGAAGACAACATTTATAGAAGAGCCAAAAACTGGATTTTATAGTAACACTCAAAGCATTAAACTCATCAACACGATTTAAATAAACAGAACATTTAATTGCATTTACACAAACAAAAAAAAAACGGTACAATAAGAAAGTGCACAAGAAAAAAATAAAAAGAAAATTAAATAAGTTGCACTTGCGCATCTGTTGTGCAGCTCTGAAAATGATAATTCGAAAATATAAGAGACAAGGTGCTTATTTTTAATAAACACACACTTTTTAGGATATTTAACAACATTAAATAGAATATTTTAATATCTCCGAATTCACTTTCTACTTTTTCCGTATTCCCGCAACTTTTAACTAATTGGAGTTGCCAGACTGCTTAAAATGGTTTACTACAGCTGTCAGTAATGATACTTCGATAATTTCGGCTTTTAGTCGGCGTTTTCCATCCCTAATTCGCGTTCTATGGCCGCCCTTTTGCAAATAGATTTCAACAGATACGTTTGTTAGTTTATATGATGTTCGAAAAAAAGAAGCAAGCTGAATATAAACCCAGAGATGATGGTGTGGAGTTAGAAAATCAGTTTATTTTGCGCTTTCCAAAGGTGTGGAAGTGCATTAAATGGAAGCAGACTCTTTTTTGGTAACTAATCCATTTTGTGTTTCCCTTTCAGCATGTTGCAAGCGCAGTGCACGAATCTATACAAACAGGGAATGTTAAAGAGAGGCTTAGCATTCAGTTGGATCAAGATTTGCGCTATGGCGAAGTACGCTTTGATGATCAGTTATTGTACGCCAAAATTGTTGACATCCCAACTGTAGTTGAAAGCTACAAGACAATCGACAACAAAAGTTTCTACAAATCGGCGGACATTTCTCAGTTGCTGATATGCAAGGAGGAACCTGAAGATGAGACTGAAAAAGAGTCACCAAATAAAAATAAGAAAAAAGATCCCACTAAGGTGGATAAAAAGTATTTGTGGCCGCATGGTATAACACCACCCTGTAAGAACGTGCGAAAGAGACGCTTTCGCAAGACACTCAAGAAAAAAAATGTAGAGACACCAGAGATTGAAAAGGAAGTCAAGCATTTGCTACGTATTGACAATGAAGCCGTTCACGTTGAATATGAAATCATAAACGAAGAGGATAAACCTGGGGATGAACTTGACCAGTCAGATATAAAACCATATAACGAAGTTGATGAAGACTTGCAAGAAGAAACTATGCATTCAAGCGACAAGACTGCAAATGAGAGCACATCTCAACGAGATATTAACGTTGAGTCTGACGAGGATGATACAAGCAACTTGGAGAGTCAACGTGCTCCAAATGTTGGAGTAGCTGTTCATGACATCTTTGGCGAAGAAGTTTCTACAACTGATGATGAAGACGAGCCAACAGTTTCTGGAAATAACACACGCTCGCAGCGTCCCGAGTTGGAGGATTCATCGCGTCTTTCCGCTGATGATTCGCGTCTGTCTGATTTCTTTAGCGCCACCAGTATTGGTGGTGTTGGCGGCGCCAGCGGCAGCGGCATAAAGGAACGCAACGAATTTAGTAAGAGTATGTTTGGCCGCGAAACAAGTAGTCCCAAGTTGAGTGCTGCTGGTTCCAGCTCAAATCTGGCTGCTCCCAGCGGCTTCTATGATAAACAACTCACCAAACGCGAGGAGTTTGAGAATTTGGAATTCATGGATGATCCCCATCCGCAGTATACACTGCAACAAGTCCATGAAAAGATTAATCAGTTGACACGCCAAATAAGTGAGCTGAAGTCTCAACAGTTACAAAAATCAACAGAAATTGCTTCCATCCAAAATGCAACGCTCAAGCAGCGCATGCAGGAGACCTTGGACAACCTGTACACTCAGGTTATTGAGCGTGAGCTGGAGTTGAAGGACTTTGAAGGCATGTTGGAGCAGTTGAACTAATTATAAGAATATTCATATATAATTTGTGAAACAAATTGTTATGTTGAAATGGACTAGTTATTTATTTTTTTTTTTCAAATTTACATATGAGCAAAAAACATGAAGATAAATATATATTTTTTTTTAAATAAATTAATAGTTGTTTTAGTTTAAGCTGTATTTTGCTTATAATTCTGAAGCAATTTCTATATATGTATATTTTGTTTTAAAATTATATGTGATATTTCGCATATCGATAGCTTGTCGCTCAGTTGTTACTGATATATCGATATGTGCGCGATAGTTCAGCAACATTTTGTGTTTAATCTCGCGTCACATACGGCAACTCCGGGTTAATTTTCTATTTGGCCAAAAAGACAAGGAAGTTTTTAGGAGAAGAAATTAATAATATTTACCAATTGTATATAAATGAAGTGATAAACGTTATAAGTGTGAGAATTTTAAAAGCTTGGACGCTGCAGCTATCGTTTGCGAGCATTTTTGTGCTTCGCACAACAGAAAGAACGACAAAAACAATAGCAGTAGCAGCCGCAGTCGCAGTCGCAGTCGCAGCCGCAGCAGCAGCAGCAATAACAACAATTGCAAAAATTCGGTCAGCTGCACTTGAGTGTGTTTTTTTTTATTATGGACAAAAAATCATCACCCGTTCGACGACAAAAGCGCCAAGCGAAAGTAATTGAGGAAAATGTTTGGGACTGCAGCGTCTGTACCTACAGGAACTCAGCGGAGGCGTTCAAGTGTCGCATGTGTGACGTGAGGAAAGGTGAGTGACCTCGATTTCGACAGCGACGCAGCGTCGACGTCAACGCTCACGTCAACGTCGTATTTGAATTGGCAATGAAGGACGGACGCAAATGGGTCGCCTCCGAGTAATTTGTTAAACATCAATTACTTATGTTAAATGGACAAAAACCTCAAAAATATATATACATTATATTTTTATATATATATATATATATATATATATATATATATATGTATATATATATATATATGTATATATATATAAAATGGAACTTTGCGAATTTGTGGCAAGACAAGTTAAAAATTTAATTGTTTTCAATGTTGTGTGTGTATTTTGTCTCATATTGTTTACCATTTCTGCCACCGACAGGTACCTCAACGCGTAAGCCACGACTGAACTCAGCGCTAGTCGCCCAGCAAGCTGCCACATTGCCCGGTGCTAGTGGTAATATGCCCAATGGTAAACCAGCATCTAGCTCCAGACATGGCAGCGGACACGATAGAAATCGACACAAAAGGTATCCGGCGCGGCTCAAAAACGTGGATCGGTCAACGGCGCAGACCCGTGAGGTGACCGTAAATTCGGTAACCGTTTTTATCACAGAGTACAAAGCCAAGCCAGTGAGCAGTCGGCGTGAGTCCAGTGAACAGAGCTTCAGTGAAAGCAATGATAGTCGAAGTTAGGTTTAATTTAAAATCGGAATTCTAGTTTTATAATTGATGTTCTCTTATATAAATTTTTTGTTTGTATTTTTAAATGTTTACATGTGTTGGCGCACGGCCACAATTCCTTGTTCTCAAACGCAAATCCCCAAGCCCAAAACAAAACAAAACACAACACAACACAACACAAAAAAAAAAAAACAAAAACAAAAATCCAATATCATCTAAGTGTACAACTAAAATTGTAAATTCTTCAATTAGGCCTAAGTACAATTGTAAATCTATAGCCTGCTCTTAAATTAAAATAATTAGTAAGTATTAAGCGATCCTCACGTTCTTCACAAACAGCAGCCACAGCAGCTCCAACAACAATACAATACAATACAATATCCTTAGCATTGATGCAGAGACTCTTCCATTTGTACAGCCGCAGTTCGGGCGAGCGCACGCTTAGTATAGATATTAAAAATAAAATGCATTTAAAAGACGCTGTGGCTTTGCTGAAACTCTCACTGATCGATCAATGTGAATTCGAAAATCTTGTATATAGAGATTAAATATACAATATATACAAATAATATTATTATTTAAAAAATAGAAAAACAAAAATTAACTAAATGAACAGAAACTGTCTCGTATTGTAATATTTGATTCCTAATTTATTGATTTGTAAGCGCATCGTTTATACATGTTATACAAGTTTATTGTTTCTAAGTGTCAAATTAAAGTAATTAAATAATTTTATTTAAATTAAGTTTAAGCAAATGTTCAATGTTCACCGTTGGCACTAGGCAAAGCACAGACACACACACACACACACATACAAATATATTATATTATATTATATAAATACTGAAAACTGAAAACTGATGGTTCAATGTCCTTGTAACAATTCATTATCCTTGTACTAAGCATACAACATTTTATTAAATCGCGATTTGATTTTGGTTTTTGCCTAGCAAAGGCTGCACAACAACAACAACAACAACAACAACAACGAACAGAGCCGAGAAAAATATCTATATAGAAAATTTGCTAACTTAGTTATTTTTTTTATACCGAAGACTGATTAAGCAAATACCACAAATACCTATAGACGATGTAACGATAGCCCACACGTTGAGTTGCTACCGCGATAAGAAACTACAACAACAACAACAACAACAAGAAAGAAAAGAAGAAGAAGAAGAAGCAGAAGAAAATAAATATTAAAATCAAAACAGACGCCACAAACAATAGAAAAATTACAATTTTTGTACTTAGCAAAGGTTTTTAATGCTTTGCTTCCACACACACACACAATTATATTATTATATATATAATATATATATTATATATATTTATTTATTATACATATATATATGTAGCATCTCATGTAGAACATTTTTTAGACCAATCAAAGAGTTTTGATATACATTTTTTAGTATTGAATTAGATATGCATGTAATATGTAAATTTTGCCTAGCTCTTAAAATGCACACACACACACACACACGCACACATGCATATATGTGTATGGGTGTGTGTGTGTGTGTGTGAGATCCACAGCCACACTTACTCCACGCTCTGCAGCAGTTCAAAGTCTTCAAGTTAATGAAAAGCTTCGCAGAAAAGCTCATTTAAAAAACTGCCGGACTGAGAAAATAGTCAAAAAAAAAATAAAAATAACAAATAAAAAAAAAAATAAGAAAAATTATGAAAACTATGAAAATTATGAAAGTTATGAAAATGACAGAGAAATTGATAAACTTCCATATATAAAGAAGGCGAAAAATGCGGCTTACATTTTTGAATAAAAGTATTAAACAATTTATATACTTAGCTAACAATATACATAAACAAATTAAAAAATAAAAAATATACATAAATAAATAAATTGAAACTAATTAAAAAGCACATACGAACAAAGGACTAAAAGAAAATTAAAATAAAGATGGAAGAAGAAATCAAAACTCCGGATTTCCAAATGTAAAGCAAAAAAAGTTTTAAATAAATTTAAAAAAAAACTACAAGAAACAAATAAAAAGGAAACTTTAATTTTGACTTTAAAGTGACGCAGCTTCAACCCTGCATTCTCTAAGCATTGCCGCCCCTCCCCCATCCCCCCATCCACCATTCCCATCCTTTCCGTTTGTCTTTCTTGGCCGCCCACTAGCAGAATGTGTGAGTTTCCTATAAGCGCCAGTCAAAGTGTGCCTGCTTCTGTGTGTGTGTGTGTGAGCATCATCTGTATCTGCTTGTACTTGTGCCTGTGCCTGTGCGTGTGCCTTGACTGCCTCCTCCAGCCTGGCTCCAGCGCCTGGCTACGCCTTTGGCAGCTGCCTCAACTTTCGCACGCTTCGCAAATAAATTACAAATTGTTTCGTTCCAACGTCGCTGCACTGCTACTACTTACACACACACACACACACACATATACATATATGTATATAGATAGATAGATACCCACCACCAGCGCTATTCCCCACGCACACCTCTCCTTTGTACTGCCGCCCCAACAATTCGTTTCACTCGACGCTGACATTCGAAAATTTCGTTCGCTTTTCTCTAAAATGTTAAAATTCACAAGTCCCTCCATGGAATCGTGTCTGTCTATCTATTCCTGGCTGCCTCCGGCGTTCCCAGTGACTGGGTCTCAGCTTGTGGCACTGCTGGGGCGGCAGGGAGGGGCTGAAATACGAAGTGCGGTACGGGGTGTGTGGGGTTTGGGGTGGATTGGGAACGGAGTGAGGGATGCGGGGTGTGGGGTATGGGGTATGGGGTGGGGGATGCGGCGTGTGGCGTGTGCCGTGCGGCGAATGGGAGGATAAACACAAGTCCTGATGCCGGCTACGTTCAGAACTTGCGTTATCAGCGACACTCCGTGCGCTTATCTTCGTTCATGTACGCCGTACAGTGTACGCCGTACATTCTGTACGCTCTCTACGTTCTGTTCGTTCATTCCTTTCCTTTCCTTTCCTTTCGTTCCTTTCGTTTCGTTTCGTTCGTTTCGTTTTGTTTCGTTCGTTCATTTAAAGCGTCCTTCGGTCCGCGGCATTGGCGCTCCACCGTTTGCCTCCTTTGGCTTCTTATCCGTTTGTTTGTCCGTGCTTCCGACTTGTCTGTGCGACCGTCCGCACATCCTGCTCCACATCCACCCAAACTGTTTCCCCCACCCCGCCCCTCTTATCCACTGCCCCCCGCTTGCCCCTGTTGTTGCCTTTGTTCCATTTGCCGCCGCTCCCTCTTTAAATCTATATGTGTTTCTATGTGTGTGTGTGTGTGTGTGTGTGTGTGTGTGAGTGTGTGTGTGTGTGTGTGTTTGTACTCGTGTTGTAGTCGGCAACAAAAATGTGCAGCATTTGGAAAATGTTTGAAAGGACTCTCCTTTTGACTGCCCGCCGCCTGGTGTAAACTTTAACATGACGCATACGCCGCATTGGCCGCTGTCCACTGCTCATTTGCGATGACCAAGGCCCAGTGCGATCGTCAAGCTGGACCGCGTTCCCAAATGGAGGGCAGCTACAACCTTCAGCCTTCATCCTTCAGCCTTATACCCATATATATATATATACGTGTTCCTTTTATCCTTCGTTGCTGCTGCTGTTTTTTTTTTTTTTTTTAAGACCAAAAGTTTTAAGCAGCAGTAGGAGCGTCGGCTGAAGTGGCCGGAGTAATGGGAGGTAAAGGAGCAGCAGCAGGAGGTTTGGGGGTGAAGATGAGGAGGAGGAGGAGGAGGAGGCGGGGGAGGGGTGGGGGCATGTGTAATCCCAGCAAGTAACTTGAGCGCTTTATGGCACGTGCATGTAACTGTATCTAACGCTCCGTCTGTGTGTGTGCGTATGTGTGTGTGTGTTTGTGTAGGTGTGTGTGTGTGTGTGTGTGGGTAAGTGGGGATAGTGAAGTGGTGTGCGTGGGGTAATGGCCGTTTGTAGGTTTGTGTTTTAGGATCTTAAAGTTGGCTCGTCCTTTAAGCTCATCCTCGGCGAGTTTAAAGTTTAGCGCGTTTTAGGCATTATCCGTTTTAATTACATTAAAAGTTTTTGGCATTAAATAAATTGAAGATGAACGCTGAAGCCGCCGCTGCCACTGCCGCCGTTGCTGCCACTGAACTTATGTCACTTTGATCCCAGTTACAGAGGAAAAGTAACTTTTGCTGTTCATGCGAGAAATTCTGTGCCCTCCTCCTGCCATCCCAGAGAAGACAATGGAGCAGGACTCGAGGCACAGACAGACAGAAGGAAAGACAGACAGAAGGAAAGACAGACGGACGGACAGACAGAAGGAAAGACAGACCGACAGACAGACAGACGGACAGAGAGACAGACAGACAGACAGACAGACAGACAGACAGACAGACAGACAGAAGGACAGACAGAAGGACAGACAGACAGAGAGAGAGAGACAGACAAAGAGACAGACAGAAGGACAGACAGAAGCTACCCTCTTGCTATGCATTGTATGGCCCATTCCTTCAGCCCGCCCCTTCCTCCATCCAGCCATCCTCTCATATATCCATTCCCCACCCACCCCTATCCCCCCTCCCCTCTCTCTCTCTCTCTCTCTTTCCCTCTCTCTCTCTCTCCCCGTTGCTGCTCAGTGAGTCGCGTGTAATCAAGTTTAGTGTTTAAGGCTTTAAATTGAAATTCCGGCATTAGGCAAGGAATGTGACTCCGGTTATCCGAGGGTTGAGTTGCACTGCCAAAGGGTTGAGCATGTACAAGTGCGTGTGTGTGCGTGTGCGTGTGTGTGTATGCGTGTGTCCTGCTTCGCTTATCAGACGCTGAGGCGAAGCGTCGCGTAGCTGCAACAAACGAGCAACAAATTGCAATCATTCAGTGCAACTCACGGCCCATAAATCAATTACCATTGCGAAAAGATCCCTGGTAGATGGGGCATGCAGCATGTAGCTTGGGGCATGGGGCATGGGGCATGTTGCATGTGGGGCTCAAAAACCAATACCCGTTGATAGCTGCATGAATAGCGTCCCTAATTAAATCATTATCGACACGGACGGACGGCTCATATTTGAAGCAATAAACGGGGGCAAGCACTGGCGCTGCCCCCAAGCTGGCATGGGTATGTGGCAAGTGGGGCAGTGCTGCCAGCCATTGCCACATCCAACCCTCGTTGCTGATAAAAGGCGCTGCTCGGGCTTCGGGCTGTCCTCATGTCCCTAACGTCCTCACCGTCCCGTTGTCCCAGTGTCCTGACGTCCTGGCGTCCTGGCGTCCTGGCATCGCTGCTCGCGGCGCAGTCGACGTCTGTGTATTTATTTCTCATGTTAAAATCAAATTCCCGCGTGTGCAATTTTTCATTTGGCCTGAAAATGAAAAGGAAGTGGAAAAATGTGTTAAGGTGCGTGCGATTGTATGTGTGTGTGTGTGTGTGTGTGTGTGTGTGCGTGTGTGTGTGTGTGTGTGTGAATGTTTCCCTATGCGTGTGTATTACAGAGAAGGGGGGGAGGTTGCAGGTCTGACGTGCCGCTTCTACTGCTGTCGCTTCCGGCGCGCTGTCCTTGTCCTTTTGTCCTGACATCAGGTTCCTGGCGGTGTCCGTAATGTCAGAGCTTTAAGGTGAGCTGCAAAGTTGCCAGCTTTAAGGAGATGCATTCGAGAAATTGCCAAGCACTAGACGCACATGCCGACGCCGACAGGTACCAAGAAACATGCCGCATGAGGCATGCTGCCTGTCCTGCCTGTCCTGCCTGGTGCCCTGCCACCAACGCCCACACAGCTCTGCGCTCTAAACAAAACAAAATGCGTTGGCAAAGCGTCGAGGAAGCGCAGGAGGCGGTAGGTGGACGAGGATGAGGCACTAGCAGAGTTAAAGGCGGCAGCAGCAGCAGCAGCAGCAGCGGCACACCAACTGAGGCACAGGCGGAGGCAAAGGCAGCGGCACAGGCGGTGGCTAAGGCAGAGACTGAGAGGCAAAGGCGGAGGCAGCTGGCGTCGACGATGACAGCAAAAGCAACGTCATTTTTGTTGCTGCCACAGCTACAGCCTGCCGCCTGGAAGGACGTGGAGCACAAGAACGAGTAGTGCGACGAGGACGACAACGAGGACGAGGACGAGGACGAGGGCGAGGACGAGGACGAGGACGAGGACGGGCAGACACGACACCAAGTGTACAATAGCTTTAAGCTTAAACTCTCGCACACTCACACACACTTCAACGCTTACACACACACACACAAACACAGTCTCAGACATCGACACAAAGTTGCGCACACACTAACTCACACACACACACACACACAACTGCACTTATGCTCACTGTATATTTTATAATACAGGGCCACGAGCATTCGGAAAAGTTATTGTTGGCTTCGAAGCTAAACAAATGACGGGGGGGGGCGGCTGGGGGTTTTGGGGAGGGGTAGACCTTGAAGTTTTCAGAGCCAAGCTAACAATTGAGGCCCCAAGCTGGGGCTACGTAGAATTCTTCAGTTCGTAGACTCTGGAAGCATCCACTAAACGGAACGCCCTGTACATGGGGAAAATTCACGGACGAACGTTATGTGTCCAAGTCCAAGAAAGAAAAATACTTGCCATGCGACAACATAGCCCAAAGACCAGGGCTGACAAGCATGGCTAATACAGTGGCAGGGAATATGGCCAGAAACCCAGATGGAACCCAGAACCAACTGAGTCAATATAAAAAAAAAAAAACTAAATATCATTTTTTATCATTGAATGAGGAATTTCAAAGGTGACTTCAAAATTGAAGTTGGAGGTGGAATTGAGATGAGTATCGAGAATTGAAACACTCGAAATTGGTTAATAAATTACACTCGTAGTTCAATCAGATTAAACTAAATATGGGACAGCTATCAGAATCTCTCTGGGAGTCCATTAAGTAGGACTTTCTTAACTATGACACAGATTCGGCTGCTCGAGAGCCCAAAAATGTCATTTTCTTATCAAAGAAACAAAACTTAAATGATATTTTAGTTTGTACAGCTGACACGATGATAACAGTAAAGCACACACACACACACACACTGAGAGAAAAAATATAGTAAAAATGAATATCAAATTGTAATTCATTGAAAGATCATCATCTGAGTTAGACGAGACTCAAGCGTCTCTTGCAGCAATTGATTTACTCCCCTGGAAATTCCGATCATCTATTTATAGCTGCAAGTTGGGATTTCCACTAACTATGGATATATATATATATATGCATGTGTGTGTGTGTGTGGCATTTATAATAACGTAGAATCCAAAGAAAAACCACAAAAGTTATTACTACATATGCACATACACTTAGGAGCAACTATGACTTAGTCTAAGCATTTTTTCAGCTGCCATGACGCAGCCCTGGCAACCAGCAAGGCAAAGGCAAGGCAAGGCAAGGCAAGGCGACCAGGCAGCCAGCCAGCCAGCCAGCCAGCCAGCCAGCCAGCCAGCCAGCTCCAGCTACAGCTACAGCTACAGCTACAGCAATGGCTACGACTACAACGACAACGACTACGACGACGACGACGACAACGACAACGACGACGACGACGACGACGACGAGCTGGAGCTTGGGCAGCTTGGCGGGCAGTGTTGCGGGGCTGGCAGCGCCCATTTGAGGGAGCCATCAAGTAGCGCATTTGCTGGCACAGCGCACAGCGTTTGACATTTCCCAATACTTGATGGAGCGACGCGCCAGCAAGTGTTCAGAAATCAAGCAGCCAAAAACAAGATAAAAGAATTGAGTACTTTATGGCGCGTACACCACCAAAATGTTTCAAGTTGATTGCCGCATGGTGAATCGTTATAAGAAATGTTCAACTTGATGGCGCGCATCGCCCCAGCAAGTGTTGAGTTTCTGAAATGGTTCGGGCCTGTGCTAAGCAATACAATACTTGACGGCGCACACTAGCTGTGCCCCCAACCCGTGCGTCGTTGTCGTCGTCGACGACGACGTCGCTTGCCAGTGGTGGGTAGTTGTTGGTGTTGGCAGCGGTGCGGCGGGGCCAGCGGCAATATAGTCTCTGGTTGGGCGCTCTCTCTTTCTCTCTCTCTCGTACTGCCTCTCTCTCTCTCTCTCCCTCTCTCGTTCACATTCTCTCACTCGCTGTCGCTCAGTGTGCATCACAGAGAGCGAGAGAGAGTGCCTTATCGTGTACGTGTGCGCTGAATTAATGAGAGCGCTGAATGAGAGGCCATCGCATTTGAAATACAACGGTCTTTTGTTCGAGTAGCCAATTTCGCATTGGGGCTCTTCGCATTCAATTGCAGCAACAATTACAAATGTGCCATCCAACAACAAATTGTAAAAGAAAAAATAAACACAATCGCCCACACACACACATACAGCTGTAATTTGTTGTGCTGTCTGATAAAAAAAATTCATTGCCTACTTTGTTGGGCTTAAAGCTGCTGCGATAATCAAGCGTTGCAATTATCTATGCGCCGTAATGCGTATGCAATTTATACACATATAATGCACGCACACGCACAAGCAAACGCACAGGCACGCACATACACACAATTACAGGCACACATGCATATGCATATATGCACACACAGAGTTGCATTTGCATGCATAACCAGAAACAGTAGCGTTTCCCTTGTCCGCTTTCATCTCTTCATGTTGCACATTTCATGCATTTCCTTTGTGCAGCCAACTTATCAAGCTTCCTGTCCGGCAACCTGCCACCGCTGCCACATCCACAGCCCCACATCCCCACACATCCCCACATGTCCCCACATAGCCTCACATAGCCCCACATCCCCCATAAGCCCACTCTTCCATTCACCCATTCACCGACTGCTTGCATACCCCCCGCACAGCCACCATTAAGCACATACAATAATATATTTCCCATTTGCCCCAATGGAAATGACATGATTCTGCATTTTTACACCACGCACATAATTTTTGTGATTATTTTCGATTTTATTGCAAATATTTTATTTCATTTTATTTTATTTAGTTTTTTGCTTCAAATACCCCTTAAAACTGAGCTTAGATAAATGCAACATTGTCAACGAGTTGTTTGTTTCGATTTTATAAAAATGAAAAAAGAAATAAAAAAAAATAAATTATTTAAAAATTAAACTTGACCTCTGCTTTCACCTTAAAAGAAAATTTAGTGAAAAAAAAATATATTTAAATAATTTTAAAAATTAAATTTAACATGTTTAATTTTATAATATCGAATTAAACATTTTTAAAGCCCTAAGAATTATATAAATAATTTTAGTTTCAATTATTGAAAATCTTAAATCAAATATTAAAAATAATTACATAATTTTCTTAATTTTTTTTTACAATTTTTTTTTTATTATATTTAAAATATTTATTTTATTTTTTTTTTCCTATATCCAAAACTGACTGCTCAGTTTTGGATGGGAATTAGCTTTTGGGGTTAGCTGATTATTGGTTGTCTCTTGGCTGTTTATCATTATGTATGGTACGCCATTTTGTTGGCTAAGCGGAAGTGGAGGCCATGCTTTTGCGGTCGAGAGAATTTCATTTATTTATTTATTTATTTATTCATTTTTCACATTTATTGCGCAAATTTTAATATGCATTTCGGGCGTGGCGGCATCCAATATTGCAATTAGGTTGTTGTTGCAGTTGTTTGCATTTGCCGTTGTTGTTGTTGTTGTTGTTGTTTTTCTCTTTGACTGCTGGAGATACAAAAAAAAAACGGGTCTGTCGGACAAGAGATCCTAAGGCCATATTGCTGATCAGGCAGGTGGCTGACGCTGACACAGAAAACCAGACGAACGACAGCCGAGCGACACCAACACTGAAGCCAAACAACACAAGCAACAGGCCGTGGCAACTACAACAACAATAGCTTCATCATCAGCAACAACAACAGCAACAACAACAACAGCAACAACAACAACAACAACTGCGACAAGACGCAGCTCTTGACATGCATATGCAAAGGTCTTTCCAGGTTTTGTTGTCGCTGGCAAACAATTTGCTTAGCAATGAGAAACCTTCGGCGGCAGCGCCGAGGAACCCGCCAAAATGCAAATTCCGAGTTGGCCAGAAAGAGACAGAGTCTCATGTGTGCCTGTGGGGGAGAGGGGGGGATTGGCAAGAGAACTTTGACGAAGCCTTTGATGTGCGCCGCTGCCGCCACCACCCGCCGGAGTCCAGCACATGGTCGGTCGCCGGGCACGCAACGTTTAAGTAATCAATATTTTTCCTCACTTGATACCCTCTAAAAGGATCAAAAGTTTACCTCGTTCGATACCCTGTAAAAGGGATCAATAGTTTCCCAGATTTTATAGCCTGTTAAAGGGACCAATAGTTTCCCACATTCGATTCCCTCTAAAAGGATCAATAGTTTCCTAGATTTCATACCCTGTAACAGGATCCAATAGTTTCCCACATTTCATACCCTGTAAAAGGACTCAATAGTTTCCACATTTCATACCCTGTAAAAGGATTCAATAGTTTCCCCACTTTCGTTTCCCTGTAAAAGGAATCAATAGTTTCCCACATTCGATTCCCTCTAAAAGGATCAATTGTTTCCCAGACTTCATACTCTGTAAAAGGATTCAATAGTTGCCCAGACTTCATACCCTGTAAAAGGACTCAATATTTCCCCTCATTCGATACCCTGTAAAAGGAATTAATAGTTTCCCACATTTTATACCCTGTTAAAGTGCAAAGCGAATGAGGATGAACTTTGACCTGATCGACCACAGATGCCACCTTGTGTGGAGTGCTACGGGAAAGGTTTGTCGGGATGTTGATCACATTTTAAAGGGTATGCGGGAACTCGAGCTGCCGGAACTGCTAACTGGAACTTCAGGCTGTCAACTGGTGAGCGAATGTCCAGGGGCCAAGGCAGCAGGACAGCTGTCAGAAGCATCGTTTGAAGGGCGAGCGGAAGTCGTTGTCACATCAAATGGCGACAATAAGCACTTCCGCTACGCATAAAGGATGCCCAGCAAGAAGTCCTGTCAGACCAAAACTTTAGAATTACAACAACAACAACAACAACAGCAACAACAACAACAGCAGCAAAATAACATAAAGAAAACCAAAAAAGAAAAATTTAAGTTCCTATCGACATGGGCACGTTTCTGCCAGCAACAACAACAACAACAACAAGACTACAACAACAAAAGAAGGAACAACAACGTCACATGTCGAGACCCCGTGAGTGCCATTCATCGCCTTGCCCCGCGTTGGTCAAACCCCCCGCAAGGGGTACAAGCACTCAGAACGTGTAGAATTCCAAGCCTCGACGCGCCAAGGAAGCTGACATTTGACAAGCTCTCTAAGTACATGTATGTATATACCTGTCCCCACACATATATACAGCAATATGTACACACACACATATACGTAGGTATATATGTATTGTATATTAGTTTATTTGTATTGGAAGCTTCCAGTATATAGAACGACGGTAAACCCTTATCTGTGGCAGGGCTTTTGGAATGTGAAATGCTTGTGTGTGTGTGTGTGTGTGTGAGTGCGTCTGTCTGTATGTCTATTTGTATGTATGCATATATGTATGTATATGTGTGTGTAGAGCAAGTTCCCATATTCCACCAACATTTTGAACACAAATCGTTCCTCTTCTTTCTGCCGATCGTCGTCTGCTCTTTGTGCATTCTTTCAGTTTGTTTTGCGCTCGCATTCGCTTTGCACCGACGACTACCGATTGTTGTTTGGCCTGCGGACTGCGGGCTGTAGACTGTAGACTGTAGGCTGCGGGTCAGGGGCTACGAGGGCCGAGGTACTAGGGACTGCTGATGGGGTTTGGGGTCGCGTTCGTAATCAGAATCAGAATCGGAATTGGAATCGGAATCAGAATCGGTTTCGGCGTCCGAGACGGAGTCGCAGTCGCAGTCGCAGTCGACGTCGCCGTCGCTGCCGCACTCAACTGTATGCGGATCGTCTCTCTTCCCCTGTCTCCCGATCCCTGGTCGTCCCCGGTCAGTGGTATCCAACGAGCCGTGCAGTCAAAGTCATCGTCATCGCCATTGCCATCGCCATCGTCGTTGCCATCGCCGTTGCGAGTCGTCGTCGCCGTCGTCGTCGTCGTCGTCGTCGTCGTTTGTCGCTGAATTCAAGCAACGGTGAATCATCGAAATTAAAAATAAATATTGTTTCTTAGCGCTCGTTTCGCATTGTTCTCACATTTATTGTTGCTATTCTTTGCTCATCTTCTTCTCCCTATTTCTCGTTCTTCTTACTCCGTTGTTATTTTGTTGTCTCGATTTCGTTTCTGTTTTTGTCTTTTGTTCCGTCGAACTTTATGTCAAACGCTCCACCTCCATTCCCCTTCGTCTCTGCCGTTGCCTTTGCCGCTGCCTTTGCCGCTGCCTTTGCTGTGCCTCTGCCACTGCCTCTGCCACTGCCCCAAGCAGCGTCGACCCTGAACATCGGGTATTAAACCAAATTTTTGAAACGTTGCTAAATGTGAGTTTCACTTACTCCCTGGAACTCAATTTACTTACATCTCTTACAGATCCTCCAGATGTCCTATCAATATGCATTTCGACGAAATAAAAATTTTGTTTGTTCCTTAAAAAATTCATAAATTCCTTTGGTCATTTCAGAAATATGAAAAAATTCAATATTTTAAAATTTTGTAAATATTATTTTTTTATTTTTTTTCTATTATTTTTTATTATTATTATTTTTATTTTTTAATTAAATAAAGCATATTAAAATGTCCTTTAAAATATTATCATTTTTTCCATTCTTTATTTCACTTGTTCTACTTAAAAGAAATTCCTCGAGGGCTTTACTTAAGACACAGGCATCCATCATCCACTCCTTTCCCTTTTCACGCTGAGGTCCTTTACAGGATCGTGCAGCGGAAACTATTTGTAATCTCAGAGCAATTCGGACACCTGTTTCAATATTGCATCCAAGAAATCTTGACATTTCTGTCACCGATCCTTGTCTGGATGCTGCTGTTCCGTGTCGTCTAGGGGAAAGTTTGCATTGTCTGTGTGAGTGTGTGAGTGAATGTGAATGTGTGTGTGAGTGTGTGTGTATGCAACATCCGGCCGCAAGGGGCAGGTAAGACGGTCGCCCTTTGATACGGACAAGGATGAGTGTTCCGTATTATGCGGCACTATGCCGTTCCCTCTGCTCTTCCCCTTCCCCTTTCCCGTCACCGTCTCCATCCCCTCCTCCTGCTCTTGCTCTTGCTCTTGCTCTTGCTCCTGCTCCTGCTCCTTCTCCTTCCTCTGCTCCGCTGTGATAACCTTGCCGCGGTGGTGCTTTATCAAATTCTGGTCACCTTGGGCGGCATTTACAAAATGTGTATCCACGGCACGCACACCAATACACACACATGCGCACACACACACACACACACACAAATTTCAAAGGGCATATACGGGACCGCTTTGGATTAAAATTTCTTTCTTACTTTTTTTTTATGTGGAAATGCATTTCTCTGCGCCTGCGACGGTGCGAGGGTACGGCCCAAGGAGGAAGGGGACACAACTTAGGAC
This sequence comes from Zaprionus lineosus, assembly GCA_035044505.1. Taxonomy (NCBI): domain Eukaryota; kingdom Metazoa; phylum Arthropoda; class Insecta; order Diptera; family Drosophilidae; genus Zaprionus; species Zaprionus lineosus. The sequence continues at coordinate 1,057,189 of JAWNNX010000677.1, forward strand.
TGAGAGCTCGGCACTGGGTACTGGGTATTGGGTACTCGGTACTGGGTACTGGGCACTGGGAACGGGGCACAAGGGACAGAGGCATTTATTTTCGGCATTTGAAGTTAGTCCTTTGAAAACGGGGGTTCAAATTCAAAGCGCTAGACCGAACGAATGTGAACGTGCGAAGGGTTGCTCGACATTTCTATATGTGTGTGTGTGTGTGTATAATACGAGTGTATATGAGAGTTTGTGTGTGTACGGCAAGGAACACATTTGGATGCCAGACTGCGTCTCAGCTCTCGACTCCCTGTGTGACATTATGCGCCGGCAGCAGCTTTGCCAGCGCCAAGTGTAAGCAGCGAATCGATTTTGGGATTCGTCTCATGCGAGTGTGTGGAAAATGCTGATAAATGGAGACAGCGGCGAAAGCTGGACAAAGGACGAACGGGCAGCGGGGTGTAGGACCTAGACGAGAACCAGTTACCAGGATCTATGCTGCCTCCGCACACACACACATCTTTCCCCTTGCCATGCTAATGAGACTCACTCCCCCATCCCCTCACTCACCCATCCACTCATCCCCTCACCCACTCTCCCACTCACCCACTCTCCCACTCACCCACTCTCCCACTCACCCACTCTCCCACTCTCCCACTCATCCCTTTACCCACCCATCCCACTCAGTCATCCCCCCACCCACTCCTCCCTACCACTTCCTCTTCCACTCACTCCTCCCATCGGACAACATGAAGTTGCAACTGCAATTTAAAGGCAAAAACATCCGAACGCCTCCGCTGACCGATAAGGGTTCCATGCACTGGATTCCATCTCCTCCCCGTCGTCGGTTCGGCGGGTTCTGTTTACCCACTTTGACGCTGTGATAAGATAAGTAGAAGCCTCTTTGTCGTCGACAGCGCATATGCATTGGACGTCCACCTCGTGCGCGACTTGGAGACATGCAGATATGAAGAAGTGGGGATGTGTGGACACGGGGACACGGGGACATGGGGAGAGGAAGACTTGGCGAATTCTTTGAGCGACATTTCAGAAAATTCAAAATTCATAGAATGCAAATGTTGGTGGAACAACATTTTGCCAGGCACACGACCAGCCACTGCCGTAGCTCCAGATGCAGTCACAGTTCCAGGGACCACACAGACAGAGTCAGGGCTTGCCACAGCATCAACAGCAACAACAACAACAACAAAAACGACTACAACTTTGGGCAAGTCTCAAAGCGCGCAGCTCGCCGCGGGTTTTCATAGCTCCAAACTGAGTTTGCTTTTCGCTGACGGTCGTCGTCGTCGTCGTCGTCGTCATCTTGTTGGAAATTCCAGCTAAACGAGTAACGGAAACTAAAGCTGAAAGTTGTTAAAAGCTTGGCTAACAGAATTGAAGAAGGAGTCCCGACGAATCCAAAGCTTTGAAGTCTGAGATGCATTCGAAGGGAAGAGAATGCCCAGGGTTGTCCTTGTTTCAGGATAGTTTTGGATACAGCTTAGGCTTAAAGCTCAGTTCTTTGGAAGATTAATTTAAAGCTCCGAAAGCAGCTTTAAAGCTCATATGCAAAGCTGCTAGAAGTTTGGCTGTCGAGTCGTGGACAGGCGTGCAATTGATTGCTGCACATTAAGGCAACATTTCCAATTGGGTGGCTTTCTATGTACACACACACACACACACACACACACACACACACACACACACTCACATGCGTGGCATATACTTATACGCATATAAATATGTATGTGTGCACGCATCTCTGTAGACATACATATAATCAAGTGAAACGCACGCACACGCACATTTAATGCAAATTTAAGCAGTTAGCAAGCAAGTATGTGTGTGTGTGTGGGTGTGTGTGTGTTTAATATGTAATGGCAGCATATATAATATACATATAATACGTATGCCTGTGTTTGTGTGTATGTATTCCTGCGCCGTTGTGGATACATAATGCAGGGCAATATAAATAATTGCAATACATACAGAATGCAGCTGTGTGTGTGTGTGTGTGCGTGTGTGTATGCGAGCGTGTGCGTTGCATAACCGCATTTGCCGTTTACATACATGTAACTTATGTAGCATCCTTATATATGTAGGAATATATTGTATACACATATACATATGTGTGTGTGTGTGAGTGTGTGCTTTATGTCTATGTATTTGAAATGCATCGATAGCTGCTACTGCACATTGCAATTGCATTAGTGTGGCGCCCTTTTGTTCATTACACGCATAAAATAAATTTACAGCAAAATACTCGAACGCATTTGTTAAATGGAAGCAAAGTGAAGGGAGGAGGGTGAGGAAGGGGAAGAGGGGGAGAGGGAGGGTGATGCTGCACTGAAAGCCAAAAATCCACTTTGCCCAACTCCAAGCCTTCTGCATTCCTTTGCATCTCCTGTTGCTAATTGTCGACAGAGACAACTACCCTCAACACACACACATATTAATCAATGTGTGTGTGTGTGTGTATCGCAAGCTTAGGGAAACAGAAAGAGAGAGAGAGTGAGAGAGTGAGAGAGAGAAACAAGTTTTTGGGTATTTTAATTTATACATATTGAATTTTATTTTCAGTTTCTTGATGTTTCGCCATGTCTAGAATGTGTCTGCGTGTGAATTCCTTTGAATTTACAACAAAAATATCGATAAACAAATCATTTTAAAACTTAACTCTAGACATTTCAATTTTTAACATAGTTACGATGAATCGATGATCCGATAGTTCCCCTCTGTCTCATCCAAATAAGGCATTTAAATATTGCGTTTTTTCTGATATTTTCAATTTAAATTAAAAAAAAAAACTAAACAATTTTCGAATTAACAAAACAGACAGAACATTTGATTAATGGAACAGATCTGAAACTAGACTTAAGTACTATATATATTATATAACATAGTTGGGGCTTCTTTTTCTTCTTCTTCTTCTTCTTCTTGTTCTCTTGAGCCTTTGTTACAAATAAAATTACGTAATTCTTGTATTTAGTATTTAATTTTGTCGTTTATACATACATAATATATATACATATACATATACATACATATATATACATATATATATATATATATATTTTATATCACAATAGAAAAAAGAATTAATTCGCGTATTCTTTTCAATCGTTATAGTTTTTTGTTTTTTTTTCTTTTCGTTCTTTAAGTTTTTCTTACTTATAAATTAAACAATAAAAAATGTACAGAATTTTCATTAACGTTTTCATGTGTATGTGTATGTGTGTGTGTGTGTGTGTGTGTGTGTTTTTGAGGTTTTTGTTTTTCATGTTGTTATTGTTATTGTTGTTGTTTTTTTCGCTAGTAAACAAAAGTACTTAATTAATTTTAATCTTTTACAAGTTTGTTATTTGACTAATTGTCGTTCTGACCGATCTAAGAACTAAAACTTAATATAAATTGATAAATTTTCGTTAAATGTTTACTATTAACATCGTTTTTAATTTTAATTCTAATCATCAACTAAATTAAACGGCATAACTAACGACGCTGCACTAAACAAATTCGAAACAAACACAAAACACAAACAAAACGGGCAAAAAAGTTCAACACAAAGAATCTCGTTGGGCCAAATATAAAAAAAAAAAATTAAAAAAAATTTCTAACAAGAGGCAGAGACAAAAAAATAAAGAGGGAGAGGGAGAGCGAGAGCCAACAAAGAGCAAACTTTTTGTAGCAGTTGTTGCTGTTGTTTTTACTGCTGCTCTGTTGCGGGCAAGCTTAAAGCGCTGCTTACGTCGCCGTTGGCGTCGCAGTTGCCGCCATTGCTGGGACGACGATGACTGAGGTACTGTTGTTCTTGTTGTTGTTATGTTGTTATTATTATTGTTGTTGTTCTTGTTGTTGTAGCAATGGAGGACGCTGGCTTTTGTTTTTTCTGCTTTTAAGTTTCTGTTGTTTCTGTTGTTGCCGAAGCGTGAATTAAAATAAACTATTTAAATTTATTTGCATCTGTTTAACTGCGGCCTGCATTATACTTATACACACATGCACGCACATTTATATATTTATACATATGTGTATGTATGCATGTACAAGCATCGTGTGTGTGCTTTGCATTCCCCGCTCTCTTGACGCTTATCGTGCGTCTCCATCGTCATGCACTTTGTTGCTGCTGTCGGCCATAGCTGCAGCCGTGTTTTTTTTCTTCTCGTTTCTTTTTTATCGTCGCTGTCGTTGACGCCGTTGCCGTTGCCGTTGCCATTGCCGTCGCTGCGCTGCGCTGCGTGCGTGTAAGCTGACGCGGCCATACCCTGCAACCCCCTAGCGAACAAGCAGTCCCACAAGTGCGCCGCTGCCAGCCCCTTAGGAACCTGCGGCGGCAACACAACACACAACGCAACATAACAAAACAGACGAGACCAGAGCGAGCTTCAGCTCCATGACACCGTAGCCGACGATGTATATTTCAGTTAATGTGTGTGTGTGTGTGTGTGTATGCATGTATGCGTTTGTGTGTGTTTTGTTCATTGTTTGCTTTTTGTTGTTGGCGTTTGTTGTTTCTGCCTCTTTATCTCTCTCGCTCCCTCTCCATCTCTACCTCTCTCTTCCCCTCTCTCCTATACTTGCTTACGCTCCGTCTCTGCCGTTTCTGTTTCTACTCGATTCGTACGAAAAAATTTAGTACAGCGTGTGGTATGGCAAACGAAAGCTATGAGTTTTCAGTGTATCTTGTTGTTGTTTTTTTTGTTGTTTTTTTCCTTAGTTGTCTGCCCAACCGTTCACGAGACTGACTTCGTGCATGTGAGTGTGTGTGTGTGTGTGTGCGTTTGTGTGTAAGCTGTGTGCTGGTGTGTGTAATTACGTGCCTTGCCTTCACGTCAGACATGCAACACGGCACGCAGGTAGAAGCAGACAAGGAAGACAAAAGTCAAAGAGGTCCCAGGCCAAAGATGCGGCTCCGGTAAAGTCAGAAAACCCTGCAAACATTTTGAACTTTTTCTTGCCCCTTCTCCCTCCTCCGTTCTTCATGCTCACATCCCATCACATCAGGAAGACAGAATTGCAATACTTTTCCCGAGACTGGGAAAATGGCTTGACTAATATAAACAAATTCCATTAGAATTGCGTTTTCAATTTCCAAAGCGAGAACTTGACGATAACAAAAACAAATTTTCAACGCTCCAAGGGAAGAGCTTCTCCTACCGCACCAAAGGTGGCGCTTGATGGGATGACAGAGCTGAAGAAAACGTATTTCTATTTTCTATGATCAAAATGTTTGCAGGACAGGCACACACACACATACACACACACACACACACACATACACACACGCCCACACAGACTCATACACCATGTCATGTCCACAGGCAGGGCAAATGGGAGGATTCCTAAGCGTTGGCCTGTGAAGCCTTCTCCGCTTCTGCGGCAGCACAAGAGTTGCAGTCATGGTGAACGCATCATCTGACCAACCAGAGTCCGAGGTTGAGCTTCTGCAGCTTGGGTAGCTTCATGATGATGTCGATGCCCTTGGAACTGAGCTGTGTGCAGCCATAGAGATCAATGGTCTTTAGATTGGAAAGATCCTCGGCGAGTGTCTGGAGTCCCTTGTCGGTGATGCGACTGCACTGGCCAATATTCAAGTTCTCCAGCTCATGCAGCGACTTGGCGATCTTGAGCATGCCCTGGTCCGTGATCTGGCATTGATTGAGGCTAAGGGACCGAAGCCGATACAGACCCTGAGCAATGTGGGTGAGAGCCTGATCGCTGATCTTGTCGCAGAAGCTCACATCGAGGGAGTTGATGCCGCTGCCGCATTCTGTGAGATATGCCATTCCAATGTCCGAGATGTTGTCACAGGAGCGCAGATTCAGTTGCTCCAGTTTGGGCATGCGTGCCAGATGCTTTAAGCCGCTGTCCGTGACCGAAACGCAGAAGCTCAGATTAATGGACTTTAGTGACGTTAGACCCTGTGCTATGTGTCCCAATGCCTCGTCGCTCAGGCGCTGGCAATCCTGCAGGCCAAGGTACTCCAGCTGCAGATTACCCTCGGCTGTTTCTCGACTGAATCCGGCCAAATGGCCAATGCCCTGATCGCTGATATGCCAGCAGGAGCGAAGGTTCAGATGTCGCAGTTTCTTTAATCCCCACGCGATCAGCAGGAGTCCAGTGTTTGTGATATTGCAACAGCCGCCCAGTTCGAGGGTCTCCAAGTTCTTCAAGTGCTGCGCAATCCTTCCCAGGCTCGTGTCTGTGATTTGCTTGCACAGCGAGAGGTCCAGTGTCTTGAGATTGGGCAGATCCACGCTGAAGGCATGGCCGAGATTCATATCGGCGACGTTGAAGCAGCCGCTGAGATTTAGAGATGTCAATGCCGGCACACCCAGCACCAGATCCTTGAGAGACCTTCTCAGGGATAGGATTTGAACCTTCTTAATGCCGCGTCGCACCAAGCAATTGAAGAGACTAGGACTGGAGCGCTTTAGATGCAACTTGGCCTCGACGCCCTTCCACACGCTCTTCGCGTAGGCTGCATCTCGCCAGGCGGTGCACACCTGTGCCGCCCGTCCCAAATCCCGGACTGGCAGGTGCTCGAAAATCTGCTCAAGGAGCTCTGGGAATAGATTGCTTATGTGTGTGCCCTCCACGGGCGGCGGGCTCTCTGGCGATGCGGCTCTGTGCTGGTGATGGTGGTGATGATGATGATGATGCTGTGCATGTGCTGCTGCTGCCGCCGCCGCTGCTGCTGCAGCTGCGGCTGCCGCATGTTGCAAATACAATGCAGGGGCGAGCGTTTGCAGCTGTGGACGATGATGCAGTGCATAGGGCGTGAAGCGCAGCAGGTGGTGGGCATTGCGTGTTAGGCCGGGCAATTCAGTCTGTTGATAGAGGTCATCCATGCTCCAACCGGCAGCTGAGCCTGTGGGCAATCCGCCAGCTATGGGGCCACCTCCTCCGCCACTACCGCCTCCACCAGCGCTGCCACCTCCACCACCACCATGATAGTTGGTCAGTGCGGCGGCTGTCTGTAGCGAGATTGTGGTCTGATGATGGAAGGGCAGAAGTTCTGTGTTGGTAGCCATTCTATATGGCAGATCCTCAAACTCCCAACGAGTCGTTCCCGTTGTGTTGGTTGTTGTTGTTATTATTGTTTCTATGTTTGCTTTAAATTTGTTACTTATTTCACTCTTCGGATATAAAACGCTTTATGTACGTCGCATTTCACGTCTGCAGCGATGTAAATATTGAGCTTAGGCTTTACACTGAAGGACTAGATAATCACTGCATCGATATGAGCATCAAATTCGGATGAGAACAAACGCGTTGCACTTGCTTTTAACACTTTGACTTGGCGAACGGTTAGCCCCAACGTGGAAGATATTTATCTCAGTTATTTCACTACGACGAACAAGCAATAAACGAACTTTAAGTCACTTACTACCGGACAACGACGAGAGAGTTCCGCAGTTAACGTCCGAACAGTTCGATGGCGAATAACAGAATGAGCTACAGAGCGACAGAGCAACTGAATTAAATGAGCGACACCACCAGCATTACCCATACAGATGCAACTATGTCCAGAGAGATAGAGAGTTGACTGGCAGTTGTATTCAGCAATAGCTGCCAGTAGGCAGGTAGACGTCAATGCGAGAGAGCAACAATGGACTCTCTCCCTCGCTCTCTCAATTGGTCTGAGATACTGAGTCAACGTTTTGGCTTGTTTTTTATATTGTCAGAATTTGGCTTGATTTGGCTTAGCTTGAAAGATTTTAAGGAGTAAATATATTACAAAAATACGATAATATATTTAATATAAATTAAAATATATTTTTTAAATATATTGTTTTTTACACTATATATATTGGCTATTTGGCTTTATTTGTTGAATTTACTTAAAATCTGCAAATTATTTCTGAGCATAAATGAACCTGAAATAGTATGTTTTCTAGCAGGGATATTTCTCATTTTCCGCATGTCGTTTTTTTGCAACAATTTAAAAATATTAATTGTGGGTTTAAATTGAATGATTAAAGAGCAACAAAAAAATAAAAAATATCAATTTAAAATCATAGGACAGGAGATGGCATTTATCCTAAAGTATATTCTATCAGTTTTATATTTTATTTATTGTAAAGTTTATAATTTTATGTATAATTTAATTTATGATATGATTTGTAACATCTGAAGCGACTTTTCTATATATCAAACATAAGCAAAGGTTAGGTTGGATATTCTATACCTGTTTAATGCCAAAACTCCGACGCATTGGTTGCTGTTTCTTCTTCTGCTGCTGCTTCTTTTGCTGCTGCGGCGATGCATTCCGAGCACGATCTACGGAGCAGGTACCTGTCTTGCCATGCCTCTATATCTTTATCTGCGTATCAGTTTGAATGTTATGTTAGTGTGCATGTGTGTGTGTCAGATTTTCATGTAGTGGTGGTGTATGTACATATGTCTGTCGCTACCTGCTATGGCGACTACGACGCACAACAATCCCGGTTTCCAAGAAAATATTAACGATATCTCCCAAAACGTTGCCGCACACAGACGTAAAAGCAAATGCAGTCCGCAGTCCGAGAGTTTCAGAGCCGAAAACCCGCTGGGATGCACAAAAGCCGAGCCACAATAGCGGGTCACGCATTGTTATTGATACTAGGAAAGCAATGCGCACGCACACACATGTTGGGTAAAACTCTTGATCCGTTTGGACCCTTAAAAAAGGAAAACGCCGCCGTCGTCTTAAAAAAATAAATATGTATGAAGAAAAGACAAAAGGGACCAAGGGACATGGAAAATTGAGAAAAATCTGCGTTCATCTCTCTACCTGCTACGAAATCGACACCCGCATGCGGACGCACCCTCGATGTAAAAAGGGAAATGCCTACGCTGATTTCTCAGGCCCATTGCTTGCGGCGGGGGTCAGTCAGTCGTAGGTATAGGTTAAGGGAATGATCGTACAGTCTCTGGTACATATTCATTATTATTATCCTTGCCGAGAGGCGGGCGTGCTTGAGGCCGAAGCATCTTTCTACTTTCTTCCTCTTCTTCTTCTTCTTGCCCTCTTCCTTATTTCTTTCGCTCGCCTCTTCTGGTGGCTGTCTACCTGTCAAACCGGTTCGCAAAAAAGGGCCACGGCCAGACCAGAGCCAGGGCCAGGGCCAATCTCTGGATGTGAATGTGAACGTGTCAAGGCGTCGCTGGTAACGAAAAATAATCTGTTCACTGGAAATGCCTTGCCTCTGAGTTCTCTCTCGCCATTTCGCTCTGCCTCTCCCTTCCTCTCTCTCCTACTTGCTCTCTCTCTGCCATCTCTCGCTCGCCATAAGAAATATAGTGCGGCAGATAATAATCGATTGGTTTTTGGCTGACTCTTTGTGCGTTTTGCACACTGTGATCATCATTAGTTTTGTTGCTGCTGTTGTCTCAGCCTATGCCACCGCCTCTGCCTCTGCCTTTGCCTTCGCCTTTGCCTGTGCAGATTCTCAGGTAGGCAGCAAGAGCAAAAGCAGCGGAAAAGGTGCAACACGCAGTTTCAACGCAATAGAGACAACATCTAATTGTGGGCGAGGAGCTCGGGGAGCCCACGCAACAAGTGCAAATCAGGCGACCGCGATCCCAAAAAAAAAATAAAAAAAAATATAAAAATTAAAACTAGAAGCTAACCAAGTGTACATATACATATGCACACATACAGTTACATATACACACACGACTCTCTGTATTACACATATCATTATTTACGCTGGAGAACTGAATCATTGCTCTGTTGCTTGGTTTAGATGTTTGTCCCTCACATTTGGATGCCCCCAACCATTTTTTTTGGACTAGCGATCAACTTTTTTTTTTTTTTTTTTGTTCAGAGTTGCCAACTATGAAGGAAGGGTCGCCGGGCCTGTCTATAAGCTCTTGGGGGCTACCACTAGTTTTTATTGTATTATTCAGATGATTATTGATCGATGGGAACTCCGCTTTGGTCTAGTTTCGAATGAGTGAATTAATCCCAGAATTGCTGTGGGATCTTCAATGGAAGAGGCCGCTATTCAGTCCTAATTAATGTAATCACAATCTGATTTCAATTTGTTTTTCTTTGGCGCCCGCATCTCGCATCATGGACAATCCTCCATTTGCTGTAACCTTGGGGGTTACAACTCATATGACAACTACTACAACTGTGACGGATCGCGGAGTGAGATTAGATTGGAGGGCCATAGATTACATTGAGGGAGAACAAGCTTCTAGTAAGGGGGAATGACCAAGTGGACAGACAGAAGTTGTCCAGGATCAAGGCCTACGCTCATATCATGCATCTAAATTAACTAGTTGAATCCTTGTATCACTCAATAATGTCATCTAAGTGCAAGGAAGCCATCAGTGGCTGCCATAAGATCGAGATCAGATGGGAACTTGACACTTGGCTGCCTCTAAGAGGCACTCGGACATTGTGTAAGCTGAAACCACACATCCTTCGTCAAGTGCCAAGCTCTGCAGTTCGATGAAATTTCTGGCGTAAAAGGACGAATCGTAGAGTTTCGAGAAGAGAGATAGAAATCGATGGAACGTCCAGTCGACAGAGATCAATGGGACGCTGCCAAAACATTTACCAGAAAATCTCCCGTGGCTTAAGGTAATCAGTATTTCACATCAGATGTGGCGGAGTTACGAATAGGCCAATCTTGGGATGAAGTTGGGTGACCAACGAACCGCTCACATTTCAAAGAACCAAAGGAAAACACAAAGAACTTAAGGATCGTATAAAGGTATAGAGATATTTAAGATGTCCTTAAGGATGTTTAGTAGGAAAAATACTTAGCAGAGATGAGGATGTAAGGATAGTTGAAAAACTATTGAAAGCGCCTTAAGGAAAAAGGAATTACTTTTATAATTTTTAAATATTCTCTTTTTGTTAACTTTAAAGAAAACTTAAAGAAGTTATTAATATAAAAATTAACAAATTAATTTTTTAAGATTTAAAAAATAAAAAAATAATTATTAATATACATAAAATATTTTTTAAATAAAAAATTAAAATTAAAAAATGAAATATAACTTTAAATAAAAAATAAATGTAATTATAAAATTATAAAATATAATAAAAAAATTTGGCTCAAAAATTGTATATTTAAATTGAAATTTTTGAAGAAATCTTAGAGGCTTTAGATTAGACAGGGATTTTTTTAAAAGTTTAATTTTAAACTGTTGCCTGAGCTCATTTTAATCAGTTTTAAAATAATTTCAGACATCTCTAAATTAAAAATAAAATTTAAATCAAAATTAAAAATTAATTTCAAATATTGAAGAACTTAAATTTAAAAAATTTTAAGATTATTTCTCGGACATCTGCAAGCGGCTCTAAATAAAATAATATTAAACAACGAAGGACATTTTTTAACTACAAAATTAAAAATAAAAAACAAGGAATCAAATTTTAAATTCTTTTTAAATTCAATAATTTTCAATAATTGTCAATAATTTTTTTCTAAAACCTGTAAAAATCTCGGAGAAAAGTTTTTTCCAATTTCCAACTAAAAATATTATTTTTTAAATTAAAATTTAATTTGGCTGTAAATTAATTAAAAAAAAATAATATATTTGCTATTCTGGAATTAATTTAAAAATTAATAATAATATTCATTTATATTTCCAGGACATTCAATGAATGTCCTTTGTAAATAAATAGTCCCGTCTTATCCACATATATATGTAAAATGTTCCTTTATTGTTTATGTAATTTAAATGCTATATGTATATATATTCATGTATAGTATGTAATGTTAAGTGAATTATGTCAGTTTCTCGATTTTCATTTTTCATTTTCTTTTCGTTAATTTTCGATTTTCGATTTTCATTTTTCATTTATCATTTTTCATGTTTGCTTTTCCTGTTTTTCTTTCTTCCTTTGAAAAATGTCGCTTACATGTGACATACGCACTAAAAATGAATCATGGTTTTAGTTTAGTTCTTAAAATTTCTTTAATCTATGACTTTAAAATACTCGTATTTACGTAGTTAATAACTAGATGCTAATTAATACATTATAAAAACCAAAATCCAACTAGACTTTAAATACGCTACGGAAGGGCATTTCAACTTAAGCGAGTCAGCTTTCTATATACATATATCGATCTCTATTGATATATGCATACATGCACACATACATACAACTATGTGTGTGTGTGTGTGTGCGGGTATATATATATATATATATGTATATGTATATTGTATATGGCAGGGGCATAAATATGTGTCAGATGTGAGGGTATTATTATTTATATGTACATACAGGTTTATTCCGCAACGATCGAAGGATATAGCGATCGTGACGTATATGCAAAGGTGTGTTAGTCTGCATGTGTGTGTGTGTGTGTGTGTGTGTGTGTGTGTGTGTGTGTGTGTGTGTGTATAGGTGTGTATGCTTAAGCATTTTTTGATTTCTCTGTTATTTGATACATGCGCGTTTCTAGGTGCTATATGAACTATATATCTAGATATATATATGTATATATATATGTGTGTATGTGTGTGTGTGTGTGTGTTGTATTGATTTAATGATTTATTATGTATGCGTAGTATGTGATTTTGTTAAACATTTAATTTTCAATTTCGTTGAATTTGTGGCTCCAAAGTGGATATAAGTATTCGTTTATCAATCGTGCCGCCCACTCAACATAATCTTTCCGATCACGAATCGAATTTCGGATTTTCGGATTTATATATATATGTATATATATATAAAATGTTACTGGGCGCTTCACTGGTTTTCATTTTTAAAGAATTTTGCATTTCTAATGACGTACGTGCCTAAGTTCTAAATTATCCTAGTTTTGTTATGGTTGTTTCTCTGTGTGTGTGTGTGAGTGTGAGTGTGAGTGTGTTTAATTTAAAAAACATAAAACGTTACATTACGAATTGAAAATAATAATAATATAATAAACGAAAATAATATTTAAATACTTTTAATGGGGTTATATATCACAGGTACATTTTAGACTTTTTTCAAATGCAAGCTTTTAAAAATGTATGTTCGTTATATAGAGAGATCCACACGAGGGCGTTACAAATGTAGCGGGAGTGGCAGGGAGGGAGAATGGGAGGAGTAGGGAATGAATGGGTGAAGAGGGAAAAAGTTTGGAGTTCAAAAGTTCGGGCAATCACCTCGTGTGGCATCATAAAGTTGGCTTCGATGGCACCGAAGTTATTATATATATATATTTTGTTTTTCTCTTATTGTTTTTGTTTTGTTTTAACTATTACTAAGTCTATAAAGATTAAGTAGTAAGTGTAATTAGTTTAAGTTTCGTCTATTCACTAATTCAAGTCGTTATTCATGAAGTATTACTGTTTGTATTTCTGTTTGTTTTCCGTTTATAGAAAAGCACTAACCATTAAACATTGCAACTGCCGTTCATTGTTCTCACTATATGTTTATATATCGCGTATCATATCGCCTATATATATATATAAATTTATATATATATATGTGTGTGTGTGTGTGTGTATTATTGCAAATTCAGGGAACATAGGATTAACGCTCGATTGTGATCGAAGATATGAAAGGATTGAGTACATGTTTTAACTTTTAACTTTTAACTTTATAGTTTTTAGTTTTTAGTTTTATATTTTTAATTTTCTGTTTTTAGTTTTCTATTTTTAGTTTTAAGTTTTTAGTTTTTTGTTTTCCGTTTTTCGTTTTCTGTTTTTTGTTTTTCGTTTTCTGTTTTTTGTTTTTAGTTTTTATGCTTTACTTTATCAAGCCTATGACTAGGATCAGCCAACGGTGCGAATCCATCGATACTTTCCCTTTTCTGGAGTAATCAATAGATCTCTGAACTCGGGGGTAGGGGATTCTATCGTTTACGTATTTGATTTGTCCTTTGAAATTTCTAACTGCCTTAATTCCTCCTCCTTGAAGCTTTTTATACAGCGTTCAATTTTTAAGTACTTTATGCATGAACTAACCTATCATTTTCTCCTCTCTTTCTCTTTCTCTCTCTTCCTCTTCCTGTGTGATCCTTGACTGAGTGCGGACATGTGGATTCCTATGGAGTTCTATTTGTGTAAGTGTCTAATATGTAAAATTCGTAAATGCTTAAGTCACACAATGTCTCCACTTCATTTCGATTACAATTCGAGCTGTGCACCATGATTGTTGTTGTTGTTGTTGTAGTTGAAGTTCATCCTTAGAGTCCTTATAGTCGAGTACGTATAATCGGTTATCAGGATTTGTGTGAGTTTCGGCGTAAAAAGTGTGCATCCTTATGCTATGGAGTATCGTGTACTAAGTTCGATATGAATGAAAAGTTGGACTAGATGCTATTTAATACTATGCCAGGTCCTGGCCAGGCTCGACATGTGTACCTGGGACATGGCTAGTCCAGTTGATGGCGTTCTACCTATGAAATACTTAGGTATTTTTAGCAGTCTGTTGACGTGGTGTCGTTACCACAGGATCTCCAGCCTCGGCATAGAGACAGGATCCCTCGCTGCAGGAGCAGGTGTCACCCTCGCGTGAGCTGTTGCAGCAGTCACTAACATAGTTCCGTTGACGGAGTTCATAGCTGGCCAGCATGTTCTCGTTTTCACTCTCGGCACAGGAGATTTGCTGCTGGTGGGCAAGATGTCCCGTGGGCTGACGGCGTTGTCCGGAGCGCTTGTTGCTGCTGCTGTGCTCCACACTGCTGTCGGAATGAGGTGGCTGATGGTGGCGCTTGCTCTGGCCATGGGAGGCCCGCGAGTTTTCAGAGCACTCGGAGGAGCACTGGTAGATCTGATGATTAGAGGCGGCCGATGGCATCTGGCTTCCTGGCGCATGCACCGGCTGATACCAGCTCTCCGTTGGCGTCGGCAGCGCCGGCGGCTGCATCGGCGAAGCGAGTGCATCACAACTGTTGCAGGCTCGGTTATTATTTGCACACCGCGTTGCATTCAAACCCGCTTGATATTCGCTGACCGCGTGCCGTTGTGTCGGATAATGGATATGTAGGTTGCGGGCAGGGAGCTCGCCGGCGCCAGTGGTGGCAAAGTATGGCGGCAACGGCGGTGGGTGCTGGTTGGTGGGCGTGATTTGATAGCGATTCTGAGAGCTGCCCACGGCGCTAAGAGGGTTGCTATATAGATTCTCTTGCGGAC
Source organism: Zaprionus lineosus (assembly GCA_035044505.1). Classification (NCBI taxonomy): domain Eukaryota; kingdom Metazoa; phylum Arthropoda; class Insecta; order Diptera; family Drosophilidae; genus Zaprionus; species Zaprionus lineosus. The sequence continues at coordinate 1,072,246 of JAWNNX010000677.1, forward strand.
AGCCGACGGCGCATTGAGGGGATACACCCCAAGCTGAGAAGCCGCCCGATGAGCTGCTGTGTATGGAGGCATTTAACATGCTATAAAAAGGATGACATTAAATTAAAGATTCCTAATTTAATCATTTTTAGTTCCTCACCTCTGGTTTGTCGATATTCCAGAGCCACCACTCTTGGAGCTCTTGCGAGATGATTCTGGAGAGCCTTGTGTATAGCCATAGTTGGAGGACAGCGGAGGTGGATGTTCAGGTGGTGGGGGCAGAAACTCAGACCAGTTAATCGTCTCTGTGGGATACTGTAAATAGTTGGATTTGTTGCTTGCAGCAGCCGCGGCTGCAGCTGCCGCTCCTTGGGCAGTAAACGCATCCGAATAAGGAGAATGAGTGCCGGAATCCTTGTCAGCGCTTAATGATGTGGTCTTTGTGCAGGTTTCACTGGATGACGTTCCAATGATCATAGTCGTTGCGTATGGCGTGGGATTATCTGGACTCTGAAGGATATAAATTCTGATTAGCAATTGAACATCTAACAACAACATCCCGAACGAACCTTGCGGCAGTTGTAGAATGTGGTCAGATTACGGGTATCCACCTCAGCGTAGTCCGTTCCACCATCTGAGTTGTTGTAGTTTGACTGGCTACTGTTGACATGGGAGAGCAGCTTTGATTCGCTTAATCCAGAATCCTTGTCAGTATCCGTGGTGCGCCAGCCACGGTCAATCCACAAGCTCTCCTTGCTATTAATGTTAAGGGCCGTGATCTCATTGGCACTCACAACTGCAAGTGGATCAAAAGTTTTAACTGATGATTGATGAAATATTTATTTAACTTACCGCTTAAGTGGCCCAATTCCTTGGTCATTTGATGGCGTCGCTTGAAGTAGACCATGGCAGTTGCAGTGGAAACTACCACCACGAGGAGGATGATAACGATCAGCACCATGAGCCAGGTGCCATGTAGGTAGCTTGTTGTCTTGCGATGAGTGGTTGGATTCGCATGGTTGGGCTCGGTGTTGACTATGCCATTGGTGTGATAAGTGAAATCGTTGCCAGTCTCATGACGTCCATCGTGGCTGCCGCTGGGATGCGCACGCGGTGGGTGCACATGATACGCCGGATCCATATATAATTGTTTCTAAAGAATATACACCCCTTAATCGATGGATTCAAAGCCAATGAGCGGAAGTTACTTACGGGCATGGAATAGGGTCCATCTCCTGCCTTGGTAAAGGCATTGAGACGCACACTATAAACGGCGGTGGTTGTCAGGTTGTTGAGCAGCACCGATGTGGTTGTGGCATTGAGTGTCATATTAGCCAGCACCTTATTGGTGTTTCCTGCACTGACCTCAATCTTGTAACCATACAGATTGCCATTATGATGCTCCGACGGCGGTGGCGTCCAACGCACCCAACCAGCCGTCAAGTTGTACATGCCAATTTGGATGTTGTTTGGCGGTGCGGAGGGCACTAAGAGAATCAACAATTATATAGGATTCTTAAAATATCAGCATTTCGCCTTACCATCCTCATAGGTGATGACCATTTTGGAATTGCTGGGTTGTCCTTCAATCGTTTCGTAAAAGGGCGTGACAAAGAACTCATATTTCGTGTACTTGCGCAGATTGGTCACCACATAGGACTCCGCGGAGGCATCAAGCACCGTTATTAGATGATACTGCATCGAATGGGAACTGACGTCCCTATACCGTATGTGAACACCCTTAAGAATGGACAAAGGATTAACCACCAAACTAGAAGATAGTCAAAGTCAAACTTACCTCAACGAGTTTCTCGCTGGTGCCGACATGAAGCATCCAGTCCAAGCGTACGGCACTGGCATTTATAGCCGAGGCATCAATGAGCTCGACCACCTGAGATTAAAAAAGACATCTATTAATCCCTTCATGGAACTCCGTCTATATATTCTTCTTACCTTGCTTGTAAGTAGTGTGCGAGCCACTGATAGTTCGTTTGACGGCGTCGCATCAAAATCCTCGCCCAGTGTTTTGATGGCATTCGATAGACCCGATGGCACGGAGACGCCCTGCGTGTTCTCGGCACGTACCAGGAAGACGTACGTAGTTGCGGAGGATAAGTCGGAGATCTAACCAAGGAATATGTTAAGAACGGAAATAATGAGGGATGATATCCACTTACAGTTACTTGAGTGTCAGGTACACGATGGGCAGCCATGATCCATCCTGTCTGCAAGTCGGGACTGAAGTATTCCACGGCATAACTAGAGATCGGGTTTAATAATAATATAATCCTTGATAGAAATAATGTAGGATTCATGTCTTACCCAATGATAGGACCAACAGCGCCCGGTTTCTCCTGACTCTTGGCCCAGCGCAATGAGATGCTTGTCCGGGTGACATTTATCACCTTTGGGGTGCCTGGAGGAGCAGGAAATGTGCTTGGATCAGCCACACGATGGAGCATTGCAGAGCTGCTCTTCTCCACCTAATTAGAAAACAGGTCATTAATTGAATACCATGAGAAGTTATGAACGCCATTCAAACATACCATCAAAGCAGCAGACCATGAGGATTCACCTCTCTCTGAGGACGCAGTGCATGTATATAAACCGGAATCACCAAGTTGGAGATCTAAAAATTATTTATGAAATATATGTGTCCATGTCATGTTTGTATAATAGTGGACATACCATCTATGCGCAGGGAACTGCCTTGTACGATGCTATGCCGATTGCTGGTCTGCACGGCGTAGCCATCGTGGAACCACTTGACACGCGGCGTGGGATTACCAGTTGCACGACAGGGCATTGTTGCAACAGAGCCCTTGGGTAATGTCTGATTGGTTGGGCCAATTTGAATAATGGGCGGCGGGCGCTCATCCAAGGTGCTGACCTGCAGAAAGACACGCACAGTAGAAGAGTCGACCACACTGAAGGCGGAGCACACATAAAAGCCCTCGTCTTCCTGCTGCACATCGTTTATATGCAGCGTTCCATCAGCCGAGATCTGTTGACGTCCATGGGAACTGTTGGGAAACATTAGTGTCAAGACCCCCTCTTTGGTCCAGAAGACCGATGGCGGTGGGTTGCCAGTCGCAACGCATGGCAATTGAACGTTTCCATTGAGAGAAACTTTTTTGTTAATTGGTTTCTTAGAAAAGTTTGGAGCAGCTGCAGCGAGAAGCGTATGTATGGTTAGTGTGACGTGTAAACATATATCCTGGGGTTAATTATGGCTTACAGTGAACGGTAAGTGTGGCCCTGGCGCTGATCTGACCCACATTGTTGTGTGCCTCGCAGACATAGGTACCCTCATCATTGGGTGTGATATCGGACAGCTCCAGGCTTTTCTCGTCATGCAATATGCGCGCACGTGACACCGGAATGTTGCCTTCTTCCTTTTTCCAGAGTACCTTTGGTGGCGGATCGCCTCCTACAGAGCAATGGAAAGTCGCTTTCTGGCCATAGACCATGGTCAGATCTTTGGGCTCCTTCATAAAGAATGGCTTAATCTGGACAATCAGCTTGGCATAGCTAGACTCGCGAGAGCCCAGCAGATTCTGAGCAATGCACTTGTAGTTGCCCTCATCGATGGGCTCCACATTGCTGATCAGCAGATTGCCACCATCCACGATTCGGACCCGTGAAGTGGTGCCAAATGGCTTTGTGCTCAGGTCATCCAGTGGCACGCCATTCTAAAAATCGAAAGGGAAACGCAAACACAAAGACAATGTAAATCAGGGCAAATATGGGACAGACAGAAGGAGTTGTGCAAGAGATTTTCATTGACTTACCTTCATCCAGATAATAGTCGGCTCTGGTATGCCTTTGGGCGGCCCACACTCGAGCAGCGCCGTCTCGCCTTTGGCGACGCGCGTATCTTTCGGTTCCACGCGAAAATCGTCGCGGAGCACTACAAGTAAGTGGCAAGAGTAACAAGGTGTCAAACAAGCGAGTAACCAAGAAACATGTGGGTAAACAAGTTGTTGGGGATTGGCTTACCAGCTATTTGGAGCGAGGCATGTCGACTGACAGCTTTGCCCACGAGGTTTTTAGCCACACACCAGTACTCGCCGCCGTCCTGCTCCTTCTTGCTCTGCATCGTTCGATAGAAGAACAATGCTCCATCCTTGAACAGCACCCGATGGGACTTCTTTTCATTGGTGTTGACTGGCTCACCGTCCTACCGAGATGGACATATTTATTGGTTACACATATAACAAAGTCGATCATCCATCGTGTTTCTTACCTTAAACCACTCGATGGTTGGCTCCGGCTTGCCCTCAACCTTGCAATTGAGCGTTGCGGGCTCATTCTTCTTGACCACCAAATCCGTAGGATGCTCGATGATTCGTGGGGATTGATATTGTGCTGTAAGGGGGCTTCAATGATTAGGAACACATTTAATTAGAGGCTGCAATCGGGATTACCTTTAACTGCTGGCACTGCGGCCAGTGTGAGGGCCAGCAGCAGGAGAAGCTCATAGCCTCTGCTGCTGGTCATTTTATTTATGCTTGATGCTGGATGAGAGTTAGTGCTCCAGGTGTATCGATGTCGATGCGGATGCATACATACAAGTGGTTGATTTACGAGTATTTACATACATACATGTATATGTATATGTGTATATATTATTTATTATATTCTTTTTGATGGCAATTTTTTACATTTTAAACGCTTTTCTTGGATGATGAACTGATGAAAATGGTAAAGATTGAGGCAACTGTTAATTAGTTGAAGAAAGTACAAGATACACAACTCACACAAATTGACACACACACACACACCCGCATTTGTACGTCATGTGCACCGTCCGCAAATATTTACAATCTGTTTCCGTTTCCGTTTCCCCACACTTAAATCGCTTGTAGGTGAAAAGTCTCAAAATTCAACTTATCTCTTGGAGACAATTGAGGGGAGACAAGCCCAAATTTTCCCCTCCCGATTGACAATAAGATTTCTTATGAAGAGACAAAACCTTGCCCAACAGTTTCCTTCAACCTCTTACAATAGGAAAAAAAATACTAATTGCGGAACGTGTGCACATGAAAGGAGTACGTACATATCCTGCGGGGAAGGCGTGTCAATGTGCGCAAAAAGTGACTTGCTGTATGTTAAGGATTTTTACAAACCTTTTTTTTTTTTGTTGTTCCGCTTCGCTGCAATCGTTGTCTTAGCACACGTTATTGTCGTTTATCAGTTTTATCAATCATTCCCGGACTGCTCCAGTTAGATTTACAGTTATATTTCCATTCAACAGACACCGAATTGAATCGGAGTCGAAGGCGACAAATGACAACATATGCAGATGATAAGCACCACAACGCGACACAGACAAGCCGCGCGACCCGCGTAACACACAGACGCACTTACACACACACACACGCGAAGAAACACAGAAGAGCAATAAAATTATATATACTTATTCGTATGTGTCTATACTTTTTCCATTAATTTTATTTCTGTATTTATCTCTCTTTTTTGTGTTTATCTCGCGTTGAGCGCCTACGGCGACGGCGTGCCCCAAAAAGAAGGCACAAAAAAAATAAAGAAAAACGAAGAATTTACAATCCAAATGCAGCGGCGCTGAGTTTTGATTTTGATGGGTTCTTTATATTTTTCTCACACTTTCTTTTCTTTTACAGTGATTTCGATGGTTTTTATCGTTGTGCTCTTGTCTTTTATTGCTGTTACTTCTGTTATTTGTTGTTTTTATTTTTTTAAAACCGAGACCAACCAAAACGATGTGAACGATTATATTCTTTTATTTAATATTTGCTTGTTGTTTTTGCCCTTTAGTCTTATGTACATATTCTGTTTGCGTTTTCGGGGTTGTTTCTCAGTCTCGTTCTCGTTCCCGTTCTCCGGCTCATTTCCGCATTTTCCGAATGAAATTTCTTTTTGGTAATTTTACAAGAACAAGCACATACGCTCCTGCTGTTCACCGTTCCAAGCTGGCAGCCTGCTGCTTGTTGTTGTATCTATAACAGTGCGTAGCGTACGAACGGACTTACACGCACACAGACAAATCAACACACAGATGCGCAGTACACAATGCATCAACACACATACACATTCGATTTGGTAGATACAGATATAGATGTAAAAAACACATCCGATTTTTACAACCCAAATGCGGGCTTCATTTGCACTTAATTCACTTGCCCATAGCTTTTAATGTATGCGCTTTATTAAGCTGTAGCTTAAGTTAACTTTTATAAATTAAACTTTAATTATTTTGTGTGTTTAAATTAAATTTCCATGTAAGCGACTATTGGACATGGGTTGTGTCTGTCGAAAACTGCGGAACAATGTAACTGGAACGTGTTTACGTTCCACAGCAAGAAATATACTAAGAAAATACTGCAGTTTTAGAATACAGCGATCTGGTAGCGCTAAATGCATTTTCTTGCGGTATGGCCACACGCTTACATGAGCGCGGAGTTTTGAAAAAATGTTGAACTTCTTTTCTTGTATTTTATATGCATTTATATTCTGAATTTTATTGGTTTTACTCTTTTAATATTTATTACCTCTTTTATAACAATCGGAACCTTCAGTTAGGCCTTCGAGATCATAAAAAATAAGGCCATTCGTATCGATGTTGGCAACTGAAAATGATTCCCATTCACTTCCGACCATATTTCTGTATTTACACGTACTTGTGTCCAGGCAATCGAAACAACGAACATTTGCTTGATCCCTTTTGTTACGCCCCGAAGGCTTCCGGGAAATCGGTTTCACAGTTGCTTCCACTAATTTGTTGAATGTAATATTTTTTATGCTTTGGCACTTGTTCTTCGGCATTGGCATGGGCATTGGCATTGGCCTCGGTATCGTCTGAGTGCATTGATTTATTGGCACCTTCAGAATGTCCGTCCACATAGAATGAGTCCCATAACGCTTACTAAATTCCCGATGTGCACAAGTCGACTTCAACTTAACGTCCAGGTTCCGGCGCCTTGAATACAACGCTTCCCGTGTATCTCTCAGATACATCCTGCCGATGGTCTTCAGATCTGTGTACAGCTTCCGGCAGCTGGTCGCCAGCTTCCCGTGGCCACACATTTGCCCATTTTGGATGGCATCCTCGTTAATCACCTTTCCAAATGCCGGCTGCGGGCAGCGGTTCATTGCAAAGCGCTTCACGACAATTCGTGAGTTGTTCATTTTTGAAAATATCTAGAAAATTTTGAAAAGTTTTAAAAGCCTAATATTTCTGAGAAATTTGTTTCCAATGTTCGTTTTAATGTATTTTTTGTAAGTGTTTCATCGGCTCAATCCTTGCCAGCTGTGGCCTGCCCCGTTGCACGTGACGTGACCAAGTCAGACTCGAGATCCCTGCCTCATACATGGGCACATGTCCATTACTCGAGCGCATCGGTGGACGCCTTCCGCCCGCCGCAGCTGTGGCGCTCTTCACCTGCTTCGGCTGCAGGTGGAGTTGCGTGACGCGATCGACGGACATGCTCCGAGGACGACGCGTTAGGTAGTCATTCACATGGCTGTTGGAGCCGTTGCTGATGTTCAGATTGATCAGATACTCCTGCAGTTCGGCCTTTAGCTGTGCATTGGCCGCCTCCAGGATACGTTTCTGCTGCTTGAGGCAAGCCACGTCGACGGAGACGTGATTCACACGTCGCCAAAAGGTTTCCATTTGGGGCAGCATGGCCACCTCCTCCTGCGGAATCCGACTTGGATGTACTTCAAATATATTTTCACAAAAATTCCAATTCTTACCCTGAGCGGATCGGTCGTTGGATCCGTTGGCGTTTGCACCTGACGAATCTCGATGATCTCCCGGGACAACTGCGGCAGCTGGAACATCTTCTCACGTGCGGTCTCCATTCTGGCACAAAGCTTGGACAGCTGGAAAAGGGTTTCACCCTTGGTCAGCATGCTCTTGAGTGTCTAGAGGAAGGGGGGTGGGGAGAAATGAGTAGCGGGAGCTCGTCATTGGAACAACTGTCACGCACCTTGATGGAGTCATGACTCTCCACGGACATCTGCTTGAAGAGCTTGTGCTCACTTTCCGTCTCCTGGTCGACGCAGACACGCAGCTCCCTCATCCGCTCGGTCAGCTGCTGCTTGATGGCCTGCCTGTGGTCCAGTTGAGCCTGCTGCTTGATCTGCTGCTCCTCGGCGAGCAGCCGCAGATTGGATAGCTGCTCCACCAGGTGCTCAATCTCATAGCTCTGCTGGCTGATCTGCTGGGCGCTCTCCTCGTCGCGCTGCTTCAGGTCTACGTACTCCGAGTAGAAGCCCTCGATGTGCTTGCCATAGCCGGCCAAGACCGACTGATACTCCTGCCACAGCGCCTCCAGCCTCGACTCGCCCTTCCCCGTGATCTGTTCCAGCTTCAGGTGCATCTGAGATTCAAATTGATTGATTAACAAATTGGACGACGCCGTTGATGTCGCCATTGTGTGCCACTCAAGTGGCTAATGGCTAATGGGGCATCACTGTCATCTCGCCTGGCTATAAAAGTGTTGTCGCTTGCGGCTGTGGCAATCAGTGCCCAAGATGCGTCTACTGTGGCTTCTGCTGCTGGGATTGGGCTGCGGCTCCTACGGCCTGAAGTGCCGCTCCCATGACGGAACAAGTGATGCCGATATGAAAAGGATCGTTCGCTCCTGCATGCAACGCAGCGGCAACAGCAACAACAACAGCAACAACAACAGCAACAACAACAACAACAGCAACAACAACAACAACGATGGCAACAACCAGGATAATGTTGACCGTCGTTATGGCAACCACAGGTACAACTATGACGGATCCTACGGGGATCCGAACTACGGCCAAGGACAGCGGCAGCAGCAGCCATCGTATGAGCGGCGCTGGCGACGCAGCTCCAAGCAGACGGACATGAGCCACAACAAGGGTAACAACAGCAACAACAATGGCAGCAACAACAACAACAACAACAACAACAAGCCTGAAGAAATGGAGTCATGTGTGGCGCAGTGTTTCTTCGAGGAACTGAACATGGTAAGTGGTAAGTGGCTTCTGCCACCAAGTGCAGCATCTCCCCTGCCCCACCTAAGCCCATCTCTTATTCCGACCAGGTGGACGGCAATGGGCAGCCGGATCGTCGCAAGGTCAGCTACTTACTGACCAAGGACATGCGTGACCGCGAGCTGCGCCACTTTTACATGGACACCGTGCAGCAGTGCTTCCACTTCCTGGAGCACTCCCGCTACAACAACAACAACAACAACAATGACAATGACAATGGCAGTGGCAGTGGCAACAAGTGCAGTCAGTCCCGGGAGCTGGTCAAGTGCATGTCCGAGTACGCGAAGGCGCAGTGCGATGACTGGGAGGAGTATAGCAACATGTTGTTCAATTGATGGACACTTACGCGGCTCTTGAGGTCCTCGACGCGGTCGAGGTAGCGCTCGTGATTGTCGTTGACCGCCTTGTCCGTGGTCTCCTCCAGCTGATAGAAGACGCACTCCACCTGCTCCTGCTTCTCGGTATGCATTGCCTGAAAGTAGTTGGAATCCTGCTCCCATTCCTTAAGCACCGCCCGCTTGTCGTCGTCATAGACGCGCCTAAAGAACTCAATGCGACTCCTGTGTATCTCTGGATTAGAGATTATATATCCATAGATTATATATATCCATGTTATCCCTGTTATCCAAGTTATCCATTAAAATCTCACCCGTAACCCGGTCAATGCTCTCCATGTGCGACTGCTGCAGATTGGCGTACATGTCCTCCGTTTTGTTGATGTCATTGATGAGCCGTTGGATGACCTGATCCTTGCGCTTAATTGCCTCCTTGAAGAACTGCTCCACATCGACAATCTCCCGACGCAGATCCTGTATCTTCACCTGACGCAGTATCGTCCGCCACTCCTGGTTTATTTTGGCCATGTTCAGCCGACAAAAGGCATCCTCGCGTTTCAGTTTGTTCTGGTTACAAATTCAAAGCTGATAAGTGGAAGTCCTTGGGTGGAATGCTGGAAAGGGTGTGGGTGTACCTTCATGTAAAGTGCGATGAGATGCATTTTGCGTCGCCGCGTCTCCTCCTCCATGTCCGCCCGCATCTGCAAGTATCTGGCCCGCTCCTCCTCGGACATCTTGGCCAGCTTGTTGCCTTTTCCTTTTCCCTTTTTGCCCATCTTTGAGTGATTCAATTGATTGCCAAAAGCCGCTTATCAAATTTCACAAAAAGTCCTTTGACCGCTTTGATTAATTAAAAAACGCCGAATGAATGAAAAAAAGGTTTCGGCTCCCGGCGAATAGAGAAAAAAGCGTAGCCAGCAAAACATCAACAACGCAGCTGCCATGACGACCCCGCACCCAAGGCACGCCCCACCGCCCACAAGCCACATGGTCGTCAGGCTGTCAGGTTGTCAGGTTGTCAGTCCGTTAGGTCGTCAGGTCGTCAATCTGTTAGGTCGTCAGGTTGTCAGGCCGTCAGGTCGTCAAGTCGTCAGTCCATTAGGTCGTCCATCCGTTAGGTCGTCAGGTCGCCAGGCCGTCAGGTCGTCAGGTCATCAATCCGTTAGTTCGTCAGGTCGTCAGGTCGTCAGTCCATTAGGTCGTCTATCCGTTAGGTCGTCAGGTCGTCAGTTTGTTAGGCCGTCATTTCGTCAGTTCGTCTGTTCGTCAGGTCGCCAGCTATTGGGCTTCCAGGCGGCCAGCTCGTGGGGGGATCGCAGTGATTAAAATGATGACAGTCATTGGAACGAGTATTAAATTAACTTCCGTCCATTTTAAAGTCCATCAACTGCTTTGAGGGATGACCAGGTGGAATCTATATAAGTGAGCACTTAAGTCGCTGTCAGAGCTCAAAACTGTCATCATGTTGAATGGCATCATTGTGGCTGCCTTTGTGCTGGTGGTGAGTGAATCCAAGCGGAACAAAATGCGATTCCAGTGGCTAAAAACTTGTGCCCATCCACAGATCAGCCGCTCGTTGGGAGGGTGGGGTGTGCGCGTTCACTGCCGTCACATGGAACGCATCCATGAGGATCGCATTCATCTGTGCTGCCGGCATCCGGATGGCCACAACGAGGTGACCGAGAAGTGCGCCAAAGAAACCAACTTCCATCTGCCCTCGCACGATGAGGAGGCCATCGAGGATGTTACCGTGGATCAGGCCATGCTGGGCACCTGTTGGGCCAAGTGCGTCTTCGATCACTTCAAGTTCATGCGGAACGATACCCTGGACATGCAGGCGGTTCAACATCACTACAAATCCTTCCACAAGTCGGACCCGGAGTATGAGACCGAAATGCTGGTCGCCTTTGGCACGTGCCACTCGAAAGGTGAGTTGAGCAGAGAATCGATGGCCAGGACTCTTTTAATAATTGATTTGTTCATCCTGCAGCTGAGGAGGCAACAGCCGAGTTCCTGTCGCTGCCATTTGTGCGCGCCTTTGGTCCTTCGAACACCTGTCAACCCATGTCCAGCATCGTCCTGTCCTGTGTAATTCACAAGTTCTTCCACAGTTGCCCACGCAGCCGCTGGTCCAATTCGACCGAGTGCCTCGAGACGTTGGCCTTTGCCAAGAGGTGCAAGGATGTGCTCACTACCATGTAAAGGATATTAATCAGAAATTCAATAAAAATTTAAATGCAGACAAAATTTATTCGACTTTTATTTATTTTACTAAAAAAAAAGGAAGCTGGGAATGAAGTTTAGTCAATATCCTTGTGATTGGGTTTGCAATTCCCCTGAATTATCCTTTGAAAATATTTTCTTTATTTATTTGAATTTTTCTTTAATTTTTTTTTACTTCAACAATGGTGAAGCATTTATAAAGTGGTTAAGGAATCACGGCAGTTTTGGCTGTACTCCAGGAGATCGGCGCACTCCTTCGTCTTGGACCAACGGTCGGCGGGACAATTGTGGAAGAACTGGCGGATGACGCAGGCCATGATGACGCTGGGCTTGGGATTACAGAAGCGTTTCTGGAACTTACGGAACACACCATGGGACAGGAACTTCGATGTGCTCTCCTCGGCTGTAAATGAAAACAGGATTATTTCCAACTGCTGCGCCAGATAAGGATTCAACTCACTCTTCCCATGGCAGTGATCAAAGGCATTGATCATTTCCTTCGCATACTCCGGATCATTGCCATACTTGTCCGTATAGAGTGTCCGGACTGCGGTCATGTTCAGGCTGTCATCGGCTATAAACTCCAGCTTCTCGAAGACGCACTTGGCGAAACATGTGCTGGCTATGGCCCGATCCGCCGTTAGGTCCACCATCGCCTGTTCCTTGCCATTGGGCAGCTTGAAGCCCGCCTCCTTGGCGCAGGCTTCCATGATCTCATTGTGGCCATCGGGATGCTTGCAGCAAAGGTGTATGTGATCCTCTCGAATGTTCTCGGACTTCTCACAATCAAAGGAAATCCCAACGGCAAACTGGAAAATGGAAAGTGAAAATGGAAAAGGAAAAGTAAAGTAACTGCTCCCAGGACTTACCCAAATCAGATGCACAAGGATTAGAAAAGTTTTTCCCAACATTTTCAGATACGCCTTTCGATAGCTTCTGCCATCCGCACGGACTTTATATACAGATTGGAGCCGGAGATTTGGAAAATTAAATAAGGCATAAAAATTGAATTTTTCAGAATGAAAATTTTGTTTTTTTGCGTTTCATTTAACATCGAGGCTAAATTAAAAAAATTAATTAGGCATTTAATTAACTTAATTAAAGCATTCAGAATTGTAATTAATTTCCAGAGATTATAAAGAAGAGTTGGAACATAAATTGGATTTCATTTGGTACCCCAAACCCGCGCACAATGGGTAACACCTCGGAGATTCTGACTGCTTTGCTACTCATTGCCGTTTGCCAAGTCCTGGCGCAGGACTTGGGTGAGGAATCCTCAATTTCGAATCTCAGTGAGGAGCAATGCGGCAAGGAGGTGAGCACCTGAATCTTATATGTTACTCACCTAAACAATTCGAGGGCATTGCCAGCGCAGAGGATGCTGCTCGGAGCTGTACCTCGGCCACAAGGAGTCCCTGATGAAGTGCCTGGCCATACACTCGTCCAAAATACCATCAGACACGGAAAAGGATTTGGGCAAAGCGCTGCAATTCTTTTCGGTAAGTATTCCTCCTTATAACCCTTTTCCAATGATTCCTACCCATGGATCTCCAATTAGTGCTTCGTGGAGTGTGTCTACAAGCAGCGGAAGTACGTGGGAAAAAGCGACACGATCAACATGAAGATGGTGAAGCTCGATGCGGAACACCTGTATGCGGATCGACCCAAGGAGCGGGAGTACTACATCCAGATGTATGAGCATTGCCGCAAAGATGGTAGGATCCTCAGGTAGCTCCTCCTTGACAAGTACTTCCAATATTCACGTCTCTTCCTTCTACTTCTTTTCCCTCTTCCCAGCGGTTACCATACATAATCTGATGAATGCCACTCCGAGTGCCAAGGCACTGATGAGGAACACCTGCAGACCTTACCTGCTGATGGTGTACCTCTGCCAGGCGGAGTACCATCAGAAGCACGGATGCCCCTACTTCCGCTGGGAAGGAGACGCCAAGACGAGCGCCAAGCAAACGTGTCAGGAGGCCAAGGACAAGTGCTATACGATAGATGGCATCAAGCCACCCACAGAAACCCTTGTCTAAACTTTGACTCATAAATCGAAATAAATTTCATAAAATTAAAAAATTAATTAAAATTAAAACAAACCAGCCGGACACACACACACACACACACACACACACACACACACAGATATTAAAATAAAAGAGGTCGGAAATCATGAAGTACGAGGTGCGCGGCGCCACAGTAGACGACATTGAGAAAATTTTGTCCCTGCTGCACAAAGAGGATACCAATTACTTTGGGAACAAGCGTCGTTTGTTTGGGGCCAGGGAGAATCTGTTCAAATGCTACCAGACGTATCGCCTGGTGGTCCAACTGACGGACGATGATGAAGGTAACTTGGTCGGATACGCGGAGATCCGACATTATCCCGACATCAATGCAATGCTCAGCTATAAGTGGCTGACATGGCTGGAAACCAGATACTGGTAGGGTCTTTAAATGTATATGCACTCCGTTCTCCGTACTCCATATTCCTATTCCCTTCTGCGCAGCATTACTTTACCCATAAGCACGGTAAACACGCTCTTCCTGAACTTCTGCCTCTACGAGCAGGAATATTCGGACGCCTTGTACGCAATCATCGACAAGGTCTTCAATATTGAGAACCGCGTTTGGTTTCTCATATCCGTTAAGCCGCCATCCTGTTCGAGTAATCCTTACTACCAGGAGATCTTCGATGATCTGGAGCAGTATGCCAAAGTCTTCTATCCCAAGGAGTTCGGCATCAGCACCAATTCCAATACACAGTCCGTGTATATCATCGACCGCTTTAAGTTCCTCTCCAAGCTCGTCTTTCGTAAGGCCCTGTAAGTCTCATTGGCTTCACTGTATTGCAGTTTGTAACTATGTCCTGATTGCAGAGCCGAGGATAATGATGACATCGTTGAGTTGTTTGACACTGAGATGCCGGAAATGCGTAAAAACCAGGGAGACTATTATATAGCTGAGGAGCTGCAAAAGCAGAATAAGGATGCGCTTATTGTTGTGGAAATCGAGGGTATACACGACGACTCCAATACAGCAGGCTTCATGTGGTTGATCTCTGATGTGGATATTAAGTTTTACGTTCAGAATTATGAACTAGAAATTTTCGGTAATCTCATGAAAGCCCCAGTTCCAACATCCAAAATTTACTATGAAAATGTTGATGTCAGGTGAGTAGCAATTTTTGTATTCGATGTTCATGGATTGAAAATTTGAAGTGGGATCCTCTTCTAGGACAATCGTTGATAAATCCAAGACCGATCTCTTTAGCATTGAAACAATAGAGGACTACCATACCTACGGTCTTAAGGAATCTGTGACTGCAATTGGCAGCTTTAGGTAGGATTATATTCTTATCCTTTAGCTCCAGCTTCTAATTAAATCTCTTTGGAGTCCAGTCGAGGCACACTTTCCAGGACCACACTAACTTTACGTGCCACCTTTGAAGTAAGCTATATCAAAATCTTCACTGTTCACAATAGTAAGTGAAAAAGGTCCTCAAAGGAAAGAAATTAATTATAATTATGTCCTTAGAGCTGACTAACAATTCCTTTCTTAATGAATACCGACGATCGATTACCCTCGCTTATAACAAGACGTCCGGGGAGGAGAAGGGCATCAATTGTGCCTCCAACGTCTTCATTTTGAAATACATTTGTGTGGACAGTGACTTTCCCTTACAGCGTATATACAACTGCCTGGAGGCCATGTTCTCCGTCTACCCGGATCTGGACTACTGCATTATGACCGTACCACCGACGGGCTCGTACCTGCGCTCCAACACAGAGGCGATCAAATATTTCATTGTAAGTTTGGAGAATTGTGAAAGCTCTCAGTATTTAAGAGTCCTTTAATTATCTATATCCTTCGGCCAGCCTGTGGGTACACGTCCTAGCAATATGACCGACTTGGGGGACATCTACATAACACATCGCAGCACCATGTTCGGTGAAATCAGGTATGTGGATGCATCCATCCAATATATCCTTGATATATTCATGAATTGAGTTGGAATTCACAGTGTTTGCCGTTTGGAAACTAAAGACTTTCAAAAGATCTTAAATCTAACGAGACTCTCGATCTTGATTCCAAGTGAAAGCAGCGAATCGTCTAGCGAAGGTACCACCCGTAGTAGTACTAATTCAAACATGGATGCCCGTGAGCTCAACGAGAACGACATCCTGGCTGAGATAATGAATGATGTTTTGAATAATAGGGAAAGTATATACGATGCCTTTACCATTCGTTGCGGGGACTCCACTAAGTCGACTGACCAGAACACAATTGTTGGCTATGTTATCCTTAAGCCCTTCATCGATCACCGCAACCTTCACTACCATTATCACATATTCAATAAGGATCATCACCTGGAGAACGAACGTGCCGAGATAATATCCCTGAAGTGTCATCCACTCTTCACGAAGAACAGCGCCGTCATCTTCCGCAATCTCGCACGCATAACCAACTACTATGACTTCTATTTTATTTATTCTCATAAAGTCAGTTAAAGGACTATCGAGTCTTTCCAATTTTCTACTAAATGCTCATCGTCTTACAGAAATCCTTGTTCTCGAATGATTTGAGGACAATGATGATGCTCGTGGAGCCCAATGTTAGGATGAAGCTCGCATTCAATCCTTTAGCATCCAAGAGGGAAACGACCAATCAAATCGATGAATTGCTTGAGCATGATTATTCGAATGAGAAGCTAATTATCTACCGTCACAATCTGATGCCACAGAAGGAGTATCACAACCACAGTAAATTGGTCATTATTGGTTTTACGGCGGACACCAAAGCGTTCCTACGTCAACTCATATTCCAGTGGAACTGCAAGGAGTAAGTTTTTTTGAAATCAATTCAGCTTTAAGCTACAATGAAATAAATTCAAACTCGAAAGCTCCAAATCAATTTAACTCGAAATTGACTTAGATTTTGAAGTCGCAAATTTAAAGTTGGTTTTAAGTTGCTTTTAGATTGAGACTAAAAGTTAATTTAAAACTGATTCAAAGCTGATTTAAAGTTTATTTACAGTTGATTCAAAGTTGATTCAAAATTGATTTAAAGATGATTCTAAGTTGATTCAAAGTTGATTCAAGTTGATTCATTGTTAATTCAAGTTGATTCAAAGTTGATTCAAAGTTGATTCAAAGTTGATTCAAAGTCGATTCAAAGTTGATTCAAGTTGGTTCAAAGTTGATTCAAAGTTGATTCAAAGTTGATTTAAAGTTGATTCAAAGTTGATTCAAAGTTGATTCAAAGTTGATTTAAAGTTGATGCAAAGTTGATTCAAAGTTGATTCAAAGTTGGATCAAAGTTGGTTCAAAATTGATTTAAAATCGGTTTTCAGTTGATTCAAAGTTGATTCAAAGTTGATTCAAAGTTGATTTATAGTTGTAATTAAATTAATTAATAACTTAAGTAAAAAGTTTAATCGAGCTGATTCAAAATTGATTCAGGGCTTATTCAAGGTTGATTCCATCTCTAATTTTACACATTTTTTACATAATATTCCAGCCATCAAAATGCACAGGTGTTGACCTGCCTTTCGCAGCTCCAGGTTACGGTTATCGTCAATCCTGGCGTTATTGAGGCTGAGTACGACACTTCCTTCCATTGTCCCTACTGTGAGGATCAGAATAATTGCTACATTAATTACGGGAACGAGTCCTGCTATGTACGGGATGCCATAGATCGCATGGACTTCCGGGACTTTGTCCAATTTGTCAGTGCACCAGTGAAATACATAAATTGGTAATAGAATTAAACTTGGCCATAATCTATTTATGAAATGAGCAACTCCTTTAGGGAAAAGAAATATGTGAAGGTCGGCGGGTCCTGCAAGATCCAGTATGAAACACTTGTTCTAATGAACTACACGAAGTTCAGTCTTAATGTGGAATTGACTCTGTCGGAGAGCAGCGAACTGCCTCTTAACTTTATCGAGATTAACAATCGACTCGATAAGTTTTTGCTCTTCTATAAACTGCGGGCCATATTGTCGGTGAGGAGGCTTAGGCAAAAGATCCTTGTGTATGGCTTTAATCTTTACACCTATGAGTGCATATCTTTTCTCCTCTCTCATGGGCTGAGTCCAAAAAGTCTGATATTCGCGCAGCCTCATTTCAGTGTAGGGAATCAGGATGAGCAGAAAAAGAGGAAGGTGAACGTCGATAAGAACCTTCAGTATCTTTTTGATGAATTCCTTGAGAACGAGAAAGTTCACGTTCACAGCGACCTTGTTTTCACGCAATGGATCCTGACTCCCTCTAATGTCATCACGAATGTTGTCTTTACGCGATTCAGAATGGAAAAAAAGATATCCTTTGAGTGCGATCTGTTTATATCCTTCAATGAGGGATTCATGAATCATGGAACCAGACAATGTAAGTAAAATTTTTGACTCCAAATTTGCGGATTGCGGCTAATTCGATTTCTCTTCAAGGGCTCATAGGGTCGGGCATGACCCTAGAAGGCAAAAAAATCCTGACAAGTCAGAGCTTCCGAACGATCAATTCCAACATCTATGCAGTTGGTAAATTCATCCACATCGTGGACGTCATCAATCATCAGTATCACTACGTAAGCGAGCGGGAAACTGCATTGAAGGTGAGTGGAAAACTTGGAAAATTATGGGAATTGCTTTAAGCACTTCATATATGAGTCCTTAAACTGAAGATTTCAGAACTTTTCTAACTTTTAACTTAAGTTACTTTGTGTTTGGGTAATGCCTAATTCAACCTTCAATTTTGTCCTTCTTATCCTTTGACTTTACTCAGTGAAGTCAATATTTACTTGAAATATGATATCAATTGAGTTCAAGAAAGTTTTTCTTTTCTGAACACTTCTCAGAGATCAAAGGAAGTTTTTTACTAAGATCAGGTTTTCACTTGGACTTCGGTAGCTCAGCTCAGATTCGGTAGGTCCTTAATACAGACTTGGGAAACTTCATGGGATTGATTTGAGTTTCATGGCACAGATTAAGGTCCTTAATAGGCCCAAGGCGTAACTTTCAACGCATCTAATGCTCAGATCTCTTAAAAGAACTCTTAAGCTCATCAGCTAATGATGATGTCCTGCTCCTTGATTCCAGCTCAGCTTTGAAGATGAGCGGGAAGCAATTCTGAGCGCAGCCAGATCTCTGGAATACTTGGAGTTCCTTAGACCAATCCATCAAATCGATCCAAGTTGTATTTCCAAAAAAAGTCTGAGCTTAAGATTCCTGGCTCAATATCTATATCCTTTTGATTTTCTTATCCAACAAAGATCCTATTGAGAGGAAGTATCTAAAATCAATACTAAAATCTTCCGCAGCTCATGCACATTCTAAAAATAAGGAAAGTCCCCAACGAATTTGAGTTCAAGTACTCGGAGCCATGCTTCTTTCGTGCCCTCCTCCCGATGAACTACACAATCACAAAGCTGGCCAGACCCCGACGCTACTTGGCATCCTGCGTATTGCATTGCGATCCTTGCTACCTGACGACCTATGACAATGAGACATTCTGCAGGATTGAACTATCGCCAAAGTTGTTCGTGGAAGAGATTACGATTCTGACCAAGGAGGTG
This sequence comes from Zaprionus lineosus, assembly GCA_035044505.1. Classification (NCBI taxonomy): domain Eukaryota; kingdom Metazoa; phylum Arthropoda; class Insecta; order Diptera; family Drosophilidae; genus Zaprionus; species Zaprionus lineosus. Next base: position 1,091,373 of record JAWNNX010000677.1, read on the forward strand.
AGACGTTGATCCTCCTAGCATGAAATGGCATTTATTCATAGATATCCTTTTGTTTTTTTTTAGAAAACTTCCTTTGACTACTTGGAGCACTTTTGTGGGAAACACGAGTCGATGCTTAACAATTTGGTAGGACGTTTCCGGGCTGGCGGTATTAAGTGCTTCATGAAGTTCTTCCAGGAGCCTTGGACAGAGCTCCTAATGCATATCAATTTTCCGGACTTTCAATTGGAGAATTACAAGATTATCAAGCATTTGATAAATGCCTACAAGCTACCAGCGAACAGTTCCAGTACGCAGCTGCAGGCCCTAAACCAGAATATCCTGGAACAGAATCTCTTAAGCTTTCTACGCACTCATTATCAGGACTTTGAGAATAATTTTGCATTGCCCGAGGACTTCAAAACTCTACATAAGAAGCCCGATATGAGGTCAGCCAACTCACACAGCAGGTGAAGATTCAAGGATTCAAATTAGATACTTAGCTTCTTTTTTTTTTTTGCAGGTCGCAAAGTTTATAACCCAAACAGGAGAAAAATAATGCATAAAAATATTTAACTGTCTATAAATATTAAAAAATGAATGTTAATGTGTGAGTAGCAGGATTGCATTTTAAAAAACACACACACACAAACTTTAGTTGTCCCCAAGGATATGACATGTCCGACTCAGATGAGCGAATGAAATCCTTATAGAAAGTCTCTACATTTGAAGGAAATAAAAAATTTATCGTTAGCTAAAATCCCTCGAAATTCGAAAATTTTGAGATATTGATATTTTAGTTGCTACTCCCAGGACCTGGCAAGAACATCGGTATGATTATGGAAGTTTGGAGAGCTTTCAGCATATTTCAATTATCCTTGTTTGCTTTTTCAGTAGCCCTTCTTTATTTAAAAGAAGATTAATTTTTATTATAATATATTATATACTCTACTATATATAAGCGCTGTGAATCGTGCTCCGGTTCCAATGAGTTGTACCCAACGAGTGTCTGCTCAGCCGCAGCCACAAGGCAGCTACCCAATTTGGCAGCTTCGGCTGATCAAGCTGGCAGAGGCAGCCGATATGACCCGCCCGAACATGCGGTCTCGGCTGCAGTCGCTTTGGCCACTGGAAAGAGTGGGAACTCAAACACTTGCAGTCGACAATAGCGCCCTTTTGGCTGCTCCAACTGCAAGAGCATTCGCGCCGGAGCACCTATTACCACAGCTCTCTTATATGTTCCAGGGTGGGAGCAGCCGGTATGGAAAGTAGGGCTGTATAACCAATGAATCCTTTTATTTATTTGTTATTTGATCATTACAATGTTTCTTAACTTTCTTAGTTTTAAACATATGTCATTGTCCTTTTACGACCGCCGGATGAACGTTTATGAAAATTCCTTAAAATTCATTATCCTAAAGAGTTTTGGTATTCCCCATAAGAAGAACTCGATACTCCTGGGAGCGCGCTCGATTTCTCTGCGGCTGATGATTGTTTAGCTTTAGATATTATTATACATATACATATACATATACATATACATATACACATACATATACACATACATATATAAATATATAACTAATGGAACTGGCGCTGGCAATGGTCGCCAGTTCACCCACCACACCTCCCCCCACCCGTGTGCGTTACCTCACTGTTGTTGCTGGGCCCGGCACCCGCCGGTTCCGTCTGGCACATCTGGATCATCTGCTGCTGCTGGTGAGTGGTTAGATGGTAGCTGCATTGGTGGTCCATTGGGTCCACCCATCAACCACCAGCACCACCGTCTGGTCCATTGCCTGGAACATTTGGCGCTTCGTTTGGCATTTAGTTTCCTGGAAGAAGAATTACGCATTAGTCACAGGATAAGCCCTGAGGTCTGACCTCTGAAGCTGACATCAGATTGATTAATCTCCTATTAATCACGTATTGTGGGAGTCTTAGATACGCCGAAGGATAACACGCATCTTTGATTCTATGATCAACCAAGCATCGATCAAATCAGGCCAGGACATTTGGCTTGAAAAAAATCCTCTGGAAACCTGAGGCTATTAAAATAATATAATTAATTTAAAAAACAATTTTTTATATATTTTAAAATATTTTTATATTCATATATCATATATATATATATATATATATACATACATCTGCATATAGTTCTATGTATATTTGTATATGTTTAATGGGTTGTTAATTATTTAGGTTTTAGTTATTTTGAAAAATGTAACATTTATTAAATATTAACTAATAGAACAGAAAGCTATTTGTCATAGCGCCAAGGGCGTCGAGCCTTTTATAGCCAAGCTTTTGGGTGGTTGGCTCCCGGAAGACGGCCGGAGCCCACAGGACTTATGTTAATCGATTTGTGGTTCGTTCAATCTTAAAGCTAACTAATTAGTACTCCACATGGAATATACACGGGATGGACAACCAGATGGACATCGCGTATATCTTGGAAATATTTACAACAAAATATTGTTGTAATCCCTTAGAGCGGCACGCAGGCGGAACGACGCGAAGAAGCTGCGGGCAAATGACGAAGTGGAGTGGGGCTTAAGCCACGTGGGAAGACGATGACGTGGTGGTTAATCTGGCCTCATATGCCCTGTAAATACCTTCGTAGCTCCTCCTCAGTGTCGAAGATCATGACGGGGAACGGCGAGCCGGGCACGAACTCGCCAGCCCACTTCACCTCCACGCGATAGTCGCCAGGCTCCGTTGGATCGTACTACAAAATGGAACACAATGAGTCTGGGTTAGGGGGGAAGTGTGCCTAATGCATACCTTGCATAGAATTGTGCGATCCTTTTGGCTCTCGCGCTGCATCTCCACGCGGAAAGCGCCCTTGGGTCCGCGCACCCGCACCGTCAGCTGCCCGGCGCCAGCACCTCGTGTGTCGCAAATGAAACGTGACTGGAAGGTGGCCAGCACGCCATGTTCAATGCCGGGGCCATAGACGCGAACCTGTGTCGGTTAAGGAACTGCATTAGTTACCTGAGGACTGAGAAGGATTAACCTTCTTCACACTTACCTTGCTGGCATCGGGAGCACCCGCCACTTTAAGGGCAAACGGCGAGCCGGGAACGTTCTGTCCGCCGTATTTGATGGTCAGCAGGTGACGTCCCGGCTCCTGAGGCTTTATATTCAGTGTGAAGGTCGCATCTCCGTGGTCATAGAGCTCACAGAAGGCAACCTTGCGGACACCAGCGCAGTGAGCTGTTAATTCGCCAGGACCCGCACGTCGCGTGTCTATCCACGATTTGATATCCTTGCCAACGATGCCATGTCGCAGTCCCTCGCCAGATGCAATTACCTTTGACGCGTCCATCGAAGAGCCCACGGCGACTGTCAGTGGACAGCCCTTAACCAGGCGGCCGTTCCACTTCACCGACAGCGTCAAGGTGCCAGTCATGGATTTCTGCGGCGTGTAGGAGGCTAGCCAAATGTTCTCACTGGGACGCGGCTGTGCCAGACTCACGGGCAGCGCCGTGTTTTCCTGTGTAATCAATATAACCTCCGGGCGACCAGCAGGCGCATTGGAAGCATCGATGGTGAAGTGCGCCGCCTCGCCAGCCTGGGCAGCAGCCAAGCCACGACCCATGAGCACCACTTTATCGGCCGCCTGTTGACCCGTGACAAAGGCGCTACGTGGACACTGCGTGATGGACAAGCCGCTCCAGGTTAAGTCCAGGTCATGCTCACCGGCTGCCAGATTTTCGCCAGTGATGTTAAGGCACATTTTACCATCAGCCATCTTGTCCACTGGAATTTCAATGCCGTCGATGCTGCAGACCAGTTTACCGGGTCCTGCATTCTCCACATCGAAGATGATCCTGGCTGGAAGAATAAGACGACCATCGTGATCCACCAGTGTGCCCCAGCCGCCCACCGGTGTCACCTTCGTGGACTCCACGCAGCTGACACGCCATGGAGACCCAGGGAGATTTCCTCGATTGGGACAGCTGGCACGAATCTCATAGTGGCCCACAGACAGGATGACATACGAAATGCGCCACTCATTGTTGCCCAGCGCCTTGATTTTGGGCTCGATGCGCTCTCCGAACTCGTCCACACGCTCGATCTGCACGTTGGGGGCTATGGGGCAGTAGACCACAAAGGATGCCTCCTTGTTGCGATGACACACCTCCAAGCCATGACCAGCGGCGCGAGCATCGTTCCGCACACCGCTGGCAGAGGCACTGAAGGTCAGCGGGGAACTTGCCAGTGTCTCCCCGCCGTACATGAGGGTCAGCTTATAGTTGCCCGGCTGCGAGGGCACAAACTCCACATTGTAGATGCCCTCGGATTGTTCTGTGATGAGGACAGGCAGATTCTGGTTCGTGGGCGAAATGGCAAACGCTTCCAGCTCGGCGGTGCCTGCATTATCGGTGCGCACGGTGAAGCTGTTGGAGCTATGAAGAGCCAGTGGCTCCTTATTCACGCCCTGCACACTAACTTTGCTGCTGTCGAAGGCCTCGCAGGTGAAGGGACTGCCGGGCAGTGGCTTCGACTGATGCAGCACCTCTGGAAGTGGAAAGCAATGATGACTCTGGTGATCTTCTGATTAAGTTCCAATCCATGCACTTACCGATTACACACTGTCCTGGTTTATTGATGCTGAACTCTGCCTGCAGTTGCCCATTCTTGGTCTGGTAGCAGCGCACGGGCAGCGCTTGGCCACCAGGCCCGGACACAACCACGTCGAATTCGCGAGCCGGACGCTTCACTGTGTCAATGGCAAAGGATGTCGTCTTGCCCACACGTGCCTGATAGAGTCCCAAGCCGCTGACACTGATCTCCTTGCCGGCGCTGGCGGGCAGCACATTTATCTCAAGTGGCTTCAGGGAAATGGGCACATCATTGAACAGGATGCTGATCTTGTGGGGCGCCACTCGGGTTGGCTGGTAGACGATTTCATAGACACCCGTTTTGCTGGGTCCTCGGATGGTGTGGGGCACTTCGGTGGCTCCACAGCGCACCAACGCCGACAGATCCCCTTGGCCGGCTTCGTTGAGCGAGATGCTGATGCTCGCTGGGCGATGGCAAAGCGCTTCACCCACCTCGGTGATCTTCACGAGCATGGGATCAAAGGCACACAGCGTCCGAGTGCCAATGTGTTGACGTGTCTCCCGGTCAATAAAGCGCAGCGTGTAGTTCCCGGTCATGTGAGTGCGGAACTCCGCTGTCTGTCGGTTGATTGTGTAGGGGACGGGCTTTTGATCCGGGGCCAGGATTTCGACGATTTGATCATCGGCCTGGAAATCAATGGCAGCCAAGCTGCCTATCTGTATGTGCTGCGTGTGCTGCTGTATGTCCACCCGGAAGGGACTGCCATCCACGGCCACCTCGTTGAAGGTTATGTTCACGTAATGCGGCTCAGTGCTTTGGGGCACAAATGTAACATCGTATAGGCCACGGGCACAGGCCACCACCTCGGCCTTGACGGTGCTGCTGTCGGTGGACACCACAAGCTCAAGTGTACCCTCACCCGCTCCAGCTGCATCCACGCTGAAAGTGACCGGCACGCCCAATGTGGCAGGTCCGTACTGCTGCTCCAAGCCACTGATGCTGACGCGGGATACATCAAACACGTTGCAGCTGAAGGGCGATCCGTTTATGTGCTGGTCGTTGGCCAGGACACTGATCAGATGACGACCCACGGTGCTGGGCCGGAAGGAGGCGCTGTAGCTGCCGCCATCATGCTGGCTCAGCTGGCAGTGCTCGTTGTCGCCAGAGGGCGAAGTGACAAATATCTGCGGCTCGATGCCATCAAAGCCTTCCAGCTCGAAGGTGTTGTCCATCTTAACCGCCGCCTGTTTCAGGGACTCGCCTATTGCCTGGGCTCGCGGAGAGCCCAAAGAGCTGGCAGGAGCTGCGGCAATATGGCAGCTGAATGGTGATCCGGGCACAGGATGTCCATTAAACCGAACGGAGAGCGAGTGGGCGGCCGCTTCTGTGGGCTTGAAGTTCACCTTGAACCGAGCATTGCCCTCGGACTGTACAAAATTGGGTACGTTCTTGCCATTGACCGCCACGATAATCTCCAGATTGCCAGCACCAGCTTGGGACGCATTGATGCCAAAGCTGACGCTCTTGTTCACTACTCCCGGTCGAATGTCCGTGACAATGACCTTCTCCGCGGAGTAGGCCTTCAGCAGGAAGGGACTGCCCTCAACATGGCCACCGCCGGGCAGACGAACTTCCACCGAATGATCTCCCACCTCCATGGGCTCGAATTTGACATTGTAGCCCAGCGTAGAGCTGATAGCATCAATCTTGACCGGCACACTGCGTCTGGCCGGACCAAGCACCTCCACCGTTGGCTTCGTATCCGATTCCACGACAAACTCAAAGAGCCGCCCCACGCTGACCTTGTCCATGGTCTCTGGCGATTGTATGCGTGCGGCAGCCGCCACACGACAGGTAAACGGGGATCCGGGCACATCCTGGCTATTGAAACGCAACTCCACGGTGTGACTCTCCGCCTCGCGGGGTGTGAAACTAATGGCATAGGTGTGCTGGCCCTGCGCCTGGGCCGACGTTGGCACTCGACCTCCATTCACAGTGACCTCCAGATTGCCAGGGCCCGCCTGTGAGGTCTCCACCAGAAAGGTTACAGGCTTACCCACCGTTCCGCTGCTCACATTCTTCACCTTAATGGCGCTGACGTCATAAACCTGGACAATTAGAAAGGATACGCTTAGAGTTTCCATTGCAGATAATCTTTCGAAAAGTGTGCACTCACCTTGGCAGCATAGGGGCTGCCGGCAGTGGGCAGACCGTTTACGGTTACATTGACACGATGCTCCCCCACGACGCGGGGCACAAACTCCGCCTTGAAGACGCCTTCAGCGGATTGATGCACCTGCGCGGGCACAGATTGGCCGGCGGGACCTGATGACCATCCGGATGATTTCAATGATGCGGCGATTCGTATCAATCCATGATTTTGTTGGTGTGTGTTACGTATTTCGTATTCAGTATATTTTAGTATTTTTAAGTATTTTTATTAATTTAATTAGTTTTCATATTGCAATTGCGACGCGGCCGGAAACGAATTGAAGATCATTTTGTTTCAATGTTTTTGTTGAAATTCAAATAGCGAGCAGTTTTTTGGTATTTTTGGTATATATTTTTTTTTTTTTGAGTTGTTGGTATTGTGTTTGGTGTGGTTAGTGGATTGTTTATGGCATTTACGTACGGTTTGGGTAAATCGCGTTATTGGTAAGAAAATTTGGAAAAATGTTTTATTTTGATTAGTCACATTTTGAATTTTTGGACATTTTTTTTAAGGACAGAGAAAAGGCTCAAAGGCTCAGTCCCCTGATCGATGCTGGGAGGGCTTTGGGTATCGAAGTCGAAGAATTTACAATATGATTAGTTAATTAATTATTTATTTAAGAACGTGCCAGAAACTGTTAGTACTTCATAATGTTCAATGTTGTGTGTGTGTGAGTGTGTGTTTGGGTCAGCGACAGAGAATGGGCAGGGGGGGAGCAGATGAGCCCCTGTCAGGAGTTAGATACTATAAATGTAATTTATATACAAGCTAAGTCCTGACTGCCGACTGCTAACAGAGAATCGACTATTAAATTTTTAGAAAAAAAAAAAAGATTTTCTTTTAAATTATTTATTTAAGTGCCCGTTACATGCGCTGCGTATGTACAACTACATATACATACACATACACACACATAGCTTGGGGGCACAATTGAAACAAATTAGTAAACAATTCCATTGGGCATGCCCCACCAAGGATTGTGTTGTGTTGTTAGTAAAATACGTAAAATTTGTATATTCTTGTTATTCTCATATTGTTGTTGTTTTTTTGCTCTTGTTGTTGCTGTTGTTGTAGCTGTTGTTGTTGCTCTTGTTGCTGTTGTTCCTTGATATGAACCTCAGTATTCGCGTTGCGGGGTTAACGGACTGTTAGACGGAATATATTGTATATACATATATATAGAGGGGCGGCTAGTATATACATATTTAAAAATATATATTAAGAAGTAAGGGACAGAACATATATACAGTATATATATATGTATTATATAAGAGAGAGAGAGAGAGAGAGAGAGAGTTAGGTATATGCATATTTCTAGTCTAGTACAAAAGATTTCGCCGTCCTGAAATATAATACAGATATAAAAGTGAGCAAATTATAACAATTGGGGGCGTAAGGTTACAAACAATAAACAAAAAACATTAATCAAACACACACATATACACACATACATGCATATACAGTTAACAAGCTCTCATAGATACAGATACAAATACATACAAAGCTACAGCTAATTACATACAAATATTGAAGCTCAACAACAAACACCTAAGATACACACAGACACACAGACACACAGACACACACAGACACACACAGACACACACAGACACACGCATATACACATACAGGCACACACACCCACACGCATAGAGAGCTACACACACTCGCATAGAGAGCTACACACACTCGCCTATTTAGATTGTGGTCATGGGCATTGAAGTAGCTTACCCCAAGCTTGGAAGCAGGCGGCTCCTTGGGGCCGCTAATGCGTCAAAAGTGTAACCAAAGCAGTTGCCAAATGATAAATACAACTCGTAATTACAGATACTAAAAGGGATTTCGTGGATGAGGTAGCTGTAGATGGAAGGGTGGGACAGGAGGAAAGGGTGGCACAGGGGGGAAGGGCAAAAGGCGTGATGTGGTGAAGGGGCTAAATGAGCGGAGGAGTGAAGGTGCTGGGTCGACGGATGAGCGGATGTCTGAGCCACTACTACTAACTGCTGGCTGCTGGCTGCTGGCACCCATGGGAATATTTACAGTTAGAGCCGCTGGAAGGGTTTATCATTGGCTGCGACATGCTTGGGAATTTCCAACAACAATTTCCGTACATTGTATGGAAAAGTGTGAAAATGTGTGGGAAGACTTAAGCCTAAGTGCAGATGCGAGTAGCAACATAAAATAAGTCATATATATGCATGTATATGTTTGTGTGCATGTGTGTGTGTGTGTGTGTGAGTGTGTTTGTGTGTGTAGGTGTGTCTAGACTCCAATTGTTTACGCAGACAATAAACATTTAATAATTATTTTACAATTACAAATAACTTGAACCCAAGATCAATGCGAATGCAAATCAAAAACCACACACAGACGGTATGAGGGGGGCGGTAAGGGAGAGAGAGAGAGAGAGAGAGAGTGTGGGGAGAGGGGGTAAAGGGTCTGGTCTACCATTCTGGGTGGGCGCTGCCAACCAACTACATACCTTCGACGTTAACCTCAATGTCTTCCAAACGGCCGCCATTGTGATTGATAACAAAAGAATTGGTCTGATGGACGGGCCCGGGGCCGCCGAGCGACACCTGTGGTCCGGCCACGCCACCGCTTATGCTGACCGTTATGGGGCAGCCGGGTACGGGCATTTTGTTAAAGGACACATTAATTGTGTGCTCGCACGACTCCGTCGGCACAAACGATACGGAAAATCTGCAAGTGAACATTTTCAAATTAGTTTCCATTTTCCGGGAAAATTAACAAAAAAAAAAAAAAAAAGAGAGAAAAGAGAAAAATTGTACACACCTTGCACTGCCCTGGGGATGCACCTGCGTGGGTATATTTTGTCCCTTAGCCGAGATGGTTATCTCAAGGTTACCCTCGCCGGCATCACCAGCATCGACAGTAAACTGCACCGGACGACCCATTGTGCCACGAGAGACGCTACCAACGACCACTTTGCTCGCATCGTATGACTTTGCCAGGAATGGTGTTCCCTGCACCGCGAATCCGTTGTACTCCACGTTGATCGAGTGACCGCCAACGCTGATGGGCGTAAATTCAGCGGTGAATCCGGCGTGTATATCTCCGGTAACACGTACGGGCAACTCTCCATGTGGTCCACGCACGCTGACCGCCAACTCGGCGGCACCCCCGCCACTGACAGTGATGTGAAAGGAGGAGGGCCTGTTTACGGGTATTAACTCCAGGTTGGATAAATTGAGGAGGACACGTGAGGTGTCCGCCACGGCGCAGACGAAGGGGCAGCCGCGCACTGTCTCCCCATTAAACTTAATGTCAATCAAATGGGACTTTGCCTGCTCCGGTGTAAAGGAGACAAGACAACGACCACCGCCAACGACCTGGACATGGTTGGGCACCTCGCCCTCATTTATGGATATCTCCAGCTGTCCTTCACCTGCCGCACTTGCGTCCACACGAAACTGGCATGGCTGGCCAACCACGCCGCCATTAACCTCGGTCACTTGGATCAGGCTGGCATCATAGACCTTTGCTATCAAAGGGCCTCCAGCAATCTTCGTGCCATTGATGGACGCATCAATGATATGCGTGCCCACTTCGGTGGGCACGAACTCAATGCGTGCAGCACCATTTGCCGCCTCATGGGTGACTCTGGCATTCAGTTTTGACTTGCTTGGTGTCAAGACCGTTGCCACGCACTCGCCCTTACTCAGGCTTTGTCCAGGAGGCGGCAGTATCTCAAAAACCGCCGGTGTATTGGCGGGTACAAGGCGTGTGGATTCGCCCAGAGCAGTTAAGCCGGGTGACGACATGATCTCAGCGTGCCACGGTGAACCTGCAATGAATCAAGACCAAAGACACAAGCGTAAGTACCAAGAGCGAAGATAAAACTGTATATAAAAGCTTGCGACATTTGAGCTAAGCCAGCGGTAAATGCCACACCCCGCCGCAATACCGCCCCCCAACCCACACCCACACCCAAACCCACACCCACAAAAGTTTATCTGACCCGCAAAGCGAAATTACACAGCTGCAACGCCGGTAATTGAGACGCTAAGGTGGGTTGCTGGCAAGTCGAGACCCCCTCCTATCGAGGGTTGCCCAAAGAGTTCTGAGATTAAGAGCTTCACCCACTCCCTTTGGATTTGTTGAGCTGACCCAATAAATTGTCATAAAAGTAAAAGAAGTCGTAAGTCGAGGGCATAAATTGAGTCACCTTTTCCCTCAGTTTGGCAATACTCTTTGAGTAACCCTCGTAAACTACTCAAGACATGGTTTCTACTTAAATTTCGCATTGTTTGTAGCTGCGTCTCATTATAATTGTCGCAATTGCCACAAGAAACGCAATCGGTGCCGCGTCACTGCCAACGCAGCAGCGGCCGAGAGGAAAAGCGACGCAGAGAGACACATAGATTGAGAAAGAGATAGAGATTGAGATCGAGAGGGAGATAGAGATGGAAATAGAGATGGGAATGGAGATAGAGATGGAGATAGAGTAATGCGTGTTTCAAGTGCGTAATTTCTGCTCTTTTGTTTTTTGTATCTAACTGCGTGCTGTATCTCAATCGGAATCTGCATAGCTGCCTCTGCCGCTGCCGCTGCCACTGCCTCTGCCGCTGCCGCTGGGGCTGCATCTGCCTTTGCCTTTGCCTTTGGCTCTGTCTTTGCAACTGACTCTATCGCTGCCTCTGCCTCTGCCCCGTCTATAACTGTGCCTCTGTCTCTGCTACTGTCTATATCTCTGCCTGTGCCCTGGCTCTGCCTCTGCCCTGCCTCTGCCACTGCTACTACCACTACCGCTGCCTCTACTTCTGCTCCTACCTCTGCCTCTACCTCTACCTCTGCCACCAGATTTACCTCTGCCTCTGCCCCTGCCCCCGTCTATATCTGTGCCTCTGTCTCTGCTACTGTCCATATCTCTGCCTCTGCCCTGGCTCTGCCTCTGTTTCTATCTCTGCCCAGGCTCTGCCTCTACTACTACCTCTACCGCTGCCTCTATGTCATCCCCTACCTCTGCCATAGCTCTGCCTTTACCTCTGCCTCTGCCTCTACCTTTGCCTCTACCTCTGCCTGTACCTCTGCCTCTACCTCTGCCTCTACCTCTGCCTCTACCTCTGCCTCTACCTTTGCCACTATCTCTGCCTCTGCCTCTGCTACTGTCTTTATCTCGGACTCTGCCACTGCCTCTGCTGCTACCTCTGTGTGTGCCACAATGTTGCAAATGTGTAAACAATCAACTTGTTCGAATTATACTACATTAATTGGCCAATTGCCGTTTGCCGCTGCAATTGACTCACAGCTATTTAGCTGTGGCAACAACAACAACAACAACGACAACAACGACACAAAGCGATTTGAACCTGCAATCTCTAGTTTTCCACAGTTTTCCATAGTTTTCCAATGATGGATTGTTAAATGTTTGCTTATTTGTAATGGTTTTTTTTTTTTATTGATTTTCCTGATGTCTCGATGGCATTTGGTTTTTCACCACTGACGGAAAATTTACTTTTGTTTGCAACTTTCCACACACATTTCTCTTTTCAGTTGTTGTTGTTGTTGTTTTTGTTGTTGCTGCTGCTGCTGTTGTTGCTGTTGTTGCTGTTGCTGTTCGCTTTTGTTGCACTTTTCCTTTTAGCATTCATTTCGGTTGCAGTCTTTGCTGCCACTGCCACTTTTTATGACTTTCCATGAAAATTGCCTCAACGGTCATTCAGTTCAATGGAAAATCAAACTGTTGCATCGCATTTCGAGAAGTTAAACAAAAACTCGACACTCGCTGCCACTTTTTGTGTCTTGTCTTGCGCAAATCGTTTAACGTAACATTTGTCTTGGCCATGCTTTTCTTTCCCCTCCCCTCCCTTCCCTTCCTTTCCTTTCCTTTCCTTAAGGCCATTAACTGTGGGAAAACTTTAACTCGCCGCAGCGGTGGCCGCTAGAAAATTGAAACCAAAATTGAAAATCGAAATGAAACTTGCAACTTGAAACTCAATTTTCAAACAACAACTACAGATTTCAACAGCCACACACACACACACACACACACACACACACACCGAACCCTGGGAGTTTGTAACTTGAGGGCGAACATTAATCACCTGCATTACCTGTGAGCACCTCAATGCTAAGTACAGTTAACTTATCATCTAATAAACACTTCCATCAGCATCAGCTAAAAGTTGCCCAAGCTCATAAATTAACTACGTCCACCTGTCCACCTGTCCACCTGTCCACCTCATTGTCTGTCCATTTATGTGCCTGCCTCTGACATTGCCACATTCTACAAGCTCCACACACCTGAAGGCTCACACGCGGTTGCAGCTTTGACCGCTCACCAGTTGCATAGGTAACGGCGCTGATTAACCCAAGGAATTTGGACTCCAAGCGAGTTCCATGCAAAGTTCGTGGCTTTGGTAACGGTATGAGAGAAGCTTAAAATTAGTATTTTTTAATTTTGAAAATTTTTTAAAAATACTAACATTTTTTTGGATTTCTTCTAAACAGATCTTTGATGGTTTTTTTCATAGATTGGATAAAAATTAAAATTTAAAATTAAAAATTAAAATTAATTAATTTAGTTTAAATATTTTCTTACGTATGTTTTAAATACCATAGGTATTTATATTTATAAAAAAAAATACTTTTCTGTATTTTTTTCAAAACATAGAATAATCAACTGATTAATAAAATCATAATGTAAACTGATATTTTCTTAGCTTGAAATGAATTAAATTTTAAATAAATAAAATAGAAACTGAAATTTAAATTTTATTTAGTAAAATAAATCAAATAAAATACTGCAGTTTATTTTTGGTATATCTAAGGAATTTCCATTCCGAGATATTTTTCTAACAGCTTAAATTCCGCTATTCAGGTCTCTAGGCCCCATTTGCCGCTCTGCCTGCAGAAGTAATGGATTTTCGGGAGTGGAGCACCGATTGCCCTTAGACATAATGTTAATAACAGAAAATGTTAAAAAAATATTATTTACAAATTCTAAACTGCTTAAGCACCTGGCCACTTTTCCAGTCTGTTAAATTCTGTGAACTGAATTTTTGAGGGGAAAAGAAAGCAAATAACTGGGAGCCCCCGTAACATCTCCTGGCAGAGTACACAAAGTGCGTTGTGGCTTGCTTTAAGCCTGATTCTTTGGCCGGTTTTGTCAGTTTGTTGCTTGTCTCTTGCAGCGGCCAACTTTTCCGGCATGGGGCATGCGGCATGCGGCATGCGACACGGGGTATGGGGAATGCAGAACAAGTGCAGTTAGCCAGTAGAATGCTGTTATACAATATGCATATGCCAGAGAATCTATCCATCTATCTGCGTCTCTCCCCCACCCGGGAGCATAGCCTATAATCTATCTCCGTCTCTCTGCTTCCCCCCTCCTAACACACACACACACACACACATACACCCTATCACATTCAGCCGCTCAGCGTGGTCTGTGATTCTGTTACGTGACTGCGGCAGGCAACCGTTAGATGGCCAACAGCTGTCGCCACAGTCGCAGTCGCAGTCGCAGTCGCAGCCGCAGCCGCAGCCGCAGCCGCACATTTCAAAGTGAGAACGTCTGCCAGGGACCGTTAAACTCTAGTTAAAATTTATTTACGAATACTTTTTGGTATTCGATTTGGATAAAGAAGAAGAGATTTACGTTTTCTGGCGTCTGTTGACAATGCGACGAGGCGTCGGGTCTTTCAGGCGTTGGGCCAACGATGCGTTAAGGCGATGGAGCGATGGGGCGATGAAGCGATGGAGCGATGGAGCGATGGAGCGTTGGATTGTTAAAGTTGAATCGTTGGTAGCGTCGATGGCTTTGATTGCTATTGTTGTGGGCAATTCTAGGCGCGGGGTGGCAGTGCAAGAAAGAAGAAGAAGACCTGAAAACGCGCTATGTGACTCTCTTTCTTTTGTTATAACAATTCACAATTGTCGGCGGGCGGCACGTCTGAACTTGAAAAAAGCGCTTTGGTTATGTCAGCGACTTGTTAATTAAATACTCTATACATATACACTATATTTTTATATAAACTTAATAATTTATTTTCATATGTATATATTTTATTTTTTATTTATTTTATTATTTATTTTATTATTTATTGCTTCGCTTTGGATTTTCTGCTAACTGTTTTTTTTTTATGAATTTCAAGAAAAACAAACAGAAACATTTTTTTTTTTTTTATTATTATCAAACTTTGATTTCGGTTTTTATATTGGAGTCACGAATCGCGCGCGTTTTTCACGCGTTTTTAAGCGCGTTTTATTTGCTTTTAGATTTTCCCACTTTATTATTTTCCGCGGCACGCCAAAAATTTGTAATTTATCATTTGTTTTAATTGTACTTGGCCGTCGGTCGCTCTTAAAACCAGTTACCCGCGTACTAAGCGGGCTCCAAAATTTCACTTTGAATGTGGCTCATAAAATCTCATAAAAACAAAAAAAAAAAAAAAAAGAAATGCCTGTGCAATGGCTTGGTAGGTGGAAGGGGGGAAGGGAGTAAGGGCAGTGGCTGTAGCGGGTTGTAAAATTGGGCATATGTATGCCAATATGTTCGCAGCGGAAATGGCCATAAGCAGTGGGTAAAAGCTAAGCTTTAGCCACAACCACACACACACACACACACGCATACATACAGAGACGGGCGAGAGGTGTGGCCGCCGGCCCAACGAAACAAAACGAAACGAAAACGAAATGTCCGCTTAAATATTTGTGCTGTGTCAAGTCGATGGGAAAGTAAGTGGATGGATGGATGGATGGCTGGACGGACGGACAGACGGACGGATGGACGGATAGACGGACAGATGGATGGTTGCTATGATGCCACGTTGCCCGGTGACAAGAGAGGGAAATTGCAATCAGTGCAACCTGATCTGTGGCATACCTGGGGCACGCCCTTGCATGCATGCCTGCCTCTTTGGGTACCTGCCCTGCCCGTGCCCGTGCCCATGCCCCTTCCAGTGCAACAAGCTGGCTGACAACCTATCCCAACGGGTTTTC
Source organism: Zaprionus lineosus (assembly GCA_035044505.1). Taxonomy (NCBI): domain Eukaryota; kingdom Metazoa; phylum Arthropoda; class Insecta; order Diptera; family Drosophilidae; genus Zaprionus; species Zaprionus lineosus. The sequence continues at coordinate 1,107,103 of JAWNNX010000677.1, forward strand.
AGCTGCAGCCGCATTAATTGGTAACATGAAGAGTGCTTATGCGTATGCGTATGCGTATGTGTGGCATTGTCATAGGGCGTGCAACTTCTTCCTGCCAACTGACAGCAAGCGGTGGCATGCAACAAGTGTACAACTTGAGGCAAATGCAACAAAAACTCAACTTAAAGGCAGCAGATTGAAAATTGCAACTCAAGCGAAAAAAAGAGGCAAAAACAACAAACTGCAGACCACTTCCCTTTAAGGAGTACCCGTACATAAGTGTGTGTATCCATGTGTGTGTGTGCGTGTGTGTGTGTGTGTGTGTGTATTGTGTGTCGCTTGATTATGTGTACATTGCAGCCTTTAACTTGGCCAACATAAAAAGAAAAAAAGCGAGCAAAGCTGTGGCAGTGGCATGTTGCAAGCTTCCAACAAAATGGCTGCCACAATGCGTTCAATGAAAATTGAAAATTGAAAATTGAAATTGAAAATTGCAACTTGCGACAGTTGGCAAGAATTTGACGTTGATTCAGCCTCAGCCATGTTCAGGCTTTCAGCCAAGCAGCTGTCTAGTCCCATTGAAAATATTTCAGCTTAAAGGTTTATTAAACTGGTTTTTATATATAATATTTCTTTTCTTTTTGTTGTTGTTGTTGTTGTTGTTGTTGTTGTTATTGTAGTGCGCGCCCCACACACACACATACACACACACACACACACACACATGCACGCACACAGCCAAAACAAGAGACCCAAATGCGACGAGGGCAACTGGAGACGACTGACAGCGGTGTACCCCCCCTCCCCCCTAGACGAGAGGGGGGCGGGCCGGGTTGGAGGGGGGCACTACGGATATTAGCATATTTCTTTGCCGTACAAATCTCACACAAGAAATCGTTTCGATTCGCTAAACATTCCACAAAACTTCTTTTGTTGTTCTTTGATTTGTAATTTGTATTTTCTTCTTCTTCTTTTTCCACTTTTTTTCTTTTCTTTTCTATTCTTCCTTTTTTTTCTCTCTATTTTCTTTTAAGTAGAGTTAAATGTGTTTTAACTGTTTTTAGCTTCTGTTTTAAATTGTTAACAAAATTCTTTGCATTTATCGTTTTTGCACAACCGCACGAATTTCTTTGCCTTTATTTTTTTCTGCTTCTTCTTCTTCTTTTTTGTTTTTCGTTTTTTTTTTTGTTATTTGTGTTTTTCTTTTCGGATTTTTCTTGGCCTGAAGCGTTTTGCGATCCGCAGTTCTGCGAGCGCCGACGTGTCAGTTTCGTTGAAAACGCGAGCTATGACTGGTGGCTGCCAACGCGACTCCAAGCCGCGAGATGCTAGCGATGGACTCAACAGCCAGAAACTCGTTCATCGGGTCGCTCACTGAGCGCGCCGGAGCGTAAAAGAGGCTCAAAGATCTGGCCAGGTGAGCACAGGTGAGCGCAGGTAAACGTGCGGCAACAAGTGATTAGCGGCAAGTGAGCCAGAAGAGAGGAAGAATGACACAGAGAGAGAGACCGACAGAGGGAGGGAGAGTGACTGAGCGGATGAGATGAGGGCATAGCTTAGGCTCTTCGAAGCGAATTGTCTGAATTCGCCGCACTGTGATTTAAATATCTTTAAAAATGAGGCGAATTATTGACGGTTTTTTTTTCAGGATTTTCTTTTAAAATACTGGAAAATTAAATAATAATTAACTAAAAAATGCAATTAGTGAGTGACTCGACTTAACATTAATTTTCAAGTGTTAAGATGAGACTAATAAATGAAGACCTCTCAGTTTTTCACTTTTAGGTAATAAAACTTTATATTAATTGAAATATTAAATTAATTGTTAAAATTACCTAACTCAATGATAACTGTAAATTTTTTATTATTTTTTTATTATCTAATCAAAACAACGAAATGTCAACAAATCTCTAGATTTCATTTCCTAACCGATGATATATAAAAATTATGTCCGATCGCCGACATTTAAAAAAAATAAATTAATAAATTAATAAATAAATAAAAATTTAAATAAATAAATATAAATAAATATTATAAATAAATATTATAAATAAATATATATATTTACTGTATAAATATAAATTTTAATTGAACCTATGTTGCCTATAAACAAATTGAATTAATTTTTTCCCCCTGTCCGATATAAAATACCCACTAAGCGGTCCCTTCCTAATTTGGAGTAAGAGTAAGAATCATTTGGGGCTTGAGATCCGCATTTTTGGAATGCCAAACTTTATATATGTGTGTGTAGACGTATAAGGCAAGACCCGCCCACCACATTGGTACTTGTTTCGTCATCCCACTTGGTATTAGCTAGGGTTCAACATACCTGGCACCGTCTCGCCGTTGAAGGTGATCTGCACGGTATGAGTTCCATGCTCGTGGGGCGTAAAGCTGGCTATGAAGCGTTGACCGCCCAAGGAGCGAACCGATGAGGTGACGCGGCCGCCATTAACAAGGATTTCCAGATTGCCGGATCCAGCTTTGGAGCCATCGATTTCGAATTCAACGGGTCGTCCAATGGAACCGTTCGGTATATCCTGCACACGTATGGCTCTAGCACCGGTTGCATTATTGTCTATGGGACGAAATCGCGACAGGGAGCTGTATCCATAGCCTGGACCATTGCCAGTGCCATGGCCATTAGTTTCCGTGACCACATGCTCGCTGGACTCCTTCACAGTCTTGGTGTAGCCACCAGATCTATCCGTGTATGTGTTGTTCGAGTGTGACTTGACTGTGATGGCACTGGGTCTGGATTAAGGACAAATAGGATATTAAATAAGCTAGTTGGAGAGGGACATGTTTAACGTACTTATGGCGATCCACGTCGTCGGGGGAGTCACGCCGATAGTCCGAATGTTGTTGCTGCTGCTGTTGTTGTTGTTGTTGCTTATGTAATGCAAATTTGTTGTACTGTGTGTTGCGTTGCGTCTCATTGTCCAGATCCGGACGAGCATAGTTGAGCTCCGTGTTGAGCTGCGTCTCGGTCATGTTCGCCAGCGATTCGAGCGAATTGTGTGAGAGCATGTGCTTCGTCTTGTTTATAACGTCCCAGCTATCGCGTCGCGCCGACGCCGGCTTAAGGGATGAGACCCGCACATTCGAGGAGTGATCAATGCGCGGCTCCGGCGAGCCAATACGGCGCATCCGTTCGGCGGTGCCATAAAGTGATGGACTAGCGCGTACATTAGAATCCGTAACGTAGTTCGACGTCGATTTGTATGTGGATGACTTTTCCACTGTGCGCGTCGACTCGTATCCGTTCTATAGACACAAACAATAGATATCAGAAACTGTAATCTCTCTTCTGGACGGGCTTAGGCTTAGGGGTCCAATCACTTACCTTGTTCAGGGTGTTGGTAACGGGGCTACCAATGCGGTGCGTCGCTGTGGTAATATAGGCGCTATTCGGGGAGTAACGCTGCACCGGCGACGCAGAGGCGTGACGCGGACTGCCTGTGATATTGCGCGTTGAGCTCTCGTACTGATTGGATGTCTTGATGGTCAGCGGACTGTGTGAGTGCAGCTCGCTGGACCGTGTCTGGGGAGATCAAAAGAAATATATTAGTCAAGTGCCAAAGGAGAAGCAATACACAGATTATGCAACAGTTTCTAAGGACTCTTCTCGCATTTTCAAACATACAAAACGAGCAAAACAAACAAACAAAATTTAGTTACATTCAGTGTGGGACTAGGAATTGGACTAAACGAGCTGGTCAGCTGCTGGTGGCGCTGGTAGCTGTTGGTGTTTGTGCTGCTGCTGCTGGCGTGGACGTTGGTCAGTTCACGATCCTCGCGCGGGGCCGCTAGCTTGGGCTTCGAAATGACACGTCGCTGGCTATACAGTTCGTTCTCCTTGTCGTAGTAGTAGTCGTTCTTTGTCGAGCTGCTGTTGGAGGTCTTCGAGTCGCGACGTCCGCCAGCCGTCTCCGTGTATAGATCGGTGGAGTTCAAATACTTCACAGTCGGTGAAGCACTGGCTGAGGGCGGTAGTGGCGGTGTTGGAGGGGCATGGTTCTCCTGTCGATGGCAATTTTCAATTGGTGTGTGTGTGTGTCAAGGGATCATGGATATTTAGTGTGAGTTCGTGTATGTGTGTGTGTGTGTGTGTATGTGGGTGTATCTGTTAACCAAAACATTCAATTTTGATGTGCGTTTGTGTGGATGTTCGATTTTTTGGTGCTAAGCATTAAGAAAAAAGCCCGTGCCGCATGCTTTTGATGAAACCGGAAGCTGGCTGCTGGTCACTTACCTCACTCTCGCGCTTGTAGTACCTGGAAGTGGACGTGTGGTAATCGGTTGAGTCCAGCTTGGGGGAATACTGCGGTGAGTAGCTGCTGGTTCGCTCTGCTGTGTTGTGACTGTGCAGATCTCGTCGAGAAAGTGAAGAATTTCGATAGTCATTGTGTCGTGTATTTGTCGTGGAGATGAAGTGCATCGAGGGGCTCTCCGAGCGGTGTTTACTCTCGTGCAATGGGCTATGACGTGTTTTTCCAGAGCGTCCCTTGGTACCAACACGCATACTGCAATATTAAACAAAGATTAGAATCTATAGAAGATTGGCAGTTGGTTGGACTCACATAAATGGCGATCCCTTGACGTCGTAACCATTGAAATAGATGTAGACTCGATACTTGCCGTTCTGACGTGGCATGAATGTCACTCGGTACTTGTTGTCAACGATCTTCTCCAAGGAGCATACGAGTGAGTGCTTGTCGTGAACGATGTCCACATGGAGCTCCCCGTTAACGCCCACACCGCGTGCATCTACTTCAAAAGTATGAGCTCGCAGTGGCATGGCGCCGTCGAGGCCATGCACTGAGACGCCGGAAGCATCAAAGACGGCACAGGTAAACGGACCGCCTTGGATGTGACGGCCTTGATAGGTGATGGCTATTTCCCAGATGCCCGCTTCATCCGGCTTAAATATGGCACTGTGTCCCTCATCAATCTTCTTCAAGGGGCAGTTATGTGAGATGCCCGTGGGTGAAACCGCGGTGACCAGAATATCCTCGGTCTTGGGTGCACCTGTGGCGTTCACCAGCACCTCAACTAAGCTGCCCAAAGCACATGGCGCCATGCCGGGCGGCGCCACTTGTAAGAGGCGTGGCAGCACACGGAAGAAATGACCGCCCAAACTATCCTCCCCAATCTCCACAACAATCTCATGCATACCGTAACGCTCTGGGACGTAGACACCCTCACCGTGCGCATTCAGACGCACAGACTGCCCCGGTTGACCGGATGGTGGCACCACATGACAGCGTACCGAGCTTAAGCTTATGTCCCGGGACATCACGTCCACACGGAAATGCGTCTGCGTGTGAAATGTGAATTAAGCATTAATGTGTATCAGGCCAAACACTCATTTACTCCAACCACCTACCGGCTCCCCCACGCGTCCGGATGTGCTCTCCAAATATACATTGACCAGGTCGGAAAGCGGCGGGCGCGGCGGTACCCACTGTAGATGCGCTGCATATGCCATGATACCCAGATGCTCCACTTCCGGATTGGCCATGTCCTTGGGTGTTAATATGGGCTGTACGCCCAGCTTGGCGCCAGCATCGACGGCCTTCCGTATGTTATTTTCGTAGTGAAACGGATCGGTGCTCAGCTTGTCTGGCGCAGGTGCCGAGCCACCCAGGCCCTTGATAACTTCGCACAGCACGCGTCCATCGTTCCAATCGGTCTGCAATGCAATTTATTTAATCAATTAAAATTAATGTATAATAAAAACCGCGTATTTTAAGCTTCAGTCCGTGCTGCTAAGTGCAATTATTTAAATTTAAGTTTATTTCAGTGTTGAGAAACACGTTCATTTACGAACTAGCAGGGTGAGTGGTGTTCCTGATTAACTATAATTAAAATTTTATTGCCTGCTGTTTCTTTTATTCTTATTTAATTATTTTACTGTAACAATAAATATTATTAATTAATTTTATTATCATGATAATGAAGTAATTTATTGCCCTGGCTAATTACTTTAACTATCTGTTAAATCTATCGATATGAAGTGCAAACAAACGACTCCTGATTGTCATCGTTCGGTTCATGCTATCGTTCGGTTCATGTTATCGTTCGGTTCATGTTATCGTTCGGTTCAGTTAATCGTTTTTTGTTTTGGTTAAAGTGTCGTGATCGGAATATTAAATATTGAATTTTTTTTGAAATCACTTACCGTAAAGTTCTTTACTGGCTCCCTGACTTGGGTATTGACCCAACGCATTGTTGCATTGTAGCCAGGACCGCCGGGCTTCATGAAATACGATAAATACGTCATGCCAGAAAGCTCGTCAAGCCAAGGCGATGCCAAATACTCGGGCTCCAGCACCTTGGGCACTCCAAATTCGCGTTGTGCCAGATTCATGGCATTGGTGCAGTTGCGCACACTCTGACTAGGATCAAGACTGCGCCAGTGCGGAAACAGACCTGGCTGACAATAATCAAGCAGTGCTGCCAAATTGACACCACTGTTCCAATCGGTTGTCAAATTTGTGATCTTGCAGTCCGGCAGAGCCGCTTGCAGCCAAGCAAGCATGAGCTTGCGAGGCGGAAATTTACTGCGTCCAATCTGGTAGCGTACAATCAGTGACCAGATGAGTCCCAGGATCAGCTTAACATTGCCATTAATTATATCCACGTTGCCGATGTTCACTAATTTAATGTGATCCGCCTCAATGGATTTCAAAGCTGTTGTCGCATTCTCCAAATAATGATGCTGATTTGCCGGTCGTCGGTTCCAGGATGGTTTCAATGGACGCGTCTGCAGGCTCTCGACCAGCGCACACAAACAGGTGCCATCGCAAAAATCCGTTGCCCAATCATGCACCTGCCATCATTAAACACACGAACAAACAAACAAACAAATGGTAAGTAGTTTTCTAAATCATTTCAACAATTTGCTGGCGGGTCTATCAATGGGCGTTAATTAGCATTGTGTGCCTTTAGCTAAACATGTTTCCCCCCATGTACCTACATGCCTGTTGCTTGTCAGCCAACTTTCATAATGGCCAATCAACAGTAAAACTACAATCACAATAGTCCCAACTGTGCAATTTCGATTGAGAAAGCTATGACTGGATTGTACCCTATTAATTTGGTACTCAAATCACTAATATTGTGTATCATTTATGGAGTCACTGGACTATCAGAAGTCAGAAATCAATCAGCTTTTGTCTAGTTAGGGATATAGGCTAGGTACCTCCTTGTGTTATACCCCATTGCTCAGTATTTGCTTAGGCAGGGTATTATAACAATACCTAGAGGAGTCCGCTATTTGTGGCCTACATTGGGCGTGACTAGCCTGGGATTCCATTGAAGATTTCGAACTAAGGCTCGTAGCTGGAAGCTTCAGCCACTGTTGCTTTTTTCGTGTGTGTGTGCGTGTGTGTGTGTTGCGTCTTTGAAATTTTTAGCATTTGACATGAAGCTTTTTACCGTGAGCTGTCAGCAGCCAACGAGACAATTGCGTGTCTCTTCTTGTTTCTTCGTGCACATAGGGAAATATTCATGAATGTGTGTGAGAGTGTGTGTTTGTGTGCATGTGTGTGTGTGTATAGCTATAAAAATCTTGCACATTGTTGCCAACGCCTTGCGTTCTAACAAGCCACAAGCAACAAGCGCTACTACTGTGTGTTGTGGGTGCGCGTCTTGTCTTGTCTACTTATATTTATGCTGCCGCCGCGCTGCTGCTGCTTCTGTCGCTGCCTTCTACCGCTGCTTCTGCTGCTGCTTGTTGTTGCTTCTCTTGTCGAGTAACATAACATTTGCATGCACGTATATGTATGTGTGTAAAAGCTGTCTCGGTGAATACATCAAAAATATTTCATAAATTTCAATTTTTTCGCTGTTATTGCAAATTCCTATCACGCATTTCCTTGCGGCAGGGAACCAACATTGTGGAAATTGATCTATTTATATCTTAAATGTAATGCAGGATACAAGGAATTTATTTAAATTAAAGTAATTTTTTTATAAATCTATTCTTCAGGGAATTTTAATATGATGTTAGTATTAAAATGCATTTCTTGGAAAATATCAAGCTAGACTCTATTAAATTCTGAGGAATAATATTTTATATCTTCTCTAAATTTTTTCCTGTGGCCGTTATCAAAAGGTGTGTGTGTGCGTTTGTGTGTGTGTGTGTGTATATGTGAATACATATATCTATTGTTTTTTCTCTTTACTTGTTATTATACTCGCTGAATGTGCGATTAAATGAGCTTGTGTCTGTTGAGTTTTATTTTCATATACAGAAGATAAAATTTATTTTTATATCAATGACTTTTAGATATTTATGATATTTAAATAACTATTAAAGTCTTGAATTAATTAACTTTAGGTTGTAGTGTATTGCAGTTCGGTCATTCGGGCAGCATAACTTTCCTTAATTGCATTCTTTTTGTATGTGTGTGTGTGTGTGCTTGACAATATCGACACACAAAGCTGATTGCAATTTCATTAGCCATAAAAAAAAAAAACGAAAAAAAAAAACGCAAGCTCTAGAATATAAAATGCGCACTTGGCGGTCTCAATTTGGCATTTTGACCTAATTATAGTAGCCAGGTTGTTGCTGTTATGGATTCAGGTATGGAGCTTTGTGTGCCACTTGACTGTGCTATGTGCTATGTGATGTTCATCATCATTCATGATGATGATGATGATGATGATGATGTATGGGCCAAAACAAAAGTTGAAAAACTGAACCCATTGCCCAGTTTGGAGGAAAGGAACGCTGCGGTCTGGCCTTGCCGCTGCCTGGTATACAAATTTGAGATCAGATCTCTCATCATCTCCTTAGTCATTTTATTTGACTGTCAAAACTTATGCATAAAACATGAAAAATCTGTCTCTTACTTTTGTTTTGTAACTGGTAATGGACGTCAAGTTGTGGCTCTGACTGCGGCTCTGACTGCGGCTCTGACTGCGGCTCTGACTGCGGCTCTGACTGCGGCTCTGACTGCGGCTCTGACTGTGTTGCTATGGCTATGGCCGATGCTGTGTTTGTGTATATTTTTATTTTATTTTGATATTTATTTTTGTTTTTTATTTTTATTTTCATTTTCAGTCTTGTTTTTTATTTATAATTTATTATTTTTTTGTGAGCTACGTTCGCGGCCTTGGCATTCAAGCGCCCATATTTGGTCAGTTCATGTGTGAGAAATTTGAAAAGTGACTACAACAAAACCTGACAGCGGCTTTCAAATTGACAAATGAAATGCATGCCACTTGTTGCATGCTGTAATTAAAATCATTATTGACCGTAGCTTTTGTTTTTTATTTGTTTTATTTAAAAAAAAAAATTAAACATCGCCTTCAATTGTTCACTTTGCCATTGACGTCGTCGTAGTGGCGGTTTGTGGGCGTTGCGTATACGCCGCGTGTGGCGTGTACAAGCTTGTGTGGGTGTAAATATGAGTCGAGATTTAAGTTTTTATGATTCAACTGCGGGGCTATGTGTGCGGTGAAACCATTTAAGACCTTTTAAGGCCGCCTTAGGCTTGCGGAAGACAACAAACAATCCAAGTAACCAAGTAGCCAAGTAGCCAAGTAGCCAACTGGTCAACTGGCCAACTGGTAAACACCTGCCCAAGCGTGCAATACCCTCACGGCATGTTCCCAGGCCCTGCTCTAGCCTAGCCGCTGATCTAATGTGCTTAGCCAGAAAGGCATGTCTACTATTGATTCTGTTGATTGCCCGACCCATTGACTGAGTAACCAACAGGTATTGTCGCATTGTTTCGATGATTCGCTTGATCGATCGCAAGTGTTGCGTAAGTTGATAGCATTTAAAGCCCTAGCCCATGTTTCCGCGATCACCTGTACACTCACCTGCATGCCCGTTTCCCGGAGATGCTCGTTAACCCAATTGCGAAATGTATTCGCTTGGATCTCGACCCATAGATCCTCGTTGCCGCGTATATTCATGCCCTTGGCGGCCGTGCCCTCGGGGCTGCGGGCCACCAATCCGGCATGTGTGATCTTTTGGGTCTCCGTGGAGCCATCTGTGTTGTGCTTCAGAAGACCCGCGTGCGTCACCTTGGCGCCCTTGATGTCTTTGACGTCCATTGCAACGCTCACTCACTTTTTTTTTTTTTATTATTATTTTTTTTTTTTTTGTCACTTCACTTTCGTTCACTCAGTTGGTAGCGCCTTTGGCTGGCAAATGTTTCATTGTTTAAAGTTTTTTGTTTCTCCTGTTTATTTGGATGATATTCGAAAATATTGGTTTTTTATTTGTGGACAGACTGACTACGCGAAAGAAAATTCTATTAAGTTGTTAATTGAGTAACGCGATTCGTTGCGATTTCGATTTCAATTTCCGAACGCACGCGATCGTTGCCCAACGCAAACTGAGCGGCCTGCCAGTTCAGAGCCACTTGCTTTGGGCCAAAACAAACAACTGGCGAACTGGCAAACTGGCAAACTGGCAGGCTTATGGCTCAGTGCGAGTGCAAAAACAATGACGTCATGTCGACGAGAGCTTAAAGCTTGCCTTAAAATATCACAGCAACAAAAACGAGAAGAGCAATAATAATAACAACAACAACAACAACAACAACAACAACAACAACAATAACAACAATAATAATGTGGGCATGCGAATCCGAATGTGTCTATAGAAAAACTGGTTTCCAGCGTACGTATCCAAGCCCGAAACGAAGCGGCCCAAAAGGAAAATTGAAAAAAAGAGTCTGACAATAAAAAAAAGTGTGCAACAATAACAACAACAACAACAACAACAACAACAACATCAGCTAGAACAACAACAATAAATTCACTTAGTTTGGAATTTCGCCGCAAAAATGAAAAAAATGAGAAGAAAAAAAAAATAAATCAGAAACTTTGCGATCTGCGAAAGGCGGTGGGCAGCGTCTAAACAACAACAACAAATGAAAAAAATACAGTACACACATCAAGTGTGTGTGTGTGTGTGTGTGTGAGTGTGTGGCTGTAGGAAACTGTAAGTCTTTCACAACAACCACACCAGAGCAGCGCCGAGCGACTTTAGAAGGCCGTCAAGGTTTCTGCTTACAGCCCATAGACGATTGTTTGGCTAACTAACTGAATGGCTGGAATGGGCCTGGGCAGGGGTCTGGGCATGGGGCTGGTCTTGAGTCTGGGCATGGGTCTGGGCATGGGTCTGGGCTTGGGTCTGGGCTTGGGTCTGGCAATGGGTGTTTCTTTCAATGTGGGAGATGAAACTCTCGAGTGACAGACAGACAATTGCAATTGTGTTCACGCGCTCTTGTGTGTTTTTTACTCTGTATGTGTGTATGGTGTGTGTGTGTGTGTGTGTGCTTAGTATGTCTCCCATTGATCAATGTGGACAATTTCACTCACTTTTACCACAGGAATTTTGTTTGTTTTTCTGAGCAAATCGAAAGCTACTTGTACTACGCACACACAACACAAGCCACACACAAGCCACACACAAGCCACACACAAGCCACACACAAACCGCACACACACACACGTGCTAATTGGCTACTGGACAAGTCGTTCACTAAACGTTGCCAAAAGACAGATAAAAAAAAATAGCTTAAAAAACACAAAAGCTAAAAAAACAAATTGCGCTGAAACTGAGAAACTCTGAAGCGGGCCAATATTTGCATTTTGGCCAAAAGACAACGAGGCGTCAAAAAGTGCAAAAGCCTTAAACATCGGAAATCCGGTTTCTCCATCGCATGCACACATTTATATCAAAACTAGTATATAAATTAAATGTTTATGTCATATCTCGCAGATCTCACATTTCTAGCACCAAAAGTGTTTTATACCTCAAATTGAGAAACAATTTTTTTATATCCGAGGATCGCTTTTGTTGTTGTTGTTGTTGCTTGGCTTTAGGTTTTGTCGCCGATGACATCACACGCGAATATTTGAGTACTTGGCTATGTGTGTTCTCTACAACTGATTGAAAACAAATAAGATTCTTGCCAAGGTGCCTGCTCGACCTGTAAATACCCTGGAATAGACTGAACCTCTTCAGATCTTCACTTGTGGTGGCTGCCACATATTTCCAGCTAGGAGTTGTTGAGGGTCTCAATGCTTGGCTTGGTTACTCAAAGTTTGTCTTTTTATTTATTTTTTATTATTTAAAAATTTATTTATTTATTTTTTATTATTTAATAATAATTTTTTTTGTTATTATTTAATAATAATTTTATTTTTATTTTTATTTTATTATTATTTCTACATTTTAAATTTAATTTTGAGTACTTAAAATTTTTAAAATAATTTTTTTCTAATTTTTTTTCTATGATTTGAGGTTGTCTACAGTTTAAAGATTTTAAATTAATCGAATAATCAATTAAATAGTTTTATTTATAAATATTTTTTATTTTTTAATATTTATTATTTATTATTTATTATTTATTATTTATTATTATTTATTATTTTGTATTTTTTATTATTAATTGGGGGTTTATAGTTGAGATTTTCTTTGCGTCCTTTTTCCTGTAAAAATTATCTACACTTTTTGTTAATTATTTTTTTACACAAATATACCCTATAATTTAAATGAAACATACCCTGTTATTTACATGGAAAATACCTATTGAAATTGCGTTGCACAAATACACATACATATACATATGCACATACACATGCACACGTACGCACACATTAAGAGGCACAACAAATAGTTGCACATGCAAACGGGCCACAGGCTGTAAAGGTCGTCAGTTTTTATATACAAACATATGACTAAATGTGATCCGATCGGTCTGAACTGAACTAAACTCAACAGATCTGATCTGATGCGATGTGAGTTATGTTCCTGGTGATGTCATGCGATTGCAATTGGCATTGGCAATGAAAATCGCTCTTAATTAGTTGCAGGTAATGAGCACGCGTTCTAAATCGAGTCATTTACTTGGCTGGCCAGTACATTTGACAAGGTCATGGGAATGGATACAGACCGGCAGTAGCAGCACAACATGAACAACAGCAACAGCAACAGCAACAGCAACAGCAACAACAACAGCAACAACAACAACTACAATAAAAACTACAATATAACCAACAACTTCAACTACAAATGCCGCAATTGGAGCTTTGCACAGTTGGTCAAGAGGCGGAGGCAAACAAACCGTCAACGAAAGTGTTTAGCCTGTGTTGCCTCATTTGTTTGCCGTTTTAAGATGTTGTTGTCATTGTTTGTTTGGGCTAAGTTATTTTTATTGTTGTTGCGGTTGCTGTTGCTGTTGCTGTTGCTGTTTGTTAACATCTTTAACGTGCTTTAACGTGCTTTAACGTGACTCAAGCGTCTTGTAAAGACGATATAGGAACACGCCCAGATTTGGTTTTTTTTTTAGGGCCATGTCATGCCATTTACATTACGTAATCAAGCCGAAAGTAAACACTTACATATACATGTATGTATGCATATATACATATATATATATATATATATTTTAGATTTAACCACTAAATCTGTCCAAGTTTTTGCAAAGCAACGACGATATCAACCACTGTATGTGTGGGTGTATCTTCTTGTTGTTGTGGCTGTTGTTGTTGTTGTTATTACAAATTTTTCAATTCGATTCGATTTGATTTTGCTGTCCGAAATTTGCCTTGCAAGGAAACCCACACAATTATCACACACACACACACACACACACACACACACACACACACACATGCACATGCACATACAGGCACATTAATAAATACACTACACCCGAGCCACATGGAGCTGAGAAGACACCTACATGGAAATGAGGCTGACGTCTGATGTCTGACGTCTGTTGGTTGAACGCCTCGTTCTAGGCGTGGGCGTAGTTTCAAGTTTGATTTGTGCCAAACTCGGCAAACAAATGGCCATTGAATTGTGAATAATTTTATAGTGTGATACGAAATCATGTTAAATACGACACTTTACGAGCACAGCTCCCCGAGTTTCAGAAAGACAAAAACAAAAAAAAAACATATACAGAGGGTAGTTAAATAGTTGGTAGAGTTTCAGGCGGTGAACCACTTTTAATTGCTTCCCAGTGTGGGTAGAAACAATTAAGCTCTGCTCTATTTAGAACTTAAAAAGAAAAAAAAAACGAAACTTAAGATCAACCGTTATAGAGTTCAGTCGAGTATCCAAAGTTGTGTTTGCCTTTGAAATCTATATCCTAAACCCATACGAAATCCACTTAAATGGTCAAGTTCGTTTCTTTTCCATTCCGAACGTGAGTTTACATAATTGACCACTCAGCGTGTTTCTCAGAAAATTAAGTTACTGTGTTAAGCTCTAAACTGAGTCATAAATACTTAAGTAATCAATACTTAATAAATTAATTATCTAAAGATAATTTAAAGTTATGCCTGTAAACGATTTACTCGAGGGGCGACGATTACATATCAGGCATTTAATGTAGGTCTTTCCGAAGGACATTTTCTGTTATTTTGCTGTTTATTCAACTGGTAAAGCGAACTTGTCATCTTCATCTCCATTAAATTAAGATTTTAAAATTTTCCATTAATTTTTAATTAATAGATTTTTTGCTTGAATTTTAAGTCAAAGACTTTTATTTTAGGGGCTTATTCCTGACCTCCTCCTAAATTCAGTTTTGTTCCATAAAAGACGCACTAGACAAAGGGATTTAGCTAATCGAGTCAGTTAACTAACATTTATGATAACTAACATTTATGTTTACTAACATTTATGATAACTAACATTTATGTTTACTAACATTTCTATTAACTAACATTTATGCTTACTAACATTTCTGTTAACTAACATTATTGCTTACTAACATTTCTGTTAACTAACATTTTTGTTAACTAACAGTTATGTAAACTAACAGTTCTGTTAACTAACATTTCTGTTAACAGATAAAGTAGCATTGCTCATATTTTATATTTCCCTCTGTTTATTTATGGCTTACAAAATGAGTGGAAATATTTGCAATGTTTACTTAGAATTGAAAACAATTAAATTGAAATTTTGCTCTTCCTTGTTGCCCTGCGGGGGTGTATCTGTCCCTGGAAGCTGCAGTATCTGCCATTTATAGCAGTTATTTATCTATAAATTAAATTTTGAACACGCCTTGAACCGACTGGCAGCTCATTAACGCCACGTTTCCTATGAATTGCTTGGCGCTTATTTATTTAATATTTTTTTTGTTTTATTTTTGGCAGCATTTATTGCTGTACGTAAATAGAAGAGAGTGAGCACACACACACACACACACACACACAAACCCATACATACACACACTTGCACACTTGTACATACAGTCAAACTTCTGGGTCTCGCTTCAAGTTTGTGTCTTCAGTCATTTGATTTATGCCGTTAGACGTCACCAAAGCGCAGCCGCGCCGCACCACATCGCACCACAAACACAAGCACACAAACAGACACATACACACAAGCGGTAACCACTTTTAGTGTTCTTTTTGTTTTCCGTTTTTGTACCTTTTATAATTTTTGCTCATTACTTCATGCACACAACTTTGGGCACTTAAAGACAGGCCTATAAATAGACTGCCCGAACGTCCATTAACATTACGAGCTGCATATAAAAACTAAACTAAAATTTAAACTAAACTAGACACCAACACATACACACACACACACTCACACACACACACGCTCACTGATAAAAAATGTAGCTAAGTTTAAGCCAATTGAAAACCAGATTCCAGATACTTTCGGTTTTGTTTTTGCCAAATCTTCGCATTACGTAATAAACCAACAAAATGCAAATACAATTCGATATATACCTGCATACATATACATATACATATATATGTATGCATGTGTATGTGTGTATGAATGTTGTTATCTGCAGAGCCGACGCCCGCGCGACTTTTGGTATTTGGCCAGTCCCATGAATGGGCTCAAAAACTATTTGTGAACTTTTGTCAGCTTTGGTTTTTTGTTATGATTAAAAATGCCGTTGCTTTTGTTCTCGTTCACGTGTTTAGCACGAATACCAGGAGGGAGAAGAATCAAAAAAAAAATAGAAAAAACTAAGGTAAACTATTTATAAGAAATAATAATATGTGTTCTGTGCGCTCTTCAATTTGCGGTCGGAATTGGAACAACACACGAGCCCATGGCATCGCATGGCGTTGGAGACTTTGCTTTAAACTTGGTCAAAACAACGCCCGGCCGAATGGGAGACACTCGACTTGAGTTATTCATAAAATTAACGTTAGACGCGCATGTGAATTAGTGGCACACAGAGAAAGAGAGAGGGAGAGAGAGAGAGATGAAGCGAGAAGGAATGAAAGAGTGGGCGATCGAGAGAGAGAGGGGGGTGTCTCAGTATCTCCGTATCTCCGTATCTCCGTATCTCGTGTGTATGATGTTAGTTACAGCTAAGAACGCGGCTTAAACTGTTTTATGGCAGTTCTTATTAGGGTTTTTTTTTTATTTATTTATTTATTATTCTTTTTTTTTTTGTGTTTTAGCACTTGTTGCCTGTCTTAACGCTCTTACACTTGGCTCGCTGCTCTTCTGACTGGAAACGCTCGTGGAGCGGCGGGGGGTTTAGGGTTGGTTGCAGTTGCCCTTTTTTTTCTTATTTATTTTGTTACTCGTTTAGTTTCTTTCTTTTTTCTTTTGTTTTTTTTTTTTGTTTTATTGTTCTCTTGTTTTTTTTTGCTCTTTCGAAAAACACGTCTAACGCGCACGAGCTGCTCACAACGACTGATACTCGCAGCGGGCTATAAGCCAGGTTTCGGTTTCGGTTTCGGCCAAAAACATTCCAGCCGCCAAAAGCTTTAAACGCCACTGGAAAGACGACGGCAATGATGATGACGTCGTCGTCGTCGCAGTTTTTGTTCTTGTTGTTGTTGTTGTTGTTGTTGTTGTGCGTCTCTTGCGTTGCGATCTTGTTTTGCTTACCAACTTTGTTGCAACTTTTGTTTTGGGCTCTCCATTCGCCAACGAAGTTACTAAACCATCGCTATTGCCTCTCCCCTTTCCTCTCTTCCTTCCGTTCCCCATTCCCCCTGCTCCCTGCCCCTGTCCCATACCCCGTGCCGAGTGTCTAGTTTCCGTTTGTGAAACGCATTTCTGTTCTTCAGATGCTTCTCTTTAATGGACCTGCCCGTTAATTGTCGATGAGTTTGTGGTTTTTCTTTATTTCTCGAATAATTGAACAATTTTGTGCTGGCGTCGCGGCTTCTTTCAAAAATTTATTGATTATAAAACGCAGCTTGAGCTGCTAACCGGGCAGACATCGTGCCCGAACCTCCTCCCCTTTCCCCTTTCCCCTTCCCCCAAAAGCGCCTACCCAGCCCTTTCCATGAAATAAAAAAAAAACAATGTCTTTTCTTTCATATCTCAAGAATTATTATTTTTTTTTTTTTTGATTTTATTTGTATTTTTTAGTGTTTTTGGTTTTGTTTTCTTTTCATTTTCATTTTCATTTTTATTTTGTATTGATTTTGTTTTTGTTTTTTGTTGTGGTTGTTGTGTTGTGTGTTTTTTTTCATCAATTTATTGTTGTTACCCTTTGTTTGCTCTTAAGTTTGTCAGTTGTTTTTATCTGTATTAGACTTTTGAGTTATCTTTTATTTCTCTTTGTTCTTTGTTCTTTTTACTTTCTTTTACTTCATCTTCATTTTAGATTTAGTTTTTGCTTTTGTTTTTTATTTTTTCGATTTTGTTTGTTTTGGTTTTGGTTTTTGGTTTTTGATTTTGACAAAACACACGCGGCTTTAAAATGCTCTCATCATGATCTGACTGATCATAAAGTACATATATAGAGACTGTACATATGTATTATATATAAGCTCGATTCACTTGCTGCAAATCGGCGACTGACTGACTCTGAATATATATTATCTTAAAAAATGCCAATAAATTTTATTAATAATTTTTTTCTTGTTCTTCTCTTGCTTTGCTGCACTTTTCATTTTTGTTATTATTTTTTGTATTTTTGCTGCTTGTTTTTTGTTTGTTTTTTTTTTTTTAAATTTTTTGTTTATGAAGTCATGATGAATTTATTAAATTTATGTATATATATATTTATATAATCTTATAAATTAATTAATTAATTTATAGTCACGAAAATAAAGCTATAAATGTTGTTGGTTTCTCTCATAGTGTAATGCATTAAATTAATTACAATTATTAAATTATTTAGCACACTTCCGATCCCTATGTCCTCCCACACACATCCCGCGAGAGTTGACACCCTCCCAGCTCCCAGCTCCCAGCTCCCAACCCGGTCTATAACTTCTTTCTATATAGCAACAACACAACCAAATCGATGTAGTTTTTTCCTCCTTATATATGTCCCTCTCGTATGAAACTATTAAATTGTCCCTAACAAATCCTTCAGCAAAATATAAACGAGCTCTAAATATGCAAGGATATGAATGGTGGGGGGAAAAGCAAAGAAAAAGCCAACAAACATTTTCTCTTTCAACTTATTCCGGTTTCTTGACTGTTTTTATGTGCTAAGAGGCAATAAAATTGAATTTTATTTTTTTTTATTTTTCTTTCCTTCTTTCTCTCTTCGTTCCTTCCTTTTTTTTCTTTCCTTTATTTATAACTTGCATCCTCATATAAACTTTCATATTTTGGCTAACTAAAAATTAAAAACCGTCAACAACATTTTTTTGTTTTTATCGTAATTTCCTTGAATATTTTTCCTTTTGTTTTTTTTTTTTAATTTTTTGTTTTTTTTTTTTATAAATTTCATTTTTTTTGGCTTTAGTATTTGTTTGCATTTGTTTAAATTTGCATTATTACTTTTCGTCTTGAATGAAACCCCATTTAATGTTTATTGTAATTATTATTATTAATGTAGGCATATTAATTAATAAACTTTTGCTCTTTATAATAATAAAATGCAATAATCTTTCTCGACAATACAATTAGGTTTAAACTATGAAAAGGAATTTTATATAATCGTAGTTGCTTTTCCAAAAAGAAGATCAAATCTAAGAGAAATGCTAACAAAATTTGTGTGTATGTGTGTGTGTGTGTGTGCGTGTGTGTGTGTGTGTGTGTGTGTGTGTGTGTAGGCTTATATTTGTTTTTAATGAAAAGTATTAGTTTTTCTCCCCTACGAGCTGAAGCTTAAATTGCACATTAACTAGCGGCTTACAGACACTCAATCAATCAATCAATCAACCAATCAATCAATCAATCAATTAATCAATCTCATTTTTTTTGATATACTAAGCCTATGCAAAGCTTAGTTTTTGTTCCTTTCACACTTGTAATTGAGTAAAATGTATGTGTATGTATGTGTGAGTGTGTGTGAGTGTGTGTGTGTCTGATTGAGTGCTTAGGTTCCTTCCCATCTTCATTTCTATTCGCTTCTATTCGTTTTCTAATTCTGCTTTTCTGACACAGAACAATCTTGAATTATTATTTGGTCTCATCTCTTGTACACATCTAACGGTAACTAATGTGGTTTATCTCTAGAGTTAATATCTAAATTCTTCGGTCTTTCAATCACTTAAGCCTGCAGTGCGTTTCCCATATTATGGGTTTTATCCAAAAATCTTTGCTTTGTTCTGCTACAGAACTTGCTCTACACATCGTTTTAGAATTCAATATCATTTATAGCTTCATTCATCATCATCATCATCATCATCATCATTATCGCCATCTTCATCGTTATCCTCATCTTCGTGATCCTTATAATCCTTCATTATATTTATGGTTTCAGCATTCGTTTAGCTTTGCAACTAACTAAATTTTAAATACATTTAGATCTTCGTTCAGTTAATTATAAACATAGCACATCATATAGTATCATATGGTACCATATCATATAACATATATGTACATATATGTATGCATATATGATATGATTTACAATCTCTAGTCTAATAGTACAATATAATATTGCATTAAAAGTTTTCGATAGTTTTTTTATTTATTTATTTTTTTTTTTTTTCTACCCATTTATATTTTTATTTTTTATTTTCAAGTTTTTTGTGTGTTATTGAAATTTGTTTGTTTGTTTATGTTTTTTGTTTTTGAATTTATTTATGTTTTTTTAGGTTTTTATTTTTTTATTTTGTTTATCATGTTTCTAGTTTTCTAGTGTCTCTGTTGTATGTTGTGGCAGTTCTTTTCGAATAGTACAAATATTTTGCAAATATTATTTTTATTTTTATTTTTATTTTTATTTTCATTATGTTTTTTGTTTTTGTTTTGTTTGCGCTTAGTTTTTATCATAAATTTTTGAAATTTCATTTTCAATTTTTAAAGTAAATCGTTTCCCATATACACATCTAGTAAATTTATTTATTTTTTATTTTCGAATTACAATTACAATTACAAGTACAAATAGCAAATATTACACTAAATATAATTAATTATTAGACCCATTCCGCTGAATAATACAGATTTTTAGATTTATTGTAAATTAGCATTAATTTTAATTTTAATTTTTATTTTAATTTTAATTTTAATTTTTATTTTAATTTTAATTTTAATTTCAATTCAAAGTTTATTAATTTTTAATTTTCTGCATTGAGTTTTATTTGTTTTTTATTTTTTCCATTTGATATTTTCTAATTGAATCCTTCGATTGAAGTTATTTACAATGCTAATTACAAACGATGCATGGATTTTAATTGGAATTATTAAAATTAGCGGTAAATCTAATGCTAATGATGCGCCTTACATAGTTACCTAGATCTAAAACGCTTCTTGGTAGTACGGAAGTACGGAAAGAGTTAGTGTATGAATTTCTATAGAGGAGGAAGGTCCTTAGCCAAAATTGGCTGCTAATCAAATGGATTCAAGGCTCGTCATTCGGCCATTCGGAATGTTTGTGTTTTTTATTTATTATTTTTTTTTTTTTTGTTGCTAAAGCTTTTCCGATATCAACTAGTTCGAGAACATATATATCTATATATATATATATCAATATATATAGTATTTGGTTTTGGAAACGCTCTCTTCGATTTTCTTAGCTTAGGTAGTTTTAAGATTAATTTTTGGAAGTTTGGAAGTTTATTTGTTTTTTTTTTTTAATTTCTGTTTTTTTTTTTCATCTTTGAAATTTTCTTGTTTTTTGTTTTTGAATTGAAAAATGCAACTAAACTAGCAAATGCTTGATTTTCTTCGCCTTTCCATATGAAAGTTTTCATTTCCTTCGATTTACCGTTATCCTTGGATTACTAAATTTATTTACATATTGCAAACCTTTTGGGGCTTTTTGGTTAAACAATTCTGGCAGTTCCATTGGTGTGGTTTGGAGTGATCCTAACACAAGCGATCCCCAAATCAATCTTCATCTGAATCACCATCATCATCATCATCATCACCATCATCATCATCATCATCATTAAAATGTGCAACCCTTGTCCTGCCTCTCTTTGCTCTTAGCCTTTATGTTTTGCTTCTACAGGGAGCAGTACTTGGCACTGGCCTGTGGCTGCTGCCTGCTCGTTGTTTGTGTGGCATTGTTGCTGGCACGTTGCAAGCGTTGCACGATCTGGCCACCACTTGCCGTCGGCTGTTGATCCGCTTGCTGCAGTTCTTCCTGTGAGTGCTGGCTGCTACTTGTGCCAGCAGCTGCTGCTCCTGTTCGCGTCGGGTTCATTGAGTTAGTAAGTGGATTTAGCAAATTGGCAATATTACCAATACATGCACATACGTACAAACACACGCACACGCACACGCACTCGCACACGCACATACACACACACACACATACATAGACATATAAATAAGTAGAATGGTAGGGAGAGACACGTTCAAAAACACACACAGAAAGTGAAACACAATTATATTTTTTTTTTTTTTTTGTTTGCTTGGAGCAAACGAGAGACCAAGTAAGAGAAGGAGAGAGTAAGAAATAGAGAGAGAGAGAGAGAGAGAGAGAGTGAGACAAAGACAAAGACACAGACAGAGACAGAGACAGAGAAATGGAGATGCAGATGCAGATGCTTATGAAACGATGATTCGCATTCATTGATTTTGGGTCTCTGTGGCCGCGTTCGTATGTCCTTTGGGTCAAATGAACGATAGTCGATGGAGTCATGAGGAACATGATATGTACACCATACCGATCGGCTGATGCTGATGGGGCAGCACGCTCCCGTGTTATATGATACTCTCGCGATTGCGTTCCAGCTCCTCGGCCTCGTTATCTGGATCGACGCTGGATGTGGATGAGACGCCGCAGATTTGCATTTCAATCTCGGCCAATCGATTTTCCAAATCCCATTGCTGCTGCGAAAGCTTTGTGTTTAGCGCCTGATTCTCTGACTCGACTGTGTGCAGGCGTTCCCTCAAACGCTTGATCTCATCCTCGAGAGCTTCGTGGGAGCCCAGAAGTGGTGTGGTGCCGCCACCAACACCACTAACGCCGGCACCATAGCATTCCAGTTGCAGACTCGAGTCACAGATGTGACCTGAAGCGACAAATGGGGAGGGGGGGTGGAGAGGTGGAGGGGAAGCCATAGGAGAATTAGAGAAAAGTGTGAGAGAGCAGGATGAAGCGTTGATTCCTTGGACTCACCTGTGTGACTGGGCTGCGATTGCGGCCGCATTGAGTGATGCGATGTGGCACGACTACGTGGCCGCTCCTCAGAGCCATGAGCGCTGGGACTTGCCGAACGTGGCGAGTCCGTGGCACGCACCAAGTGCTCCGCGTAGCTGCGTGGACTGCAAGCATTTAGTTTGCAACTTTCGGTACATACTCCGGGGACTTACCTAAAGCCGTGTGACTGTTGTTGCAACATTTGTTGATGTTGTTGTTGGTGCTGCTGTTGCTGTTGCTGCGACTGTTGTTGTTGTTGCGACTGTTGTTGTTGCTGCGACTGTTGTTGTTGTTGTTGTTGGGACTGTTGTTGCTGTTGCTGCTGCTGCTGCTGCTGCTGATGCTGCTGATGCTGCTGCACATGGTGGAGCATTGCTGCTGCCGCCGGTGGCAGCCACATATCCTCCAAAGTGGTGCGGCCACAACTCTCCACCAGTCCCGGCGTTGACTGGCAACGGCCCATGGCAACTACATTAAAGTATTTGACTGTGTTTTAAAAATCAAAATCAAAATCGTTCACAGAATAAGGGAAAACAAACGAATGGATTTGTGTTATTCGGGGGCAATCGTATTTGTATTCATATTCGTAATCGTATTCATGTTCGTATTCATATTGATTACTTTTTGGGTGAATTTTAGATGTGTGAATGGCTGACTGGTTCACTGGGTGTGACTGGATAACTGGATGACTGGATGACTGGTTGACTGGTTGACTGGTTGACTGGTTAAATGGGTGAATGAATGTATGAATGAATGGGTGGCTGGGTGGCTGGGTGCCTGGGTGGCTGGGTGGCTGGGTGCCTGGGTGGTTGGGTGGCTGGGCGACTGGTTGTTTGTTTGAGCACAAAATGACAATGAAATGGTACTTCCTGCTGCTTACCTTTCTCTAAGGGCGCCTTTTTGTATTTCTCCAGCCTCTTGACGGCTATCGACTCCAAGCGCACACGCGCCGCAGGATATTCCTTTAACACGTCCCACATGTCCTTTTTGCTTAGCACGAACAGATCGCTATAGCCCACAGACCGTACGCTGGCAGTGCGTCTGTTACCTGTATGCGTGGCACGATTGCAAATGTGGCACAATGACAAAGTTGCACGTGCACGCAGTGAGGATTGAATGTCGGGGGGGAGGGGGAGGAGGCAAAAGTTTAATATCAATATCTTGCATGGGCATTTACGCAATGTTGTTGTTGTTGTCCTGTTGTTGTTCTTATTGTTGACTGCACACACAAAGACATTAAAATTGCATGCCAACTGAGGGGGGATGCAGACAGAAATTGGATGCGAGTGGTGGGCCATACGGTTGCTCCACAATTTCTAAATTCTGGAGTCCTGGAGGCTGACAACTTTCAGAGGACACATTCCATGGTTGCACAAGTGTCGTACAATTATAAATAAGTCACATACTCACACATACACACACACACATACATTGATATAGAAATAAACATTCCTTTTGATAGAAAATGAGAATTCCAAAAATGTAGCATACTTTCCGGCGCACCAAATGTGAAGTGTTAATCACTGACAATTTAAGTGCATATCGAACACAGTACTAAAATATCAAGGATACACATACATATATATAAATTTTTGTTATTCAAGTAACTTTCAATTCTTTGATGGCTCAAAGTTTTGTCACGTAAACTATTTGTGAAATTGAAACATTTATAAATTGCAAAGGAAGAAGAAGAAGAAGAAGAAGAATTTTTCAAATCACTTTTAAAGGGGAAAAGGAGAAAAAATGTGTTTCAAGTTTGGGCTTGGTTTGGACTGGGCGGGAGGAAGGGGAGGGGTTTGGCGTGCAATTCGAATGTCTTGCGTTTGAGTGTGAATGTAAATTGTGGTGTCAACGTGTCGTATACTTAATTGTTAAGATGTCAAACACAGTTAAAACGTTTAAATTACGGCCAGGCAAAGCAATACAACAACGATTCATTAGGAGAGAGAGAGAGAGAGAGAGAGAGAGAGATACACATAGACATATACGTATATAAATATATATAAAGAGAGAGAGCGAGAGAGAGAGGAGACAAGTGTTTATTAGATAGATAGACAAGTAGGTGAATAGATAGATAGAGACAAAGAGAGGAAGGGAGAGAGAGAGAGGAAGGGAGAGAGAGAGAGGAAGGGAGAGATAGAAAGTGAGTAAGAGGAAGAGAGAGAGAGAGAGAGAAATAGGCTAAGAAATTACATATCTTAATTATTTGATTGTCACACACTTTGAACTACTTACGGGCTGTGGGTGTAAATGGAGGTTAAATAAAATGCAATGGGAACAGCGCACAAATCATGCATCAAATAAACTAATAAATATATTTATTAATAATATTAATAAAAATAATAATAATAATATTAATAATAATATTAATAATGATAATAATAATATTAATATTAATAATAATAATAATAATAATAATAATAATAATAATTAAACTAAGTGGTTTGCTATTTTAACATCGATTTGGGCATCAGGTTTTGCCTTAGGTGGCCGCCTGTAGACTGGGCCAATTGTCTGCAGGCTGAAGGATCAGACGGGCTAAAGTTTGCAAGGATAACTGCAACTTTTGTCAGCCATTCAAAATGAAATTAAGTTGCAACTTGCAAGTTGACAGTCTTAAGTTGCAAGTTGCAAGTGGCAAGTAGCAAGTAGCTAGTTGCAAGTTGCCAATTGTATGTTGCAAGTTGTAAGTTGCGAGTTGTAAGTTGCTAGCTTCAAAATGTCGTCTTTTGCAACTGCTACAATATTTAATTAAGCACCAAATTGTGTGGCACCTACCCCTACCCCTACCCCCCTACCCTCCTACCCCCCTACTCGCCCCTTGCAGTCGCTGACGACAATTCGTGCACTGAGATAAATTTTTGACTTTGTTGTTAATTATGTGCAGCAAATATTATCTCTAAATGTATGCACATATGTGTATATGTGTATATGTGTATATGTTCATTATGTGTGTGTGCGTGTGTGTGTGTATGTGTGTGTGTTTGTGTGTATTTTATGTAGCTATCAACATGCAAACTGTTGTTGTTTTAGCAAATTATTTACAGTCGAGCGACTTCTTTGTTGTAGATGTGACATTTTGTTGCTCTTGGCATTCATTTAAAGGGGGCGTGTTCCTCATTTAGGGCTTTGAATGAATTGCAGACAATTTTGCATTGCATTGGAAAACCGCCAGAATTTGTTAGCCGGAAAACGCACTCAGTGAACTTTGCACTCTCCTCCCTTTAATCTGACATCATACAATATTAACCGCAATTATTTTTGCTTTTATTGTTTAATTTATGGGCTGATTTTATTATATTTTATGGATTATAATAATTGCTCAAAGTGTATCGATGCATTTGTTTTGATTACCTGCAGGTGTGCGCGTGTGTGTGTGTGTGCGTGTGCCTGAACATATACACATATAAAGCATAACCTGCCCCTTCTTTTTTTTTTGGTATACTCCATGCAAGTGCAATAATTGTAATTGGCATTTATTAATTGTACCAGGAAAGGGGTAGGGGGAAAGAGAAAGAGAGATAGAGATAGAGATAGAGATAGAGATCGAGATAGAGATAGAGAGAGATAAAGAGAAAGAGAGCGAGAGAATGGAGAGAGCGAATAAGAGAGGTTGGGCAAAAAAAGTAGAGGCAATGACGTGAATGAGACTTTAAATACTGCGTCATTCATTCAACACTCTCTGCCCCTTCCTCCACCCCCTTTTAGGCCCACCCCCACCCTCTGTCTCTCTCACTTTTGTGCTCACTCGCTCATGGAATGCAATGCATACCTTTGTTTGGGGTCAAAAAATTCGATTTAATTTTATTTTGTTATTTTGGTTTTGCCATCGAGCACAACTTTTCAATATGCAAATCAAATAAACAATAATATATATTTAATCCCAAAAATAATTGAAATAAGAATTTATATTGAAATCAACATTAAAATACGAAACGAGCCAAAAACTGTACATTAAACGCACGAGTTTAATTAGGTTTGCGTTTCTTGCAATTATAAAACAATAAAAATCGTGAATTCATTTTAATTGCTTGATTATCATTGATAAGAATAAGGAGTGGGGGGTTTTTGTGCTGTGCTGCTAACCGTCGTCGCTATAGGAACGATGACGCATCTAGTGGCAAGTGGACAGTCCACGATTTGTGATTAGATTTAAGTTATTTATAGACATGTACATCATACACATAGCTAAGATACAATACTAGTGCATGTGTGTGCATGTGTGTGCATGTGTGTGTCGATGTGATAGATAGATGTAAGGGTGTATTCAGATGTATCTTATTTTTACTGGTATACAGCTTTTGACATTTGTAGTTACGTTATTTGTATTGTTATTGTTATTGTTGTTGTTATTGTTATTGTTATTGTTCCGCCTGTCGCACTAAAACGGGATATTTACCAAGCTCTTTACCTGCGGTGCCCATATTTAGTATACTAATCTCGCCGAAATAGGAACCTGCCTTTAACGAGGCCATCACCGTCTTTCCATTGTCAGCAACGACCTGCAAACGTCCACGATTCACAATGTACATCTCCTTGCCCACCTCACCTGGGGGCATAAATGTTGCAAGTTGAATACAAAGGAATAGAAAAAAAAGGAACCGGAATGAAAGGTGGAAGAGATGGTAGATGGTAGATGGGAGAAGAGTAGAGAAGAATGAGATCGAGATTTCAGATGTTTGAGGTTCAAGGCATAAGCAGAATTTTTGCAATTGCACTCACCTTTCCGGCAGATGTAGTCGCCCGGGGAGAAGAGCACCGGCCGCAGGCGCAGCACCAATTCACAGAGGAATCCAGCTTCAGTGTTTTGAAAAATCTCAACCCGCTTAAGTGTATCTAAATGGACGTTAATTGCTATTTCAGCCTGGAAGCAAGAGAGTAAGCAGCCCGGTGGACCATAAGACACGGTCATCATGTCAAAGCACATACTAGAGGATTACGAGTGGTAAATGGGAATGGGAAGGGGAATGGGAATGGGAGAAATGAAAATGGAAATGAAAAGGAAAAGAAAAACGAAAACGAAACCAAAACGAAATGCGGAGAGTAGCTGGAAACAAAAATGGACAATTCATGTTGCGACGAAACATGGAATTGGGATGGCAGGGGATTGTTTGTTTGTAGTGAGGGGAGCATGTCCTGCGGCTAATGTGAAGCTGCTGTCCCAGCCGGAATGTTGAGCAGATTGGGCCATCGGCTGTTGTAGTATTTACCTTTAATTTATCAGGAAGACAGGATACGGCGCGCTCTTCGTCCGAACACTTTTGCGTGAGCCACAGGTAATCGAACCATTTGATGACCTTCACCTGCAGATGATTCGGCACACGTCGCATGCGCATGTACGTCTTAACTCCATCCAGTTTGGCTGTAAATATACCAAATAACCAAAGGATATCATATAATATGTGTGTAACTTGTATCTTCTGTATAAACATAAGTGGAGGAGCATTTTGTTTGTTCTCTGTGTTTACTGTGGATTACCCGCAAATCGAAACGCCGCCGGCATACAAATGGACATTGAGTGTGATTCACTGTCTGCCCTGTCTCGGTCACTCAGTCAGCCATCCACTCAGCCACCCACTCAGCCACCCACTCAGCCACCCACTCAGCCACCTACTCACCCATTCATAGGGAAGTCCAATCTGTATGCTGGCCAGGATCAATTTCAATGTGCTTACCATATTATTTATATATATCTGCATATTCAATGATGGCGATAAACTAAAGTTTCCAACTAACTAATAATAAGCAAAGCGACCGCAATGCGCGGCGTATACGTAATATAAAATTTTCTGCGGACCCACTCGTCGTATACGCGATGTAGGGAGGAGGGTTAAACCTATTCAGCAAGTGTAACATAATCTAAAAACGATTACTGTTTATCGGAAGCAGTTTGGTGGAGCCAACGCAGCCAGGACCAAAGACAGGATAAACTCAGCTGTAGCTCGATTGTTCAAGGCTCCTTGTATTGTAGTTCCGGCTAATTTAGGACACGTTTCTCAACGTTTCTTCTGAGTAGCTCTTGTGGCTCCATTTTATCTTACCCCAATACAAGTATATATTTGTTTGTGTGTCTGTGTGTTTGGGTGTGTGTGTGTTTGGGTGTATGTGTGTTTGGGTGTATGTGTGTTTGGGTATGCTTGTGTGTTTGTGTGATTGACTGGGTTACCAAACGCCGCTCGATGAGAGGAAATTAAATCTCTTCTTGGCTCGACGTCACTGCCAGCAAATATTTACACAATTTGTCGATTGACAACTGCGGCTGGCGAAGTAGATGGTTGATGGTAACAGGACGAATGAGTTTTGTTTTTAGCGGGGTAAGGATACAGTGAGTGTAAGGACTTTGATGGAAAAGTGACTGAAAGCGGGAAAGGAATTGCGAGCGGAAGCAGGAGCGAGAATGGGAACGGGTATGGGTACGGGAACGGGTCCGGGTACGGGAACGGGAACGAGGGCAGCTCTTGCACTGTTTGCTCGTGTAAACATTAGCAAACCAACTGGCAAACAAGCAAACAGATTGAAAACAAATAAATAAAATTGCTTGTCGGCCCGTGAGGCAGACCGAGCTCGGATCTCATCTATAATGCAAGTGACGCCGCCAAGTCCAAGAAGCAAAGACAATCAGATGGCGGTGGGGGACGCACAAACATTTTCATTTTCATTTTCATTTCTATTTCCATTTTCATTTTCATTTTCATTTCCATTTCCATTCCCATATCCTTCAGTTGCCACATTCATCTATCATTTACCCATTTGTCGACAGTCTTGTCCTGATCAAATTTCAATACCTTGTCGCCTAATCAGTCAGCCAAAGTGCAAAAGTTCAAATCCACTTTTCCAAGGATTCTCACATCTTGTTGACAAGTAGCAGAAGTATAAATCTTGGATACCTCCGCGTTTTCAATTCCATGATCTGTTTTTAATATCCTGACCTGTCACAAATTTCTAGGAATCCTCTAAGAAAATATTTTCCAGCTGTGTCGCAGTAAGTAAGTTCCTCTACCTAAGATATGAACTCCCGACTTATGTTCCTACTTACGGCCTTTAGATATTGCCTCTTATCATATCAACCCATGCAAATTGGCTACAAGCGTATCACTTGGGCCAGACTAGATCGGACCAGGCCAGACCAGACCAGACCAGGCCAGGCCAGGCCAAAGCTTCGAAGTCCGAGTGCTTATGTAGCGATAGGAGTGGCTTTTAAATTTCATCTGAATAATTCGATTTCATTTTTTTATATTTAGTGCAGCTTTGATCCTCAGCTCCTGCTGTGTGTACATAAGTTGATTGAATGCTTTGTTATTATAATTGTATTTTTTTATTACTAATCTCGAAATTCCATCTAATTGGCACATAATACATCTTAAACGCAATCTTTGCCCAGATTATTTAACTAAATTTCGGAGAATTTAGTTTCGCTTCTTTCTCTTATCACTCGATAGTCTCGTCCAAGTGCCATCTATCAACGCCGCTTTGAATGTGATAAGCGCCAAACGCCCACTGATAACGAGCTTCAAACTTAACTGCCCAAATTAGCTATATAAAGGTAGTTACCAAACGGTGAGTTTAGTTATTCGATTGTTGTTTACTTTTCGAAATGGTGTCCAGTAAGTTGCTCATCCTCGCCGTTGTCCTTTTGGCCCTGGACTATTCCAACGGTCAGGCCAATGCCCCCGTCTGCAAATCCAAGTTTACCTTGGTGGCTGAAAAATGCCTGAACTTCTTTGACAGATGGGACAACTTTTACACAGCGGATCGTTACTGTCGCTCTTTGGGTTGTCAACTGTTGTCCGTACAGACCCAGAAGCAGTTCCAGGAGATCAGCAAATGGATCAATGCAACTGCTCCATACACCCAGCAAATCTGGACTTCAGGCAATCAGTTGGGCCAGAAGGGATCCACTTGGTACTGGCAGAGCACCGGCGAGGTAGCCAAGTATCTGCCATGGGCCTCTGGTCAGCCCAAGCCCAATGAGGGTGAATGCATCGCAATGGGCAACATTGGAAATACTCTTCCAATTAAGGAGTATCGCTACTACACCCGAAATGCTACACTCTTCACCCTGCCCTTCGTCTGTGAGCATCAGCCCCAAAAGTACCAGAATCGCGTCTGCCTGAAGCCCGCCGCCTACGAAGATGTTCAGGTGCCACTCATCTAAACAAAGACTCGAACAAATCGAAAAGCCAATACAATGCAAAAAATAAAGTTATATATTTTTAAAAAAATTTTCTGTTTTTTTTATACATATAAATGAGGGCGTGTCCATAAGTTAAACTCACAACTAAGAAGAATCAATTAAACTCCGGTTTGATTTTAACTAACAAATGCAGCCGGCAGATTGATAGATGATTGATTCACTCTTAAAAGCTCTATATATTTTTCTTACATATAATATATTAATTAAAATATATATTAAATATATTTATTGTAATATATTAAATATTTTTAAGTTTAATTTTGATCATTTTAAATGATGAAGAAGATTTGTTTGTTCGGCAAAAGTCTTAAATTCCTGCCTAGAAATTTTTAAATCTTAGAAACGGATTTGACTCTTATTTTGGTTGCCATGAAAATCACACCTGAATTTACCTGGATTTTTTATTGTACCTTTAATTGATATTTGAGTTGTTTGTTAGTGGATGTCCCCTATTTCTGCCCTACCTTTCACTTTAAAGGTATCTTTAGTCGACTTGGAATAATCTGCCTTAAGTATGAAGGGTTTTTATTATGAATATAGTTCTCCTTATAGAAATGAAATAATGTGGAAAGAAATAATTAAAAATGTTTATTAATTATTATTTTATTATTTTTATGTTATTATTTTATTACCTGAGGAAGGAACTTAGTTTGTGTGTTATATAAACATATCTTTGTTTATTATCAATATTTTTTTTAAAGTTTGTGCCATGGGGTATGAATAATCCCAGACGCTTTGAAGAGGTTTAAGAGTGTTTGTTATCGTTTACGGTAATCGGAAGACACTTGGCCGCAAGCGGACAAAACAAATAAAAGCAGTTATTGTTTATTTATTGTAAACGATTACTAATTACAATTTTCCAATGAAACTATATTATCTTAATGTTAAGTTCGTTTGAAGAACTTTCACGTGTCGTATACCTTTTTTTGGCCCGGCCCATGGTTTCCCTTTCCTACGCGTATTCGCTGTAAATTTACTTATCACCTGTGATAAGCCACTGATAGTTGATTGGAGACCAAGTAGTTAATAGTGTATATAAAGTGTGTGTCCCACTAGTAGTTCAGTTAAACACAGACTGTGCTCACTTTCAAAATGTTGTACCAAAAACTGATTGCAGCCGCAGTTGTCCTTCTGGCACTGAACTATGCCAGTGGTCAGGCTGTGCAGGTCAAGTGTAAATCGGGATTCAGCCTTGTGGGTGACAAGTGTGTCTACTATGTTAACAACAAGCTGGATTGGTATCAGGCGGATCGTCGCTGTCGCTCCTTGGGTGCTGGACTCTTGAGTCTACAGAATACTTGGCAATATCAGGATATCAATCGATGGGCCGGAAACTCTGGAGTGAATAACGAGCTCTGGACCTCTGGCAATCAACTGGGCTATAGGGGTGCCTTCTACTGGCAGAGCACAGGTACCCAGGCTCTATACTTCTACTGGGCCTTGGGTCAGCCTAGGTACAACGATGGTGACTGCTTGTCAATTGTCAGCAACACTTCTCCGTCTAAGGATTATCGCCTGGCGGTCAAGCATTGTACAAATAACAAAGTTCCCTTCGTCTGCGAGCATGCCCCAATCAGGAGTAATCAAAGGATGTGCCTCAAGGCTTCGGCCTACGAAAATGTCTATGTGCCAGAAAATTTGTAGAATCTTAACGCAAAAATAATTTTAATAAAATATGTGTCTAACGATACGATCTCCATATTATTTACTGATCCGAAAGTCAACTTTTTAATTTGTTAGGGCTTAACTATTTTTTATTTCCTTAATTGTTGTAAGAATTTCAATGAATCAGGAAGTGATTTTATAGTAATAGATAAATCCTTTATTATGAGTAATGTTTCAACTGATAGAAACTTTTCTTTAAAATTGTTTGATTAGGTTATCCGGGGATTCCTCGGACAAGACTTCTGTGCAGATTGTTAGCTCATATTTGATTCATGACGAATTCTTATCGTTCAAAAATCGTAATATTTATTACTATCCTTATCATATCTCAAAAGTTTCAATAAGCTATTAATGTTTAGGGGAATGGATTAGACCCGGAAGTTGTGAATATAAATAAAATTCTTGCAGTCCCTAAATTATTTATTTATTTTCATTTATTTATCAGGCACAATTTTTAGTCTTTGATTTTGGATTTTCAAGTACCACAACTTTGTGTAAATTAAAACCAATGTTCCTTTCTTTAATCGCCATTGTAATCAAGTATCGCATTAGTGAACTTATCACCTATATACACCTATATACTGATCTGATAACCAATTACAACGGCTATAAATAGGGGGCTCCCCCAGCCAATATTACCAGTAAAACAATTGGCTTCACTCTGGAGCTGTAAAATGTTCCTTAAGGAAGTGATTATCTTTGTGATCCTCTGCCTGGCACTGGGCAATGTTAGGGGACAGTCTGCGGTCGGCAACTGTACCGCTGGCTTTAGTCCAGTGGCGGACAAGTGTCTCCGGTTCTTGAGGTTCGGAATGAACTGGTTCGAAGCGGATCGTTATTGCCGCTACCTGGGTGCCGAGCTGCTCAGCGTGCAGAACTATCAGCAGTTCCAGGAGATCAGCAAATGGGTAAATTCTACCACCGAGGAGTTTTGGACGTCGGGCAATCAAATGGGTGCAGAGGACATCAGCTACTATTGGCAGGGTACAGGGGAAAAGGCTGAATATATGCCCTGGGGCATTGGAGAGCCAAAGTACACACGTGGTGATTGCCTGGCGGTGTACACCTACACAGTCCCCGTCAAGGAGTATCATGTGGTGGTCCGTAATTGCAATGCTTTTTATTCGTTTGTCTGTGAGCAGAGAGCACTGTATGGCACGCAGCGGCTCTGCTTTAAACCGTCAGCCTACGAAAACATATTGGTTCCCATTAATTAAATAAATAATAAATCCAACTCACATATAATTTGTTATTTTGTATTAGTTTTAATCAGCAAAATTCAAAGAAATAATTTCGACTCGAGTGAACTTCATTTGTTGCTTTCTTTTTATTTTAATAGATAAATCTTTGTTGAATTCTAAGTGGAAAAGTACTTGAAACTAGGAGTAGTTCGCCATAGTTTTCACTGTAATTAATCATCCACAAAATACACTTGAGACACTGAGATACAGATTTTGATGAATGTCTGCTGCAAGTGATTATTTTCGAAGATCAAATTTAATATCTGTTTTATTTGAAGCACTTTTTCTCTTTAGATTATTTTATAATAAAAAATTAATTGTAGTTTTTCCATTTCCATTTAAATAATTAAAATAGCTTCAGAGATTATTTAATATACTCTCTATCCCGCTCTCTCCCCCTTTTATAAATATATTTCTATTTCTATCACCGTCTATTTCCATTATAATCTACCATTTTATCTGTGTGACTCGCAGCTTTGTATTTTCTTCAAATTTTTGAGTGTTGCGAAAATAAATTTTCGTTGCATACTTTTTGGCATAAAGTTGCGCTTGGCAGATACTTGAACTATTCAGTAAGAAATGCTCTGCGGTGTTTATACCCATTTTGCGAAATGTTGTGTAAACGACGTCGGGTAACGGTTATCGATTGTCGTTTGCTTACTTTTTGCTTTACGACCTGTAAGGATTATTGCATGGCAACCCAGCGTCCTTACACACTTGCACATACACGTACACATACACATACACTGAACGCACATAGTTAACATAACCATTACATATAACGGATATGCTTGCTGATAGCAAAATACACACACACATACACATACATATATATATTTATATATATATATATATATATATATATGCTGACACTCATACAGTTACACTCACACAGTTTTGCGCCAGACGGCAGCATGCAAAATAGGAGAGATTTTTATTGTGGTTCCGCTTGACTGCCTGTAACTGTGTGCGACACTGTGGAAGACACCAAGTCAATATTTTTGGCATAAATACAAGAAATTCATATAATATAATATATAAACTTAAAAGTTGACCCCTTAAACACTTGTTATGGCAACTATAAAAAGGAACTTTCATTTTTTCAATATTCGCTTAATGATGCGGTCAATTGCTTGGAAAATCTATCATTGTGTGTATATATATCTCCATATATACGTACATATAAACATATATGCCCATATATAATACCTTCATTTTGTTTATATGTTTGGCATATGATAATATAAACTGCATAAAACTTGTACAAATATTTTTAAATTAAATCCTTATGATATTCCCTTTGGAATGGAATATAAATATTTTTATTGCATTTAAATTTATTCAACTGTTGCATTAAATTAAAATTGATTAGTTTTTATAGTTTTTCTGCTTTAATAAATTTCCTCCTTTGAGAGCCGCCTTTTTGGGAAATTGCCTTTTTAAGTGAAATGCTCGAAATATTAGCCAGTCACTTAAAGGCATCGTCTCTCAGATGAAATCAAAGAGCTATTTGTTTTGGGAAACTTGAGATTTCGTCGGGGTTGAAGGTGGAGAGGGAAGCATGGTGAATGGAGATGGGAGAGGGGAGAGGGGAGGCTTGAAGGTGGTTGGGTAGAGTGGTGGATGAGAATCGAGATGAAGAGGTTTATTCTATTTTACGCTGTTTGATTTTCGATCAATTGTGAATCAATCTAAATATTAATTGGCCTTTTGTATGAATGGCTATGTGTGTGTGGGTGTGTGTGTGTGTGTGGGTGTCTGTGTGCAGGACAAACACTCAATTTAAATGGCCAACATTCATTACAAATCGAAAGCTTAACATACATGTGGTACATGTGGAAGGATGGCAGGATGAAAGGATGGGAGGATGCAAGGATGGAAGGATTTATGCTATATACAATGTATATAAATGCAATTGCAGTGTTAAGGATTTGTTTTTGCTTGAGCTCAATAATTGCGGCTGGTTGGTCACTTTGTTTATGTTGCAATTATTTGTGATTTAATTCCTTGCTGCTGTGGCTGCACACAGTTTATCCTTATCCTTCAGTTGCTTTCAACGTCTTTTTTCCGTTCCGTTGCATTTTGCCGACACAAAATTTAATTTGCCATTTTGCCCCGAAGTTTCTCTGCTGGGCGTGGTTTCATGTTGCGGGCGTTGCAAACTGCATTTGGCTTCGCATCCTAGCGCCCATTTTCTTTTCACATTTTCTTCTATTACTTTTTTTTTTTTTGTTTTTCCTATTATTTCCTTCAATACCCTGTAGCCACACGGGTCCTTTCAAAGGGAAGCTGCAATTCTACGATTGCTCAGGTTCTGGCTTAACTCTGCATATTTTATATATGGATTCCATTAAGGAGTATCTTAAGTGCAATCACTCATTGTTCAGCTCTATGTGTGTGTGTGTGTGTGTGTGTGTGTGTGTGTGTGTGTGTGTGTTTTCTCTCTATTTTTTTTTGTCTTCCTATTTATTTTTCATTTTATGCTCTACTTGGCCAGAGTTGCCACAAGCACTTTTTGATCCGCAGCTGTTTCTTCTGCCGCTGCGGCTGTGGCTGTCGTCGCTGCTGTTGGCGCTGCCGCTGCCTCTGTCGCTGCGGCTGCGGCTGTTGGTGATGTTTCTGTTGCCGCTGCAGCTTGTGGGCTAACAATTTGTGGCGCCTGGCACCTTGATCTGTAGCTATAATTGCGTTTAGACATTTTCTCCGCCCCCTGAGTTGAGCTGCCAACAAATCTGCCCAAAACCAAGAGGAACGACAGAGCACAGGGTCTGGCAATCAAGGCAAATGTCGCTGGGGGATCAAGTGCGTGGTGTCCAAAGTTGATGTCATATATGAGTTTTGCCTTTTGTGGCTTAACAATAAAAAGAAAACATACACACGAATACACACACACACACACACACACACACAGACACACATACACACGTGCACACACAAAGAACAAAAACAAAAAAAAAAAAAAAAAAAATGAGAATAAAAAGATTTGTGGGTGCTAAAGTTGAAACCATTGTCTGGCAAACAAACTGCAAGGATGCAGGCGGGGACTCAAGTTTATACAAACAGTAAATATGCGTGACAAAAACTTGCTCTTCCTGTCCTTTCATGGGCCCAAGACAAAAGCAGTAAAGCACTCACTGGTCGACTCAGGGAAGTAGGCAGGGTGGCAGGGTGGCAGGGTGGCAGGGTGGCGGGCTGATGGGGTGGCAAGGATGCACTAAGGATACTGTCCAAGTGAAAATTTCAAACTAACTAGAAACCACTTAAAAGCGACGCTGATGTGCATATGAAGCTACACAAAGGACAAGCCTGACATAATTCAAAAAAAAAAAAAAAAGAAAAGAAAATTAAAAAGAAAACAACAAAAAAAGGGAAAGAAAAGAGGGAAAATTGAAAATGGAAGTGAATAGTTTGCCTTTCTCGTGGCAAGAAACGAGTGCAACGGAACACAAAACTATAATCCCTCGAAGGTACCTTGAAAATGTTCACTATGCTCCTTGCTTCATAGGGTTAATTATTCAGCCGGGCACCGAAGTGTGTGTACTCTTTCTTGGTGCGACGATGGGCGGTAAACAAAAATAAATGCGCCCCGTTAGCCAGGGCATTGAAATAACAATAACAATAACAATAACATTAACAATAACAATAGAAAGCAACAATAACAATTACAATAACAATAACAATAACAATAACAATGCACATGGCAGCTGCATTCCATGCAGTGCATGCAGTGAAATCCTTCAGCAGATTCGCTTTTCAAGGATAATGGAATATTTTGCTCTTAAAGAGGCAGCTACATGCCATACAATACCAGAATCAGCAACAACAACAACAACAACAACAACACTGAAGGCAACAGCAACAAGAGAAAGCCATGTTCTAAAAATACAACGGTAACTTGGCGAACATGCAGCTTAATGGGCAAAAGCGGCCAACAGCGGCGACTGCGTCTACAATATTGATTGGAACACACACACACACAAATACTTAGACAAAAGTACATGAATACATACATACCCACATACACAAATAGACGACACACATACACATAGATACAAACAAAAACACAGACACACAAGGAGAGACGACACACTCACGGCTTCAGCTGTGGGGCATAAAGCAGCAGCAAATATACACACATACATACATACATACATGTATACACAAGCACTGACACATTGAGCAAAGGAAAGTCACACACACACACACACACACACAAAATACACATACAAAGGGCATTTCTGTTGCTCTAGTTGTTGTTTCTGCTGTTGCTGCCCCAACTATGGCTGTGGCAGGCGAAGGCAACCAGCGAAACGAACAACAACACCAACAAAATTCACACAACACACACACACACACACATACAAGCACACGGAGAAAACCCGCATACACTCACACACACAACACAAACAGCGTACCAACTCTCTTACAATGGCAAGACGGGCACGTTAAAGTGGATAATGGACGCTTTTGGCTCTGCTGCTGCCGTTGCTGCTGCTGCTGCTGTTGCTGCTGTTGCTGCTGCTGCTGCTGCTGTGGTTGTTGCTGCTGTTGCTGCTGCTGTGGCTGCTGCCAAAGAAGGCGAACCGACGTTAAGGGCAAAGGCAAAAACAAAGGCAAGCAAAGGCAAAGGCAATGGTAATGGCAGAAGGCAAAAGAGCGAACCAAAATGTGAACTGCGTGTCCCCGTGCACCACCACCAACCCCCCATCCCCTCTCCCCACCTCCATCCCCTACCCCCTTTCCTTTGGTTCTGCCGCAGCATCTCCCTTTATGCGTGCGTACGTCGCTCATTGCTATTTTTAGACACGCGCTCATTGTGCGAGAGCAACAGAAGCAACAGCAAAAACAATTTCTTGTAAAAAGTAAAAAATAAAAAAAAATAAAAAAAATAAAAAAAAACCAAAAAAATAAAAAAAAATAAAAATAACAAAAATACACAAAGAGAGCGCGAAAGAAGAGGGAGTAGGCAAGAGAGTGCGTAAGTTGGGGGCAGGCAGAGAGACAGAGAGCGACGGATGGAGAGCAGGAACGCAAGAGAGGCAGAGTGAAAGAGAGAGCTAGAGATAGAGACAGAGACAGAGAGAAAGAGAGGGCGGCTGAGAGAGAGAGAGAGAGAGAGAGGGAGAGAGAGAGAGAGCTGAAACGGGTTCAAGTCAAAATGGTCGCAAATCCTCCACGTAAGGCACTACAAATCTGAAAGTACGGAGCCAGTGCCCGGCCACTGTGTGTGTGTATGCTGTGTATACGTGTGTATGTATGTTAGCGCATCTGCGTGCGATTATGTATGTACTTGGGTATCTGTGTATGCGTGTGTGTGTGTGTGTGTGGCCTTTGTTGTATGCGTGCGTAAATTGAGCGCATAAATTGTTTTAATTGCAGTGAACAACTGCAGCAAAATCCGTTACAAGTGACCATCAGCAACAACGATGGCAGCAGCAACAGCAGCAGCGAGAACCCAACATACATACACATACACACACACATACATACTACGAGTCACAGGCAGAACATCAATCAAAGAACGTTGACAGCGCTGCTGACATGTAATTTGCATAAAAAACTATTTACAATAATAATTACACCCGAGCAGCAACGGGCACAACAACAACAACGACAACAACAACAACAACAACAGCAACAACAACAAAAACAAATTTACATAATTTTGAATGGCATTTTTGAAAAGCGTTTCCGAATTTATGTAAAGCGCTGCAAACATCCAACATTCAGGCTGACCGAAAGTGTTACAGTGAAGCCTCGACCAGGATATACTCTGCCTTTTCCCTTCCCAAAGTCACACACACACACACACACACACGCACACGCATACATTCTTAGGCAGACTTGCAGAGCAAGTAAACGGGCATCTACAGTGCGATGCGAAAAAAAACGCCTTCGAGCACTTTTTTATTTTTTATTTTTTATTTTCAAATTTAACAGACCAAAAATAATCCTGTTCGTAATAAAAGGACTTTTTATGGCCAATTATTTCATAATTTGTCTACATCAGGCAGACAATTCGAGTTTATCTGAATGTTTCACGCTGCCGCGCTTTGTATAGGGTATAAGGCACACACTCATACACCGTTAGGCACACATACTTATACACCCTGATACACACTTTACAACACACACACACACACAGACAGACACACACACATACATAGAGAGGCGTTTAAAGTTTGCGCCTGTTTGGCGTTAACAAGTCACAGCCATTGCGTTTAAGTAAGCGTGAATGTAAGTCTCAGTACGCGCCTGTTTAAGTGTATGTGTGTGTGTGTGTGTGTGTGTTGTAAAGTGTGTATGTACGGCGGTAGCAACATTGTTGTTAAAATGATTTTGAAAAACCATCAATAACTCAAATATAATGACAGTTTTCCACTTGTTGTTGCCATCCATCCAGGGATCCAGTCAGCCGGAGAGAGCAGCCAGTTGGGCCGTAAGTAGGGCTAAATGGATGAATAACTTAAACCAGCTGCTCGTATAAATCCCAAGTGTATGTGTGTGTGTGGGTGAGTGTGTGTGTGTGTGGGTGAGTGTGCGTAAGTTGCCTGTTCGCCTGATGTGATGTTATGTAATGTAATAACGTCAATCAAATTTGAAAAAAGGCTGGCCAACTATTTGAAAATCAATTTTCATGCCAAGCTGAAGGAGTAAGAAAAAGAGATGAGTGTGCAACACGATGATCAGAATGAGGAGGTAGCTGGGTAGAGAGGGGAGTGGGCGGCAGGGGGGAGACATGCCAGTAACAAAGTAAATATATGAGTTCTTAAACTGTTTGCCAGGCAACTGGCAACTTGCTTAATGTAGCAGAAGCCCATAACTAAAGTGTTGCCTCCTTAAAGCGGCATGAACTGGCGGAATTTGCAACATTTCCGTGCAACCTCATCGAGCAAGCAACATCAGTGCCAGCGGAAAATGTATTTCGAAATGTCATAGTTGGAAAAAGGAGTTAAGATATCGAAGAAACGCTGAATATTTCATTTTTTTTTTCTGCCAACTAACGATTAGTTTGAAATTTTTCAATTACAAAAACTCATTACCAATTGATAAAAGAGTGAGAGAGGGAGGGAGAGTGGGAAGGGGGGGGGGGGGGGGGGGAGCTTAGGAAAGTTCAAAAATAATTGAGGATCTGTGTTAGCTGTTAATTAAGCTTCTACAAATCATTTACAGTTCATAAAATTGTTTGAGCAACTTGTACATGCGGCTGATGCGGCGTATGCGTAATCCTTGTCTTTACATTACCCATACGACATGTGGTCGCACTTAAAGAACATTTGAGCTACACCAAAAGCTGCATTCGGTTTTGTATCATGTTTTTATTGCGGTTTTTCGCTTGCCATCAAATTTTCTTGTTTTTCTTAAACCACCACCACCACCACCACCCCCGCCCGCCCGACCGCATGAACGCACACCCCCCGACCAACCGCCCGCCCGCCATCATTTTCTTTCGGTGCCTTTGGCCTGGCATCATCAGCCCAGCACGAAATCCATCCTTGGCTGCGAGCAAGTGGCAAGCATCGAGCTTACTTCTTGCGGTCGCGAGCGCTGAATTGACAAATTGATGGATGGTCCTTGCTGCATGTCCATCCTTATATATGATGTATTGTGTTGTGTGCGAGGCAAAAGTTCCGGCAGCATCGAGAACTACGTGAAAAGTTGCCAACTCAGCGATGCGCGACGGTCACCTAAGTGTTTTATTAGCCCTCAAGATCGAGTTGAGGCCCGCAGTTGATTGTCAGTTGCTTTAACTTGGACTCTGGTTTTTTGGCTGGCTATCGTTATCCTTTGTTCCTTACTTGCTGGCCCCTCTGGCATGTCGAATTAGTTTACATTTTAATTCTATTTTTTTTTTACTTTCTAACGCCATAAACGAAAATCTGAACTGCTGAAACTTATTTAGAGTAAAATTGACGGAAAGGACATGCGGGACACACGTAGAGAGGAGCTTGAATGGGTGAATGGGAATAGAGGAATTGCTTGCTATGGAATACAAGGACAATGTGCTTAGAGGTCCCTACGTATTGTGTCCTTGGTTGTGAGCCATAAATTAACGAAATATTTAAAATCCTTATATCCTTAAACCAAATAAAACAATACATAAAGCCATAAACGTGTGTACAACTAAACGGTACATTGACCCATGTGCAGAATGGAATTTTCAGTATCCTTCGTGAGGAGCTACGTTAACAATAAAAAAACATCCATAAATTTCTGTGGTGCAATAAAAATTCAGATTTGCTGCATGCAAATATGAGAAAAAGTTGAGTGCATAAAACCAGAAATTAATGCAGCAGCACGTTTTGTCCATTAAGCCGCAGGAGCCTCACTTCATGGCTTTTTGCCATGCCCAAGCTTCTACCAAGCTCCAAGCTTCAAGCTCCAAGCTTCTGATTCTGCTTCTGCTCCTGCTCCTGCTCCTGCTCCTGCTCCTGCTCCTGCCCCTGCCCCTGCTCCTGCTTCTGCTTCTGCTTCTCCTCCTGCTCTTCCGTGCCGTATCCATATCCATTTTCCATACCCCCCGCCGTGTCCAGCGTCACCTCGCATCAGTTCGGTCCGTAGGTAGATTCATCATTCGTACACATGAAAAGTGTTGTGTAAACAGGAGCGCCACAACTCCATGTGCTTCCGTGGTCAGATGGGCTGCCTGCCACGCCCACCAATATACTGGCAGAAAAAAATGCTTTGTTTGCCCAAAGCTCCACTCGCTTCACCTCCACCTCCCCAGATGTGTGGCGTTGGTTACAGTTCTAGCCAGGCAGCTTTGTGTTGCTGCCCAATGTCCACCAGTCACTGTCAATTGTCTCTGGGGGCATAGGGAAGTCTGTGGAGGACTCCGTGGCTGCCACATTGAGTGACCTTAATATTTTTAGCTGACGTCGCCTAATGAAAGTCCTGCCTTCATTTTCATGCCACTTTGCCATTTCTTGAATTGCTTGGGCCCAATTGACTTGGGCGGTCTTTGAAATTAAAACGACAGAATGACGGGGGGCAGGGGGCCAGGGGGCCAGGAGGCAGGGGACAACGAGGACAACAGGACGACAAGACGTCACGACGACAACGACAACGGAATGAGTGCAATGGCGACTCTTGCATTTACCCAGTTATTTATGGTGCAAATAAACGAGTTCATTTAGCTAATGGTCGCATGGCCTACTGACTATGAGAGAGGCTGCACATCTCAAGGAGCTGCGGAAGGACTAACGTAGACAACATTCAGTTAAGCGTTTGCTCTAAGCTTGAACACATTTCAATATATATACATGTATGTATATGTATATGTATATATATATATATATATCCTATACAATTACTTACCTTTGTAGCTTAGCCAGCTTAAGCACACACACACACACATACACATAGGGAGAGAGAGAGAGAGGGTGGAAGAGCGAGATATTTTCTTCCTTTTAAGCAACCAAAATGACAAAGTCTAAAAGTTTTACATACTTTTGAAGAGTTTTTCTGTTTGTTGAATGCTTTTTTTTTTGTCTGCTTTTTCTCGACGATTTTTATTTCTGTATCCATCGCATCTGTCTGTTCGTTCCACCATTCATTCATTACTTCAATTCATCCATCCATCCATCCATCCAGTCGACAGTCCACCCGTCGGCTTGTTTGTCTGACTAAATTTTGTTGTGTTTGGCTGCGGTTTATCGTTCCCATGTGTCTGCGCGTCTAACCTGCAGCTATAAGCAACAGTTTAATCAGGGAGCTCGTAAATATCGAAGCCACAAAGGAAGCAACAAAATTTACATGTTCCTGCAAATTGCCAGGATGAGGTTCTTTTTTTTTTTTTTTATTTGCTAAAAGAGCTTTGATAAGATATCCTGCTTACGGCTTTGACTGCGACTTTATCGATTCCATTGAATTTTCATATACTTTAAGATAAATTTTATTATTTTTTATTTTTTATTCTTTATTTTTATTTTGTTTTTTTAAATTTGCGAAAAGTGAAGCTAATTTGGATTTTCTGTCAGCTTAAAGCAAATAAAAGAAAGTTTAAAAATGTAACCCCAAGCAAATAGTAAATCCTTTTATTTCGGCAGGCAGCTGCCTAGGAGACCTTTTTTTTTTTTATTCATTTTTGTTAAAACAAATATCAGACAAATACCAAAGAAATACCAGACAACTACCAAAGAAATACCAGACAACTACCAAAGAAATACCAGACAAATACCAAAGAAATACCAACCATAAATGCACAGGGATATGAAGCATATTTGGGGCCTTGAACGAACAGTTTTTCTTAATACGACAGGACCAACTAATGACGTCAATAATTTCAAGAGCGCACAGGACATGACGTTGGTTGTATGACGGCTTAGTTTTAAATAAAAGAAAACAGAAGCTTGCCAAAAATAATTTCTAATAGCTATCCTTTTGTATTGTTGGAAGGACTACTATTAAGGAAATACATTTATTGTTTGACGATTAAGGACAATGGCAGATTTGAATGTGCTTTGAAAACAATCCTTAAAACCTGCAAAATTAAAAAGGTCGCGCCCAATTTAGTAGGATGTACAAGGATATGACTAACATAACTTTATAACGATTTTTTATTTACATTTTTTATGCTTTCAGGAAAGACTACAATTTTACATCCGTTATCCTTCTGTGAAGTGATTTGGGGTTAAATTATTTAAGGTTGCCTCCATAAATGGATGGACGACTGCCCGAAAAGTCCTGAACTCTTAAAGATAGTATGCAGTCCTTACAATTAAAATAACGCTTATATATTTGTTGTTTTTAAGAAGAGCTCCACATGTAACGATTATCCTTTTTATCATTTTCGAAAATATTTACGGGAATTGCATTTAAAATGCCGGCATAAGCAAAAGTTTGAAGCTCAAAAGAACAGTCAACAGTTTCAGGATGAAA
This sequence comes from Zaprionus lineosus, assembly GCA_035044505.1. NCBI lineage: Eukaryota > Metazoa > Arthropoda > Insecta > Diptera > Drosophilidae > Zaprionus > Zaprionus lineosus. Next base: position 1,151,535 of record JAWNNX010000677.1, read on the forward strand.
GGATCTTTCTGCTTTGGTATACGTAGTTGAAATAAGGATCTTCGCCGATAAGATACATCGTACACGGATATCTATAGTTCTCCATGTAAGTCCATTTTTGAAATATCACCACTTCAACAGTGGGAACATAAGCAATGTTACCTCCCACTGCTATTTGGGAGTCCACTTGGACAGGACACTCTCATGGCGGGCCCATATCACGGCAGTCAAAGCCAAGTGCCTTAATAAATTGCGAAAGCTCGACTGGCTCTTGCGGTCAAGAAAGCTTGAAATAAAAACCAAGGCCCTCTTGATTAAAGCCATAATTACGCCTACTTGGACTTACGCCATCCAAGTTTGGGGCACTGCATCCAAGACACAATTAAATAGAATAAAAGTTGTCCAATCGATTGCTGCTCGGCGTGCATCCGGCCTCCCCTGGTACGTTACAAACTGTGCAATTGAAAGGGAGCTTCGGCTTCTTCGCGTCGAGGAGCAGTTAGTTGGAAAACGATTCGAATTAAATAAAGGATGACGGAGAAACATACAGGATGGAGGCTTGGAGAAGCAACAAGGACCAAACCTTGAGCAGCCGTTCGTTTTTATAGATATATTGATTAAATTGTGTTGTAAAAATGAAATAAATCAGAAAATTTGTGCATTGTTATTTAAAGTTAATAATATCTATATATCTATCTATATCTAGTTATAAATATTTCGATGTATTTAATTAAACTGCTTGTCGTCATATGAAATAAAAAATTAAATTAATAAATGAAGTAAATCATGTTTGAATATTTGAATGGCCAAGAAAGAAAAAATAAATAATATTTATAAAAAAATTACAAAAATTGCATTTTTATAGCAACTAAATTTAATTCTGAATGATGAAATGCCATATTGCAAGCATGAAACAATTTATTTGATTAAAATCGGACCTAACTTCGGCAAGTTACACTTTAAGGCATTTCTCAAATGCAGCGGATAAAAAAATAAAAAAAAAAATTCTATTAAATTTTAATAAATAAATAATATGAATTTTAAAAATTTACATAATAAATAATAATATCATACTGATAAAAACTTATTTTTCCCTAAAATGCATTTTGTTTTCAGTAAAATTGCGTTCAATTTCGAAGCAGCTTCATTGCCGCTGTGAAGTTGTGCTTCTTCTTCTCTGACTGAAATGAAAACGTCGCAAAAATTGAGCAAAAATTGAGCGTTTCCCGATTCGAGGTACCAGGCGAACAGAAACGGCAGATGGTTGTTGCACTTGCTGCTGAAAAAAAGTGTTGCATACTTTCATAGACACTTTTTGTGGGGTGTCTTGGATAAATTTGCATAGTTTCAGTTGAAGAAAAATTAAATTGCACTTGAATAAAATAAATAAAATATTGCGTTTTCTCTTTGTTTCTGGGAAGTTTTATATTTTTTTAATTTCAAACAAATTACAATTTATGAAGAAAACAAGATATTAAAATTAGATGTTCATAAATGAAATAAATTAGACCAAATTTATTAAAGCTTTATTTCTCTTCGAAAAAAATACAAAATATATTAAAAAGTTAATTAATTATAAAGTCATTTATATCATAAAAAACATAAAGTGTAACTGCAAAGTGAACAAAAATTAACTAAAAAAAATATGTTATTAACAATAAATCAATTATAAAAGCATAAGAGATGGTATAATTAAGTTATTTAATTAATGTACAAGAGCCCAATCGAAAATCATGTTTACAGCAAATATCGATTTTTTTCTGTAAATAACCCGCCATATGTTTTGTAAATTATTAAATATGTTGTCTAGTTAATTATAGCAATAAAATTATTTTTTTTTTGTTTTTTGCTTAATTAGTCTATTTCATTTAATTAACTATTTAGTAACATGCCAGGGGCATGGTTAGCATTAAACTGTGACTTACCTTGAAACTCCTTGCGTGCAGCACTGACCGATGTCACAATATTGGCGACATGTCCCAGGACCGTGGCGAAGAGCATCAGGCCGAATAGCAATTGCAATATCACAAACACGTACTCTCCCTTGGATCGAGGCTTGGGCAAATCACCAATGGTGGTTAGAGCCAAGGTGCACCAATAGTAGCTCTGCAGATATTGTTTAACCACATCGGCAGACTCGGAGTCATGGTAAACCCAGTTGCGTGAGCCAAAGCCATTGTTCTTGTGTATAATGTGATAGAGGCAGCCGTTCCAGTGGAATATCACAAGGAGATAGTGTATTAGGGCCGTGGATCGAAACAGATTGGGATAGTTGGTGTGGCGTTCAGTTCGGTCCATAAACGCCCAAAAGCGATAGATCTTGACCAGGCGAAAGCTGCGCAAAATTGAATTGAAGCCAATGGACAAGTAGAGAAAGTCCAATGGCAACAGGCACAGGCAGTCAATGTAGAAGATCGTTGAGTTCATGTAGTGTGTGCGCAGCTTGAGGGCATCTGTCTGGAGTACACCATCCTCCAGGTAGCCGGTACGGAAATGAAAGAATATATCGATCAGATACAAAAAGTCTGATAGATAGTCCAGACAAAACCAGAACGCAATCGTCCGCCGATTGATCTCCTGAAAGGCGAAGCGGTAAATTATCACCCAGAAGTTGTACAAAAAGGCCATGGAGACAACCATGGACCAATAGTAACAGAGACGCCCCGCAGGATCAAAAACAAAGTGTAGCTTGCGGGCAGCTGTTGCGGCGCGAATACGCTGTGAGGCAGTGCGATGTGGCTTTTGATGATGCGGCTGTGCCGCTGACCCACCACCAGCACCGCCGCCATGTGGTGCCTGATGTGGGTGGCCGCCATGAGGTGGCCCTGGACCGCCCTGCGAGGGCTGGCCATGCGAGTGCGGGTGATGCGACACCGTCGATGCCGAGTGCTGCAGTTGATACGGGTGGTGCGGCAGTTGTCCGGCATTGTGTTGCGATTGCTGCTGCGACCGTGATCGTGGGTAGCTAGGATTACAGGATCACATCAGAGATCAGTGATAATTAATATATTTGCTTAAACTAGAGTGAAGTACTATGTGTACTTACCGATCGGTGCCGTTGCAGTAGTTGCCGCCGTACTGGTTATGTCCCATGAGTACATTGGTGGCACCACCACCACCAGTCAGTGTGTTATCCTGTGAGCCGCGTCCTGTTGATCGATTCCACGTACCCAGCAGCGGCTGATCGCCGCTCGTCGTTTTCAGGCGTCCCCGCGATTTGTTGTGTCGTTGCTTGTTGTGCAGTAAATCCATTTCGGAGGCAGTGCTTACGGTGGCCATATGCGAGTTGGATGCTCGGGAGGCGCATGGTGTGGCCAGGCTGTCATGCGACGTAAAGAAACCTTGTTGCGATACGCTCTGGCCGAATTTCGGCTGGGACATGCCAAACTTGGGTCCTATATCTGCAAGGGAAGAGACCACCGATTAGATACTTCGAGGAAGCTTCAATTTTGCTAGAGATTCAGGAGTTGAGGGAAGGGCATCAGAGGGACCCACAGTACACACCCACACACCCGCACACAAAGTAAAGCTGAAAAGTTATCGATTAAGATATCGATATTATCCAAAACTAAGACTTAAAATCCACTTTAAAGATTTTGCTTAAGCATTACTTAAAGGGAGGCAAGGGATGAAAGGGATGATTTCCAGGGAGGGGGAAAGAGAGGAAGTGCCAGTTTTGTATACACCAGTGTTGATATCGATATTAGCAATCGATAACCTTCCAGCATTCAATACACACTGCACACCTTACCGAGAAAGCTCTGTCGATCGATCGAGAAGCGACGCAGGCTTCCCAAGTCAATGAACTGCTCATCGGTTGCCATTGTTGGTGTAATTGAGAGTTCGGTTGTGTGAAAAGCACCGCCACCGCCACCGCCACCGCTAACACCACCGCCACCGCCACCACCACCGACACCGCCACCGGTACCCGTGCCACCGCCACCACCATGCGAAACACCAACACTTGATCCAGCAGCAGCAAAGTTACTACTAGCGCCGCCTACAGTCAAATTTGTGCAGGTTGTGGCGCCACCAGCACTGCCGCCCATTCCAGCGCCCAAATATGCTGCATTGCTGCCATAGAAGCTGCCATCGAGCTCGGCCATTTGCTGCTCGTAAGCCGTCAGCGGATTGATGGACCTGGAGCTATGCTCCCTGTAAAGCGGTCGCGGCGACGGCATCAGCGAAGGATACGATGGATTCAACATGCCGTTAAGTGATAGGCGTGGCTGCATTATCTCCGGGAAGCTACCACGAGACACTAATCTTTGACTGATTGCTGCTGGTGTGGATGTTGATGTTGTTACTGTTACTGTTACTGTTACTGTTACTGTTACTGTTGTTGTTGCTGATGTTGTTGTTGTTGTTGTTGTTGTTGTTGTTGTTGCTGTTGTTGTTGTTGTTGCTGTTGTTGTTGTTGCTGATGTTGTTGTTATTATTGCTGTTTTGTTGTTGATGTGTTTCTCTTGTTACCGCTGCTGTTATTGTTGTTCTTCTTGTTGTTGTTCTGTTGTATGGCTATTGTTGTTTTTATTGTTTTTGCTGTTGCTGTTGCTGCTGTTGCCGTTGCCGTTGCTTCTACTGTTACAGATGTTGCCTTTGCATGTGGCTCACCATGCTGCACAGTTGTTGCTACCGTTGCTGTTGCTGTTGCCTTTGGCTTTGTTGTTGCTGTTGCTGTTGCTGTTGCTATTGCTGTTGTTGTTGCCGCTGAGGCATTCAACGCACTTGACCGCCATCATTCATCATTGTCAGCAACATTGACGTCAGTGCCAACATCGATGGCTGCAATGCGGCACAGTCGCCCAGTGGGCGTGTCTGCTGTGGGCGTTGCCTCAGCTTCGGTTTATAATTTCAATTGAAATTTCCAATTGTTCGAGTTGTTTGTCCGCTTTTATTAATTTTTTATTAATTGTATTCAAATGTAATTAGTTTTATTTTGTTTGTTTATTTGCTCTCAAAAATTGTTTTCATTTCTTGTTTGTTTATTTTTAATTATGCTTTTTGATTTTCAACATTTATTGCCATTTTCATTTGTTTGCGTAAAACAAAAGAAATCTCAGCAGATGGTCAAATTCATAGCCAAAATATCCATTGAGACGTTTTCTCTCACAACGGGAGCTGCTATATATGATATTAATATATATTAAGAGAGAGAGAGAGAGAGAGAGAGAGAGAGAGAGAGAGAGAGAGAGAGAGAGAGAGAGAGAGAGACATAGATAGTGGGGCTGATACAGTCAAGAACATAGAGAAAGGGAGTTGGTGGAGGGATGGGGGGGTACTGGGAGAGAAAGAGAGAGTCGTGTAGTGGTTTGATTGGTACGTGGTTTGGTGGCTACGGGTGGCAGGGCCTTAAACAACAACTGCAATTAACAACAACATTCAACAACAATTAACAGCAACAACAAGATTTGCATAAATATTTTTTTTTTTTTTTTTTTTTACATATAACAAAATGTATGAAACTAAAACTAATTATGGTTTTTCTTTTTGTTCATTTTTCAGTATACAAAATGCAAGACAAATGCAACGTTTTCACAGGAACTCAATTCGGGAGGTGTAGGAAGGACCAGCAACAACAATTGGGATAAACATTTTTCAAATATTTCAAATTTATTTATTTATACGACAAAACAAAAAAAAAAACGTAGTTAAAAATGTGCAATTTTATTTTATAATTTAATTCATAAATTACTTTAAAATTTGTATAACAGTTTTACAAAAATTTTGTTTTCTTTTGCGATTATCGAGTTTTCCCAGCGAAATTTAAGAAAAACTGTATAACAGATTTATCAGCTATTTAAAAACTGTTATACAATTTTTGAAATATCATAAAATATTTCTAGCATTAAAAAAGGACATTCAATTTCATTTAGTACCAACAATATAATAGATTACTGAACTGTTATAACTTGCTGTAACTGTGCTAAATAATTATGTGCTAAAAGTATTTATTTTTAAAGTTTTAAAAATTTATAAATTGTGTTTACTTAAAAGTTTCTATGAAATTATTTAATTTTTACTCCTTGTTGTATATTTAAATAAGTATAACAAAATGTTCCCAATTATTGAATGAACTGTTATACTCAAGATTAAAAATTATTTTTAAGTTCCTCGTATATTTTACAAGATTAAAGATTTCAGCGGCAAGTGTCCTTAAAGAGTAATGATCGTTTTATAAAGAACGTAAAGGGCTTTTCACACGTCCAAAGATTAAACAGTTCACGGGCTTCAGGTGTCCCGCCGGAGATGAGTTCATGGAAGTAACGTATGTTAACTTCGGAGTTAAACTCACTCATTGATGCAAAAGTGCTAATAAAGTTAGATTTAATTACGTGCGCCTTAATGGGGTATACAACGAAGGGTGGAGGGTGGAGGGTGGCAAACGGTGTGGGTAGAAGGAGGAGAAACGTATAACACATTGGGGATGCTATGAATAAATATTGTATGAACCTTATTTGAAGCTTCAAAACAAGTCACACACATGCAGGGTCGCTCACACATACACACATAAACATACACATACACATACAAACACGTACACTTGAACGTGCACGCACACACTCGGAGGCTGACATGAGCTGGTACTTCATTAGCCTTAAGCAGCTGCCTGGCAACTGGTTCACTTGGCAATTCATGAGATGACACACACACACACACACACACACACACGAACACAGCCATCAGTATGTACATATATATTTATGGGAGGAGGGGGCAGGGGAGGACACTCACCACACAGATCGCAGCAACTGGAAAGCTGACACAGACAACGAAGCAACTGAAGGAGCAACTCGAGTGCCACTTGACTGCGACTGCCAGGACCAAGACAATGACCAGGAATTTGTTGTGTCGCGTGCGGCGCCAATTTATTTCTATTACTCGAACGTTGACAGCCGCAATGCTGGACGGTTGCTGCCTCAATTGCTTGTTGCTGTCGCTTTTGCCGCTGCCGCCGCCGCTGCTGCTGCTGCTGCTGCCACTACTACTGCTAATTTTACTGTTGCTGCTTTTCCAACTGCCAATATGTACCTGTCTCCAGCTGTGCTGCCAATTGATTATTGGTCGACCGCTTTTAATTATTTCTCACGGCTCCGCATCTTGGAGAGCAGCGCTTCTAATTGAATTAAGGCCCCAAAAGCAATGCATCAACCATTGGCAACTCTACTTGTACCGTCACCCCTACCACCCTCCCCACCCACTGATTCTACGCTCTCCCATCCCATAGGCACCCTTGGCACCCTTGGCACATGACCTCGAGGCAAATGCAAAATGGCTTAATTAATTTACGCGGCTGGCTAACGCGGCGTATGAGCGACACGAATTTGCACTTACAGTCGCCGTTGCCGTCGCCGTCGCGTCTATTTCTCTCCTTGAGCTTTGCCCGCAGTCGATTTTAATTAATTAAACTTGGCCAATACTAGGGAACAGAAAATATATCAACCAGCCAGGTAATTGAAGGCTTATACATTTTTAATAAACGTCCCACTGCAACTTTCTAAGTCACAGTTCACAGTTAGAGCTTCAGCTGCATCACAGTTTGTGGTTCATAGTGTCCGCCAGCAGCAACAGTTATTACCAACTATTCACTGCCTGGCGGCCATTTTGGCCAACTTTGCCAGCCAAAGTGCATTTTCGTGTCCTGCACTAAATGACGACGCAGCAAAAGTTTTCGTGCGCAGGCCTTGGGTAAGTTTCCCACATACACGCACACATACAGAGACGTAGACAGAGACAGGTCCAGAGACAGATACACACACACACACAGACACACCAGCTTAATTATTCACATGTCGCTGCTTATGTCCGTCCTGCCTGTTGCATAGTTCGTAGCCATTGTCAACGCTAATTGGCCAACACTTTGATGCCATGGTAATGACAATAACGGTCAATCAGAGGCGGAGGCAGGACAGAGATTGAGACTCGGTCTAACGCCCTTTAAGCCCCACTCCCAAGCCACTTGTAGACATAATCCAAGCACTTTTAAATTTGCTAATAGGTGACAGCCATCAATTTGAACTTTTTTGTCCTTTTCGTGATTTGACGCCTTCGGCCCTCAGGCTTCACTTTTGGCATCTCGAACTGTTGAACTTCTGGTTGGCGCGTGAATGTTGTCTGTTTGGTATTGGCGATAAAAAAAGAAAAAAAAATGGAAAAAAAAAATTGTAAAAAATGAAAAATGAAAAATGGAAAATGAAAAATCCACGTCTTAATGACCGGCAGTTTGTCATGCCCCGCCAGCCGGAAAGCGAAACTTGTGACAAACTTGCACCAAAGTTCAACGAAACGCTTGAACGGCTTTTGTGGCTGTTGACTTATGAGTTGGGTGGGTGGGTGGTGGGTGGTGGGTAGTTTGGGTTTGGGTCGCTTTCAGTGGGGTTCACTTGGCTGCTCTCTTTTGGTGTCGAGTGTTGTCAATAAATTTGCTTGCCACCAACCAAATCAACGTCGCCAGTTGCAGAGTGTCCAAAAATCTTTGTTTCTTAAATGCCGAGCGCTGAATGCCACCAAAGGCGGCACCGCACAGCCAAAATTATTTGTTGCAGATGCCACAGCACATGAAAATATTTGAGCGCTTCGCTTCTAGCCAAAATACTTTGATAAAAGTTTCTAAGTAAACTTTGCTTAACACACACACACACACACACACACACACACACACACACAGACATATATAACATATACACTGGGCGAAAGAGTTGGCAACCTAAGGCTAAAAATGATTTTGGCTCAAGTGACACAGAACGAAAAGTCACGTAATAAAAACTTCTAGTAACCACACCGACTGGAAACATACCCTTCCACCCTTCCCCCCCTTCCACCCTTCTGCCCGGCCACCGCCTTCGACCCCGCCACACCCAACTAGCCTGACACAGCTAAAATTACAGCAGTCAACTGTTTAGTGGAACAGCTGTCAACCGATGCTTACATTGAGTTGGGTCCTGGCGGTTAACCCACATTGAGGACCAACCACAAAACTGTTCCCAGAATTCACAGAAACTATTTCATCCTTGACGGACAGGTCCGAGTACACATTGCGAATGCGAGCGACTTGTGAAACAAAACTAACGGTTCTCTAAATGAATCAATTAAAAAAAAAATGGAATTTCAATTTAATGGAAAGTAAAAATTTTCCCAATTTAAACACAAATTCCATACACACTTCATTCAAGGGACAAGTCAGAAAAGAAAAAATAATTCATTTTTCTACTTCAAGAAAATTTTGAAATATTTTTTTTTATTTTGCTTTTGCTTTGAAGGTTACACCCTAAGTCCTTGAGCACCCTATGCTTGCCCATTGCACACATTTTCTTCCGGAAGCCCAACAAAAGTAAAGAAAAGCGGAAACCATTTAAATCGGAAACGAGAACAAATAATCGATAACATTTCAGAGTAACAATCGGTTTTCGGATACGGCAAAGGATTTAACAATAAACAGACTTTCCTTGAGAACTCAAAAAAAAAGGAATATATCTAAATTTGTATAAAGTAATTATGAGGCTTAAAAACTGAACAGAATTAAAGTCAATTCTTTGATTGAGTTTCTGGCTGGTCCTTCAAAGGATGCGGGCGATTCACTGGCTGCCAAGTTATGGCAGTAAAAAAGTAAATATTGCCCATCTTCGAGATTATTATTAATTAATACAGAGCACGATTGTTTGGGGAAGGGGTGGAGGGTGGAGGGTGGCGGGTGGCGGGAAACACGTGGGTACAGTTGTGTCACAAAGTGTAGCTGGCACGTCCATAAAAAACAAAGTCGTCAAGCTGTGCACTCCTCCTCCAAGGGCCAGGATGTGCAAATGGATCGACGCCAGCGCCAAGCGGCTGTATTCCATTGATGGGCGGCCCTTTACTTTGTATGATTTAAGAACACTTGTTTTTTATAATAAATAATAAATACAACACTCGCTCTTTTACGTATACACGCACACACTCACACACTCACACACTCACACACTCACACCCTCACACCCTCACACACATACATATAATCATATAGGTATATAGGACCCGTAAGCGTGTAAGCTTGATTGACGCCCCTTTACAGCTGGTGAACAGCCTGCCTTTCAGAGTCAAATAAAAATGTCATTCACACACAGAAAAAAAAAAAAAAAATACAAAAAAAAAATAAATAAAAAAATATAAAAATATAAATTGAGCAAGAAGAAAAAAAAAACATGTCATGAATTTTCGTCCGTTGTTGTTGGCTCTGTGTTTGTTACTTTCAGTTGACTTTCCGACAACCGAAAGACTTGTGGGACGAAAAAGGCGCATGTCCTCGCCGCTCCTTGATAATCGAACCCAAGCGCTCAGCAAGTATGTGGTCTCCATACGATCCCGCAATCCGCATTTCATCTTTGGGGACAATCATTTCTGTGGAGGCGCGATTATAGCAGTGAATTATGTAATTACCGCCGCCAAATGTACAATGGAGTGGGTACAGTGGAAGAAGTGATAAAATTAATTATTCTTAATAATTTTTTTATTATTGTTCAGCACACACATGATACGATATTCGCCAAAGACATTGGCCGTTGTGGGAGGCACACCTTTTATGGTCAGAAAGGAGGCCAACACGGTGATCATTTCCGTAATGAAGATCTACGTGGCCGACAATTTTACCAAATACCACACCCAGAATATTGCCTTGTTGAGGCTAGCAGAGGCATGGCCCACGAATAATCCTGGTATAAGTATCATTTCCCTGCCAAAATCAAATCCCACGTATGGCTCCAAGTATATTGTCCTTGGCTGGGGACGTGTACATAAGGTGAGAAAATCGATCAAATTGATTGGGTCATATTTTCTGTTCCGATTAATTGACATCTGTGGATCTGATCCAATCAGGGTGGTTCATTGGCCGTACAATTGGTGCACATTGAGATCACGCTTCTTCAGACTGACGTTTGCAATAGGATGATAAGAAACATGAGTCCGGGATTGCTTTGTGCCGGAAACATAAACACCAATGACGATGTCAATCCTTGTGCCGGCGACACTGGCTCCCCGATGATACTGAATGATACGCTCTTCGGTATCGTTGCCTATCGTGTTGGATGCGGCAGCCTGAGGACGCCTTCCCTCTACACCGACGTCTGGAAAAATCTGGACTGGATTAACAAAACACTTTCATTGCCTTCCGGCTCAGCGACTACAGCAGATCAGCTTGGTGGCTTAAGCTTCGCTTTGTTCCTGATGTTATTGTGTTTCGTTTAAAGGATCATCTACGAAATTTTTTGAAAGCTCATAAAGATTTGAGACGAAGGATAAGTTGGTGTCTACGTGGCACCTTCCTGTTCGAAGTAAATCTCGAAATACCTCAAACTGCAGCTTCCTTTTCATTCTATATCCTGTTCATTATGACAACCGACGGTTGCCATGAGGATTGTCTGGACATGCTCTCCATAGACATTATATAGACAAAAAGTATGTCTATCACGAAATCCTTTGTTCTGGATTTCGATTCTGTGCAATGCTTCACATATTGATAAGGTGTCCTTTGTAGTGAACTGCTCAAAGGCACAATTTTCCAAAATCTATAGTTGAGTTTTTCGTCATGTGACTCATCAGTGTCGTCAATGACCACCTGGAGCGTTGCTTCAAAGCCGAGTTGCAGTTGCGTCAAGTCCTTGCCACATGCGCCTCCTTGACGTGATTGTCTGCTGTCTACGTTGTGCCCTGGCATAGGCTTGAATCAAAACTGACGCTGCTCCAGGTTTAGTTGGCTATCAGGCTGCCACTTCTTCTTCTACAAATATGACTCGAAGTTGCCCGCTTTCAATTGACAAGCTCGCTGCCTCCTATGACCTTTTACCTTTTACCTGCCATCTGCCATCTGCCACCCGCCACCCGCCACCCGCCACCTGCTGTCTGCCTTCTGCCACCTGCCAGTTACTAGCTGCCACTTGTTCTGATTGCTTTTCATTGCTTTTGTAGCATAGAAAGCGACGTTGCTATAGTCCCTAAGCTCGACTGGACACACCAGCAAGATCTGGACTAGCCGATGAGTGGCAGCTGACAATTGGCAACCGGCAACTGGCAACTGGCAACTGGCAACTGGCAACTGGCAACTGGCAACTGGCAACTGGCAACTGGAGTCTCTCTCTCTCTCTCTCTCTCTCTTTGGATGGCCAGTAAAAGGAGAATAAGAACAGGCAGCAAGCCATATCCAAGCCTTTAATTACCACAAGCTCGAGCCTTGTCCCTGGGAGCGTTCAGCATCACCGCCAACTAGGAAACCAATGAAGTTCTCAAATCAAGATTTGAAAGCTGCCCCAGAATGTGGCAGCTACAATTCGAAATTTGATAGACTCAAATGCAATACAAATGACATACACTTTGAGATACAATAAATCCATCGCCCGTTGAACTGAAACCATCAATAGATGCAATTTCTTAATGACTGTAATCAGGTAAAGTAGTAACTGACTATGTTGAACTCATAAAGCTAGGATACAATTTGTGGAGCTATTGCTGCCGCTGCTGCTGCGCATATGTTGTGAGTGTCGGGGATTTGGAGGCAGGCACCTGGTCTCCATTTATATAATGAATTTTATGCCCGCCTGCAGCTTCTGCCGCTCCTCCAGGACAACGACTGGCAAGGCTCCTTGCTCCTTTTGCTGGTCGCTGCTGTAGGCAAATTCGTAATGACAACATTAACGCAAACGACTTCATTTAATTAAACGCCTGTGAAATCCTTGGAAAAAGAGGATAAAGGAATAGCCCTACGGAGACGGAGTAAGTGGGTGAGGGGAGAGGGGTGGGGCAGAGGGGACAAAGTAAGGAGGCTGTCAGGCTGACAGGCTGGCGGATTTCATAAATAGATAGAGATGGCAAAAGGAATCAAATGCCGAGTCCTGTCTTCCTGCTTTCTGTTGCTACAGTCCTCCTCATCGAAGCTAAGGACTAAGGGCAAAAATATCAAAGTTCTCAAATGATTTTTTGTACGCATGAATGCGTATTAAGGTGTGCATGGGGAATTGAGCATTGGCATTTAGGGGGCGTGGCAGATTTTTATTATCGTTGCTGTTGTTTTTATGTCCTCGCTGCCATTGTCGCTGCTGTTGTTGCAGTTGTGCGCACGTGCGTGTAAATACATGTATGCATATGCGACAGGTGTACGCACGATGTGGCAGTCCGCAGAGTCCGCAGAGTCCGCAGCCAGAAGGCCAATTCAATTAACAGCCAGCACGGCAGCAAGGACCTCCAAAGCAAATGAAACCCTGGGAGTATATTATTCACATAACACAGTTAATAAACTTCCATTATATTAACTAAGGCATTTGACAGAAATTTCACAAATATTAAAAAAAAAAAAAAAAAAAAAATATTACAAATTGTAACGCCCATAGTTTGCGCTTTAAGCTGGAAAAGGACATTAAATAAATCCGAGCAAAATGATCTGATGAGGCACGTGTATCATTGGTAAATTTTTAATGGCTTTTTGGTTTTTTTTTATTTTTTTTTTATTTGATGGCCCATTAAATTTTGCAGATTAAAAATGGCGACAGACAAAAAAATGTGATTTATGAACTTCATTTCGGGGCAATCAAAGAAGGATGGATTTGTGAGCCGACAAATTTAAAGAATGGACAGCATTTAAAATACACAATTGTCTATTATCTAAGTGAACCTTTGCAACATGTTGCATGTTGCAATTATGTTACATGCCCCTGATTGGCAGCTGTCAATGCGCTAAACACATTTTAAATTTTTTAACAAATTCAACGCATTTAAGTGAATGCACTCATTAGCGGGCAACAGAGGCATGGCAGATGCGTGGGTGGTGGATGGTTGCAACGCACACACACACACACAGACACACACATATACACATACTCGAAATTAAGGAACAGCTGAAACAGCCACAAAAAGACCAAAGCCCAACTGTTCATTTACATACGTTGGCGCTCATTACATTTACATTAAACTTTTAATGTGCGCGGACATGCGGAAGATTGTGGGGTGTGCGTATGTGTGTGTGTGTGTGTGTGGGTGTGGCTGTGGCTGTGCTTTCGTGCGTGCAAATGCCAATGTTTGTAGTGGTGTGTGCTTTAACGTTAAGAGACCGCCGCATGCAACTGCTGATTCAGTGACAGAAAAGGCAGGCGGGCGGGCAGGCGGGCGGGCAGGCGGCTGCTTTCAGTGCATGAGGCATTTATGTGTGGCATTCAACTGTTGCAAGCCGCCAACCACTCATACCTTTATCCGCTTGTCTGCCAGCTTGCTTGCCTGGCCTACCCAACAATATATTAATTTCACCAAAAATATGCTCTTAATTATATTTGACCAATCTCAATTTTTAAATGCCGCCATCCAGTTGCCACAAGCCGCGAGCTACGCGCCACGAGCTACGCGCCACAGATATAATTATAAGTATATAACAATTTCTCTGTTTCACCTTAAGCTGCCACAAAGTAGCGCTGCAACATCTGCTGCGCATCAGCTAAGCCAAAACACACACACACCCATACACACACACACACACACACACACACACACACACACACACAGTTTGTCACTAAATATCAACTGTATCTGCCACTTGGGGCAGTGACTGAATGCCGCTTCAGCATATCAGATACATGTAGCCCATTGGCGGAGCAGAGCTTCTAAGGCATTTGACACTAAAGCTGATTCCGTGCTTAAGGTATAACACACCCACACACACACACACACACACATGTATGGAAGTGTGCGTGTGTGTGTGTGTGTGTATATTGAAATGTAAGTGCATTCTGTTATGAGCTTAGCCGTCTTATAAATGTTTGCGTATTTGTTTGCCAGCGTTATTTGCCCCCAAGTGCAGTTGCTGTTGGTATTTACTTGATGTTTCCTGGCGCTGAGCGCTGTGACCTCTGTGATGCGTTTGTAACTGTATCTAACATAGTGTGAGTGCGAGTGTGAGTGTGAGTGTGCGTGAGAGTGTGCCACTGTCTGGGTGTGTGTGTGAGTGTGAGTGTGAGTGTGTACCACTGTCTGTGTGAGTGTGTGCCACTGTCTGTGTGTATGTGTGTGTGTATTTAAGCAGTAGCTGTGTGCAGCTCTTACTGTACACAGGACATAAATATCTAAAGCGTTCTTGAGTAACTGCTCTAATGGATTTGGGTTAAAAATATCTCGCTATGTATACATGCACATATACATATACATATATACGAATATGCACATATACATATGCATATATACGAATATGCACATATACATATACACACATACACATATATATATATATATATATATATATATATATATATATATATATACGTTTTTATATACTGTTGCCTGCTGCAAGGGCATGTTGAGGGCATGGAAGTAAACCAAGTGCCACTACGAGGGTCTCGCATTGTGGCAATGTGCGTGCGTCTCTTTGAGCGCTTGTTTAAAATTTACAAATTAGTTTAATTTAAATTAGAATGCATAAGGAAGTCAAGTAAGGAGCTATGAGCTGTGAGGGATGGAAGAGTGAGGAGCTATGCCAGATGCCCTTAGTAGTTAGTTTCAATGTGAGTTACTCCTGGCAAGCAGATAAACAACCAGGCAGACAGATGGACAGATGGACAGATGGACAGGTAATCGAGGAAAAGGATAAGATCGCAATGGAAGTAAATGGTAACTAAAATCATGATTAAGGTTTGAATGTCTTTCTGTATGTGAGTGTATATGTCTCTTAACAATTGTGCCACTTAATTAAGTCCTGCCGCCCAGCCCAACTTCTAGACACAATGCTCCTTATTTAAAGTCATTTTAGGAGTTTTATATCAGAGCTGAAAAGCCTTCAATTAAATTAGTAAGCTAAAGCACACTAAATAGTAATCCCTTGAAGCAACGGTTAAAGTATTATGAAAGCTAACGGTACTTCAAGGATCGTTCAAAGAGTATTCCATTTTTAAATATCACAACTTGCCAAAGGACGTTCTCAGTAAAAGCTACGATAGGTGCCCAAATTGAAATTATAACGGTAATAACATAAGCCTAAAGAATATCAATACAAGCAACTTTCACACACACACACACATCACACACAACACACATACATACACAAATACACACAGCTGTGCACTTAGGCAGACATAAAGAGAAAGCTCGAAAATGCCCGAGGCTCAACAGGATGTAAGTACAAGGACAGTGTGGCATATTAAACAATTTAAAGGAAAAATAATATATGCCATAAAGATGTTTCCATACTCTGAACACGCATACACACACGCACAGACTCAGACGCACACACATGACATAAATGTCGCCGTTTGCTGGGCAAAGTAATAACCGTGTAGGGCCAACTTATTGTTTACGACGTGCTTAGTGGCAAACTTGGCTTTGATAATGAAACAAGCGTACGAAACACACACTCACACACACATTCATACATACATACGCACATACACATACAGTCACGCACCAAAAAATACTCATATAGATGTATAGAAACTGTGGTAGCTACACGCGCTGACAGTAAACGGCAATTGCGACAAATACCACAAACGCCAAGCAAAAACCCCCTGCCCCCCCTTCCCCCCCCAAAAGCACATGCCTTGTCATTTGTTTTTCGCCAGAAACACATTTTGGGGTCCAAAATAGTTGCATAAACACCATCTCTTTCTATAGTGTGCCATGTGTGTATCGTGTAATGTATGCGTTTGTGTATTAAGCCTTAAACGAATCAAGGCACGTGGTGTGATTGACAGAATGTCACCAGCGCCAGGATCTTTGGTAAACATATATATATATATATAATAATATAAAAATAAAAAATATTACCTAATAAATAAATAAAAATATATAGATAAAACAAAATTAAAATATTTAAATAAAACTAAATAAAAATATATAAATAAAACTAAATAAAAACATATAAATAAAACTAAATAAAAATATATAAATAAAACTAAATAAAAATATATAAATAAAACTAAATAAATAAATAAAAATATATAAGTAAAACTAAATAAAAATATATAAATAAAACTAAATAAAAATAAACAAATAAAAAAAAATATATTAATAAAAGTAAGTAAATAAATAAAAATATAGAAATAAAAATAAATAAGTAAATAAGAAATTATAAAAAATAATAATATAAAAATAATAATATAAAAATAATAATATAAAAATAATAATATAAAAAATATATATCAAAACATCTAAATAAAAATAAATAAATAAAAATATATAAATTAAAATATAAAAATAAAAATAAATAAATAAACAAAAATATATAAATATAAAAAAAAATATATAAGTAAAGAGCAAAATAGAAATAAAAGGAAAAATATAAATACAAGAGCAATGCCACGCCCACCTTCCAATGTGGTATTACAGCGGTAATTTATCTTATTCTGCTGCTTCTCTTCCGCTGTTTGCCTTCTTTACCCTCCTCCTTTCCCTTACCTTTTTGCCTGGCTACCCATGACGTATGAGTAATGCGAGCGCCTGTACGTATGCAATGAATAACTTTATCAACTTGAAAGGTTCTTTTTTTGTTTGATTCGTTTTTTTTTGTTGGTTTTTTTTTTGTGTCTTGCATGAATTAAGATCGATGAGTCACAAGTTAATTACAAAGAGAGACAAAAAGTGAGAAGGACAGCCCAAGAAGGGTTTATATTTATTTATATCCCAATTGGAATTGATCTGATCTGAAGATGATTTTCCCACAGTGGCCAATACCACAATTAAAGTTCGTTAACTATTTTTTAAGCACTACGTAATTCATTTGTGGCAAATCACTTCATCATTTCGTATCAATTGGTCAATCCATCAAGCAATTAATCAATAGGCGGCCATATTGCAGGCAACTGCTGACGTCAATAGCGAGTTGTGTCATGGGCTCTTAAATTGCTTAAAACGTAGTGCTGTTGCATGCCACATACCACATGCCGCATGCTGCATGCTGCATGCAGCAAGGGATTTGTGCTTTGTAGCTAAGGCGAATTTAATAGTGACCCAAATTTGAATACGTTTTTTCTTTATATTCTCTTCGTGTGGCAACACGACGTTTTTTCTGTTTATTTTGCATGCTACAAATAATTTTTAGTTTCGGCAGCTTTTTGGCAGCAGTTGCCTACGGATGCCACGGCACAGTTGCAATTGTTCCATTGTTACAACAAATATGCTGGACAATGCCAAGAATGTCCTGCCAAACGAGGCGGCCCTTCTAAAAATAAAGAGCCTGCTTCTGCCCCATCGGTTGGGTGGAGCTGGCGGGCAGCGAGTAGACACGGACAGCAGCGGGTTATGATTACAAAGTGAGTGGAGATGTGTGAGTGCATGTGTGTGTGTGTGTGAGTGTGTGTGTAATAGTGTTTGTAGTTGTATTTGTGTTTATTTTCTTGTGTTCTAGTGTTTGTGTACACATACAACAACGAAGAATTAAGCTTAAACGACTTCGAGCTGCAATTTCCGACGCTGCAGCCAGCCAGCAACCAAGAAGAGCATCAAGAACGCCTTAAGCAACAGACGCAGCAGCCGGAGCAGCAAAAGCGTTTCAACTATAATTAAAACTTTGCAATATACACACACACACACACACATGCACAGTATAAAGATACAGTACAGTGGAGCTTAAGGTACATCTTCTCCGAAAAGCCCAAATCCCATCATGGCTAAAAGAAAACGGCTTAAAGTGAATTAATGCGTTAATCGCTTTTAGTTGCGGGATTCACAAATTGACTAATTGCACATCACTGGCAACCGCTACAAAAAAAAACGTACACACACATACAAACACACACTTGCCATGACCTTTACCAGTGTTAGTAAACAGAATCTCTGAACTCAACTTCCCTCATTGCTCTCAAAGCTAAATTAATTACTGTCGACAGCAACGCAAGTACAACTTTCGAATCAATTACATATTCTAAGCACACAGGACATCCGCCCCAGGGCCAAACAGTAGACAGTGGACATCATCAGGCGGTGGAGATGCTGATTTTGGATTCTTGGATAGCTCGTGCCTTTTGCTATGTTAATGCTGTTCTTTCTGTTCCTCCTTTACATATATATACACATTTACATATATACATATATACATATATACATATATACATACATACATATATACATATACATATACATATACATATATATATTATTTATTTTTTGTTTTTGCACTTAGTTTTATAATTTTCGACCACTGCCCCCATTTGGCTGTTAAACTGTTAAAAAATTACAAATAAATTGAAAAAGAAAAGGGCAAACCTCGCAGCAGTAATAATAATAATCAGTGGAATCAGCAGCAGCAACGAACCCCAAACAGCAACAACAGCAACAACAGCAACAACAGCAACAACAGCAACAACAGCAACAACAGCATCAACAGCAACAAAAAATTACATTCTGTTGACTTTTCAATTTAATTTTGTGGCAACTTTTAAAGTGGAATCCACGAACGTCGAGTCGTACAGTCGCCACTTGGGCGGCAGATGAGAAATTGCCCAACATTTTTTTTATGTTTTACTTGTTGTTGTTTTTGGAGTATTTCTTTTTTTTTTTTTTTTTTTTTTGTTATTTGTTTTGTTGTGTTGTTGTTGTTGTTGTTGTTGGTTACAGCTGAAGATTTGAGTCTGAGTCTGACTCCGGCTGCGGCTCCGTCTACGGCTTTGGCTCCTACTCCGACTCTGGCTTCCGCCATTATGCCATTAGCCGTAGGGTAGAGCGTATTTAGGTCACATGATTCCAATGCCTGTGCATTAATAGCCCCAACAGCAATGCGGCTAAGGCTCTGTGTTCAACTAACAGCCAAGAGCCAAACGTCAAGGACCAAGGACCAAGGACCAACGACAAGCTGGACAAACGGAAAAAAATAAGAGCCAACCAGGGAAACGCCTACATTTGGAAGAATCTATGGCAGCAACAAACGGGAGGATAAGGCAAGACAAGCCAATACAAGGGTCGAGGAGGTAAATGTGAAGATTGTGTGTACTTAGGTGTATTTGTGTGTATGCGTGAGTGTGTGTATGTGCGTGTGTGGAAGAGCAGACCAGGGGCACTGTTGAGTGAATGTGAATGCCTCAAGTCGCAGTCAATTCGACCCAAGCTTTAGAGCGCAGGCCAAGGCGCACAAAGGATATCAAATTTAAGTGCACACATCAGTGCGAGCAGACAGAGCTATGAATGAACGAGGGTTTCTCCAATAGTTTCAATACTTCAAGTTGAACATAAACTTTATATTTTTATTTACATTTAGCCAAAATTTAATAAATAATTTTAAATATACGATATTTTAATATTTTGTCTGGTGACTGTTCATTTTGAACTGTTAACTGTCAACTGTTAACTGTTTACTGGTAAGTATTAGCTGTAAGCTATCATATGTTAACCAAATATTGCCTATTAACTGTAAATAATCATCTTTGAACTGTTATCTATTAACTTTTAACTATTACTTGGTAGCTGTAAACTATGAACTGTTAGCTGTAGACTATCACCTGTTAACTATAAATTATTAACTGTTAACTATTAACTGTTAATTTTTAACTATCAACTTTTTAGCTGTTGACTGTTAACTGTTAGTTGCGAACTGTTAACTATAAACTGTTAACCCCATTTAGAGTAGCAAATATATCACTGATCTTAACGCTTGGATGATTGGGATTGAGAGAGAGAGAGAGAGAGAGAGAGAGAGAGAGTGAGACAGAGAGAGAGGAGAGAGAGAGAGAGAGAGAGAGAGAGAGAGAGAGAGAGAGACAGAGAGAGAGACAGAAAGAGAGAGAGAGACAGAAAGAGAGAGAGGGACAGAGAGAGAGAGAGAGAGAGAGAGAGAGAGAGAGAGACAGAAAGAGAAAGAGAGACAGAAAGAGAAAGAGAGACAGAAAGAGAGAAAGAGAGAGACAGAAAGAGAAAGAGAGAGAGAGAGAGAGAGAGAGAGAGAGAGAGAGAGAGAGAGAGTGAGAATGAGAATGGTGAAATTCATGTCGAACTTTTCGAGTTGCCCTCGTGCTTAAGCTTATGTGCGTCTGCGTGTGCGTCAGTGTGTGAGTGTGTGAGTGTGTGTCTGTGTGTGTGTGTGTGTGTGTGTGTGTGTGTATGCTGTTGTGGATAGATGTGTGGCCTAATCGCATTGAATTTAATGTCAAGTAATTTTTGTTCCCATTCGGCTGCGAGGCTGCTACGTTTTCGCTTCTCATTTTGACATGTGAATGTAATGGTGTTTGTGTGCGCGTGTGTGATCGCTCCCGTATGTGTGTGTGTGTGTGTGTTGTAAATTCCTTTAAAAGCATCATCGAAATACGTACTTTGAACTTTTTATTGTCAATGTCCTGCCAATCCCATCCATCTCTTCCCCCATCTGCACACAATAAAAATTGCCTTCATTTGATCCTTTCCATTTTATATTTTGTTTAAAAAAACAAAAGAATTGATTTAAAGTCTCCCTGAGCGCCCTTTAATTTGATTATTATATGATTAAAATGGCTCTCATGCACTCCATTGCCAATGTCCTTAGCTAAATAACTTTAACTGCACTATATACCAGCTCACCACGCCCACTGACCACTGAGTGTTGGCCTGTGATTGAAGCGGTGGCTCCTGTAAGCGCATTTGGGGGCCTTTTGGTTGTCTCAATCGGTTATTCGATTGCGGTCATAATAGCTTACCACATGCAGAGAACACACCCACAAGACACACACATACATATATACGTAACTGGTGCAATTGTATGGAAATTATATACACACCCATAACCCACAGAGCTCGTATCTGTGCAGCTTTGGCATCAGCAGATGCTTTTGACGCTTTTAATGGTATTTTTTATTGGCAAGCAAATACGATTACATTTTCAAACTTTCAGGCGATGCCAACTGCTAGAGGCATATACCCCTTCCTTCTCGGCGGCACCAAAAACCCTCCCCCGGTCTTTCCTTCAAGCACTACCCTGGCATTTAGCTTTGTTGAGCCCCATCAGAATTTTTGTTGCACTTTCGCGCGAAACGTGAGTGAACTGCAAAACTCAATAACTGTAAACTGTAAACTATGCTAACTGTTTTACGATATTATTCACTTTTCCCTATCTTTTCTCTCCCTCTCTCTCTCTATTTCTTTTTTCTTCTACCTCTCTTCTTCTCCTCTGCCGCTTGTAATTTTTTTTTGCCTGCGCTTATCGCACTGTAAGAAAACAAATTTGCCGCAGAGCCAGCCATGTGTCCAATCAGCGGTAAAATAAAAATAAAATTAAAAATAAAAATAAATAAAATAAATGAACAAAAGAAAAATTAAAAATGCTCAAAGCACAAAAAAAAAATAGCAATAGACAAAGAGAAAAAAGAGAGCGAATCTTCAAATGTAAACGATACAAAGTAGACAAAGGTAAGAAAAAGTAGAAGACAAAACTATATATATATATATACATAAATATATGTATATATGTATATGTGTATATATGTATATATGTATAAATGTATATACATTTAAGTTTTTTAATCCGCTTAGCTGGCATCGTTAGTTGGCAGTCACCATTCTGGCAAAGGAAGAGCAAAGCTCAAAACTTAATTTTCTGCGACATGGCTGTGTAGGTGCTGGCGGGGATTGGGGGTTAGGGTTGGGGTTGAAGGGTCACACGGCCAAAGGGTAATTACTACATAAATTTACCCGAATTGGTTTTTCCCTTTTTTTCTTTTTTTTTTTTTTTTAAAAACTTTGCCCCAGCGCCTTCAACGCTGATAAATAAGTTGCTGATGCAGCGGCCCAAGAGTTTTAGATGCCCAACCCAATGCCAGACCCTGTCTGGTCAACATCTGTGGTTGGTCTGGTTTGGCTACTCTGTTAATCCTTTCGTGTTAATCCCGGAAGCATATGCGGAAAGTGAAACGAGTCAACGGCTTGCAAATTATCACTGTCAGTTAACTAAAGGATAAAGGATAAAGGATAAAGGATAATGAAAAGGAAAACACATGTAGAGCATATCTAGTCTTACATTCTCTATCTTACACACACACACACACACACACACATATAACAAGGAACGACATCAGGATGCTTGCGAGATAATAGGTTTTAATCTGAACGCATCAGACATTAAGTTCCATATGTCGACAAGCGTGGCTTTAACTGTAATCGTGGCTCCTCGTTTAACTTTAATGTATGTATATATATGTATATATATGTATATATATGTATATATATATATATAATAATATATATAATATATAAGGTACTATTTTATTTTATATATAATATTTTATAGCCAGTCAGTAGCAGCTGAAGCAGCGACGGAGACTGACTTCAACTTTAATCAGCACTCAGCATTGCCCAGTAAAGTTCTAACGGTAAATATATATTATATGATTATATATATATATATATATTTATATAACAACCAGTAATTGGAAGCGGTGAATGCATAGTCAATGAGTCAAAAGCTGTGCCAGTCTGATTTTCTTAGCTCCTTTTGTTCTTTGTCTAACACCTGCCAACTGAGTGGAGTGAGTGTCCTTTATCCATACAACTTTGCCCGCTGTCAGCGTTTGTAATTGCATTTCGCGTAGACACAAAGCGAAATCTTTTCAAAGCGCTTAGCTGCATGAGATCGCGCGCGTACGCGTGTGTGTGTGTGTGTGTGTGTGTGTCTGTGTGTGTACGTCCACTTGAAGTGCGGCATTGTGATGTTTTATAGCTTTTTTTGTAGCCTTTTTGGCTCTCTGGCTTGCTACCTTTTGAGCCGTATGCACCTTCTGCCACTTTGCATTTCACTTTATACATTGCATAGGCTGGCTTTAACGGCAACAAGAATAGCGGCTCACACAGAACAGATGCCACACAAACACAAACACAAACACAAACGCAGTATCCAACATAGACGTCAACTCGTTTGGTCCGACCAAAACGTTGATTGACAATTAAAACGCAGCTGTAAGCCATTTGTACCGTGGTTACCAGTGGTTTCAACATTGCAACATCGCAATGTCAAACGTTTCGCACTATTTTTGGCAAGCATGTAACTGCTGCCCCTGCATGTCCTTATCCCTGTTTCTCTTTTTGTTCCTTCGCCATACTGCACCGCCATGTCTTTGTATCCATCGGACTACGGCTCACCGTTATCCCCAGTCAAGATTGACTGCAGCAATGCAATACC
The DNA here is from genome assembly GCA_035044505.1 of Zaprionus lineosus. NCBI lineage: Eukaryota > Metazoa > Arthropoda > Insecta > Diptera > Drosophilidae > Zaprionus > Zaprionus lineosus. The sequence continues at coordinate 1,175,581 of JAWNNX010000677.1, forward strand.
TTGAAAGGCGTCTGCTTAGCTGACCTGACAAATTGGTAAGTTAATATAGCCAACAGCGTGAAGAGCGAGATGCAACCGTTAGTTAAACAACGAGAAGATTGCTTTTATAATTGAAATTACCTGTTACCTGTTACCAGTTACCTGTAACCTGTTACCTATACCAATCAAAACTGAACCCAACTGAAGAAAAGCTCGGCAATGAAAGTGGCTGCCACACGCACTCGGACAATCAGGAGCAGCCTGCCTGGCTGACTGGACAAGGCCATTATACAGCTAGCTGATACGATATACGATAAGGTCCTGAGCGCCAAGCTCACGGTAGAGACAAAGGATCAGGATATGAGGATGGATTGTAGATTAGACAGTTCGTTGTGTTTCACGGTGTCTGTGATGCAATGGCAACTTTAATCAGTTTATTGGTCACTTGGGGCTTACCTTGCACCTGATATCTAGGACCCATGTATAAATTCTAATTAAAATTTGTGTGCCAGGTGGTAAATAAAACTAATTATACATGCGCAAGTACACAGGGCGCTTCTAAAACCAGAGTTGGTGACAAATGTAAAAACTTTTATTGGGTTTGGTCCTGGTCCTGGTCCTGGTGCTGGTCCTGGGCCGGGGTCTGGGGCTGCTGAGCCTGCACCTATACCTGTGTCATGTAAGTTCGTGAAGTTCGAAGTCCTGACTAAAGCCGGAAACGGTAAAAACAACAATAACAAGAACAAGCAGCAACAGAAAAAACAACAATCGCAGCGAGCGTACAATAGCAACCAAAAAAAAACACGTACAACGCAAGGAAAAAAAAAAAAGAAGGAAAAACTTTGCACAAAACTTTGACGTTAGGACCAGTCTATTCCCTGGGTAGGATTTCTTCACCAGAAGCAGCCAAATCAATGATGCAGCTGCCATAAGACCTCTAAGCTCAATTATGGCCAGGGCAGCACCACAAAAGACCCATGGAGACAGAAGATGAGCAAAAAAGAAATAAGCAAAAACAAAAAAACAAAAAAAAAGAAAAAAGAGTTACTGCAGAAACGAGACAAAGAGATTCACTTTGCCATTGTTGATGGATTTATCGTTTGGAGCTTAAGCTAAACGTCAGCCAGTGATGCATGGAATGTCCTTTAAAGAGTGCGCCAATTGCAAGATATCAAATTAATATGCAAATCGATGACTTTTGGTTAGATAATGTGGACCCCAAAAAGTAGGCAACACTTTTTTTTCATGTCCCAACAATTTTAAGGCATACGTTCGTACTTAAAGGATATCTAAACTCCATCATAAATTTTTAAAATTGAAAATAAAAACTCGCTCGTTACTCGTTCGTTACTCGTTCTATGTTGATTTAAATAAAAATATTTAAAACACGCTTTTAAGAAAATTGTTTCTCTTTTATGTTTAGATTTCCTCTGCTTCATTTACAGTTTCAAACTTTCAAAAAAAAAAAAAAACATTTCTGCTCTGGACACTTTTTTGTGTAAGTCACATTCAATTTAGTGCCGCCAGAAATAGAAAAAGAAAAAATGAGAGCTTTGATCAAAGTTATATTTAAATTGGCATCGCCACACGTTTAAATACAACCACCCACATACACACACACACACAGCTTAAATACACAAAAGCAATGTGTACATATATATGTACGTATGTATATGCACATATGTATAAAATGATATAAATACTGAAAATTGTCCTACGTGGCGTAGGTGTTTTTTGAAAAATAAACAAAAAAAGGACAAAAAATGCAAAACTTTGTTTCATTTTCATCTCCTGTTCTGTTCTCAATGTGCCTGATGTTGCATTAACTGCGGTGTTGACTATATCTGTGCGTTTTACTATTATTGCTGGTTCCTGTAAGCTGTATATGATAAATATGTAATATTCTATATAGTCACAATAACTAAAAAGAAAAAGTTTTTGAAAAAAAAAAAAAACTAAGGATCTTAAGTTGATATGTACCTTGAAATGATATCATCTGACAATCAAATCGCTTGCTAACCTTTAAATATGCCCAGGGTATTTTAAAACTATAACAGGGCCAAAACCAAAGCCGTCAAGGATCTCTTGAAAACAGTCGACGATAACCCATGGGGCCTAGTCTACAAGGTAGTCCGGAAGAAACTTAAGCTTCCAGAGTTACCGCTGGATCCTGAAACCCTGAAGAGCATTGTGGCAGAACTATTTCCCAAGCATAACTCCCTCTGGCAGCCGATCTACGAGAATCCTGGGCCTGATTTCCCTGGCATCACCGCAGAGAAGATCACCCAGACAGATACCAGGAATGACCCAATTGACTAATTGACCAATTGCTACCTGGAGAAGCAGTCAAAACGCTTGCACTGATCAATCCGGAGGTCCTCAGAGTTCCCTTTCAGCAATGTCTTGCTAAATGAGTATTCCTCAAGCAGTAGAAAATACAGAGGCTCGTCCTCCTGCCAAAGGGAAAGAAGAACGGCAGCAGGACGAGCGCCTTCCGTTCGCTTTGTATGCTGCACGTCGACGGAAAATTATTTGAGCGCACGGTCTATACAATAGCCAATACGGGTTCCGGAAGAGGAGAAGCACGTCTGCACTTGCAGACGACAGGTGGCTGGTAGGCTTCAATGCGTTCTGTGCGTTGGTGACGCTGGGCGTCAAGAATGCCCTCAACACCTGACGGTAGTGGCTAGAACAGTCAGAGAGGCGGGGGAGAAGACGAGCTGAATAATCGCGAAGGTTCTGCAGTGGCTCAATAGCGTCGACCTGCAAATTGCGACCCAGAAAACTGAGCTGGTCCTCCCAAGTAATAGATGGAAGGTAGAAGCCAATGAAATACTTGAGTTGTGGTAGATCATAGGCTCAGCTCTCGGAAATGGGCAGCATGTTCGCACCGCGAATGCGACTATCATCTTACGAAGTTCCTGAGCGGACACGGTTGCTTTCGAGGGTATCTGGCGAAGTATAAACGACGATTCGCCACTCTGCCTCTATTGTAAGGATGAAGCTGAGACGGTAGAACACTTCCTACTACACTGTAGCAGGTTCCTTACAGAGAGCAACTGGCTTAAGGAGATGGTGGGTCCTTCACTGTCTCCTAGAGAGCTGCTTCAAAAAATCATAATGGAAAAGGAGAAGTGGAGAATGGGTCAAGTCACAAGTCGAGAACGAGACAGCCGCACACACACACACACACACGTACGGAGGCATCTTGTTGGACAAGTTATGTATGCAGGTGGCACGGACCATCACTAAGCCTATAAAAAAAAAAAAAAAAAAAACCCACACACTCACACACATGTGGTTGACATTAGTTAATGCAGATGAAGTCATTAAGCATATTACGTATACGTTACGTTAACCTATGTCCGTTGTGTTTTGTGTTGCTTTGTCTTTGGCTCTGGTGTTGCAAGCAAATGGATTACGAAAAAGTCATTTTAATGAATCACTGCTAACTTCTATGAAATATGGGAGGCTAATCTAAAGTGACTGCAATGCGCTGTTTGTGACTAGCACAATCGAAGAAAAAAAAAATATATATATATATATAAAATATATATTTATATATATGTCGCAGATCAAGCTTTATGTCATGTTAAGTTCAGATGTAAATGTCACTGTTAATAACATAACAATAAAATAAGAGAGCATCGCTTGGGCAACACTCAAGTGAGCATGGTGCCAGATATCCTTTGCCCGGCGTAGCCAGATAGAGAGCATGCGAGAGATCTGGCAAGGTAAGAAGAAAAGAAGAAGTGACAGGAGAATTGTGCTCGGTCATTAACAAAGTAGATGTCGAGCTAAAGGGTTATCTGGCAACTTGCTGTGCTTGAAAATAAAATCTAAAAAGCGATTGAAGAAATATAAGATGGAGGACAATACTGCGCCCCTATCTCCTAAATCTCCGACATATATATATGAATATATATGTATATATATATTTATGAGCCGCGCGGTTGCAAATCAAATCTCATTCAAAATTAACTGTAAGTCGCAGCAATCACACCGCAGCATAGGCAACAGCAACAGCAAACACATCCTTGTTGCAAGGACTAAAGCGGAGAGGGAAAATTGCTGTCACATATGTGAACCATAAAATGTGTGAAACCACAAAAAGACACAAAGAGACACACTGAAAGCGACCCTTTAGGTGCGCGTGTGTGTGCGAGTGTGCGTGCGTGTGTGTGTGCGAGTGTGCGTGCGAGTGTGTGTGTTCACGATGACAGAAATTAGGACACAAGTCCTTATAAAGACAATTGTGTAAGCATATTTGTCATTTGATTGATTTATTTAACTTGCCAATCAGAAGGCAAAGCCGCTAGGATTGTTAGTCCTTGCACTCAGCACTAACAGGCTAACAGGATAACAAACGGAACACACGGAGCTGATGAAACAGGCAGAACAGAACGTTGTTCTGTTGTTCTGTTGTCTCAATTGTGAGTGA